>CM022303.1:597222774-598433968 GCA_011799875.1 Thinopyrum elongatum | reverse complement strand
ATCCTTAGGGGGTAACTACCCCCGGTAGTAGTATGGAATTTCCATATATATATATATATATATATATATATATATATATATATATATATAGTCGTAACTACACGTGAGTGTTAGCAAGATCATTTGTGTGTCGTTTTGCGAGTTTTTATTCATTGTCCAAGAAATCAAAAAAAAATTCAAACAGTTCGGCCGCAGGGTGCGGCCACAGGCGTAGCCGCGTAGGCCTTGTTGGTTTTTTAATTACAGGAAATGTATGTAGAGTCCGGAAATAACGAAAATCATTGTGTCACTGTGGCGTGCTCTCACGATCGCATGGAAATTTTTTGGTAAAGTTTGGCGCAAGTTTTGGTTTTCGCACCTTCCACACCAGAGCATCTCACAAGAAGGATCATAATTTCCAAAAGGAGACGCGGCACTTCGGACTCCAAATCGTTAGTGACTACATCGTTCCGCCTTGAAAAAATCATGGTAAACAATCACGGATATACCCTTGGTTTGATTTTCTGGTCCATTTCAGGTCTCGTCTGCTATGTTTAAGTCATTTTTTGCACTTACCTTGCATTTAGTGCATATAAAGTCAAAACCCTACTACAATTACATGTGGGTGTTTTAGTTAGGCTATACTTAGGCTACTCATAGTGGAGAGTATCATATACTAGTATCATGCATATGATACTAGTGTATGATACTACCATTAATTATAGTGCATTGTATAATAGAGTAGTATCATAGATGATCATATTTATTGCCATGCATGACACAAATTAGCATCCCATTTAACATGATACAGTATCTACCTATATGTTACTCTAACCCTCTCTATCTTCTTTAATTCTTTGCCACATCAGCATACTTGCTTTTTTGAGTGCATGATACCGGCTATGATGCCACCACTATGGCCAGCCTTATAGTGGGGAGTATCATATACTAGTATCATGCATATGATACTAGTGTATGATACTATGTACCTTCATAGTGCATAGTATTATATAGTAGTATCATAGATGACCGTATTTATGGTCATGCATGACACAAAGTAGTATATCATTTATTATGTTACGGTATCTACCTATGTTACTCTAACCCACTCTCCCTTCTTTAATTCCTTGCCACATCATCATTTTTGCTATTCCTGAGTGCATGATACCGGCTATGATACCCCCACTATGGCCAGCCTTAGCAAAGAAGGTGTACAAATCATTTGTGCGTCGCTTTGCGAGTTTTCATCCGTTTGTCCGAGAAGCGGGGAGAAGTTTCAAACATTTCGGCCGCGAGGTGCGACCACTGGCATAGGCCTAGTTGGTATTTAATTACAGGAAATTCAGATGGAGTCCGGACATCATCAAAATCGATGTGTGCCGGTGGCGTGCTCTCACAACCACATGGAAAAAATTTGGTAAAGTTTGACACAAGTTTTGATGATCGCTGTTTCTAAACCGGAGCATCTCATATGGAGGATCATGGTTTCCAAAAGGAGACGTGTCAATTCAAACTCCAGTGGCCGGTGACTTCATCGTTTGGCCTCATAAATATTTTCACAGTACGCAATCACCATTATACGACGGGTTTGATTTTCTGGCGCATTTCAGGTATCGTTAGTTATATTTAAGAATTTTTTTGAGTTTAACGTGCATTTTGTGCATAAAAATAAAATTACAACCGGAACTGCATTTGTTGTCGAAAGGGATGAGGATTGCCGTTCGATCTGGGAGCATCCAACGATGCAGACGTAGATCAGTGGGGTTTGGGTTCTGGCCAATGAGAAAGCACAACTCAGATCGCGCGCGGGGTTTGGTCGGCACACGGCTTTCATGAATGAACCGTGTGCTATTCGCAAACCAGATTGCATATCTTTTATTCACACATACTAGAGTGAGATCAATTGAGTGTGCTACCTCTATGATATAATAATAATAATAATAATAATAATAATAATAATAATAATAATAATAATAATAATAATAATAATAATAAAGCGTTCATATTCATTTCCTGAGCTGACAGCATATCAAGGTCAACATATTAACGGTTCTTGCATCAACAGAAAACCGGGCATAAATCATAAATTCAGTACACGCGACAACTCTAAATTGAATGAATTGAGTTGCAGGGTAGGCATAAAGACTAGTCTTACGGCTTAATTCCCATGTACATGGGGGAACTGGGATCATTACGTTGACCTCGAATGAACTTGGGTTTTCTGATGGTTTTACGCTTTTCTGTTAGATGGGTGCGTGATCCCTTGGCTGGCAACTCAGCAAATTCATCGTACTCGTCCTCATCGGCAACATCCTCGACACCCAGTACCCTCCTCTTCCCATGCATCACTACATGGCAGTTCTTATGCAAGGGGTCTTCCGCATAGAAAATCTGGGTAGCATCGCTGGCAAGAATGAACGGGTCCGCGTGCTATGCCATCGTTGTCCTGTTAACACAGGTCTTCCTGTAATCATCAACCTTTACATGACCACGAGGGATCCATGCGCACCTGAATAATGCCACCTTAACTTTCACATAGTTAAGCTCCCAAATCTCTTTGATGGTTCCATAGTATACCCTTTTATCAGATTCATCTACAGTCATGCATTCTATTCGAACAGAGCTGTTCTAATATGAGGTCTTCTCATCACGTTCCTCAGTGTAGAACGTGTATCCATTTATGTCATATGCTTGGTACGTCAACACCGTAGGTGATTTCTTTTGAGCCAACCATGTAGCAATGTCATCGATGGATCCTTGTGCCAAACGATTCTTCAGCCATTCGGCGTAGTTCTTAGTGTGCTCCTTCATGTCCACATCTGATGAAGGCACCATTGGTAAGAAGCTCTGGCGTATCTCCGCCAGGTGTTCTTCGGCATAAGCGCTGAGAACTGGGCTGTTAAGCAGTACCGTCAAATGGGCTTTCTCTGCCAATTCTTCGGGTGCAGCCATTTGCGTGCCAGCAAGGACCGGCTTACGTTTCAGCCTTCCCTCATGGCGAGAGAGTGGCAAACCTATAGGTCTTTGTTTCATGTATTCGGTGCAAAACTCAACCACCTCCTCTGCGATATAACCTCGTAGGATGCCTGCCTCTGGATGTTTTCGGTTCTGACAATAGCGCTTCAGTATTCCCATGAACCGATCGAAGGGATACATGTGCGAAGAAACACAGGACCACAATACTTTATCTCGTCGACAAGGTGCACAGTGAGATGGACCATGCATGCAATGGTCAATTCTCTGCACGCAATGGTATTGATTACCAAATAGTAATCATGAAGTTATCTCGTTTTTCCCCACCTAGGTTGCCGGTACGGAGGGAGTAGAAATACTACGAAAAATGCTTGTTTCATATTTGGACGCTCCAATGCGTGTGCGTAATTAATTATCACATTGAGAACTGCGCAACCCCAGGAATTTGGAGCGACTGGGTACAAATAATTGCGGTTGATTATATCAGCGGTTAGATAATACGTCAAACCCCGCTTCAATTGGCATTTCCTCTTCTCTGCATACCCCTCTTAAGTGTCCACCATCTTCATCATCCCCAGCAGGACGCGCTACACACTTGCACACACTCTGCAATCTCGATTTCTCGCGGTTTTTATACGACCACAGCCATGTCGAGCGACAGCGAGGACGACAGTTCAGCCAGCGGTCTGGCGCCCGAGGATAGGTCAACATCGGAATCATCCCGCTCGTCTTACATGAGTCCGGCGTCGAGCCCAGACCTCGATTATATCCGGATCATGGAAGGGACAACGCCTTCAGAGTTGTCAGACAACAACCAGACGGACGAGGTGCCATCGGAGGACGAAGAAGAGGACGACGATGATGATGAGGAGGAATGGTCGAACGAGGAGGAGGAAGACGACAACAACAATGACGATGACGACGGCGGCAGCGATGAAAAGCCAACGGTCAGCGGCAAGAAGCGTCCTCGCCAAGACGATGTCGCGGGGCCATCCAACAACAACAACAAGAAGAAGAAGGACTAAATTAAGCAGTTTGTATATATCTCTGTTTCCGTTCGCTCACATTAATTTGTTATCTCTGTTTATCCTGTCAATCTCATCGTAGACGGTTAGTAATACGTATTCGACAAAGATCTTCTACATTATCGCCCACAGGATGGTTTGTTGCACTGTGTGCCCTGACGAGCACACAATTCACCAAAAAAGACCGTATGGGCTGTCTATATTGATCGCACACAATTCTGATTACCGGCCTGTTTGCCGGGTATCACACACATCTTGTTACGCCAAATTATTTGTGTTCACCTCGATCATCGCAAACGGTTCATCGGAGCGAACTGTATGCCGTATATCGTACACACCTTGATCTGGCTGCCCGTTTATGTTGTTCTGTCTGATCGCAAACAGTTCATATGGATCAACCTTATGCCCCGCATCGCACACGCAACTAAGATCGGAACCGTGTTTGATGTATCATTCATCGCAAACGTTTTGCATCTTTTTTGATGGTTTTTTTACATCACAGTTTGCGATTAATGCATCGCACACAGTTTCGTCAAAGGGTCTCTGATCGTAGTGTCGCGTTAGCAGCATCCTGCAGTAGTGATTTTCCCTTAAAATTAAAGATCATACATATTTAGAAGCAATTTTTTTTTCCTTATGCACCGATGACAACTTACTTGAAGGATCTTATTCAATCCCTAGGTAGATATAGTGGACCCTCATGAAATGAAACTGGGTTTAAGGGTTTTGGATGCACAAGTAGTATCTATACTTAGTGCAAATTTTGGCTAGCAAAAGATCCTAAACAAACACCACATGTTAGAAGATCCATAACAATATAACTTCTATGTGAATGTAAACAACCATAACTCATTACGTTTTCTTCCATGTCCAATGTCAACTAATTGATATAGAATATTTGATGGTCACAATCATAAAAGATTTCCAAGATAGTATATTTATATGTGAGACCTCTCTTTCTTTACTACTTTTTCATGGATTGCACCAATGACCAATGCTATTCTTGTTAACTTCCAACAAATTTTATCCACTATACTTCTTTTATGTGAAGTCATTACTCCCCATGGGAGTAGCATATGAATTTTTTTATTCTTTTATTTTCCATTGCTAAGATTTGAACAAGAAAGCAAAGCAAAACTCAAACTACTCTTTATTATATATCTCGCACACGATTACATAGATAGATAGATCACTGATCAAACACTCGAACATAGATCATACTGAAACTTTATTCTACTAAATCACGAAATAACTAAGGATCGAACTAAGATAGATAATGATGATAAAAGGTGATGGTGATACGATACCGGGGCACCTCCCTAAGCTTGGCACAAACCAAGGGGAGTGCCCATACCCATGTGCTCAAGTTTCTTTCTTTGGTGATGATGGTGGTGATGAAGTAATAGGCTTGTCCTTCAGCTTTAGCAAATACTCCAGCTTGCGGTTGATACTCCGGAGGGCAATGTTTTGCTCTTCCAACAAAATAACTTCACGAGTCAGTGACGTGTTTTGAGCACAAATTGTTTCAAAAACCCCAAGACTATTGATTTTAGATGGAGAGAGATAATCATAAAAAGGTTGAAGGATATCCTCCTTCTTTGTGACACCCTCCATGGGTGCAGCTTGATCTCCCTCTTCTGCCTGGTTTTCCACGACATCCTCAGCCTTGTCTTCCTTTTTAGATTCTCCTCTCCGGACGACCATTCGTAGTAGACCTCTTTGTACGGGCATTTGCCCGGTGAAGGATGCACGATCCAGTGCTTGGTGCAGAGCTTTGGAGGGGCCATGGAGATCTAGATCTGTCAGAAAAGTAGCACGAAACAAGAACAAGGGAGATTTCTCCGATACGGTGGTCAAAACGTCCGAGAGTATATGTAATGAATTTTTTTCGTGCAGGACAAGTAACATGCAAGAAAAACAGAGTCGGAAGAGGGGCCCACAAGCCTGAGAGGCGTGCCCCTTGGGCTTGTCGCTCCCTCCTGCACTTTTCGGACTGTTTATTATTTTATTCATTTATTAAATATTCCAAAACAGACAGAAAGTACTTTTATGGAACTCTTGGAGTTGGTTTACTTACCGTACCACATACCTACCTCTTTTTCAGGGCTCTGGAGCATTCCAGAAGGTTTCCCTTATGTGTTCCTCCGGTGTCATAGTTTGGATAATATTAGTTTCAACATTAATGGGCATACCTCAGATATAATGTTTAATTCTTTGCCCATTAACCACCTTCGGGTTAGTGCCTTCGACATTGTTTATCTTGATGGCACCGGAATGATAAACTTCCTCAACAATATACGGTCCTTCCCATTTATAGAGGAGCTTTCCTGCAAAAAAAATCTTAAATGAGAGTTGTAAAATAAAAATTGATCTCCTATTTTGAATTCCCGTTTTTGGACTCTTCTATCATCTCATCTTTTAACTTTTTCTTTAAACAACTTGGCATTTTCATAAGCTTGTGTCCTCCACTCATCTAGAGAACTAATATCAAATAACTTCTTTTCACCGGAAAGTTTGAAATCATAGTTAAGTTCTTTAATTGCCCAATATGCTTTATGTTCTAGCTCAAGAGGTAAATGACATGCTTTTCCATAGACCATTTTATAAGGGGACATACCCATAGGATTTTTATAAGCCGTTCTGTATGCCCACAAAGCATCATCCAGTTTATTAGACCAATTCTTTCTAGATCTATTAACAGTCTTTTGAAAAATTAGATTTATTTCTCTATTTCTCAATTCAACTTGGCCACTAAACTCAGGATGATAAGGTGATGCAATTCTATGATTGGCATCATATTTAGCAAGCAGTTTACGGAAAGCACCATGAATAAAATGTGAACCACCAACAGTTACTAAATATCTAGCTAGGGACTCTAAACCTCGGGAAAATAACTTCTTTAAGCATTTTAATAGAAGTGTTATGATTAGCACTACTAGTTGGAATAGCTTATACCCACTTATTTATATAATCAACAACAACTAGAATATGACTATACCCATTAGAGGAAGGAAAAGGCCCCATATAATCAAATCCCCAAACATCAAATGGTTCAATAACAAGTGAATAATTCATAGGCATTTCATGGCGTCTACCTATATTACCAATTCTTTGACATTCATCACAAGACAAGACAAACTTACGTGCATCCTTGAAGAGAGTAGATCAATAAAAACCAGATTGTAATACCTTATGTGCAGTTCTATCTCCAGCATGGTGTCCTCCGTATGACTCGAAGTGACACTTCCATAGGATTTGTTCCTGTTCATGCTCAGGTATACAACGTCTAATAATGCCATCTACTCCTTTATAAAGATGTGGATCATCCCAGAAGTAATGTATTAAATCAAAGAAAAACCTTTTCTTTTGTTGATATGTAAAACTAGGTGGTATATATTTAGCAACAATGTAATTAGCATAGTATGCATACCAAGGAGTATTACGAGAAGCATTTATGACAGCTAGCTACTCATCAGGAAAACTATCATCAATAGAAAGTGGGTCATCAAGAATATTTTCCAGTCTAGACAAGTTATCAGCTATGGGGTTCTCAGCTCCTTTTCTATCAGTAATACACAAGTAAAATTCTTGTAGCAATAGAACCCACCTAATGAGTCTAAGTTTTGCATCTTTCTTTTCCAGAAGGTATTTAATAGCAGCATGATCAGTGTGAACAATTACTTTCGAATCAACTATGTAAGATCATAATTTATCACATGCAAACACGAGTGCTAAAAATTCTTTCTCAATAGTAGCATAATTTCTCTGGGCACTGTCTAGAGTTCTACTAGCATAATGGATAACATTTAATTTCTTATCAACTCTTTGTCCTAGAACAACACCAACAGCATAATCACTAGCATCACACATAATTTCAAACGGTAAGTTCCAATCAGGTGGTTGAACAATAGGTGCAGAGGTTAAGGCTTTCTTAAGTGTTTCAAAGGCTTCTACACAATCATCATAAAAAACAAATGGAAAATATTTTTGCAAGAGATTAGTAAGAGGCCTAGGAGTTTTAGAGAAGTCTTTAATAAACCTCCTATAAAAACCAACATGACCAAGGAAACTTCTGATACCTTTAATATCTTTAGGACATGAAATTTTCTCAATTGCATCAACTTTAGCTTTATCTACCTCAATGCCTCGTTCATAAATTTTATGCCCCAAGACAATACCTTCATTCACCATAAAGTGTCACTTCTCCATATTCAAGGCAAGATTAGTTTGCTCACATCTCTGCAAAACTCGATCAAGGTTGCTTAAGCAATCATCAAAAGAAGTCCCATAAACGGAGAAATCATCCATGAAAACCTCAACAATATTTTCACAAAAGTCAGAGAATATAGCGGTCATACATCCTTGAAAAGTAGCGGGTGCATTGCATAAACCAAAAGGCATATGTCTATAAGCATAAGTTCCAAAGGGACAAGTAAAAGTGGTTTTCTCTTGGTCGGATTGTGATACAGGTATTTGAGAGAAACCAGAATATCCATCAAGAAAGCAAAAGTGTGTATGGTTAGATAGTCTTTCTAACATTTTAATCAATAAAAAGCAAGGGGTAATGATCTTTTCTAGTAGCTTTGTTTAATTTTCTAAAATCGATTACCATCCTATAACCAGTTACAATTCTTTGTGGGATAATCTCATTTTTATCATTAGGAACAACATTAATGCCCCCCTTGTTGGGGGCACAATGAAAAGGTCTTACCCATCTACTATCAGCTATGGGATAGATTATACTTGCTTCTAGAAGTTTCAATATTTCGGTTCTTACCACCACCTTTATCTTCGGATTTAATCGTCGTTGATGGTCAACAACTGGTTTTGCATCAGGCTCCGTATTAATCTTGTGCTGACATAGAGTGGGACTAATGCCTTTAAGATCATCAAGAGTATATCCAATAGTGGCACGATGCTTCCTCAGAGTTTTTAATAATCTCTTTTCTTCATGCTCTGTAAGATTAGCACTAATAATTACATGATATATCTTCTGTTCATCAAGATAAGCATACTTTAAAGTATCAGGCAATTGTTTTAATTCAAACACAAGATCACCTTTAGGTGGAGGAGGACCTCCAAGAGTTTCAATAGGTAAATTGTGTTTAAGGATAGGTGGTTGATCAAAGAACATCTTGTCTATTTCATTTCTTTCATTCATGTGCATATCATTGTCATGGTCTAGCAAATATTGGTCTAACAGATCAATAGGAGGTACGACAATAGAAGCAAGACCAAGGATTTCATCTTTACTAGGCAATTCTTTATCATGAGGTTGTCTACGAAACTTAGAGAAATTAAACTCATGAGATACATCACCAAAGTTAACACTGGCAGTTTCTTTAGCACAACCAATCTTAGCATTAATAGTGTTCAAGAAAGGTCTACCCAATATAATGGGACAAAAATCATCTTGTGGGGAACCAAGGACTAGAAAATCAGTAGGGTATTTTATTTTTCCGCACAAGACTTCAACATCTCTAACAATCCCAAGTGGTGAGATAGTATGTCTATTAGCAAGTTTAATAGTAGCATCAATGTCCTCTATCTCAGCAGGTGCAATATCATTCATAATTTCTTGATATAAGGTAAATGAAATAGCACTAACGCTAGCACCCAAATCACATAAGCCATGATAACAATGATCTCCTATTTTAACTGAGATAACATTCATGCCAACAACATGCTTATTCTTATCTTTAGTCTCGGGTTTAGCAATTTTAGCAGCTTCACCGCAGAAATAAATAAAATGCTCATCAATATTATCGACCAAGAGATCTTTCACCATAGCAACATTAGGTTCAAATTTAATTTTCTTAGAGGGTCTAGGTGTTCTAACATAACTTTTATTAACCACAGTTGAAACTTTAGCATGTTCCTTTATCCTAACACGAAAAGGTGGTTTCTCAATATAAGCAGTGGCCACAATTGGGTCAACATTATAAATGATAGTTTCAAATTTTAATATATCCGGTTCCTTAATCTTTTCTTTAATAGGGGATGCTATTTAAACTACTTCTCCTTAGGGAGATCAACATGAGTAGAAAAAGATTCACAAAAGTAAGCTACTATCTCAGAGTCAAGTCCATATTTAGTGCTAAACTTATGAAAAGCATCGATATCCATAAAAGACTTAACACAATCAATTCAAGTTTTATACCTAACTCCTTACCTTTGTCGAGTCCCCAATTTTCAGAGTTGCATTTAATCTTTTCCAGAAGATCCCATCTGAATTCAATAGCTTTCTTCATAAAGGAACCAGTAGAAGAAGAATCGAACATGGTTCGATCATTATGAGAAAGCCAAGAATAAAAATTCTTTAAGATAATTTCCATTGAGAGCTCATGTGATTAGGGCCAAACATTATATATATAATTCCGATCACGATGAAGATGCATAGGATAAAATGTTTGATGAAATTACAATCTCAATCGATTCCAATCCCATGTTCCAATGTCATCACGTAGCCGATATCATGTCAACACCTCCCCCAACAATAAAGGGAAAACCTCTTTCTAAACTTCATCTCCGGATATACCTGCAAGCTTAAATAATCCACAAACTAAATCCACATAGATTAGGTGCATATCAGGATGAACTGTTCCCTCTCCCGCATAAGGATTAGGTAGCAGCTTCTCTATCTTACCAGAAGGAATCTCATAATAAATGAATTCAGTAGGTGCAGTAGGTTGAGGAGAAACTCTTTGTGTTTCTAGTCGTGGTGAAGATACCCCAAACAAACCCCTCAAAGGATTATTTTCCATAGTAACAAGTGACAGTAAATTTCAGCACGTAATATAAATGTTTTCTTACCAAATTCCACTCACCAAAAGCGCTTCACTCCCCGGCAACGGCGCCAGAAAAGAGTCTTGATGACCCATGCTACTTCTTGAGCTTGCGTTGATTTTTCCCTTGAAGAGGAAAGGGTGATGCAGCAAAGTAGAGATAAGTATTTCACTAAGTTAAGAACCAAGGTATAAATCCATTAGGAGGCACAAGCAAGTCCCCAATAGATGTACCTACACAAACTAACAAACACTTGCACACAACGCGAAAAAGGGTTGTCAATCCCTTCACGGTCACTAGCAAGAGAGAGATCTAATAGAGATAGATATAAAAGATAAATAAAAGGCAAAATAAAGTAAATATACATAAATTACAGCAAGGTATTTTTTGGTTTTTGGTTTTATAGATCTGAAAATATATGATGAGAAATAGACCCGGGGGCCATAGTTTTCACTAGAGGCATCTCTCTTGAAAGAAAACATACAGTGGGTGAACAAATTATTGTTGAGCAATTGATAGAAAAGCGCAAAGTTAGGACGATATCTAAGGCAATGATCATGAATATAGGCATCACGTCCATGACAAGTAGACCGACTCCTGCCTACATCTACTACTATTACTCCACACATCGACCGCTATCCAGCATGCATCTAGTGAATTAAGTTAACAAGAACAGAGTAACGCCTTAAGCAAGATGACATGATGTAGAGGGATAGATCCAATCAATATGGTAAAACCCCCATCTTTTTATCCTTAATGGCAACAATACAAATACGTGCCTCGCTACCCCTACTGTCACTGGGTGAGGACACCGCAAGATTGAACCCATCACAAAGCACCTCTCCCATTGCAAGAAAAACCAATCTAGTTGGCCAAACCAAATCGATAGATCGGAGAGAAGTACAAAGCTATATTAATCATGCATAAAAGAGTTCAGAGAAGACTCAAATAATATTCATAGATAATCTGATCATAAATCCACAATTCATTGGATCTCAACAAACACACCGCAAAAGAAGATTACATTGAATAGACGTCCAAGAACATCGACGAGAGCATTATATTGAAGATCAAAGAGAGAGAAGAAGCCATCTAGCTACTAGCTATGGACCCATAGTTCTGTGGTAAACTACTCACACATCATCGGAAGGGCAGCAAGATTGGTGTAGAGTCCCTCCGTGATCGAATCCCCCTCCGCCAGAGTGCCGAAAAAGGCCCCAAGATGGGATCTCATGAGAACAGAAGCTTGCGGCAGTGGAAAAGTATTTTTGTTGTGCCCTCTGGTTTACGGGGAATATTTGGGTATTTATGGAGCCAAGATTAGTGTTAGCAGGGCTGCGAGGGCCCCACAAGCCTAGGGGGCGCCCCCCTAGGAATTGTGGCTCCCTCGTGGGTCTTCTGGCCTCTTCCCGAAGCTCTGTGGTTGTCTTCTGGTCCAAGAATAATCCTCAAAAAGTTCGTTCCGTTTGGACTCCGTTTGGTATTGATTTTCTTTAAAAGAAAAAAACAAGGAAAATGATATAAAATAGCATATTAATGCATATACAACATCCAAGATGGATAATATAATAGCATGGAACAATCAAAAATTACATATACGTTGGAGACGTATCAAGCCTCCCCAAGCTTAACTCCTGCTCGTCCTCGAGTAGGTAAATGATAAAAACAGAATTTTTAATGTGGAATGCTACCTAACATATTTATCAATGTAATTTTTCTTATTGTGGCATGAATGTTCAGATCCATAAGATTCAAAACAAAAGTTTAATATTGACATAAAAACAATAATACTTCAAGCATACTAATAAACCAATCATGTCTTCTCAAAATATCATGGCTAAAGTAAGTTATCCCTACAAAATCATATAATCTTGGCATGCTCTATCTTCATCGCACAAAGTATTTATCATGCACAACCCCGATGACAAGCCAATAAATTGTTTCATCCTTTTAATGTTCTCAAGCTTTTTCAACTTTCACGCAATACATGAGCGTGAGCCATGGATATAGCACTATAGGTGGAATTGAGTATGGTGGAGGTTGTGAGGAGAAGACAAAAAGGAGAAAGTCTCACATCAACTAGGCAAATTAATGGGCTATGGAGATGCCCATAAATTGATATCGATGCAAGTGAGTAGGGATTGCCATGCAACGGATGCACTAGAGGTATAAGTGTATAAAAACTCAAAAGAAAACTAAGTGGGTGTGCATCCAACTTGCTTGCTCACGAAGACCTAGGGCAATTTTGAGGAAGCCCATCATTGGAATATACAAGACAAGTTCTATAATGAAAAATTCCCACTAGTATATGAAACTGATAAAATAGGAGACTCTCTATCATAAAGAACATGGTGCTACTTTGAAGCACAAGTGTGGTAAAGGATAGTAACATTGTCCCTTCTCCCTTTTCTCTCTTTTTTTCTTTATCTTTATCTTTTTTTCTTGTTTCTTCTTATTTCTTCTTTTTTACTTTACTTTTTTTTTTCTTTTTGGGCTCTTTGGCCTCTTCTTTTTTATCCATAAACTTTTTACTTTCTGATTTTCAATAAACACACAATTATACCAAGCGAAAGAGCAAACAAACCAAGTAAGACATAAAGGCAAACGAAAAGACAAACGAAAAGAAGGCGAATAAAAATGAAAATATTTTTGTGTTTTTTTGAAAACGTTTTAGAAGTGGGGGAGAGGAAAACGAGAGGCAAATGGCAAATAATGTAAGTGAAAAAGATGAGAGTTTATGATAGGTACTTGGTAGGCTTGATGTAGAACCTCCCCGGCAACGGCGCCAGAAATTCTTCCTGCTACATCTTGAGCTTGCGTTGATTTTCCCTTGAAGAGGAAAGGGTGATACAGCAAAGTAGAGATAAGTATTTCCCTCAGTTAAGAACCAAGGTATCAATCCAGTAGGAGGCACAAGCAAGTGCCCAATATATGCACCTGCACAAACTAACAAACATTTGCACACAACACGAAAAAGGGGTTGTCAATCCCTTCACGGTCATTAGTAAGAGTGAGATCTAATAGAGATAGATATAAAAGATAAATAAAAGGCAAAATCAAGTAAATATAAATAAATTGCAGCAAGGTATTTTTTGGTTTTTGGTTTTATAGATCCGAAAATATATGATGAGAAATAGACCCGGGGGCCATAGTTTTCACTAGAGGCTTCTGATGACCCACAAGTATAGGGGATCTATCGTAGTCCTTTCGATAAGTAAGAGTGTCTAACCCAACAAGGAGCAGAAGGAAATGACAAGCGGTTTTCAGCAAGGTATTCTCTGCAAGCAATGAAATTATCGGTAACAGATAGTTTTGTGATAAGATAATTCATAATGGGTAACAAGTAACAAGTGTAACAAAGGTGCAGCAAGGTGCCCCAATCCTTTTTGTAGCAAAGGACAAGCCTGGACGAACTCTTATATAAAGCAAAGCGCTCCGAGGACACATGGGAATTATTGTCAAGTTAGCTTTCATCATGCTCATATGATTCACGTTTGTTACTTTGATAATTTGATATGTGGGTGGCCCGGTGCTTGGGTGCTGTCCTTACTTGGACAAGGCTCCCACTTATGATTAACCCCTCTCGCAAGCATCCGCAACTACGAAATAAGAATTAAGATAAATCTAACCATAGCATGAAACATGTTGATCCAAATCAGCCCTTTACGAAGCAACGCATAAACTAGGGTTTAAGCTTCTGTCACTCTAGCAACCCATCATCTACTTATTACTTCCCAATGCCTTACCCTAGGCCCAAATCATGGTGAAGTGTCATGTAGTCGACGTTCACAACACCACTAGAGGAAAGACAACATACATTTCATCAAAATATCGAACGAATACCAAATTCACATGATTACTTATAACAAGACTTCTCCCATGTCCTCACGAACCAGCGTAACTACTCACAAAGCATATTCTTGTTCATAATCAGAGGGGTAATAAATATCATTAAGGATTTGAACATATGATGTTCCACCGAATAAACCAACTAGCATCAACTACAAGGAGTAATCAACACTACTAGCAACCCACAGGTACCAATCTGAGGTTTTGAGACAAAGATCGGATACAAGAGATGAACTAGGTTTGAGAGGAGATGGTGCTGGTGAAGATGTTGACGGAGATTGACCCCCTCTTGATGAGATGATTGTTGGTGATGACGATGGCTTCGATTTCCCCCTCCCGGAGGGAAGTTTCCTCGGCAGAACAGCTCCGCCGGAGCCCTAGATTGCTTCTGCCCAGGTTCCGCCTCGAGACGGCGGCGCTTTATCCGGAAAGCTTCCTTATTGTCATGGACTTAACACGGCAGATGCCCTAGCAAAAGGACTTAGGTGTGGAGCCATCGCAACTAGGTTAGCTTGATGGGGTTAAACGGGACAAAGGACACAGAGAATTTACCCAGGTTCGGCCCCTCTCAATGAGGTAAAAGCCTACTCCTGCTTTAGGTTGTATTGCCTGGGTTTCGATTACCAGGGAGCGAATATGCTTGACCTAGTTCTCGATTGATTGTTCCTTGAGTTAACCCGCCACCGGGTCACCCCTTTATATACATAGGTTGATGCCCGACGGCTTACAGAGTCCCGGCCGGCCCATACTCTATGTGTCCGGCTCGGTAACCAACTAAACTTGCCTTACAATATAAGTTAAACATATGGCGGTTCATACCCATGGGCCTTAAGTCGCCCTCGGGTCTTGGGCCTTCAATAAGCTTGCTCTATGGACCACCATCTTCACATCTTCCTGGGCTTCCTCATCATGAGCCGCCAGTGGCATGACCCGGCCCCTCCTGGGCGGGTCATACCCAATAGTTATATCCCCAACATTTGGCCCCAGGTTGATTTGAACTTGTTCACATCAATCTTCAGTGCTCGACTTAACAAATTTTGCATCGTCAACTTTTATGAACTTGCTATATTCCGCCATGACGTCATCTCGCATTAATTTCGCATGAAGCCCAGAAACATCTCAATAGATCTTTTACCTTTAATGGACCTCCCGAAAATCGAGGCGTCCGCATAGCCACATAATGATTTTTTCGGCCTCCTCGATTCCCGCGCATGCCTTTTATCCATCTCCTTATAAATAGGGACAGGGGTCCCTTTCATTTTTCCCCCTTGCCTCCTCGTCTTCGTCTTCCTCCTCGCAACGCCCACGCGCGCCCGAGCTCCGCCGCCGTCGACCTCGTCAATTGCCTCAACTCCGGCCGCTGCATCAACCTGAACGAATCAAAGCATCGCGACGCACCGCCACTGTCCAGCAACATCAGTAAGCATTTCTTTTTCCTCGTAGCAGATCTCCATTACGGTTAGCCCCAGTTCATCAGGGTTCCTCTCTGTTCTTTTTTGTTCTTCTTCTAGATTGCACGGCTAAATTTGAAGATGACACTGAAAATGCGCAGTAGCAGTGTATCATCCCTTTTTCAATTGCAATAGGCACTTTTTTCTGTATAAGATCCATCCGAACACATGAGTTCTTCCACTGCCTTCACTTGAGGCCTACAATTTATTTTATTTTCTAAACTGTTGTAGATCCAAAATCGTAGTATCGATCTGTGGAATCTGTTTGTCCATCACTTAGCAAATCCTCACTTATAGATCTGAAATATGGCAACTGTTTGGTTGGCTTAACTAAAAAACAGTAACCCGCCATGTACCATTAGTCCCCTTTTAAGCCGCCAATATGTGTATTATCTTCCAGCTTAACACATTGGCTTTTTATAGCACTTACCTTTGAATCAATAGCCTGCTTAACAGCATAATCTTAAACTGGCAATATTTTCTTCGTAGACCTTCCTCCTAAAAAATGACCAAGACTGTCACCTCATGTAATTGGGTCGTCTCCCGGGTTACCGAGCAAGAACTACTTGAACATGTTCAAATGGGCATTTTAGCCGCCAAGAATTTCATTCATTGGAGAGCCCCAGGAGCAGAAACTGTCCCCGAGCCCAAGGAGGGCGAAGTTGTCGTCTTCACTGATCACATGCTCCGGGGGTTCACTCCACCCGGTTCAAAAATTTTCCGTGATGTACTGCACTTCTTCCAACTCCATCCTCAAGACATCGAACCCAACTCTGTCACAAATATCTGCAATTTCCAAGTGTTTTGCAAAGTATACCTTCAGCAGGAACCCACTGTAGAACTATTCAGAGAGTTCTACTATTTAAACCGCCAAACTGAATTCACGGATGGGCCTATCCTAGAATTAGGTGGTATTTCAATTTAGAGGCGGAAAGACGCCACCTTCCCAGCCGCCTGACTGTGCAGCCACCCCAAGGACTGGAACCAAACTTGGTTTTACTGTCAAGACACCTCTCCAGAAGGGGAAAATCCTCTGCCCGGTTACCGTGAGAGCCGGCTTAGCAACCGGCACCCTCTCCCCGATCGAATCAGCACAGCAGAGCGGGCCAAATATATGCCCATCTTTTCGAAGATTAGAGCCTTAATGGCCAATGGTTTCACATGAATTGACCTGGTTCGATGCTGGGTCGCCTGGAGAATTATGCCCTTAAGCCGCCGCTCCGGCTTGATGTGCGAATACACCTGTGACTTAAAAGATCCGCAATGCCACTGCCAGATACAACTGACTGATGATGACATCAATGAGATGACCAAGTCTCTGCTGAATGAGAGTTTGGAAGATTGCAGGAAAACTGGACTGAATCCCTTCTACGCTCTTAACAAGCCGCCAGCTGTAAGCTTTAAATAATTTCTGGTTTAATCATTTCTTTATTAAAACTATCATCTTATACCCATTTGATTTTTGCAGGCCGATTCTCCTTTTTGGAATAGGAAGCTGCAGGATAAGCCGGCCAAGAAGACACTGACGAAAACTAAGGCTCAGAAAAAGCCTGCCAAGAAGAAGGCCACCCCGTCCGAGTTATTTAACTTGGATGATGATGAGTCGGAGGTAGAAATTGATTCCCTTGGCTCATTTTTTGTATATCTTATTGACAATGATCATTATCAGGACGACGCGGAAGGTAGCCACGCAGATGGTGAAGAGGTAACTATCCTTTCCTCCGACTCAGAATCTCTGCCAAGACAGAAAGTTCGTCAAACAAGCCGGAAAGTAAGGTTTTCTCACCCTTTAGCTTACTTGGATCCCAACTTTATTTTGAAGAAACAACAACTTGAAGCTCGTTGCACAACCCGGAACAGCGATGGTGGGACTCTTTCTTCCGGCTTACCCAATACGCCGGTCCCTCACAAGCGCCGTCCAGAGGTTTCACAAATTTCCGACTTAGCATATCCAAAAGCGGGACTTATTCGACAACCCCTTAACCTGTCTGACTCAAATTATCAGGGAACTTCTCATTCCTCCTCCGGCGATTCAACTGGGACTCAAGTTCCCCTGTTCAAAACTGTTCATGGGTAAGAAACACTTAGCCTGTTTGCCTTGATATCTTACTCCATTAATACACTAATATCATCATGAGTTGTTATTTTCAGTGCCATGGCCAAGCCCAGCAAGAAGCTTAAGGTTAACAAGCCGGCTGAAGATCCCAAGGTTGCTGACCCAGAGAAACAGACTGTGTCTGAATCCATGCATCAAATTTCAGAAGCGGCTATGGATGACCCGCCACCAGAAGAGCCCCCTGTCACCATGGATAGCATGGATGTTGATCCAGAAAATGCTAAGCCGCCCAGCCCTGCTCAGCCGGCTCAAGAAGCCGAAGATATCATAATTACTGGGATGGCTTACACAGCACCAGGTAACCCCACCGTCTTGTCCAAGCACATCGTAAAAGAGGAAATCTCGGCTGCTGACAAAGGCAAGTGGAAACTGGATCTAGAAGACTATACTCAATTCAAGGCCCAGGAGCTTCACGCGGGTTACCTGAACCGCCTCCACACCAGCCGTGACTTTGAAGCCGGCTTAGTTAATCTTATGAAGAATCGTTTGGAGGTAAGTAAAAAAAAAATTCTTATGCACATATATTTCTGTCAGCCGCCAAGTCTACTGGATATGATAAACTTGAATATGCTGTAGACTTTAAATCTCCTTATTGATATTGATGTCCATGCCATAGCATGCTTAAAAAAGTTAAGTCGGAACTTCAAATAGTAGTGCTCAATTTTGCACCTGTAGCCCCCAAGGGCCGGCTTAATCAGCATGGCTAAGCCGGAACTTTATCACCATAATTAGGAACAAAAAATCCAAAGATATAGCCCCCATGAGCCGGCCATAGTCATAGGACTTGAAACAGGTCATCATAAAATGGTCTTAAAAAAAGAGCAATGTTCATTAGCCCCCAAGTGCCAAGTAAAATACTGCTATTGTGCTTGGGACTTGAAAAATGATCATAACACTTTCTATGGTGTTCATGTTGCAGGCTGAATTAAATATGAAGGAATCCCAAGTCAATGATCTGAAGGCCAACATTCAAACCCAACAATCTGAAACATCAAAAGCCAAATTAGAACTGAAGGTTGCTTTGGAAAACATCGAAAAGCTTAAACAAGACTTCAGTGCTGATAAAAACGGCTGGGAGACCGAGAGGGCAGCTCTATTGAAAAGAGCAGAAGACGCCGAGGCTGCCCTTAAGCCGGTAACTGATGAGTTATCCGGTTTAAAATATCAAATCAACAGCATGACAGCGGCCATCTTTGGTAAGTAATAGTATACTTCAATATTTCTTCATCAATGTTGAACAACCATTGAGCCGGCTCATAAATATACTTGCCAATATAGGTTCCAGAAGCTCCAAGTTGGGTGACGATATGCGCATAAAGCTGGAAGCCATATACACCCTTGTAGAGCAGCTATACACGGGCGCCCAACGGGCGATTTCTGCTGCCTTGCATAAGAAGCAACCACCTTCCCTTATTAAGGAGGTGTTGGAGAGGCTATCTATGCTACCACAAAGGATGGAAGAATTAAAGCGACCAGCCGCCAGAGCCGGTGCCATCACTGCCTTGAGCCGGGCAAAAGCATGGCAAGCTGAACTTGATCCGGAAGAGATATTAGCCGACTGTCCCAGTGTTAAAGAAGATGGGTCCCCTTTCAGCGCTGATGACTTCACTGAAATAGTAAGAGCGATGCGTCCTTGGGCAAGCAAACTAGCTGACGAAACGGACCTCTCCAAGTACCACCCGGTTTATAACGCTGACAACTCAAAGGTGAAGGCGCCGGTTCATCAGGCTGTGGATCTTATCCCGCCTACACGTAAGAACACCTTTGCCCCTTACATTGATCCATCAAGTCTTATAGATGACGAGGCTGTGTTTAGAGCTTTGACCGGCATCAACTGGGCTACACCTGACTTCCAGCCAATGGGTAACCAAGAAGAAGAAGAGTCGGTGCAAGATGACCCGGAAGCGTTAACACGTGAAGGCCAAGACAACTGATCCAAGGGCCGGCTTACCATTCACAGTACTGGACGCTATGTGTATCAAAAAACACTTATTCTTTTGGGCTCGGGGAGCCATGTAATAGGCTAGATGAAAAACCATGGCCTGCCTCGCCATCGTGCGTGTTTATTTGCATAACATGTTTGAGCCGCCGATCTGATGTTGCAGATCTGCCACTTACGCTTATAATATCATCAATCATGTCAACCATATTTATCGTATTCCCTGCACATAAGCAGATAACAAGTGCCCTGGCGGTTTACTCCAGGGTAGGTCATAATGCCCCATATAAAATCCACTGGTGACTGTATAATCCATAACCAGGGCGAGTTTATCAAAAACCTCATATAGTCATAACAAGTAAATATCATACCTGTGATATTTGTTCATACTGCCGGCTTACCATGCCATATGCAGCGAGGATAACATCCCAAAGACGTAGAGCGCATAACTCCAAGCGCATTATCAAAGCACACTGGCGACGTAAGGTCCAAGCCAGGCCAGGTTATCAAAACTACAGATAGATTCAAATATGAATCATAAGGATCAAGGCAACATGGCCCGAATCAATTTTAAACCATATATCAATATGGTACAGAAGATGAACCTCAAACAAGTGTTCAAAGCAAATACAAATCAGAAAAATCAAGGCCTTCATAGGCTGCCAAGCCTCAATATCAAGTGCTATTCAACGGGCTGCACAGCCACTGAGTTAATCCTTAATTCAAACCTGTAAGCCGGGCCTCACATGACCAATCACCGTTTTAACTTTGACAAGTTCAGGGTCTTTATAAGATTGACTGTCAAGAGTACGGCGAGTCATTCCAGGATTACCTGGTCGGAGTGGCAAGCATACAAAGGCAGGATAACCCGGATTTTAGGTGAATACACCTGGCGTCCAAGCCAATTAAAAGGGGAAACAAAGCTCTGTTTAATTAAACAAGAAGCCCCCAAGTAATTTCTCAATCCAGGTGTTCAAGCCGGATCAATAGGGTAGTCATAGCTATGCTCAATGAGCAGGAAGCCCCCAAGTAATTTTGCAATCAAGGCATATAAGACGGATCAAGAGGGTAGTCATAGCTATGCTCAATGAGCAGGAAGCCCCCAAGTGACCTTATGAATTGATAACAAAGACTCAAATTCTCAAAAATGAAATGACAGAGGCCCTGAATTATCAGGGATGTTGGCTTTATTATACTAATCATAATATATACATTGGTAGAAATATGTACATCACAAGAGCCGGTGGCTCAGGTGTAATAAGGCCGAAGATGAGCAATGTTCCACGGCCGGCGGGTCTCCTCCTCAGACTTGCGTGAGACTTTGTGCTCTCGAACATCAATGAGGTAGTATGACCTGTTGTTCAGATTTTTGCTGACCACAAAGGGCCCTTCCCAAGGTGGTGACAACTTGTGCATGTCTGTTTGATCCTGGATGAGCCGGAGCACCGAGTCACCTTCTTGAAAGGTCCGGGTTTTAACCCGGCGGCTGTGATAACGACGCAGATCTTGCTGGTAAATCGCCGAACAAGCCGCCGCAAGGTCGCGCTCTTCATCCAGAAGGTCAATAGCATCTTGTCGTGCTTTTTCATTATCAGCTTCAACATAAGCCACCACACGGGGTGAGTCATGACGGATGTCACTAGGGAGAACCGCCTCTGCTCCGTAAACCATGAAGAAAGGCGTGTAACCCGTGGATCTGTTGGGGGTAGTATTGATACTCCAAAGCACTGAGGGTAACTCCTCAACCCAACAACTCGGCGTCCTCTGCAAAGGGACCATAAGCCGGGGTTTTATACCTCTCAAGATTTCTTGATTGGCTCGTTCAGCTTGACCATTGGACTGGGGGTGAGCTACAGATGAAACGTCAAGACGAATATGCTCTTGTTGACAGAATTCTTTCATAGCACCCTTAGACAGATTAGTACCATTATCAGTGATGATACTATGAGGGTATCCAAAATGGAAGATCACCTTTTTGATGAATTGAACCGCCATTGCTGCATCACATTTGCTAACCGGCTCAGCCTCAACCCACTTTGTAAACTTGTCAACTGCCACCAGGAGGTGAGTCTTTTTGTCCTTGGATCTTTTAAAAGGTCCAACCATGTCCAGCCCCCAGACTGCAAACGGCCAAGTAATTGGGATCATCCTTAATTCTTGAGCCGGCACATG
This sequence comes from Thinopyrum elongatum, assembly GCA_011799875.1. Taxonomy (NCBI): domain Eukaryota; kingdom Viridiplantae; phylum Streptophyta; class Magnoliopsida; order Poales; family Poaceae; genus Thinopyrum; species Thinopyrum elongatum. The sequence goes on along the minus strand of CM022303.1, from coordinate 598,411,678 downwards.
AGCTCGTCTTGAAAATTTCTGACAACCATCACACTTGCTGACCAAATCCTCTGCATCAGCATGAGCCGTCAGCCAATAGAACCCATGGCGAAAAGCCTTAGCCACGAGAGACTTAGAGCCGGCATGATGACCACAATCTCCGTCATGAATCTCTCGTAGAATCTCATGGTCTTCCTGAGGAGAAACACAACGTTGAAATGCCCCTGTGACACTGCATCGGTGCAACTCTCCATTGACGATAGTCATTGACTTAGACCGCCAGGTTATCTGCCTGGCCAAAGTTTCATCTTCAGGTAACTCACCCCGGGTCATGTAAGCCAAATATGGAACAGTCCAATCAGGAATAGCATGAAGAGCCGCCACCAAGTGTGCCTCCGGGTCAGGAATAGCAAGATCTTCCTCCGTAGGCAATTTAAATGAAGGATTATGCAACACATCAAGGAAAACATTAGGTGGTACCGGCTTAGGCTGGGATCTCAGCCGACTTAAAGCATCCGCCGCCTCATTTTTCCTACGATCAACGTGTTCCACTTGATAGCCCTTGAAATGACCAGCAATAGCATCAACCTCTCAGCGATAAGCCGCCATGAGTGGTTCCTTGGAATCCCAAGTTCCTGAAACTTGCTGAGCCACCAAATCTGAGTCGCCAAAGCACCTTACCCGGCTTAGATTCATTTCTTTAGCCATCCGAAGACCATGGAGCAAGGCCTCATACTCAGCTGCATTATTAGTACAAGGGAACATCAACCTTAAAACATAACAAAATTTATCACCTCGCGGGGAAGCCAAAACAACTCCAGCCCCCGAGCCTTCCAACTGCCTAGACCCATCAAAATGAATAGTCCAATATGTGTTATCAGGTTTTTCCTCAGGCATCTGCAACTCTGTCCAATCATTGATAAAATCCACAAGTGCTTGAGACTTGATGGCTGTCTGAGGCATGTATTTCAAACCATGGGGTCCAAGTTCAATGGCCCACTTGGCTTCCCGGCCTGTGGCTTCTCTGTTTTGAATAATATCCCCTAAAGGGGCAGAACTGACCACAGTGATGGGATGACCAAGGAAATATTGCTTTATCTTACGGCTAGCCATTAACACGCCGTAAACTAGCTTCTGCCAATGTGGGTATCTCTGCTTGGATTCAATGAGTACCTCACTGACATAATAAACCTGCCGCTGAACCAGAGGCTCCTTGCCTGATTCCTTTCTTTCCACAACAATTGCCACACTAACAGCTCTACTGTTAGCAGCCACATATAACAGTAAGGGCTCCTTATCAATAGGAGCTGCAAGAATCGGCGGCTCAGCCAACTGCTTTTTTAATGCCTCAAACGCCTGATCGGCAACATCACTCCAGACAAAGCGATCTGTCTTCTTAATCATCTGATACAGAGGGATGGCCTTTTCACCCAACTTGCTTATAAACCGGCTTAAGGCCGCAATACAACCCGCCAGACGCTGAACATCATTAATACACGCCGGCTTAGCCAAAGAAGTGATAGCCTTGATCTTCTCCGGGTTAGCTTCAATGCCCCTTTCGGAAACCAAAAAACCCAGAAGCTTGCCTGTTGGTACACCAAATACACACTTGGCCGGGTTAAGCATCATCTTGTAGACCCAGAGATTGTCAAAGATTTCTTTCAGGTCATCTATCAAGGTTTCCTTCTTCCTGGATTTCACAACAATGTCATCCACATTGGCATGAACATTGCATCCAATCTGGTCATGAAGGCAATTCTGAACACACCGCTGGTAAGTCGCCTGGGCACTCTTGAGCCCAAAAGGCATAGACACATAGAAGAAGGCTCCAAAGGGAGTAATGAACGCTGTCTTCTCCTGGTCCTTAACCGCCATCTTGATCTGATGATAACCAGAGTAAGCATCCAGAAAACTCAAATGCTCACAACCCGCCGTAGCATCAACGATCTGATCAATACGAGGGAGAGCAATAGGATCAGCTGGACAGGCCTTGTTAAGGTCTGTGTAATCCACATGCATACACCAGGTACCGTTCTTTTTAAGTACCAGCACCGGGTTAGCCAACCACTCAGGATGAAACACTTCAATGATAAACCCAGCCGCTAAGAGCCGGGCCACTTCCTCACCAATGGCCTTGCGCCTTTCTTCATTAAAACGATGAAGGAATTGCTCGACCGGTTTAAACTTGGGATCAACATTAAGAGTGTGCTCAGCGAGTTCCCTCGATACACCTGGCATGTCTGAAGGCTTCCATGCAAAGATGTCTCGGTTCTGACGGATGAACTCGATGAGCACGCTTTCCTATTTCGGATCCATATTAGCACTGATGCTGAACTGCTTGGATGAGTCACCGGGAACAAAGTCAACCATCTTAGTGTCATCTGCCGACTTAAATTTCAACAAGGGGTCATGCTCTGTGGTTGGCTTTTTCAAAGGTGTCATATCTGCCGGATCAACATTATTCTTGTAGAATTTCAACTCCTCTGTTGCACAAACAGACTCAGCATAAGCAGCATCGCCCTCTTCGCACTCCAAAGCTATCTTCCTACTGCCATGTACGATGATAGTACCCATGCGGCCCGGCATCTTAAGCTGCAGATAAACATAACATGGTCGTGCCATGAACTTAGCATAAGTCGGCCGTCCAAACAGGGCATGGTGAGGGCTCTTGAACTTGACTACTTCAAACGTCAATGTCTCAGCTCTATAATCATGATCATCACCAAAGGCTACTTCCAAGGCTATCTTACCCACCGGGTACGCCGACTTACCAGGCACCACCCATGAAAAACAGTAGAGGACGGCTTAAGATCTTTGTTAGTCAAATTCATACGGCGGAAAGTATCATAATAAAGGATATTGATGCTGCTGCCCCCATCCATGAGCACCTTGGTAAATTTGTACCCTCCAACTTGAGGAGCCACCACCAAAGCCAATTGACCCAGATTATCCACTCGGGGCGGGTGATCCTCACAGCTCCACACAATAGGGTGTTCAGACCATCGCAGGTATCGAGGGACAGCCGGTTCAACTGTGTTTACTGCCCGTTTACGAATCTTCTGATCACGTTTGCATAGGCTTGTGGTAAACACATGATATTGACCGCCATTCATCTGCTTCGGATTACTCTGATAACCGGACTGCTGCTGCTGATTTCCTTGACCCGATTGCTGATTAGAACCACCTTGATTGCCCTGGCCCTGAAAACCAGAACTTGAGCCGCCACCTCCAAAGCCAGGTCTGTGAGAGCCGGAACCTGAGCCGCCATGCGGGCCATGATTATTCTGGAAAAAATTGGAATTTCTGTACTCCTGCATTATGAAGTAATCCTTCCACAAGTGATTAGCCGGCTTCTCCTGCGTACCATGCTTTGGGCAAGGCTAATTCATTATCGCCTCAAGGTTGAATTTTGGCCCACCAAACCGGGGTACTGACGACTTCCCCTTCCGATGCTGATTGTTATTCTTGTTGGAAATATGCCCTAGAGGCAATAATAAAATGGTTATTATTATATTTCCTTGTTCATGATAATTGTCTGTTATTCATGCTATAATTGTGTTATCCGGAAATCGTAATACATGTGTGAATACATAGACCACAACATGTCCCTAGTAAGCCTCTAGTTGACTAGCTCGTTGATCAATAGATGGTTACGGTTTCCTGACCATGGACATTGGATGTCATTGATAACGGGATCACATCATTAGGAGAATGATGTGATGGACAAGACCCAATCCTAAGCCTAGCACTAGATCGTGTAGTTCGTTTGCTAAAGCTTTTCCAATGTCAAGTAACTTTTCCTTAGACCATGAGATTGTGCAAGTCCCGGATACCGTAGGAGTGCTTTGGGTGCACCAAACGTCACAACGTAACTGGGTGGCTATAAAGGTGCACTACGGGTATCTCCGAAAGTATCTGTTGGGTTGGCACGAATCGAGACTGGGATTTGTCACTCCATGTAACGGAGAGGTACCTCTGGGCCCACTCGGTAGGACATCATCATAATGAGCTCAATGTGATCAAGGAGTTGTTGACGGGATGATGTGTTACGGAAACGAGTAAAGAGACTTGCCGGTAACGAGATTGAACAAGGTATCGAGATACCGACGATCGAATCTCGGGCAAGTATCGTACCGATAGACAAAGGGAATTGCGTACGGGATTGATTGAATCCTCGACATCGTGGTTCATCCGATGAGATCATCGAGGAGCATGTGGGAGCCAACATGGGTATCCAGATCCCGCTGTTGGTTATTGACCGGAGAGTCGTCTCGGTCATGTCTGCGTGTCTCCCGAACCCGTAGGGTCTACACACTTAAGGTTCGGTGACGCTAGGGTTATAGAGATATTAGTATGCGGTAACCCAAAGGTTGTTCGGAGTCTCGGATGAGATCCTGGACGTCACGAGGAGTTCCGGAATGGTCCGGAGGTAAAGATTTATATATGGGAAGTCCTATTTTGGCCACCGGAAAATGTTCGGAATTTTTCGGTATTGTACCGAGAAGGTTCTAGAAGGTTCCGGAGTGGGGCCCACCTGCATGGGGGGACCCACATGAACGTGGGTAGTGGGGGCAAGGCCCCACACCCCTAGTCAAGGCGCACCAAGATTCCCCCTTAGAAGGAATAAGATCATATCCCGAAGGGATAAGATCAAGATCCCTAAAAAAGGGGGATAACAATCGGTGGGGAAGGGAAAGGATGGGATTTCTTTCCTTCCACCTTTGCCAACGCCCCAATGGACTTGGAGGGCAAGAAACCAGCCCCCTCCACCCCTATATATAGTGGGGAGGGGCATGGGAGAAACAGCTCAGCCCCTGGCGCCTCCCTCTCCCTCCCGTGACACCTCTTCCTCCTCCAGTAGCGCTTGGCGAAGCCCTGCTGAAATCCCGCTGCTTCCACCACCACACCGTCGTGCTGCTGGATCTCCATCAACCTCTCCTCCCCCCTTGCTGGATCAAGAAGGAGGAGACGTCTCTGCTCCGTACGTGTGTTGAACGCGGAGGTGCCGTCCGTTCGGCGCTCGGTCATCGGTGATTTGGATCACGACGAGTACGACTCCATCAACCCCGTTCTCTTGAACGCTTCCGCTCGCGATCTACAAGGGTATGTAGATACACTCCCCTCTCACTCGTTGCTAGATGACTCCATAGATTGATCTTGGTGATGCGTAGAAAATTTTAAAATTCTGCTACGTTCCCCTACAGTGGCATCATGAGCTAGGTCTATGCGTAGTATCTTGCACGAGTAGAACACAAAGTAGTTGTGGGCGTCGATTTGTCAATCTTCTTGCCGTTACTAGTCTTATCTTGATTCGGCGGCACTGTGGGATGAAGTGGCCCGGACCGACCTTACACGTACGCTTACGTGAGACAGGTTCCACCGACTGACATGCACTAGTTGCATAAGGTGGCTAGCGGGTGTCTGTCTCTCCCACTTTAGTCGGATCGGATTCGATGAACAGGGTCCTTATGAAGGGTAAATAGAAATTGGCATATCACGTTGTGGTTTTGGCGTAGGTAAGAAACGTTCTTGCTAGAAACCTATAGCAGCCACGTAAAAAACTTGCAACAACAATTAGAGGACGTCTAAACTTGTTTTTGCAGCAAGTGCTTTGTGATGTGATATGGCCAAAGGATGTGATGAATGATATATGTGATGTATGAGATGATCATGTTCTTGTAATAGGAATCACGACTTGCATGTCGATGAGTATGACAACCGGCAGGAGCCATAGGAGTTGTCTTAATTTATTATATGACCTGCGTGTCATTGAAATTCGCCATGTAATTACTTTACTTTATTGCTAACCGTTAGCCGTAGTAGTAGAAGTAATAGTTGGCGAGACAACTTCATGAAGACACGATGATGGAGATCATGATGATGGAGATCATGGTGTCATGCCGGTGACGATGATGATCATGGAGCCCCGAAGATGGAGATCAAAAGGAGCAAAGTGATAATGGCCATATCATGTCACTATTTTGATTGCATGAGATGTTTATCATGTTTTTGCATCTTATTTGCTTAGAACGACGGTAGCATATATAAGATGATCCCTTACTAAAATTTCAAGAAAGTGTTCCCCCTAACTGTGCACCGTTGCGAAGGTTCGTTGTTTCGAAGCACTACGTGTTGATCGGGTGTGATAGATTCTAACATTCGAATACAACGGGTGTAAGCCAGATTTACACAGCAATACACTTAGGTTGACTTGACGAGCCTAGCATGTACAGATATGGCCTCGGAACACAAGAGACCGAAAGGTCGAGCATGAGTCGTATAGAAGATACGATCAACATGGGGATGTTCACCGTTGATGACTAGTCCGTCTCACGTGATGATCGGACACGGCCTAGTCGATTCGGATCATGTAATCACTTAGATGACGAGAGGGATGTCTATCTGAGTGGGAGTTCATTACATAATTTGATTAGATGAACTTAATTGTCATGAACTTAGTCTAAATGTTACATATCTATCTTGTAGATCAAATGGCCAACGCTAATGTTACCCTCAACTTCAACGCGTTCCTAGAGAAAAACAAGCTGAAAGACGATGGTAGCAACTATGCGGACTGGGTCCGTAACCTGAGGATTATCCTCATAGCTGCCAAGAAATCATATGTCCTTGAAGCACCGTTAGGTGACCCACCTGCTCTCCCAACACTGCCAGACGATTTGAACGTTTGGCAGACACGCACCGATGATTACTCCTTCGTTCAGTGCGGCATGCTCTTCAGCTTAGAACCGGGGCTCCAAAAGCGTTTTGAGCATCACGGAGCATATGAGATGTTCGAAGAGCTGAAAATGGTTTTCCAAGCTCATGCCCGGATCGAGAGATATGAAGTCTTCGATAAGTTCTACAGTTGTAAGATGGAGGAAAATAGTTCTGTCAGCGAGCACATACTCAAAATGTCTGGGTTGCACAGCCGCTTGTCTCAGCTGGGAGTTAATCTCCCGGATGACGTGGTCGTTGACAGAATCCTTCAGTCGCTTCCACCTAGCTACAAGAGCTTCGTGATGAACTTCAACATGCAGGGGATGGAAAAGACCATTCCTGAGGTATATGCGATGCTGAAGTCAGCGGAGGCAGAGATCAGAAAGGAACATCAAGTGTTGATGGTGAATAAAACCACTAAGTTCAAGAAGGGCAAGGGTAAGAAGAACTTCAAGAAGGACGGCAAGGGAGTTGCCGCGCCCGGTAAGCCAGCTGCCGGGAAGAAGTCGAAGAATGGACCCAAGCCTGAGACTGAGTGCTTTTATTGCAAGGGAAACGGTCACTGGAAGCGAAACTGCCCCAAGTACTTGGCGGACAAGAAGGCCGGCAATACCAAAGGTATATATGATATACATGTAATTGATGTGTACCTTACCAGCACTCGTAGTAGTTCCTGGGTATTTGATACCGGTGCGGTTGCTCATATTTGTAACTCAAAGCAGGAACTGCGGAATCAGCGTAGACTGGCAAAGGACGAGGTGACGATGCGCGTCGGGAATGGTTCCAAGGTCGATGTGATCGCCGTCGGCACGCTACCTCTGCATCTACCTACGGGATTAGTTTTAAACCTGAATAATTGTTATTTAGTACCAGCTTTGAGCATGAACATTGTATCTGGATCTCGCTTAATGCGAGATGGCTACTCATTTAAATCTGAGAATAATGGTTGTTCTATTTATATGAGAGATATGTTTTATGGTCATGCCCCGCTGGTGAATGGTTTATTTTTATTGAATCTCGAACGTGATGTTACACATGTTTATAATGTGAATGCCAAGAAATGCAAGGTTGATAACGATAGTCCCACATACTTGTGGCACTGCCGCCTTGGTCATATCGGTGTTAAACGCATGAAGAAACTCCATGCAGATGGACTTTTGGAGTCTCTTGATTATGAATCATTTGACAGATGCGAACCATGCCTCTTGGGCAAGATGACCAAGACTCCGTTCTCCGGAACAATGGAGCGAGCAACCAACTTATTGGAGATCATACATCCTGATGTGTGTGGTCCAATGAGTGTTGAGGCTCGCGGTGGTTATCGTTATGTTCTCACCCTCACCGATGATTTGAGTAGATATGGGTATGTCTACTTGATGAAGCACAAGTCTGAGACCTTTGAAAAGTTCAAGGAATTTCAGAGTGAGGTTGAGAATCAACGTGACAAGAAAATAAAGTTCTTACGATCAGATCGTGGAGGAGAATATTTGAGTCATGAATTTGGCACGCACTTAAGGAAATGTGGAATTGTTTCACAACTCACGCCGCCTAGAACACCTCAGCGTAATGGTGTGTCCGAACGTCGTAATCGCACTCTATTGGATATGGTGCGATCTATGATGTCTCTTACCGATTTACCGCTATCCTTTTGGGGTTATGCTTTAGAGACTGCTGCATTCACTTTAAATAGGGCACCGTCAAAATCCGTTGAGACGACACCGTATGAATTATGGTTTGGGAAGAAACCTAAGCTGTCGTTTCTGAAAGTTTGGGGATGCGATGCTTATGTGAAGAAACTTCAACCAGAGAAGCTCGAACCCAAGTCGGAAAAATGCGTATTCATAGGATACCCTAAGGAAACTATTGGGTATACCTTCTACCTAAGATCCGAGGGCAAGATCTTTGTTGCCAGGAATGGATCCTTTCTAGAGAAAGAGTTTCTCTCGAAAGAAGTAAGTGGGAGGAAAGTGGAGCTTGATGAGATGACCCTCGAACCGGAGAGTAGCGCAGCACAGGAAAATGTTTCTGTGGAGCCTACACCGGCTAGAGAGGAAGTTATTGATAATGATCATGATCAAGCTACCACTGAACTTCGAAGGTCCATGAGGACACGTTCCGCACCAGAGTGGTATGGCAATCCTGTCCTGGAAATCATGTTGTTAGACAACAGTGAACCTTCGAACTATGAAGAAGCGATGGCGGGCCCGGATTCCAACAAATGGCTTGAAGCCATGAAATCCGAGATAGGATCCATGTATGAAAACGAAGTATGGACTTTGACTGACTTGCCCGATGATCGGCAAGCCATAGAAAATAAATGGATCTTTAAGAAGAAGACTGACGCGGATGGTAATGTGACCATCTATAAGGCTCGGCTTGTCGCTAAGGGTTATCGACAAGTTCAAGGGGTTGACTACGATGAGACTTTCTCACCCGTAGCGAAGCTGAAATCCGTCAGAATCATGTTAGCAATTGCCGCATACTATGATTATGAGATATGGCAAATGGACGTCAAAACGGCATTCCTTAATGGTTTTCTTAAGGAAGAGTTGTATATGATACAACCGGAAGGTTTTGTCGACCCTGAGAATGCTGACAAGGTATGCAAGCTCCAGCGCTCAATCTATGGGCTGGTGCAAGCATCTCGGAGTTGGAACATTCGCTTTGACGAGATGATCAAAGCGTTTGGGTTCACACAGACTTATGGAGAAGCCTGTGTTTACAAGAAAGTGGGTGGGAGCTCTGTAGCATTTCTCATATTATATGTGGATGACATACTGCTGATGGGAAATGATATAGAATTCTTGGAAAGTATAAAGGCCTACTTGAATAAGTGTTTTTCAATGAAGGACCTTGGAGAAGCTGCTTATATATTAGGCATCAAGATCTATAGAGATAGATCGAGACGCCTCATAGGTCTTTCGCAAAGCACATACCTTGATAAGATATTGAAGAAGTTCAATATGGATCAGTCCAAGAAGGGGTTCTTGCCTGTATTGCAAGGTGTGAAATTGAGCTCGGCTCAATGCCCGACCACGGCAAAAGATATAGAAGAGATGAGTGTCATCCCCTATTCCTCAGCCATAGGGTCTATTATGTATGCCATGCTGTGTACCAGACCTGATGTAAACCTTGCTGTAAGTTTGGTAGGTAGGTACCAAAGTAATCCCGGCAAGGAACACTGGACAGCGGTCAAGAACATCCTGAAGTACCTGAAAAGGACTAAGGATATGTTTCTCGTATACGGAGGTGACGAAGAGCTCGTCGTAAAGGGTTACGTCGACGCTAGCTTCGACACAGATCCGGATGACTCCAAGTCACAAACCGGATACGTGTATATTTTGAATGGTGGAGCGGTAAGCTGGTGCAGTTGCAAGCAAAGCGTCGTGGCGGGTTCTACATGCGAAGCGGAGTACATAGCAGCCTCGGAGGCAGCACACGAAGCAGTATGGATGAAGGAGTTCATCACCGACCTAGGAGTCATTCCAAATGCGTCGGGTCCAATGGCTCTCTTCTGTGACAACACTGGAGCTATTGCCCTTGCCAAGGAGCCCAGGTTTCACAAAAGGACCAGGCATATCAAGCGTCGCTTCAACTCCATACGTGAACATGTTCAAGATGGAGACATAGATATTTGTAAAGTGCACACGGATTTGAATGTAGCAGATCCGTTGACTAAACCTCTTTCACGAGCAAAACATGATCAACACCAGTACTCTATGGGTGTTCGATTCATCACAATGTAACTAGATTATTGACTCTAGTGCAAGTGGGAGACTGTTGGAAATATGCCCTAGAGGCAATAATAAAATGGTTATTATTATATTTCCTTGTTCATGATAATTGTCTATTATTCATGATATAATTGTGTTATCCGGAAATCGTAATACATGTGTGAATACATAGACCACAACATGTCCCTAGTAAGCCTCTAGTTGACTAGCTCGTTGATCAATAGATGGTTACGGTTTCCTGACCATGGACATTGGATGTCATTGATAACGGGATCACATCATTAGGAGAATGATGTGATGGACAAGACCCAATCCTAAGCCTAGCACTAGATCGTGTAGTTCGTTTGCTAAAGCTTTTCCAATGTCAAGTAACTTTTCCTTAGACCATGAGATTGTGCAACTCCCGGATACCGTAGGAGTGCTTTGGGTGCACCAAACGTCACAACGTAACTGGGTGGCTATAAAGGTGCACTACGGGTATCTCCGAAAGTATCTGTTGGGTTGGCACGAATCGAGACTGGGATTTGTCACTCCATGTAACGGAGAGGTACCTCTGGGCCCACTCGGTAGGACATCATCATAATGAGCTCAATGTGATCAAGGAGTTGTTCACGGTATGATGTGTTACGGAAACGAGTAAAGAGACTTGCCGGTAACGAGATTGAACAAGGTATCGAGATACCGACGATCGAATCTCGGGCAAGTATCGTACCGATAGACAAAGGGAATTGCGTACGGGATTGATTGAATCCTCGACATCGTGGTTCATCCGATGAGATCATCGAGGAGCATGTGGGAGCCAACATGGGTATCCAGATCCCGCTGTTGGTTATTGACCGGAGAGTCGTCTCGGTCATGTCTGCGTGTCTCCCGAACCCGTAGGGTCTACACACTTAACGTTCGGTGACGCTAGGGTTATAGAGATATTAGTATGCGGTAACCCGAAGGTTGTTCGGAGTCTCGGATGAGATCCTGGACGTCACGAGGAGTTCCGGAATGGTCCGGAGGTAAAGATTTATATATGGGAAGTCCTATTTTGGCCACCGGAAAATGTTCGGGATTTTTCGGTATTGTACCGAGAAGGTTCTAGAAGGTTCCGGAGTGGGGCCCACCTGCATGGGGGGACCCACATGAATGTGGGTAGTGGGGGCAAGGCCCCACACCCCTAGTCAAGGCGCACCAAGATTCCCCCTTAGAAGGAATAAGATCATATCCCGAAGGGATAAGATCAAGATCCCTAAAAAAGGGGGATAACAATCGGTGGGGAAGGGAAAGGATGGGATTTCTTTCCTTCCACCTTTGCCAACGCCCCAATGGACTTGGAGGGAAAGAAACCAGCCCCCTCCACCCCTATATATAGTGGGGAGGTGCATGGGAGAAAGAGCTCAGCCCCTGGCGCCTCCCTCTCCCTCCCGTGACACCTCTTCCTCCTCCAGTAGCGCTTGGCGAAGCCCTGCTGAAATCCCGCTGCTTCCACCACCACACCGTCGTGCTGCTGGATCTCCATCAACCTCTCCTCCCCCCTTGCTGGATCAAGAAGGAGGAGACGTCTCTGCTCCGTACGTGTGTTGAACGCGGAGGTGCCGTCCGTTCGGCGCTCGGTCATCGGTGATTTGGATCACGACGAGTACGACTCCATCAACCCCGTTCTCTTGAACGCTTCCGCTCGCGATCTACAAGGGTATGTAGATACACTCCCCTCTCACTCGTTGCTAGATGACTCCATAGATTGATCTTGGTGATGCGTAGAAAATTTTAAAATTCTGCTACGTTCCCCAAGAATTCTGTGTATTGGTGTTAGCCAGAAAGTCTAAACCGCCATCGGCCTTGCGCTTACCATTATAACCTTGACCTGCCGGGTTGTGCTGCTGCCCCTTGGCATTGCCGTTCTTCTTCCCCTTCCCAACTTTCTCCTCATCGGACTCAGAGTCCTTAGTGCTATCAGAATCAGCATATTTGACGAGAGCTGCCATGAGCTCCCCCATATCATTACAATGGCGCTTAAGCCGTCCCAACTTCTGTTTAAGGGGAAGGAACCGGCAATTCTTTTCTAACATCAGGACGGCTGAACCGGCATTGATACTGTCCGACGAATGGATGACGGCCGAGATCCGCCGCACCCAATAGGTTGTTGACTCGCCCTCACCCTGGACACAAGAGTCTAGATCAAGAATTGACATAGGCTGCTTGCACGTGTCTTTAAATTTTTGGATAAAGCGCGTTTTCAACTCAGCCCATGACCCAACGGAATTAGGGGGCAGCCCTTTCATCCTAGTACGTGCTGGCCCATCCAACATCATGGTGAAGTATTTAGCACATGCAGCTTCACTAACATCCAACATCTCCATGGCCATCTCATAGCTCTCAATCCAGGCCTCTGGGGGCTGATCCACAGTGTAATTAGGCACCTTTCGGGGGCCCTTGAAATCCTTCGGCAAGCGCTCGTTACGTAGAGCCGGCACTAAACATGGCACACCAAGTGTTCTAGAGGTCACTCCTGCCTCTACGGACGCCGATGGGTAAACCGGAGATTGTTGTTGAGCCGCCAACTGAGCCGCCAGCTCAGCCTCCCGACGCGCCCTGCCCTGATCCACCAAGGCCTGGACATTATTACCAGCACGCGGTAGGTCACGCCTACGGGGCTGGTTATGGTGCCGTTCACTACTTGAAACTGCTGGTGAGTCAATATGCCTGCTATAACTCCGGCTTGGACGAGGGGTTGAATGAATTCGTTCGCGGCTGTATGAATAAGCCGCCTGTTGTGCCACCGCTGTCTGAAGAAGCTCTCCGGCCCTCCGTATCTCCATTGCAGCTGGAGACTCGCCTTCAACGGGAAGAGCAGCCAGTCGCGTAGCTGCAGCGATCATATTGTCCAGAGGGTTAGAATAATGACCCGGCGGTGTCGAAACATGCTGAGGCGGAGTCAAATTTAAGCGAGGCGGGTCCACCGCACGTGGCTGAACCGGTGCTCCGGTCACGGGTGTCTCAACGGCCCGGTTTACCATGGGTGGATCACTGGTCCCTGCCCCAGGCGTGTTGAAAAGGTTCCTAGCCTCATACTCCATGGGCAGACGGGTCTGGTGCCTCCTCCTCATAACAGCGTTTGAAGCGTTTTGATCCAAGGTGAGCCGGAACGATTCTGCCTGAATCCGCTGTGATTGTGCGTCCAAGGCGGCTCACTCTATCGCCATCCTAGCATTCTCAACAGCAAGCTCTTCCTTGGCCTGGGCTATCTCATCTCCTAGTTTCACGACATCCACTTTGTGCTGTTCTTGAGTCTCCGGGGTTACCTCTGCTCCCATTAAAGTCGCCAAAGCATCCAACAGCTCGGTCAAAACCTGAGCCAGCGGGCGCGGAGAGCCGCTGGCACCAGCTGTCGCCGCCGCCGTGGAGCTGGAGGTCATAGCCACAGCAGTCGTCGAACCAAGCATCGGTTGTGTGCCAGTCATGAAGATTACGACCCTGTTCGGCGGCTCATGGGGGTCCCGAATACTGTCACCATCGGAAGAGCCCCCAAGCCTGCCATCTTGCAATTTATACATCGAATCGGTCTCACCAATTGAGGATTCACCATCAGAGTAAATTACCGTCTCTCCCCTGGACTCAGATCCTTCCTCAAGATCCATGCCACGGACGACACCAACAAAGGCGCTCTTCGCGGCGGTTTGAACCTTGGCGGGTCGTGCGCGCTGAGCCGTTTGGACGATGTTGGTGTAGGTGTCCGGCTCAGGCCCCGACTCCCCGATCTTGCCGATGAAGACATGGATTCTGCCAAAGGGGACCCGGTACCAGTACTCGATTGAGCCGGCCTCGGGGCCCCAGCCTGCGTCGTCGATGTAGAGCTTGCCGCGACGACTCTTGGTCATCCGGCCCACAGCGTATCCCTTGATCCCTGCGAAGTTGCTCTTCAAGAACTCGAAACCACCATGCGCTGGCCGCACGGTGGGCGCCAACTGTCGTGGACTTAACACGGCAAATGCCCTAGCAAAAGGACTTAGGTGTGGAGCCATCGCAACTAGGTTAGCTTGAAGGGGTTAAACGGGACAAAGGACACAGAGAATTTACCCAGGTTTGGCCCCTCTCAATGAGGTAAAAGCCTACTCCTGCTTTAGGTTGTATTGCCTGGGTTTCGATTACCAGGGAGCGAATATGCTTGACCTAGTTCTCGATTGATTGTTCCTTGAGTTAACCCGCCGGCGGGTCACCCCTTGATATACACAGCTTGATGCCCGGCGGCTTACAGAGTCCCGGCCGGCCCATACTCTACGTGTCCGGCTCGGTAACCAACTAAAGTTGCCTTACAATATAAGTTAAACATATGGCGGTTCATACCCATGGGCCTTAAGTCGCCCCCGGGTCTTGGGCCTTCAATAAGCTTGCTCTATGGACCGCCATCTTCACATCCTCCTGGGCTTCCTCATCATGAGCCGCCAGTGGCATGACCCGGCCCCTCCTGGGCGGGTCATACCCAATAGTTATATCCCCAACACTTATGATTTTTTCCAGGTCAAAACCCTCCATATAGCAGAAGATGGGCACCGGAGACCTGCCATGGGGCCCACCAGCCCTAGGGGCGCGCCCAGGGGGGTAGGGCGCGCCCCCAGGCTTGTGGCCACCTGGTGGGTCCTCACTGGTATTTTCTTCGCCCAATATTTTTTATATATTCCAAAATAATTCTCCGTAAATTTTCAGGACTTTTGGAGTTGTGCAGAATAGGTCTCTCAGATTTGCTCCTTTCCGGTCCAGAATTCCAGCTGCCGGCATTCTCCCTCTTTGTGTAAACCTTGTAAAATAAGAGAGAAAAGGCATAAGTATTGTACCATAATGTGTAATAACAGCCCATAATGCAATAAATATCAATATAAAAGCATGACACAAAATGGACGTATCAACTCCCCCAAGCTTAGGCCTCGGTTGTCCTCAAGCGGAAGCCGAAATCGATAATCATGTCCACATGTTTTGAGATAGAGGTGTCGATAAAAGAAAATACGGACATGAAGGCATCATGATCATCTTTAGAACAACAACATATATTGTCATATAATTTCTTATGCTAAAGTGACAATTTGTTCACAAGGTAAAGTATAAAATAAGAACTTTATTGAAAACCAACAAACTATGATCTAGGTCATTGAAACAATTGCAATTTATCATACCATCAGAAAGAGTCAATGTAAGAGCTTTTCAGCAAGTTCACATACTCAACTATCATTTAGTCTTTCATAATTGCTAACACTCACATGATACTTATGAGATCAAAGTCTCAATCGGACACAGAGAAAGATAGGGTCTTATAACTTCGCCTCCCAACCTTTTACCTCAAGGGTAACGTCAACAATAATGGTTTATGAGAATCTACATCCGAGTGGATATATATATCTGGATCTTCCCCAACATATAGTGCTTGCCAAAAAGAAAAAGGGTAAAAAGAATAGGTGATGATCACCATGAATCTTGCATAAAGGTAGAAGGTAAATAAAAGATAGGCCCTTCGCAGAGGGAAGCAGAGGTTGTCATGCGCTTTTATAGTTGGATGCACAAAATCTTAATGCGAAAGAACGTAACTTTATATTGCCGCTTGTGATAAAGAACTTTATTATGCAGTCTGTCGCTTTTATTTCTTCCATATCACAAGTTCGTATAAAGCTTATTTTCCTCAAACTATAAGATCATACATATTTAGAGAGCAATTTTTATTGCTTGCACCGATGACAACTTACTTGAAGGATCTTACTCAATACATAGGTAGGTATGGTGGACTCTCATGGCAAAACTGGGTTGAGGGATTTTGGAGGCACAAGTAGTATCTCTACTTGGTGCAAAAGATTCGGCTAGCATAGGATGAGAAGCAAGCTCAACATATTGGAGGATCCATGACAATATAACTTCTATTCGGATATAAAGAAACATAACCCATTATATTGTCTTCTTTGTCCAACATCAACCTTTTAGCATACAATATTTTAATGAGTGCTCACAATCACAAAAGATTTTCAAGATAGTATATTTATATGTGAGACCTCTCTTTCTTTATTACTTCCTATTAATTGCAACAATGTCCAAAACTATGTTTGTCAACTCCCAACAAATTTCATGCGACATACTTCTTATATGTGAAGTCGTCACTTCCCATAAGATCATTATATAATCTTTTTATTTCTTTTTCTCAAGATCATAGCAAGAAAGCAAAGCCCTCAACCCAAAACTAATCTTTATTATATAACTCTCAGACTCGATTACATAGAGGGAACACAAAGCAAAACTCAAAGCTAGATCATACTAAAACTTTATTCTACTAAACCGAGATATAACCAAAAGGATCGAACTAAGAAAAATGATAAAGGTAAAGATGTGATGGTGAAACGATACCGGGGCACCTCCCCCAAGCTTGGCAGCTGCCAAGGGGAGTGCCCATACCCATGTGTTTAGGTCTCTTTCTTCGGAGGTGGTGATGATGGAGTTGTTGATGATGAAAGAATCTTATCCTCCTTCTTCCAAGGCATAGGTTCACCATCGTAAAAAGATGAACAAGTCTCCGGGATCCTCAAATCTATAGCCAAACTCATCCTCTTAAATCTGTATTCATACTCACAGTTTTGGTTTTGCAGGTCATAGATCTTGGCTTGGAGATGCTCGATTTTCTCATGAAGCTTGAAGATGGCCTCCCCAATGTTCTTGGTGTCTAGCTTGTGGTCACGGGTAAATTCCATGATCATGGAGTGATTGGATTGAGTCTGCGTTCCACCATCCCTTGGCACTTGAAGACTTGCTGCTCCATTGCTTCGAGCCTTGTCTCCATGCTTCCGGTCCTCTTTGGCCCTTGAACATCGCGGATGTGAAGCACCCCCTCACACATCTCAATGGTTTGAGGGTGTTGCAGGACCTCCGTGAGGTAGGGGTTGATGA
The DNA here is from genome assembly GCA_011799875.1 of Thinopyrum elongatum. NCBI lineage: Eukaryota > Viridiplantae > Streptophyta > Magnoliopsida > Poales > Poaceae > Thinopyrum > Thinopyrum elongatum. The sequence goes on along the minus strand of CM022303.1, from coordinate 598,394,342 downwards.
CCTTCTCGAAGAACTTGTCCTTCGGAGCGCTTGGGGACGTCATAGCGATCTAGATCTGTCTAAAAAACAGCTCAAAACAAGAACAGAGGATTTTGCCATGGTACGGTGGTCAAAACCTTCAGGACATTATATAATGAATTTTTACCAACCAAAAGGAGTGTACTACAAGAAAATGGAGTCTGGAGGGCACACTAGGTGGCCACAAGCCTGGGAGGTGTGCCCAGGGGGGTAGGGCGCGCCCCCAGGGCTTGTCGCCTCCTCGTGCACTTTTCGGACTACTTTTTATTTTCCTAATGTTTTAAATATTCCAAAACGGAGTAAAATTGCCATTGGAAAAGTTTTGGAGTTGGTTTACTTACCGTATCACATACCTATTCCTTTTGGGAGTCTGAAACATTCTGGTAGATATCCCTTATGTACTCCTCCGGTGTTATGGTATTAATAATATTGGTCTCAACATTTATGGGAGTACCTGAGATATAATGTTTGATTCTTTGCCCGTTTACCACCTTCTGGTTAGTGCCTTCGGAGTTGTTGATTTTGATGGCACCGGAACGATAAACTTCCTCGATAATGTAAGGACCTTCCCATTTGGAGAGAAGTTTTCCTGCAAAAAATCTTAAACGAGAATTGTATAGCAAGACATGGTCACCTACATTAAATTCACGCTTTTGTATCCTTTTATCATGCCATCTTTTAACTTTCTCTTTAAACAATTTGGCATTCTCATAGGCTTGGGTTCTCCATTCATCAAGTGAACTAATGTCAAATAACCTCTTCTCTCCGGCAAGTTTGAAATCATAGTTGAGCTCTTTAATTGCCCAATAAGCTTTATGTTCTAGTTCAAGAGGTAAGTGACATGCTTTTCCATAAACCATTTTATATGGAGAAATACCCATAGGATTCTTATAAGCAGTTCTATAAGCCCATAATGCATCATCAAGTTTCTTAGACCATTTTTTCTAGATCTATTAACAGTCTTTTGCAAAATCAACTTTATTTCTTGATTGCTCAATTCTACTTGACCACTAGACTGAGGATGATATGGATATGCAATTCTATGGTTAACGTCATATTTAGCAAGCAATTTACGGAAAGCACCATGAATAAAGTGTGAACCACCATCAGTCATTAAATATCTAGGGACTCCAAACCTCGGGAAAATAACTTCTTTAAGCATTTTAATGGTGGTGTTATGATCAGCACTACTAGTTGGAATAGCTTCTACTCACTTAGTAACATAATCAACAACAACCAAAATATGTGTATACCCATTAGAGGAAGGAAAAGGTCCCATATAATAAAATCCCCAAAGATCAAATGGTTCAATAACAAGTGAATAATTCATAGGCATTTCCTGACGTCTACTAATATTACCAATTCTTTGACATTCATCACAAGACAAGACAAACTTACGAGCATCCTTAAAAAGAGTAGGCCAATAAAAACCAGATTGTAATACCTTGTGTGTAGTTCTATCACCAGCATGGTGTCCTCCGTCGGCCTCGGAGTGACACTTGCGGAGGATATGTTCTTGTTCATGCTCAGGTACACAACGCCTAATAACACCATCTACTCCTTCTTTATAAATGTGTGGGCCATCCCAGAAGTAATGTCTTAAATCATGGAAAAACTTTTTCTTTTGCTGGTATGTGAAACTAGGTGGTAAAAATTTAGCAACAATGTAATTGGCATAATCAACATACCATGGAGTACTACGAGAAGCATTTATGACAGCTAATTGTTCATCTGGAAAGCTATCATCAATATGTAGTGAGTCATCAAGAACATTTTCTAACCTAGACAAGTTGTCTGCTACGGGGTTCTCAGCTCCCCTTTCTATCAATAATATGCAAATCAAATTCTTGCAACAAGATAACCCATCTAATAAGTCTAGGTTTAGCATCCTTCTTTTCCATAAGGTATTTAATATATAGCAGCATGATCGATGTGAACAGTTACTTTGGAATCAAAAATATAAGATCTGAACTTATCAAAAGCAAATACAACTGCTAAAAATTCTTTTTCAATAGTACCATAATTTCTTTGAGCACTGTCTAGAGTTTTACTAACATAATGGACAACATTTAATTTCTTATCAACTCTTTGTCCTAGAATAGCACCAACAACATAATCACTAGCATCACGCATAATTTCAAAGGGTAAGTTCCAATCAGGTGGTTGAACAATAGGTGCAGAAATCAAGGCTTTCTTAAGTGTTTCAAAGGCTTCTACACAATCATCATAAAAAAAATGGAACATCTTTTTGCAAGAGATTTGTGAGAGGCCTAGAAATTTTAGAGAAGTCTTTAATAAACCTCCTATAGAAACCAGCATGACCAAGGAAACTTCTTATACCTTTGATATCTTTAGGACACGACATTTTTCAATAGCATCAACTTTGGCTTTATCATCTTCAATACCTCTTTCAGAGATTTTATGCCCCAAGACAATACCCTCATTAACCATAAAGTGGCACTTCTCCCAATTGAAGACAAGATTAGTTTCTTCGCATCTCTGCAAAACTCGATCAAGGTTGCTTAAGCAATCATCAAAAGAAGTTCCATAAACGAAGAAATCATCCATGAAAACCTCAACAATCTTTTCACAAAAGTCAGAGAATATAGCAGTCATACATCTTTGAAAAGTAGCAGGTGCATTACATAAACCAAAAGGCATACGTCTCTAAGCAAAGGTACCGAAAGAGCAAGTAAAAGTAGTATTTTCTTGATCCTCTTGTGACACAGGTATTTGGGAAAAACCAGAATAACCATCTAGAAAGCAAAAGTGTGTATGTTTTGATAGTCTTTCTAGCATTTGATCAATAAAAGGTAGAGGATACTGATCTTTCCTAGTAGCTTTGTTCAACTTTCTAAAATCAATAACCATTCTATAACCTGTGACAATTCTTTGATGAATCAATTCATTTTTATCATTAGGAACAACGGTAACACCTCCCTTCTTAGGGACACAATGAACAGGACTTACCCATCTACTATCAGCAACAGGATAAATTATACCTGCTTCCAGAAGCTTTAGTATTTCATTTCTTACCACTTCTTTCATTTTGGGATTCAACCGTCGCTGGTGATCAACAACAGGTTTAGCATCAGGTTCCATATTAATTTTGTGCTGACATAGAGTGGGGCTAATGCCCTTAAGATCATCCAGAGTATATCCAATAGTTGCACGGTGCTTCTTCAGAGTTTTCAATAATTTCTTTTCTTCATGCTTTGAAAGGTTAGCACTAATAATAACATAATATATCTTTTTCCCATCAAGATAAGCATATTTTAGAGTATCAGGTAATTGTTTAAGATCGAACAAAAGATCACTCTTGGGTGGTACAGGATCTCCAAGAGTTTCAATAGGCAGATTGTGTTTCAAAATAGGCATCTGTTTAAAGAAAATCTTATCTAATTCCTTTCTTTCATTCATGAACATATCATTTTCATGGTCTAGCAAATATTGTTCTAAAGGATCAGTAGGAGGCACAGCAATAGAAGCAAGACCAATAATTTCATCTTTACTAGGCAATTCCTTATCATGGTGTTGTCTACGAAATTTGGAAAAATTAAACTCATGAGTCAAAAATGTATTTTGGCATTAATAGTGTTCAAGAAAGGTCTACCAAATATAATGGGACAAAAATCATCTTGTGGGGAACCAAGAACTAGAAAATTAGTAGGGTATTTTATTTTCCCACACAAGACTTCAACATCTCTAACAATCCCAATTGGTGACATAGTATCTCTATTGGCAAGCTTAATAGTGACATCAATATCTTCCATTTCAGCAGGTGCAATATCATTCATAATTTCTTGATATAAAGTTAAGGGAATTGCACTCACACTAGCACCCAAATCACATAAGCCATGATAACAATGATCTCCTATTTTAACAGAAAAAATAGGCATGCCAACAACAGGTCTATGTTTATCTTTATCATAGGGTCTAGCAATTCTAGTAGCTTCATCACAGAAATAAATAACATGCCCATCAATATTATCGACCAAGAGATCTTTAACCATAGCAATACTAGATTCAACTTTAATTTGTTCAAGGGTGTAGGTGTTCTAGTATAACTCTTACGAACCACAGCTAAAGCTTTAGCATGTTCCTTTATCCTAACAGGAAATGTTGGCTTCTCAATATAAGCAGTAGGAATAATAGGATCAACATTATAAGTAATAGTTTCCTCTTCAGCTTTAATAGGTTCTACTATTTTCACTTCAATGGAAGGATGATATTTAAACCACTTCTCCTTAGGGAGATCAACATGAGTAGCAAATGATTCAAAAAAAGAAGCTACTATCTCAGAGTCGAGTCCATATTTAGTGCTAAGTTCATGAAAAGCATCGGTATCCACAAAACATTTAACACAATCAAACTTAAGGTTTATACCTGACTCCTTACCTTCGCTGAGTCCCCAGTCTTCGGAGTTGCATTTAATTCTTTCCAATTAATCCCATTTGAATTCAATAGTCCTCTTCATAAAAGTACCAGTACAAGAAGTATCGAGCATGGATTGATCATTATGAGAAAGACGAGCATAAATTTTTTGAATAATAATTTCTCTTGAGAGCTCATGATTGGGGCATGAATATAACATTGATTTAAGCCTCCCCCAACCTTGAGCGATACTTTCTCCTTCATGAGGCCAAAAAATATATATATAATTTCGATCACGATGAACCAGGTGCATAGGATAAAACTTCTAATGAAATTCCAATTTCAATCGGTTGTAGTTCCAAGTCCCAATATCATCGCATGGCCTATACCATGTCAATGCCTTCTCCTTCAAAGATAAAGGGAAGACCTTCTTCTTGACTTCAACCTCGGGCAAACCTGCAAGCTTAGATAATCCACAAACTTCATCCACATAGATTAGATGCATATCAGGATGTAATGTTCCATCTCCTGCATAAGGATTAGCTAGCAATTTCTCTATCATACTAAAGGAATTTCATAATAAATATTTTCAGTAGGTTCAGTAGGTTGAGAGGCAACTCTTTGCTCTTCCGGTCGGGGTGAAGATAACCCGAACAAGTCCCTCAAAGGATTATTTTCCATAGTGACAAGTGACAGTAAATTTCAGCACGTAATATAAATGTTTCCTTACCAAATTCCACTCACCAAAGGCGCTTCACTCCCCGGCAACAGCGCCAGAAAAGAGTCTTGATGACCCATAAGTATAGGGGATCTATGGTAGTCCTTTCAATAATTAAGAGTGTCGAACCCAACGAGGAGCAGAAGGAAATGACAAGCGGTTTTCAGCAAGGTATTCTCTGCAAGCACTAAAATTATCGGTAACAGATAGTTTTGTGAAAAGATAATTCGTAATGGGTAATATGGCACCCCGGCTCAGAGTAAACCGGAACGCCCCGTATTCCAGCCCAGGGACAAGTCCTCTGGAATACGGCACAGGTTGCATAGAACAAATCAGCTCTTTATTACAATGGATATGGTTACAAAGGGTACATGGATTATATCGGCACGGCGACACTACGCCTGCCCGGGGTAGCTCTATGCTAACAGCGGAGTAACTCTCTCGGCAGCGGAACAGCGACGCGGTGATGGACTCCACTCCGCAGGGACTCTAGCTAGAACGCGTATCCTAGGTCGCAAACTCGGGATCCTCGACATGCAAGCAAACATGGCATGATCTGCAAACTGGCATGACACGCCAGGTGAGTACTTTGAATGTACTCGCAAGCTCACAGCAAACATCAGCATTAAGGCAAGACAACATCATAGCAGTTAAAATTAACAAGCATGGTTATCTAGCAAGATAACTTCTGAAGTAAATGCAATAAGGTAAAGCATGTTTAATCCATACTCCGAATAATCTTAGGATCCAATCCGATCCTGTTCCCAAGTCCAACCCCAATCATGTGGTCATCCGACCACTCATCTCATAGCCATCCCATGGCTAACATATCATATTCCTGATACCATCTGCACTACAAGTCTGACAAACTTACTCTCTTCCGGGTTGTCTCACAACCCTCAGAATACTCACAATCCACCGAGTACTTCCGATCTTACGATGAGTTCTTCCATCATTATCCCTACTATGGTTGACCACCTAAAGAGGTCTGGACGGACTGTCCAATACCGTGGACACGGCTATTCGAATAGATTTTACACTCTACAGAGGTTGCGCACTTTACCCACACCATGGAGCACCTGACCTCGTGATCCCAATCGGGTGGACCAGCGTTGCTCCAACGAAACCTGCCTGACCCGTGACTCTCCCATCGTACCACCGGCAATCATCCTCCCTCGTAGTCAAGCCCTGGGTGGCCCCTGTGTCACCGTGTGACACCTGCCACTGTCGTGGCCAACAAACTGTCCCAAACGGGGACCTGGTACCATATAACTCAACTGGGCTCACAAGGTTATCGCCGCCTACCGGGCCAGGGTAGCGCGCACGCATAACCTTCCCTGTCGGGCGGTACCGGTGAAAGAGAACGCGATCAGACATAGTCAAGGCCATCCCATACCGGCAAATGTGGCTGCACGGATAAGTCCGGATAGGTGACTCAGGATCAACCATGAAATATCTAATCCCCGAATAATATCTGTCATGGCTGACACTCTACTAACTTATCTCCATGAACTGCCGGATGAAATCCAAAATAATCGTAGACTGTGATCTCAACATCATAGTATCAACAAGTGGGTAAACTACTAGTCACTAGTAATCCGGTACTCAGCATCGTAGTCACCTATCCAAGAATTAACTCCAGCAGTGCATAATCCAATTCATTTCACAGATACTCATACTTGCTATTAAAGTAAATAGTTAAACTATGACATTGCAATGCAATTATGCAGATGAGAGTTGTGGCTTACCTGGAGATGAAGGGACCATCGGGGAGAAGTGCGGAGAGTCCGCGGAGTTGACTGCCAGAAACAGTTTTCTCCCGGAGGGGGCTGTTTACGGCCAAGGGCAAAATGGTCATTTTCACAATGTCAAAACATTATGAAAATGATACCAACATGACGGGCTCAAAGAGACGAAGACGTGGGCTTTGGAATCACCTCGATCGGAGTCTCGGTTAAAAAGTTACAAAGGTTTCTCTGCCAAGGACCTATCTGCAATAATATTCACATATGGGTCCTTGGTTGATTTTTCTGCGAAAAGAAGAAAGGGCACTGTTGTCCTGGGCCGAATGTGGCTGGCGCCTGGTCACTGGCCGAGCCGCGCGGGCGTCACTGCTCCACCCGGGCCGGCCCACCCGCACCCACCCCCACTTAAATGACGTGGCGGGGTGGTGGGTCGCTGCCTGGTGGGGTCGAGAGGAGGCGAGGCCCGCCTGGCCTGACCGTCCTCAACCTCCCGCTCGGGGGCGGTCCTAGCCGAGGGAGAGGCGCGCCCCGAAGGCGACTGCCGGCGCGTCCGGCCACCATCTGCGGCGCGCGACCTATCCAAACGCTCAGGAGGATGAGGCGCACCCGTTTCCAGCCTTGGAAGTCGCCGGGGAGCTTGGGAACGGCGGCGGTATTGACTGCGGCAGACGATGACTCGGTCGGAGTTGGGCTCGTGGCCACAGGCCACCGGAGAAGGAGCTGATGACATGGGAGGGTCCGCTGTGCTCCAGGGGATGCTGCGGTGGTGGTGGAACGGAGAGGGGCGACCTGGTTTGCCGGAATCGCAGAGGCCAGGGGCGGCGGCCATGGCGATGGTGGTGGGCAGGGAGAGCTCCTGGAGCTCGGGCAAGTGGCCGGGGAGGGGTAGAGGAGCGAGGTGGAGCTGGTGGTGAGGTCGAGGGACTCGGGGGCAGCCTATAAATAGGTGTTCGGCGCGGAGGGGATGAGCACGCCACCGTGGTGTTCTTATCGTCGCACTAGAGCGACAAGGCGACGTGGCCGGTTGTATACGGCATCGGGAAGCTTCAAGGAGGAGCGGGAGAGGGCTCAGGCGTGCTCCGGAAGGCTCGAGGGAGAAGAAAACGACAACGGTGTCACGTGCCGAACAGCGGCGGTGATCGCCGTGGCGTGAGGAGGAAGAAACTGGAGGGGGAGAGAGTTCCAGAGTGAGGGTGAGGCCAAGGGGAAGCTCCTGGACATGGTGTGGTGTCGTGGGCGCGAGGAAACGGACGATGCCGAGGGCCCCAATGCACAGAGCGCGAGTATTGGCATGTCAAATGCGTGGTCACCACGTGCACTGGCACATGCAGCGCACCCTGACCGGCCAAATCATGTCCAGTGGGTAGTCCCTCCAAGGTACAGTCTCAGGGAGGTGATGGGTCGATGAGAGGAACTGTGGTGGGATGGTAGTGGTCAACTGAAGTTTGCTATAGCAAACTTGGCCACACCTCTGTGATGAATAGAGAAGGGATAAGAGGCAAATAAGATGTCTGGGAGGTTTAGGGTAGGAAGGACTAGAATCCTGTTAAGTTTGGAGGGAAATGGACCAAGATTTGATATGGTTGCTTTGCAACTGACCAATCTGGTCCAGAAGCTCAATCTTGATGTGCCACTCACATGGAGTAGCCAATTGGGATGAAATTTGGTAGAACATGATGATTTGGTCATATGAGAATGCCATAAAAATTTCATGCCATTTGGACAAGCCAAAATGGTACTTCCTTCACAAGGAACCTCTCTGACCAGAATCTTAGGAAAATTATAGGGAATTATTGGAAGATGAAATGAGCCCAAATTTTGTGGAGATTGGTTTTATGGGTAGAAGAATGCTCTGGTAAATTTTCAGCAATTATGGAGCAATATAAAATATAGTTGCTTCACAATGTGAAAATCTAACCAGAAATCAAGATTTGAGTTTGTGGTCACATAGATAATTGGATAGGGTTGAAACTTGGTGGAGAGTCATGATTTGAGCATATAAAGATGCTTGCAAAATTTCAACTTATTTGGATTCTCCTATCTGGCACTTGCTTCACAAAGATTCCAGTTGCCCAGAAACTTTGGAAATTAGCCAAGAGAGATTTAATATCCAAATAAAGTTGAATTTTGGTATATGGAAATGATATGGATAGGAAAGAGTGCACAAAAAGTTTGAGAGCAAGCAAGCAAATATAAAGGGTACTTGCTTCTCAATCTGACAGCTAGGGCAGAATCAGAAAAGGAATATTTGTGAAATATTTTTGAACATGTCAAGGAAGGGTTTGACATATTTGTGGAAGATATGACCCAAACAATTTATGAGAATTATTTGAGAATTTTGGGAATGATAGAAATGTGGGTTACTTCACAACCCAGGATAAACAGGGTTATTCCTTTAATAGAAAAAGGAATATTCCCAAGAAAAAGAATATTGGGATTTGTCCAAGATGGAAATGGTAAGGTCTTGGGATGGTTTTGAGGTTGGCAAGCCACTTGGGAAGATGAATCAAGGGTGATCCCTCCAGATTGCAAGACTACTAAGCCACAGAAAAGCGAATCCGGGCCAAAATCAAAAGAAAAAGAAAATGGGCAAAATCCAGGGTGTTACAGGTAACAAATAACAAGTGTAACAAAGGTGCAGCAAGGTGGCCCAATCCTTTTTGTAGCACAAGACAAGCCTGGACGAACACTTATATAAAGCAAAGCGCTCCCGAGGACACATGGGAATTATTGTCAAGTTAGTTTTCATCATGCTCATATGATTCGCGTTCGTTACTTTGATAATTTGATATATGGGTGGACCGGAGCTTGGGTGCTGTCCTTACTTGGACAAGCCTCCCACTTATGATTAACCCCTCTCCCAAGCATCTGCAACTACGAAAGAAGAATTAAGATAAATCTAACCATAGCATGAAACATGTGGATCCAAATCAGCCCCTTACGAAGCAACGCATAAACTAGGGTTTAAGATTATGTCACTCTAGCAACCCATCATCTACTTATTACTTCCCAATGCCTTCCCCTAGGCCTAAATCATGGTGAAGTGTCATGTAGTTGACTTTCACATAACACCACTAGAGGAAAGACTACATACATCTCATCAAAATATCGAACGAATACCAAATTCACATGATTACTTATAACAAGACTTCTCCCATGTCCTCACGAACAAAGGTAACTACTCACAAAGCATATTCATGTTCATAATTAGAGGGGTAATAAATATCATTAAGGATCTGAACATATGATCTTCCACCGAATAAACCAACTAGCATCAACTACAAGGAGTAATCAACACTACTAGCAACCCACAGGTACCAATCTGAAGTTTTGAGACAAAGATCGGATACAATAGTTGAACTAGGGTTTGAGAGGAGATGGTGCTGGTGAAGATGTTGATGGAGATTGACCCCCTCTCGATGAGATGATTGTTGGTGATGACGATGGCTTCGATTTCCCCCTCCCGGAGGGAAGTTTCCCCGGCAGAACAGCTCCGCCGGAGCCCTAGATTGCTTCTGCCCAGGTTCCACCGCGAGACGGCAGCGCTTCATCCCGAAAGCTTCCTTATGATTTTTTCCAGGTCAAAACCCACCATATAGCAGAAGATGGGCACCGAAGACCTGCCAGGGGGCCCACAAGCCCTAGGGGCGCGCCCAGGGGGGTAGGGCGCGCCCCCCAGGCTTGTGGCCACCTGGTGGGTCCCCTCTGGTAATTTCTTCGCCCAATATTTTTTATATATTCCGAAATAATTCTCTGTAAATTTTTAGGACTTTTGGAGTCGTGCAGAATAGGTCTCTCAGATTTGCTCCTTTCCGATCCAGAATTCCAGCTGCCGGCATTCTCCCTCTTTGTGTAAACCTTGTAAAATAAGAGAGAAAAGGCATAAGTATTGTACCATAATGTGTAATAACAGCCCATAATGCAATAAATATCAATATAAAAGCATGATGCAAAATGGACGTATCAGCTTCTCTCTTGGAAGAACACATACGGTGGGTGAACAAATTACTATTGAGCAATTGATAGAAAAGCGCAAAGTTATGACGATATCTAAGGCAATGATCATGAATATAGGCATCACGTCCGTGACAAATAGACCGACTCATGCCTGCATCTACTACTATTACTCCACACATCGACCGCTATCCAGCATGCATCTACTGAATTAAGTTAACAAGAATGGAGTAATGCCTTAAGCAAGATGACATGATTTAGAGGGATAGATCCAATCAATATGGTAAAAGACCCATCTTTTTATCCTTAATGGCAACAATACAAGTACGTACCTCGCTACCCCTACTGTCACTGGGTGAGGACACCGCAAGATTGAAACCATCACAAAGCACCTCTCCCATTGCAAGAAAAACCAATCTAGTTGGCCAAACCATATCGATAGATCAAAGAGAAATACAAAGCTATCTTAATCATTCATAAAAGAGTTCAGAGAAGACTCAAATAATATTCATAGATAATCTAATCATAAATTCACAATTCATCGGATCTCAACAAACATACCGCAAAATAAGATTACATCGGATAGATCTCCAAGAACATCGAGGAGAGCATTGTATTGAAGATCAAAGAGAGAGAAGAAGCCATCTAGCTACTAGCTATGGACCCGTAGGTCTGTGGTAAACTACTCACACATCATCAGAAGCGCAGCAAGGTTGGTGTAGGGCCCCTCCTTGATCGAATCCCCCTCCGACTGAGTGCCGGAAAATGCCCCAAGATGGGATCTCACGAGAATAGAAGCTTGCGGTGGCGGAAAAGTATTTTTGGTGTGCCTTCTGGTATACGGGGAATATTTGGGTATTTATGGAGCCTAGATTAGGGTTAGGAGGTCTGCGAGGGGCCCACAAGCCTATGGGGCACCCCCTAGGATGCACCCCTAGGGCTTGTGGCTCCCTCGTGGGTCTTCTGGCCTCTTCCCGAAGCTCCGTGGTTGTCTTCTGGTCCAAGAAAAATCCTTAAAAAGTTTCGTTTCGTTTGGACTCCGTATGGTATTGATTTTTTGTAAAAGACAAAAACAAGGAAGAAAATAGCAACTGGCACTGGGCACTAGGTTAATAGGCCAGTCCCAAAACATGATATGAAATAGCATATTAATGCATATAAAACATCCAAGATGGATAATATAATAGCATGGAACAATCTAAAATTATAGGTACGTTGGAGACGTATCAAGCATCCCCAAGCTTAATTCCTGCTCGTCCTCGAGTAGGTAAATGATAAAAACAGAATTTTTGATGTGGAATGCTACCTAAAATATTTATCAATGTAATTTTTCTTATTGTGGCATGAATGTTCAGATCCATAAGATTCAAAACAAAATTTAATATTGACAAATAAACAATAATAATTCAAGCATACTAATAAAGCAATCATGTCTTCTCAAAATATCTTGGCTAAAGAAAGTTATCCTTACAAAATCATATAATCTTGGCATGCTCTATCTTCATCACACAAAGTATTTATCATGCACAACCCCTATGACAAGCCAAGCAATTGTTTCATACTTTTAATGTTCAAAAGCTTTTTCAACTTTGACGCAATACATGAGCGTGAGCTATGGATATAGCACTATAGGTGGAATAGAGTATGGTGGAGGCTGTGAGGAGAAGACAAAAAGGAGAAAGTCTCACATCAACTAGGCAAACTAATGGTCTATGGAGATGCCCATCAGTTGATATCAATGCAAGTGAGTAGGGATTGCCATGCAACGGATGCACTAGAGCTATAAGTGTATGAAAGCTCAAAAGAAAACTAAGTGGGTGTGCATCCAACTTGCTTGCTCACAAAGACCTAGGGCAATTTTGAGGAAGCCCATCATTGGAATATACAAGCCAAGTTCTATAATGAAAAATTCCCACTAGTATATGAAAGTGATAAAATAGGAGACTCTCTATTATGAAGAACATGGTGCTACTTTGAAGCACAAGTGTGGTAAAAGATGGTAACATTGTCCCTTCTCTCTTTTTTTCTTTTTTTGTTTCTCTTTTTTCTTTTTTTTCTTTTTTCTTTCTTTCTTTCTTTTCTTTTCGGGTTCTTTGGCCTCTTCTTTTTTATTTAAGTCCGGAGTCTCATCCCGACTTATGGGGGAACCATAGTCTCCATCATCCTTTTCTCACATGGGACAATGCTCAAATAATGATGATCATCACACTTTTATTTACTTACAACTCAAGACTTACAACTCGACACTAGAACAAAATATGACTCTATATGAATGCCTCCGATGGTGTACCGGGGTGTGCAATGATCTAGCGTGACATGTATAAAAAAATATGAACGGTGGCCAAGCCACAAATACTATGCCAACTACATGATCATGCAAAGCAATATGACAATGATGGCATGTGTCATAATAAACGGAACGGTGGAAGTTGCATGACAATATATCTTGGAATGGCTATGGAAATTCCATAATATGTAGGTATGGTGGGTGTTTTGAGGAAGGGTATATGGTGGGTTTAATGCACCGGCGAAAGTTTCGCGGTACTAGAGAGGCTAGCAATGATGGAAGGGCGAGAGTGCGTATAATCCATGGACTCAACATTAGTCATACAGAACTCACATACTTATTGCAAAAATTTATTAGCCATCAAAGCAAATTACTAATACGCATGCTCTTAGGGGGATAGATTGGTAGGAAAAGACCATCGCTCGTCCCCGACCGCCACTCATAAGAAAGACAATAAAAAATAAATCATGCTCCAATCTCATCACATAACGATAGACCATACGTGCATGATTCGGGAATCACAAACCTTAACACAAGTACTTCTACTAACCCACAATTACTCTCTAGCATGACTCTAATATCACCATCTTTATATCTCAAAAAAGGCAAGGAATCAAACTTCTCATATATGCAATGCTCTTTATGAAAGTTTTCATTATATCCCTCTTGGATACCCATCATATTAGGACCAAATTCATAACCTAAGAAAATTGCCATACTATTTTTAAGGCTCTAAAAATAATATAAGTGAAGCATGAGAGTTCATCAATTTCAACAAAATAAAACCACCGCCATGCTCTAAAAAGATATAAGTGAAGCACTAGAGCAACTACCTAGCTCAAAAGATATAAGTGCAGAACATAGAGTATTCTAATAAATTTATGATTAATGTGTGTCCCTCTCAAAAGGTGTGTACAGAAAGGATGATTGTGGCAAACTAAAAAACAAAGACTCAAATAATACAAGACGCTCCAAGCAAAACACATATCATGTGGTGAATAAAAATATAGCCTCAAGTAAATTTACCGATGGATTGAAGACAAAAGAGGGGATGCCATCCGGGGCATCCCCAAGCTTAGATGCTTGGTTGTCTTTGAATACTGTCTTGGGGTGCCTTGGGCATCCCCAAGCTTAGGCTCTTGCCACTCCTTATTCCATAGTCCATCAAATCTTTACCCAAAACTTGAAAACTTCACAACACAAAACTCAACAAAAAACTCGTGAGATCCGTTAGTAAGATATAACAAATCTCCACTTTTAGGTACTGTTGTGAACTCATTCAAATTTTATATTGGTGTTATATCTACTGTATTATAACTTCTCTATGGTTCATACCCCGCGATACTAACCATAGATTCATCAAAATAAGCAAACAACACATCGAAAACAGAATTTGTCAAAAACAAAACAGTCTGTAGAGACCAGAATATTAGTCATACTTATGTAACTCCAAAAATACTTAAAAATTAGGAAAACAGAGGAAATTCATATATCAATCTTTTGTAAAACATTCAGAATTTTTCCACACTCCAGTGAATTTTAACAATTCTGGTACTGGACACAAAAGTTTCTGCTTTTCAGCAAAACCAAATCAACGACATACCAAAGCATCCCAATGGTATTGCTTGGCTCAAACACTAGTTAAAACACCAAAACACAATTACTACAAAGGCAATATTGTGTATTTATTAAAAAATAGGGGAAAAAACAAAAATACATAAAATAAAATTGGGTTGCCTCCCAACAAGCGCTATTGTTTTATGCCCCGAGCTAGGCATAATGCATAGATCTAGGTATTGTCATCTTTGGTATATAATCCATAAGTGGCCCTCATAATAGATTCATATGACAACTTAATTTTGTTTCTTGGAAAGTGTTCCCTGCCCATCCTTAACGGAAATTGAAATCCAATGTTTCCTTCTTTCATATCAATAATTGCACCAATCATTCTAAGGAAAGCCCTACCAAGTATAATAGGGCATGTAGGATTGCAATCTATATCAAGCATAATAAAATCTAAGGGCACATAATTCCTATTTGCAACAATAAGAACATCATTAGTCCTTCCCATAGGTTTCTTAATAGTGGAATCCGCTAGATGCAAATTCAAAGAACAATCATCAAGTTTATGGAAACCTAACACATCACATACAGTTTTTGGAATAGTTGAAACGCTAGCACCCAAATCACAAAAGGCAATGCACTCATAATATTTAATCTTAATTTTAATAGTAGGTTCCCACTCATCATAAAGCTTTCTAGGGATTGAAACTTCCAACTCAAGTTTTCCTTCAAAAGATTTCATCATAGTATCAACAATATGTTTAGTAAAATCCTTATTTTGATTATAAGCATGAGGTAAATTAAGCATGAATTGCAACAAGGAAATACAATCTATTAAAGAACAATGATCATAATTAAATTCATTGAAATCCAAAGGAGTGGGTTCATCGCTACTTAAAGTTTTGACCTCTCCAATCCCACTTTTATCAATTTTTTCATTAAGATCTTCACCCTCCAAAATATTGCGATGCCTTCTAGCTAAAGTTGACTCATATCCAGTCCCTTCTTTATGAAGTTTTATATTAGAAAACAAAGATTCAATAGGAGTCACACCAATCACTTTAAGATCTTCATCTATCACGAAAACTAGAAGAACATGCTTTTTCTAGCCAATCTCTCTTAGCACGCATCCTAGCGGTTCTTTCTCTACTTTCATTCATAGAAATTTTAATAGCTTTAAGAAACTCATTAATATCAATCTTGGGTGGCATAGATATAATCTTAAAAGAATCAATCTCATGAGAAATTCTATCAACGTTTCTAGCCAAATCATCAATCTTAAGCAATTTTTCTTCTACCATAGTATTGAAATTCTTTTGAGAATTAATAAGTTCTTTAATATTCTCAAGATCAGAGGGTATCTTATTATAATTTCCATAAGAATTATTATAGGAATTACCATAATTATTCGAGGAATTACTAGGAAACGGCCTAGGGTTGAAGTTTGCTCTATA
This sequence comes from Thinopyrum elongatum, assembly GCA_011799875.1. Lineage (NCBI taxonomy): Eukaryota > Viridiplantae > Streptophyta > Magnoliopsida > Poales > Poaceae > Thinopyrum > Thinopyrum elongatum. The sequence goes on along the minus strand of CM022303.1, from coordinate 598,378,229 downwards.
CGTGTTATTACCAAAATTGTTCCTACCAACAAAATTCACATCCACAGATTCATTATTATTCTCAATCAAAGTGTACAAAGGAATATCATTAGGATCAATAGGAGCACTCTTACTATCAATCAATTTCATATGTTCATCCATCTTTCCACTCAAAGTATTAATTTCTTCAATCGCATGCATTTTTTTACTAGTAGACGATCTTTTCGTATGCCATTGAGAGTAATTTGCCATAATATTATCTAGGGGTTTAGTAGCTTATCCTAAAGTGATTTCCATAAAAGTACCTCCCGCGGCGGAGTCTAAAAGATTTCTAGATGCAAAATTCAAACCAGCATAAATTTTTTATATGATCATCCATAAACTTAAACCATGAGCAGGGCAATTTCTTATCATCAAGTTCATCCTCTCCCAAGATTGTGCAACATGTTCATGATCAAGTTGCTTACAATTTATTATATCGTTCCTAAGGGAGATGATCTTAACGGGAGGAAAGTACTTGGAAATAAAAGCATCTTTACACATGTTCCATGAATCAATACTATTTTTAGGCAAAGATGAAAACCAAGTTTTAGCACGATCTTGTAGTAAGAACGGAAATAGCTTCAATTTAACAATATCATTATCCACATCTTTTTTCTTTTGCATATTACACAACTCGACGAAAGTATTTAGATGGGATGCGGCATCCTTATTAGGACTACCAGAAAATTGTTCTTTCATAACAATATTCAACACAGCGGCATTAGTTTTATAAGATTCCGCACTAGTCGCGGGAGCAATCGGAGTACTAATATAATCATTATTATTACTGTTGGAAAAGTCACACAACTTGGTATTTTCTTGAGACATCATGACAAAGCAAGCAATCTAGCACACAAGCAAACAAATAGCAAACGAAAAGACGAATGAAAGAGGGCGAATAAAAAGGCAAATATTTTTGTGTTTTTCTGAAAATATTTTAGAAGTGGGGGAGAGGAAAATGAGAGGCAAATGGCAAATAATATAAGTGCAAGAGATGAGAGTTTATGATAGGTACTTGGTAGGCTTAATGTAGAACCTCCCCGGCAACAGCGCCAGAAATTCTTCCTGCTACTTCTTGAGCTTGCGTTGATTTTTTCATTGAAGAGGAAAGGGTGATGCAGCAAAGTAGAGATAAGTATTTCCCTCAGTTAAGAACCAAGGTATCAATCCAGTAGGAGGTACAAGCAAGTCCCCAATAGATGCAGCTGCACAAACTAACAAACACTTGCACACAATGCGAAAAAAGGGTTGTCAATCCCTTCACGGCCACTAGCAAGAGTGAGATCTAATAGAGATAGATATAAAAGATAAATAAAAGGCAAAATAAAGTAAATATAAATAAATTGTAGCAAGGTATTTTTGGGGTTTTGGTTTTACAGATCTGAAAATATATAATGAGAAATAGACCCGGGGGCCATAGTTTTCAGTAGAGGCTTCTCTCTTGAAAGGAACGCATATGGTGGGTGAACAAATTACTGTTGAGCAATTGATAGAAAACGCAAAGTAATGAAGATATCTAAGGTAATGATCATGAATATAGGCATCAAGTCCGTGACAAGTAGACCGACTTCAGCCTGCATCTACTACTATTACTCCACACATCGACCTCTATCCAGTATGCATCTAGTGAATTAAGTTAACAAGAACGGAGTAACGCCTTAAGGAAGATGACATGATGTAGAGGGATAGATCCAATCAATATGGAAAATACCCTATCTTTTTATCCTTAATGACAACAATAGAAATACGTGCCTCGCTACCCCTACTGTCACTGGGTGAGGACACCGCAAGATTGAACGCAAAACAAAGCACATCTCCCATTGCAAGAAAAACCAATCTAGTTGGCCAAACGAAATCGATAAATCGAAGAGAAATACAAATCTATCTTAATCATGCATATAAGAGTTCATAGAAGACTCAAATAATATTCATAGATAATCTGATCAAAAATCCATAATTTATTGGATCTCAACAAACGCATCGCGAAAGAAGATTACATCGAATATAACTCCAAGAACAACGAGGAGAACATTGTATTGAAGATCAAAGAGAGAGAAGAAGCCATCTAGCTACTAGCTATGGACCCGTAGGTCTGTGGTAAACTACTCACACATCATCGGAAGGGCAGCAAAGTTGGTGTAGAGACCCTCCTTGATCGAATCCCCCACCGACAGAGTGCCGGAAAAGTCCCCAAGATGGGATCTCACGAGAACAGAAGCTTGCGGCGGCGGAAAAGTATTTTTGGTGTGCCCTCTGGTATACAGGGAATATTTGGGTATTTATGGAGCCAAGATTAGGGTTAGGAGGTCTGCGAGGGGCTCACAAGCCTAGGGGGCGCACCCCTAGGGCTTGTGGCTCCCTCATGGGTCTTCTGGCCTCTTCCCAAAGCTCCGTGGTTGTCTTTTGGTCCAAGAAAAATCCTAAAAAAGTTTCGTTCTGTTTGGACTCCATTTGGTATTAATTTTCTGTAAAAGACAAAAACAAGGAAAAAACAGCAACTCACACTGGGCACTAGGTTAATAGGTTAGTCCCAAAAATGATATAAAATAGTATATTAATGCATATAAAACATCCAAGATGGATAATATAATAGCATGGAACAATAAAAAATTACAGATACGTTGGAGACGTATCAGTCAACGCCCACTTGTCGCATGAGCGTGTCCAAGGTTCGAATCCTGGCGGGCGCGTCGCTTTTGCGAAAACTGGCGAACAGAAAAAAAAACTTCTCGTTTATACGCAATTTAGATCGATTTGTAGCCGCGGCCTCAAACTTGGTACTGACATGTAAAGATTACGGAACTCGGCGCCTAGCATCGGCATTGGCCTAAGGGCATCTCCAAGGCGGACCCTCAAACACCCCGTATCTGTACAGACAAAATTTACCATCCAACGTGGATCTGTATCGGTGCGGACGTACTTTTTCAGACAAACGTGGGGGGTGGTGTAGAAGTTTGGACATCCACACAACGAACCAAAAACTGCAACGTACCCTCTCCTCTCCATCCGGATGGAGGAAGGCTGCTCCTGCTGCTATTTAGGTTTGACGGAAAGTGATTAGGCATTTGGCGGATAGCATGTTGAAGTTGGCCGAAGCTGCTAATCACTTTGTTTCACTAATTTTTTTATGCTGTTGTTATTTGGCGGAATGAGGGATTAAAACGACTGTTTAGTTGCAAAAACAATTAATAAATAATATTACTTGGCCTGAAGGCACATATATAAACTTGTTTGTTTGGCGGAAGGTGTGTGTGGCTGGCTTGATTGATGTTTGACGGAAGCACACATAATAGAGTGATTAATTAACCATCGATATTTGGCGGAAGGCACATATTATCTCTACTCCTAATGGAGCAGTTGGTAGCCTGGTACTCTGGTTTTATTTTTGTCCGGTTTTATTTCGTCCCACCTTCCACCACCCCCATACCACTGGTTTTTATCTATCTACAAATCTCCCCTCCCACTGGTTTAAGTCGGTTATCAATCTTTGGTAATGCAATAAAAGTCACATGGGAATAAATCATATCACAGTCGGCAGTCAATCTTAAACCTGCCAAGATATTTGGTAACAGAATAAATTCAAATGAAAGTGTGGGGACGTTCGTATACCTAAGGATGGTAATCTCCATGGCATACTAATTACTCCAGAATCAATCACGGTCATAATCTTCATCGCATACATAATTACTCCAGAATCAAATCAATCACTATCACAATCTACATGGCATAAATAACTACTCCTTCCTAATCATTGGACCACCTCGCTCCACCAATCCCACCCCCCGTTTTCTACCGTCACGACTAATTTTCTCGCGACCTCTCCTGCATGCACACAAAAATCGCCCGAGCCTCGGCCGTGGGCTGGGACTCATCCGCCATGCAACAACACCCAGCACAACCTCTTCTTCGACGCCCCCGCGCACCTCCTCGCTGCCGCCACCGACGCCCTGCGCGTTCGCCTCTACGACTTCGATGACCGCGCCCGCTCCCATGATGTCATCGCACTCAAGCGCCGCCCACGCATCCACGCGGGCGTCAGCCACGTCGAGGAGGATGAGGAGCCCCTCGACCCGTCCATCGCCCTCGCCTGCGTCAACGACCCCGCCCGCCTTGGCGGGGTCGATTCCCCCATCACCCGACTCATCTCCGACGAGTATGGTATACCGCGCGCCGCGGGAGAATGACTTCATGCGCTTCCCGGAGTCCACCCCCATCATCATTGACAACGGCGCCTCCACCTTCCGTATCGGGTAGGAGCCCCCTCTCCCCCCTCCGCCGCCACCCCCACCCCCGCCCCCGGATCTCCCCGAAACCCTAACCCTAACACGGCGTTTGGTTTGCTCCATTGTGTGCAGGTGGGCTGGCAAGGCAGAGCCGTGCGGTTCCATCTGCAACATCGTGCAGAGGCCTCGCCACCGCAACTCAGGTAAGTAACACGCGAGACGCTTAGAAATCTCGACTTATGTGGTTGCCTGATGCGAATGTGTTTGGATTTTACGTCGTTGTGGTTCGTTTGCGCTCGTGGTTTCAGAAGTTCATTTGGCATTCCGTTGGTGATTGGTTGCTATTCATGCGACTTGGTTTTGTCGTTTAGTGTTTTTTTGATGATTTTGATGATACCTTGGTTTACTTGACTGTCAGTGATTCTGAAAGTGTTTTCAAGTCAGATGCCTGTAGAAGTATTTTTGCAATTCTGTGAGTGCGCTGCAATGTCCATGGTTTTCTAAATGTACAAAATGGGCATCACTTTCTTTTGAATCCCTTATGCTCGTGTCAGTTGATGGACTTGTAAGAGGATTGGAGCAAATTCTCATATTTTAACTGACTGCAGTTTGTTTCTGATTCGACAGGTGAAACTGTGACAGTTGTCGGAAACACTGATCCAGCTCTAATGAAGTACTTTGACTGCACACGGACATCAATTCGCTCAGCGTTCGATGATGATGTTGTCTATCAGTTCAAGTATATGGTATATGTTTGTCACTCGTACGACATTATCTTCCTGTTTTTTTATTTGTCAGCGAGATCAGCAAATGGTTTATTATGCGTTTTTAGGCTTCAATTAAATGGATAAACTGGGCAGTCAATGTGGCCTCCTCTCTCGAGAGTGCACTTCTAGGTTTTGCATTTTTTTAGGAATCTGCAACTCTTAGGTCTTGACTATATGCTTGATACCGATCCTATTGGAAAGAGTTCATACGAGTGTTGAAATATCAGGAAAATGCATATTCAATTCTTCTGAAGAAAATATGTACTCGACTTCTTAGACATGTTAGAATTTTTTCCTTTTGAGCAAGTGGCAAGATCATAATTGTTACCCTCTTATCCATTTCCCTTTCGAGCAAGTGGAAGATCATAATTGTTACCCTCTTATTAGACGTGTTAGAATCTTATTCCTTTCGAGCAAGTTTCATAATTTTTTTTTACATTGCACATGTGAGTTTCCATCATTCAGAAAGGTACCCTCTTATATTTGTAGCTTATTAAGAAAACCATAATTGTTACCTGCCATGTTTTATTTCAGAAAAATGATCATTTGACCTACCGTAAATTATAATGATTTTAGCTTATGTGCTTGCACTTGGACTCTATAATGTATATTATTATCATGATTTGTATGCTATAATGCAGTTTTATCTCGTTTCAGTAAGGATCTAGAGGTGGAGAGCAGCATCGATGACCATATTTTGGTTTTAGGAATCTGTTGGGCGTTGGCACAAGATGGATGTGCCTCATGGCTTATACAATTCAGGTGGCTCTTACGATCCAAAGTTAGATGCATGTATGGGTTTGCCAAAATTACATCTTATAAAACTGTAGTATTGTATTATCCCCCAAAAAAATTAAAGGGTTATCCCAGAAGGTTACAATTATTAGACTGATTATTTTGTATTTCCCTTCATTAATTATCAATCTTCTTGATAGTTATATTCAGGAAGTTTGAGCATTATTTCACGTCATAGGTATTATGAGAGGGTACAAAATGATTTATTAGGGTTACTATTAGTGTCACTGCGGACAACAGTAGTTTTGTTTTATGTTTGATGCACTCCTCAATTGTAAGCCTGTTTTCATTGCTTCGTTTCTGTGGCTTGGCTTCATTTGATTCAGTCACCGTACCTTGTTTCTCCTTTTGCTTTTTAATCAAGCCTTTCCATGGAACTGTAGTGACTGGACTGTTACATCTTTGTGGCGCAGGCAGAATGGTGTTGAGGGGGGAGACAAGGCATGCATGGACAGAGAGGTAGACGGCAATTGGGGGGGGAGTGGTGGTGAGCATGGTGACATTCACGTACAAAGAGGCACTAAGGAAGTGGCCGCTCTGGGACATCACCTTCAGGATCAGCCACTACATGTGCTTCTAGGCGATCACTAGACCCCTTTTTTTATCTGCTGCAATAGTCCCACTGCCATTTCTGCTTGCTTATCATAATGTGAGGCAAAACATGTCCCGCTTGATATTTCTTACATCGAGCTTTAGATTATTATGATAGGTTAATCCACAGATCATATGTTTATGATTACAACAATGCATGAGGGTAAACGGCATAAATATGTAAACCCCCATTGATGATTGATATATGGAGACAAGATTGATGTTGAACCATAAGCTCCATTGTCTCATGAGGATCTTATCAATAAACATGTTTGAACAATCGAAACACATTTTATGGTGGTCAACTTACCCCTTCCAATTTTGATTCAAGATTGTTGAGTTTTAACTTCAGATTCGGAACATCTTCCGGTACCTGGTAATACCGATTCAGGAAAGAAGTAACGTAAAATAGCCTTCGTCTCTGGAAAATGAAAAGATCCAGACTATAGTTTGGAGTGTCAAGATCTCTAGGTATATCATAGTTAAAGTGTATTATGCATTATAAAGCTTACCTTGCAAAACTTTTTCTAGATTAATTTACGAGGAGAATAAATCCATTTACAGAAGCCTATAGGATTTTCTAGCTAGGGCAAGTCTTGCTCAAATAATACAAACAACACTTGTCCAAAGTATACCAAGTTAGACAGATTTGTGGCCAGTAATTAAGCTGATTCCAGCTATTCTTTTAAGTTCCTTTCTTGCAATTGTATTTGAAAATCCAAGTGATTTAGATTTCAGACCATTTAGCTAGAAGCGCAATAGGTTTATACCAAAATCTAGCAAGTCTTAAACTAGGTTCCACTTGGGGGTTGTGCAAGATCTTGTCCAGCTACAAGCCACCCAAAGGCCAGCAACCCAGCATTTACACCAACAGAACATGTTTAGAAGTCTTATGTTCTTTTTTGTCTTATGAACTTAAAACATAGGGAAGTATGCATAAAATAAAACTACATAATGGATACTTACATGTGATAATTGATGATTCTGGGCACTGAAAAATCCTCGGCCACTTACGGTAACAGTTTCTTTCCGAAGGGTTTCTTCGAGAGGAGACACCTTCGAAGTTACAGTCACTTCCTTCATAGGAGAAAGTTGTTCGATGGCAATCGCTGACGTATCCTTTATAGAGGAAGGAGATTCATGTTTTAGAGGGGGAGATTCGTCATTTCGAGAGAGAGGGAGGGAGGGAGGGAAGGGGGGAGGGGAGGGGGAGAGAGAGAGAGAGAGGCGGGGGTGAAGATTCTATGAAAATAGTAGCTTCTTCATGCAGTTGCACGGGAACTTCTCAAAGGATTGGAGACTCTGTGGCATGGGAAGGTATGTTAGGAGCAACAACTGAAATTTGCTCCTGGGGGGCAGGAACCTTTTTCTCCATGGCTGGCACTTCACTCTGAGCATTCGGTGTATCTTTACCACAAGAACCTCAAGTGCCACATCAGTGCTAGGGGCATTATTTATCAGTTTCTCCATTATTTAAAATCGTGGTCAGATGCTGCAGTTTCACTGATGCTCAGACCCCGAACATCCAATTTGAAAATAAAAAGCAACGTAACTGACAGTGTTTAGACACCAATCGGAAATGGTCCCTTTGTTACCATAATAAGTACTCCCTCTGTATCATAACACAAGACATTTGCAAATAAGTAGTCCCAAATCCTTGTTTCTAGGAAAGGAATACGTTGCAAAGCAATCAATAGAAACCAAATAAACTGCCAATAACAAGTAATCCCTACCAAGTAAACAACAAAATCAACTCACCACACAATCTCAATCACATCATATCTTTTCTTACCATTGCCTATTTATTCCCTCCTCACAACATATCTCAATCTCAGCCCAATCATATTTTTTTTTGCATTGAACCACTAGAATAAAGTTGCCACCGATGCAATGCACGACCTCACTTAGGAAACTGGTATATGCAGTTCAAATTGTTTGTCCAGTATTGGTATGGGTCCGCAATACATCAATCAGCTTACTTTCTGTGATGATCAAGGCCACCAAAATGCCTTTTTTTCATGGTGAAAAGATGCTCAGGCACACATCATTGTTGGTTTTTCATATGCCATGTTTGGTCCGTAACTAGATCTGAAGAACTCATTGGATGTTCCTCGAGTGTGCAACAAACTTGTATGGCCTACGTACAAATGCATTATATATAATGAAAAAAATATCATTGTACGTGTTTTAAAAATTATGTGATACTTTTGTAAAAAGGATGGCATCTTCTACGAGATAAAGAGGTGATAATGGTAAAAAATATATTTTCTTTGGGCAGTCTGCATGATGTCTAGAAGGTTGGAACATTAAGATAATATGAAGTGTGCATTTGTATAAAAGATTATTAGAAACTTGCGGTGGCTCAAATATACTCCCCACGGAATATTGAGCGGCCAAGGGATGAGAATAGCGACATGAACTCATATTTCTATGGTGTGTTTGTATTTGAATTAAGAAAAGAGCAAGATAATAAAAATTGTTCTAAAACTTGATAGAAGTTTAAGGAAATATGGATAACGGTTATGCACATCACCACTACCACACATGTGGATGAGTACCAGAACCGTTCTAACCATTCAACTACTGATTGGTTTCAATAACATTTTTTTTGAGAGTTGTCAATAAGATATTACTGTGTTTGGTAGTATGATATGTGTTAGCTACTCCCTCTGTCCCAAAATATAAGACGTTTTTTGACACTATTAAATTTTGGGACGAAGGGAGTAATTGTCAATAAAAAAGATGTGCGTTAGCTGAGACATTTTTCTAAAAGCCCGTGGCAACGCACGGGCATTCTACTAGTATCATGGATGTTTCAATTATATTTGGCGGAATGCATACCAAATAGAGTGATTAAATCATTGATGTTTAGATGTTTGACGGAAGGCACACACTCTATTTGGCGGAAGGCACAAACTCTACTACTTTTTAGGAATCACATGGTTATGTGACATGGATTGCCTTCCACCAAATAAAAAGCTAGGGACGTGTTTGGTTGCCTGCATTAGACCCAACAAGGTCCGCGCGAGAAGAAATTAGGCTGTTTGGCACTGTTAGGTCTGCATAGCATGAAACTCAAAGCACCTTTGGACCTGTATCGCTGGGAACACTCAGATCAACAGTTTCCAGCGAGCCGAGCCATAGCAAGTGCGCTTGGCTGGACCCCTTGCACGAGAGGAGGTTGGAGGGATGCGAGCACACGTACACAGCCTGTACATGTTATCTTCTTCTATCTCCACGAAGCTCCTCCCTAATCTCCTTTATTCCTTCTCCTTTCTAATCTACACAACGGTGCTTCGATTCGAGATAAGCTCTACACAAAAAGATGCACATCAATGTTACGGTTCTATTTTTGCGATCGGTTTGTAGTTTCATCGATCGTAAATGCTCAAATTTGTATTCACATTTGGAGTTATTGTGAACAAATTTTATCAAATTCATCGCGCACGATCGACCATTTGAAATTTCCTTTGACCAACAACCTAATCTCGCAGTTCCACGCGACATTCGTGTTGCAAGTTTTCTGTTTCGACGATCGTAAACGAGAAGATTTACATCTTCCTCGTGATTGTACATATGCATATGTGTGATGTGATTTAAGAAAATGCTTAATCATTCTTCTAGGCTAGCATGGTTTCTCTCGATCTACAGTGGCGTCATTGTCACCATCGTTCATCTCGGCCTTCTCTTCATGATCCTACTGCACTGGCGCCGCCATGGCAAGCACACTGTATTTATTCTCCTCTGTCCTATGCCTCAGGCCCTCCTATTCGTCCCTCTCGACACCTGCGCCAATCCTCTTGACCTCCTTGCCCGCATCCGACTACACTGGAGTCGTTTCCAACGTCGGTTATCTCGGCCTCCTCTCTCTTGTCCTACTTCACTGACGCTGCCTTGACAGAAGCACTGCATTTCTCCGCCTCTGTACATTGTCTTTGTGTGGACATTCTCTATGGCGACGAGGCTAGCAACTAGTTTGCCGCGCCGCCGACGGAGTCGCCCGCGCACGACTCCATGCTCGTCGTGTCGGACTACTACTTCTTGAGCATATGTTGATTTTTTTCTTGAAGAGGAAAGGGTGATACAGCAAAGTAGAGATAAGTATTTCCCTCAGTTAAGAACCAAGGTATCAATCCAGTAGGAGGAACACAAAATTCCCAATAGATGCACCTGCACAAACTAATAAATACTTACACACAACACGAAAAAGGGGTTGTCAATCCCTTCACGGTCACTAGCAAGGGTGAGATCTGATAGAGATTGATATAAAAGATAAGTATAAGTGCTAAATAAAATAAAGGTAAGTAAATTGCAGCAAGCTATTTTTTATTTTTGGTTTTATAGATCTGAAAACAATATGATGGAAAATAGACCCGGGGGCCATAGGTTTCACTAGAGACTTCTCTCATGAGAGAAACATACGATGGGAAAACAAATTACTGTTGAGCAATTGATAGAAAAGCGCATAGTTATGACGATATCCAAGGCAATGATCATGAATATAGGCATCACGTCCGTGACAAGTAGACCGACTCCTGCCTGCATCTACTACTATTACTGCACACATCGACCGCTATCCAGTATGCATCTAGTGTAATAAGTTAACAAGAACAGAGGAACGCCTTAAGCAAGATGACATGATGTAGAGGGATAGATCCAAGCAATATGGTAAAAACCCCATCTTTTTATCCTGAATGGCAACAATACAAATACGTGCCTCGCTTCCCCTACTGTCACTGGGTGAGGACACCGCAAGATTGAACCCATCATGAAGCACCTCTCCCATTGCAAGATAGATCAATCTAGTTGGTCAAACGAAATCAATAGATCGGAGAGAAATACAAAGCTATCTTAATTATGCATAAAAGAGTTCAGAGAAGACTCAATTAATATTCGTAGATAATCTGATCATAAACCCATAATTCATCGGATCTCAACAAACACACCGCAAAAGAAGATTACATAAAAAGAACTCCAAGAATATCGAGGAGAACATTGTATTGAAGATCAAAGAGAGAGGAGAAGCCATCTAGCTACTAGCTATGGACCCATAGGTCTGTGGTAAACTACTCACACATCATCGAAAGGAAAGCAAGGTTGGTTTAGAGGCCCTCCAAGATCGAATCCCCCTCCGGCAGTGTGCCGGAAAAGGCCCCAAGATGGGATCTCACGAGAACAGAAGTTTGCGGTGGCGGAAAAGTATTTTAGTTGTGCCCTCTGGTATACGGGGAATATTTGGATATTTATAGAGCTGGGTAGGGTTAAGGAAGTCCCGAGAGGGCCACAAGCTTGGGGGGCGTGCCCCCCCGGGCGCGCATTGTGAGCTTGTGGCTCTCTCGTGGCTACTTCGGCCTCCTTCCGAAGCTTTGTGGGTGTCTTCTGGTCCAAGAAAATTCCTCAAAAAGTTTCGTTCCGTTTGGACTCCGTTTGGTATTGATTTTCTGTAAAAGACAAAAACAAGGAAAAAAACAACAACTGGCACTGGGCACTAGGTTAATTGGTTAGTCCCAAAAATGATATAAAATAGCATATTAATGCATATAAAACATCCAAGATGGATAATATAATAGCGTAGAACAATAAAAAATTATAGATACGTTGGAGACATATCACGGACGCGACGCCACGACCACCGTCTACCACAGTCTCCATGGTCCGACACGCACTGTATTTCTCCTCCCCCACCCTCTGCCTCAGCGCTCCTCCGCCCAGACTTTCTCTGCGGCGGTGACGCTACCAACTAGTTCGCTGCGGCGCTGGCAGGAATGCTCGCCCGAGACTCCGTGCTCGTCGTGTCGAACGCAGCGCCACGGTCACTGTCCACCGCAGTCGCGAGGCACTGTGTAACTGTGTGTGTTAAGCGTAAGTGTTAGCTCTTAATCATATCCCGCGTATCCAACCAAACACTATGTAGTTACGTGAGCCTAGCGAATGCAGGCAACCAAATACTCAGAAATTGCTCTCCTAATGTAAGAGGACTAGATGCGAACAACCAAACAATGCACAGATGTTAGTTTTATGCCTGTATTTGCTCAATCAGCCTCTGTTGAGCTAGGCTGAGCTAGCCAGGCTCGCTTGGGAAGGCTACCAAACACGCCCTAATTGTTCTTTTAGGAATCACCACATGTTTGATGGAAGGCTATTTAGCTTAGCACAGTTATTTGACGGATTAAATTTAGGGGTCTGCTACGCGTCGGCCGGCGGATCTTTTTAATAGATCCGTCGCCTCTGCGGCCGTTAAATGAGGTGTCATGAAGTGGCTAGACATCATCCTCATCATTTCAACAAACTTCGTGTTGCAGAAACATTTGTACCAGTGGTCTTGTTGCAGAAACGTTTGCAACAAAGGTCTTGTTGCAGAAACATTTGCAACAAAGATTGTGTTGCAGTTTTTTTCATCCCTATTTTTTTGCAACATAGATGATATTGCGGGAGGACTTTCGCAACATGAATAACATTGCAGAATTCTTTTACTGAAAAAGATGACGTGTCTGCGGTGTGAATCGACAAATTTCCATACCAGAGATAATGTTGAGGATGTACTTTTGCAACAAGGCCGTTGTTGCGGAAAAGTATAAAAGAGCATCGGCTGCTGGAGCAACAATGGAGGCGAGAGGGGAGGCTTGAAGTGGAGCTCGGGTGTGCCCCTCGAGCGGCGGTATGGTCATGGCAGCGAGGCGGCCACGGCGATGCTTGCAACGCCATGGCGTGCGGGGGTCGGGCTGCAGAATCTGACCCCTCTCACACCAGAGGCGCGACGGACGGATCTCGACGATGAATCCACACGGCGAGCTGGGGGCAGTCGGAGCAGCACGGGAAAGCGACGGACTCGACGAGAGCTCGGGAAGAGCGCGAGGAGCAATTTCTCTCAAGGATTCAGATCCTGCAACAGAGCTCTTGTTGCGGTGGGGGAGATTGCAACAACGGGCTAGTTGCAAAAACTTGTGGTGGTGGCCACAAGGCACGTGGCGTGCAGAGAAGGGGGCTGACGCCAACCTGCAATCCGCCGGGTGATTTATAGGAGCAACTCCAACAGGCCGACCCAAACAGACGGCGCTTTTATCTGTTTTTTGTCCGTTTGGGTCGGCTGCCCGCCCGGCGTCCGCCCTGTTTTAGATTTGGGCCGGCAGTGCGCCCAACGCGCCGACCCATTTCATGTCCGCACTCAATTTAAAAAAAAAGGCCCGCGGCCATAGATCATGCCAGCGCCCATGTCTCATGCCGGCACCATGCCAGCGCCGGCATACAATGCCGGCTTCAAAAAATATCACCACACAGTTCATGCTAGCGCACTCGCCAGCGGCCGGCACACATGCCAGCACACAAAAAAGGGGGGTGGGACTTGAGTTCGACCACACCATCGCGGCCCCGTCGTCATGCCAGCACACCTGCCGGCATACAAAAAAGGATGTCACTCGCCGCCATAGATCACTCGTCGTCGAACTTGAGCATGTCGGCCTGCATCTTCTCGAACCACGACCTCTTCCTTGGCGACACGGTGTTAAGATCCACCTTCAGGATCTCCACCCCGGTCATCATGCTCGCGAGAGCCACTTCTTTCGCCTTGGTCTTGGAGTTGGCGGCCTCGATCTCTAGCATCTTGGCTTGCTTCTCCGCCTGCATGTCAAGCCTCCTCCTTTGAATCTCCATGAAGGCGTTCATTTGCTCTTCTTTGTAATGCCGGCGCTCCTCCTCCCTTGAGTCCTTCTTGCTCATCATGCCCTCCACGCTTGCGATCAAGGTGTTCGACGCCGCATCCCGCTTGTCCTCCTTCTTGGAGTTGGTCTTCCCCCGCGACCGTGCCTTCTCGCCGTCCCCAACATCCTCCATGGCTTGCTTCCCCCCACAAGACTTGAGGGCGGCATATTGCGCCTTGAACTTCTCCTCGTCTTTGATGACCCTAAAGCAATGGGAGAGGTTGAAGCACTTGTCATTGTGTTGGACCTTGAATGCCTCCAAAGCTTGAAATGCCTACAAATGTATTTCATGCAAGCATATTGGCAAATGGTATGCAAATGAACACGCAAGCATAAACTTGATGACACAAAAAGAGGGCGGCTTGCTAGCATACGATGTCTTGCATGCCGATGCCGCTCACGGGGCGGGCCTTGACGCTCTCAAGAGTGGCACAAAACTTGTTGCACTCTTGTTGGATCACTCTCCATCGCTTTGAAATGGACACCCACCCGCGCGTGCTTACTATTTGGTACGGCGGAAACTTCTTGCGCTCATGGAACTCACGGTGGACACGAATCCAAAAAGTTGAATGCTTTTGTTCGGCGCCCGTCTTGGGGTCTTGCCCAATGTCTCTCCAACACTCGCAAAGAGCTTGTCCTCGGCCGCCGTGTATGCCTTGGTCCACTTGCTCTTGCGCTTCGGCTTCTCCCCGGCGGCTTGGTTGGCGAGCTCGTCCTCGAACAAAGACTCCCCTTCGATGTCGCACTCGTCCTCTTCCTCTTGCCCGTAGTCCTTCGGAAACTCGTGGTCGAGTGGGAAGTCGTCCAGGTCCACGCCGACCTGATCACGCATGAAGGCCGCCTGATCTTGATCATAGCCAGCGGACGGCGTGAACGCCCCTCGGCCGTCATGGCTTTGTGTCTCGTCGGGATCGTAGCCAGCGGACGGCGCAACACCCTCGAAGATCATGTTCTGCATGTAGACCTCGTCGCCGGCGGCCAGCATTCCGTCGAACAGGTTGCGTGCGCCTGGCAGCACGTCGGCTGGCATCTGCCGCGCGCGTTTCCTCGCGCCTCCGGATGACGAGCCACCGGCCACCGGCCACCGGTGTGGCGTTGAGGTCGATGGGCGGGGGCGCGGGCGTGGAAGGCGCCACCACGCTCACCTCGGGCGAGCACTCCCCGGAGAGGCGGGACGCCTGCGGGTAGACGTGGAAGCCGGGCATCGGGGTGCAAGCCGACGCGCGGGGCGAGTCGGGCAGCACCATCCAAGGGAACGCGGATGAGCCGGTGCTGGCTGCGGCCACGGCGGCGTTGACGAGGCCGTGCTAGCTAGGGTTTAACCCTAGCATATAGAGCGCCTCCCTCGTTGCCGCCGCGACGCGGGCGTTGGTGACCTCCTGCTGCGCGGCGGCGGCGACGGCGGCCGCCGCGATGGCTTCATCCCTCGCGTCCGCCGCGTGCCTCCGGCCCTTCCTCTTGGCCGACTCCCTTGCCCGCTGTTCGGGCGTCAACGCCTTCTTCGGCTTGGGCGCGGCGGCGGTCTTGCGGGGGGCGCAAGGCTTGCCTTTGCCGGAGGGGTTGGTCTCCATGCCGGACGAGGCGAGGGAGGCGAGGCCGGCAGCGGCGTCGAGGTCGTCGTCCATGGCAGGGGAGGGGCGGGAGCGCGCGCGGGCGGGAGGGTGGGTTTTTGGGGGGAAATGGAGGGAAATGGTCCAGGCTGCCACCGACTAGCGGGCCCAGGGAAGGAGAAGGCGCGCGCGCGTGTCCGTCTCGTGTCCGCGCCGATGCAAATCCGGCTCAAAAATGGGCCGGAAATGGGTCGGCAGGCGGACGTCAAGCGGACGCGCGTCCGTTTGGGTCGGCGCGTTGAGCCGACTTTTGTGTTTGCACCGACCCAAACGGACGCCAGCGGACGAAATGGGTTGCCCGTTGGAGTTGCTCTAATGTTTTTCTTAAATTTAACAGAAACTGATGTTTACAGCTACGGTTCGGACACCATTCCAGGCCAAGGGACAAATACCGTGTCCAGGTCGGCATTGGAGATGCCCTAAGCCGAGTGGATGCTCAACACCCGATTGCATTTCTCTCTCTCTTTTGAGACCTTCTTACAAATGTCATGATCAGTCTGTACTTTTTCCTTTTTATTTACTTTTGGTCTGTTAAACTGCACTGTACCTTTGTTCCAAGTTTAATGAATTTTCTGGGTCGTTCGGGACCCAAGCATCGTTCAAAAAAGAATATAAAAAGCTCAAACGTATCTCTTATTATAATTTCACCATCGGAAAACAAATACGTACAAAGGTAAACCCTCTGTAGAGTATGTGTGTCATCTCGCAATTTTTACACTATACAAAAGAAAAGAACACTCAGATAGCGAGCATGGCGTAGCCGATGCCTGCTGCAAGCGTGCCGATCAGGCCTGCCATCGCCGGAGCAGCCCCGCTCCCTGGCGTGGTCGAGTTCGCCCCGTCAGCGCCCGGCGCCGGCGGGCTGCTCGTGTCGGATCCAGGGGTGCCCGGCGATGATCCGCCTCCAGGTGTACCCGGCGACGGAGCTGGACTCATTGGTGATGGTGGCGAGTCCGGGGTTGCCCCGGGAGCAGCCGCCGGAGACATCGGGCTCGGCATCGGCGCGGCGGACGGCGGTGTCATGGAAGGAGGGGACATCGGGCTGGGCATGGGCGCGGCGGACGGCGGTGTCATGGAAGGCGGAGACATCGGGCTGGGCATGGGCGCGGCGGACGGCGGTGTCATGGAAGGCGGAGACATCGGGCTGGGCATGGGCGCGGCGGATGGCGGTGTCATGGAAGGAGGCGACATCGGGCTGGGCATGGGCGGCGCCGACGACGGCGGCATGGAGGGGGGAGGGGGCGCTGGCAGGAGGCCCGGCGGCGTGTGGTCGACGGAGAGCACGACGACGATGAGCTTCTGGTCGGCCTTGCAGCTGGCCTCGTTGCCGCTGATGAAGAAGAAGGGGCCGGAGCGGTCGAGCGTGAAGACGGTGCTGCCGCCCTGGAACTTGCTCACGTACGTCGTGGTGTTGCAGGCGTTGTAGGCCGCCTGGTCCACCAGCAGCACCGAGTCGGTGTCCTTGGGGTACACGAACACTGTCAAGAAACAGAGCAAAATACCGTCAGTTCACCATGTCGAGGAAGCTTCGTTCGTTCGTTCGTTCGGTCGGGCGTGGAACTTACGGAGCTGGTCGCCGATTACAAACCGCATCCGCCCCGACCACGTGTTCAGCGGCTCAGCGCCGGCTGCCGGCACGCTCCACCCCCGCTGCTCGCCGACCCGGTACTGCGCCGCGCTCGCCGCCGCGGCCACGAGGGCGAAGCAGAGGAGCCCTGCCAGACCACGAGGACTCGCCATGTCTGGAAGATCACTAGTTCCTAACTGCACTGATAAATTCAAGTGTATGACTCGACACGAGCCCTCGAGAAGTGCAACTTTGCAAGTGCACTTGGTGATCGGTGTGTGGTGAGCTTGGGATGAGGAAGAGACAGGGTGGTTGGGGGTATTTGAAGAGCTCGACCCGGGCAGCACTCCAGGGCGATCCTCCGAACCGAACGAAAGGGAACTGCGACTTTACGTACGACGTGTCAGGCCTCGTCGATCACTCGGAGCCAAGTTCGCGAAGGCATCGTATCCATCAAGACGGTTCGACGTATCTTTCACGTGACTGAAAGCTTCAGGGGCTCGTTCGGGTTGGAACCTTGACGAATCGCCGGTTGACGCCGGAATAGTAAGTCTAGTCTATGCCCCTGGGTGCACGCGCAGGCGCGCGCGGCTGGGGAGCGGACGGGTATCCGTCCGACGGAACCCACACGGTTTGCCGGCGAAAATTCGTGTACGTACGCTGGCGGGCGGCGTCGTTGTCCGAGGAGTGATGAGTCGACGGTGGGGGGTGCTGTCCACGGCACACACGTCGGCAGCGGGGACGGGGACTCGATATTCATGCCTCGGTCGGCGGCTTCGGTCGTTATGTCTGTCTGTATGTTGGCCGAGTAGGCACGATCCGGCGAGTAGCGGGGAGTGCAATTTGAGTTCGTCTTTCTGAGGATGATCCTTTGTTTTGTTTTTTAGGGAAGGATGATCCTTTGCTTTGTTTCTGAGTGGAAGAGACAAAAGATTTTGGAAGTTTCGGAGCAATGCTGGACATATACCTATGGCACGTTTGGTTGCCTGCATTATGTCCAACAAGCCCACATGATGCAGTCTTATCCCGTTTGATTACCTGTCTTGCATCAAAATCTTGACCCGCACGAACCTTAAAACACTTGTGCGCCTAGCTGAGGAGGAACGGTCGAATCGGCCATTTTTCACAGCCAGACCGAAACGGTACAACTCGAGGCACGTGGGCGTCGGAGGCTGCACATGAGGAGCCACGCTTGAGACGCCGTGTTGCTTCCCGAAGCACTGCCATAAACTCCCCTCACCCTTTTCTCACCACCCACTCTCCCATCTCTCCACTCTCACATCAGCGGAGCCGAGCATAGGATCTGGACGGCGAGCAATATTGGCAAGCGTCGCAGCGAAGATCTGGACGACAAGCACCGACGTCGATCACCGGCCTCATCACCTCACCGACAGGCGTTCATCAATGGTGGTAAGCCCTCTTCTTCTGATTGAGTCGATTTATCGTGCCCGCATTCGATTTACGCATCACACAATAGGCATCCAATCTATCTCTCGGGTTCAATTTGGTACTCGATTTAGGCATATCCAATCAGGGATTTGAGTTGGTCAAACGGGATAGATTGCGATTTTCACTAATGGGGAGGGGGAAAATCAAGCTTACATTCATCCCAACAAGCACTGCATTCCAGCCGCGATGACTCTGGAGGCTTGAATCGTCAGCCTCCAACGGCAGCGTATGATCTCCTTGCTCAGGCGCCCTAATCACCACCTCCACCGCTTCTGCATTTCTAGCGTCCCGAGGCTCGGACGGTTCACCATTGGCAACATCCACCAGCTCATGGCCATCCTCCAGAATGATGGTGGCTGCGGCCAGCGCGATGGCCGACTGGTCATCATGAGCCCTGCCAAGTTTGTACTTGTCCCATCCTGCTCTCGGACCTTGATCGACCGACTCAGCCTCATCGATCGCCCACCGCAGCGTGTCCACTGACATAGTGCCTTTTACTGGCTCAGGTATCAGCCTCTTCAACTTCTTCTTCCCCGCCTTTAACAACACAACATCTACCTTTTTATGCATCTCATCCATGCTTTTGAACCGAGAGCACACCTGCATGGTCTTCGCGAACTTGGTGCGCTCGCCGAGCGAGTACCCAAGGAGGAATGCCCTCCGTCCAAGGCCATTGGGGAAGGTGTTCATGGCGGTGGAGCGTTGGTAAGATAGAGAGAGTTGTGGAAGAGAGATGGTAGAAGACAAAGAGAGTAGTGGTTGGAAGAGGTAGTGGAGTGTGGTGGTAGATAAATAGGGGCTTTGGAGGCTATTTATGTTGGTGAGATGAATGTATGCATTGACCTCTCTTGTTCTTATGTTCATACGTGTTCCTCCATTGACCTCTTGTTGATATATGCAGATTGACCAGGGTGCTTCTGGAAACTCCTCCAAGGGCAAGGAGGTTGTTGTCGACAAGATGGGCAAGGCGGTGGGGGAGCTTTGCAGCGCCTCAAAGAGGCCAAGAACTATGGCCATTTCCATGAGGACACTCACCCAACCCAGTTTTGCAAGGTCATCCTTGCACCCAAGTTGGAGTGCTTCCGATGCTAGGCGAGTTCACCAAGTACTTGGCCATTGACCCCGAGGAATTTGTGTCGAGTATGAACACCGGATGTGCCTGGAAGGTGATGGCCCGAACGATGAACAACAGGCTCTCCCTTGATCAGGGTTGGCCCTCCTTGATCATTGTTCATCAGATCAAGATCAGATACCTCGTCACCTTCAAGATGGCGACTCTTAACACCCTAAAGGTGATCTTCTTCAACGACAATGGCGTCGAGGTGGTAAACAACTGCAAGAAGCACGAGGAGGGTTGCCAAGGAAGTTATCTCTCCACCTTCAAGACTTGCGTACAATGTTAAGATTTTGCCACAGTTGTTTGTTGCTTAAGTGCCTCTGAGTGTTTGTTGAGACTCTGTTTGTGGGTTTATGCTATGCCTGTTTATCTATGTTGTGCCTTTGAGTGTACTGGTAATCTCACCACTCCAACAAGAGGTTACGTGACCATGTGTGTTGCATGTGACCAAACACCACATATTCAACATCTGCCTAGAATAAGCCTGCAACCAAACATCATGCGTGAGTTTCTTCTCAGCCAGGCTGGGAGGATGCTGGCAACCAAAATACATCAAAACATGGTTTTTACCATGTATTTACTCGGCCCATGCCCAAGTGAGTCACTGATGCAAAGAGACAGAAGACGATCAGGGCAACCAAGCATGCCCTTATTATCTAATGTGGCGGATCAGGATTCGAGACAGGGGGAGCGTTGGGACCACCCCAGTGAGATTTAGGAGGGGGGGGGGAGGGGGAATAGATTAGTTCAAATGTTTTGTAAGGCATGCGTAGGTTGCCTATAATTAGGCCTTTGCGATGAAGCGATTCGTGACATCACCATACATGTTGCAAGGTGAACGAACGAACTGCGCCCGCAACTTCTGCGTGCACCTGCTTTGTTTTGTGTCACGTGTGACTGCGTGAGCGTACATATGGATAATTTACTACCTTTTTCTCAAGAAAATTGCATAAATCGCCAATTTTCGGGGTCGAATTTGCATAGATTACCTACTCTTGAGTTTTGCTACACAAAACATCACATATTAGTTTAATCTGTTGCAGATAGCTTTAATCCGTTATTTGATCATGCTAACATGATTCCTAATAGGTGGGTCATGTTTGCTATTGCACATGTAGCAAAAAACATATACATAGGGCCTTGAGCTAACTAAAACTTCTAACATGTTCCAAAACTATGGTTATAATGAGTCAGAAAGTTTTTAAGATCAATACTCGGTACATATATTGTTTAGAAAATGTTGAATTTTAAAACAGAAAATTGATTGGACCAACAAACTGCCAATATCCAAAACATATGGTCCAAATAAGATAAAAAGTTCTAAAACCAGTACTAGGTATATATATGACTTACCAATTCTGTGGAATTTTTAAATGTTAAGGGCGCGTTCGGTATGGAGGATTTTTGCAGGAAAGTCGCAGGAACTGAAGACAGAGGAAAGTTTACCAGAAGCACCGTCCGGCACGTAGGAATGGAGCACTGAGATACCGGCGGAAAGAATTTATACCCTCTACTTTCATGGGAAAGAAAACATGCACGACAAACTCTTTTTTGGGGCGGAAGCCCAAGGTGAAACGTAGGAAACTTGAGCTCAGACCATGGTCTTGCCTCGGTAGCCTTTATCTCTGGACCCACATCTGCCACATGCATGGATAAAGTCTCTAGTTTATTTGCACTCATGGGTCCCAGTTTGTACTCTATCACACGCCTCTAATAATTTCCTTTGTTTACTTTTCCCACACTCCGAACGTCCATATCCCAAAACTTTCTCAAGTTTCAATTCCTCCGTTTTGACATCTCATTCATCTGCTATTCCTTCACCATGTTACATTCCTATGGTTTCTTCACATCCAAACCGAACGGGCCCTAAGTTTTAAACCTAAATTTGAAATGATCAACTAAAACTATGAATATGAGCAATTTTATTGGTTGGCTGATGTGACTTTTTTGCCATGTGTCAACTTATAAAACTAATTGTTTATCATGTCAACGCAGTCAAACGATTAATTAGAGCTAGCTGACATGGATTACACCAACAAAAGGTGTTTTATGCAACAAACCTGAAGAGTAGATATTGTTCGCAAAATCAACCCCAATAGTTGGTGGTTTGTACAATTTCCTCCCTTTTTGCTTTCTCAAAACTAGAAATGGTGCGTGGACAACAACTTCTTTTCATCACATTGATGGTTTTGTGGCCTTGACAGTGGTGCTCAGCTAGGTTCGGCAAGGTGGTTGTGTTCGGAGGCCTCCTCCTGGGGTCTCAAAGATAGTTTCCATCCAAACTCTAGGACGAGGATCCCATCATCCAAGGGTGTGGCGCCCTTTGGTCCAGGGCGAGGGAGCAGGGGGTCCTTTCAGCATGGAACTAGATGGTGCTGCTGTGCCGGATGCCTAGGTGATAGGGACGACATCGTCTACATTTATTTTGCGGGATTTTTTTTCTGATCTATTCATCAACTGTCAAAGCAGTACAAAGAACACCATAAGTAATAGTAATTACATCTAGATCTGTATACCACTTAGTGACAACTACAAGCACTGGACCGAGCTGAAGTCTTCATCTTTAGATTCCTTTTTTCTTTGCATCGGTTCTCCGATCGGGTATCAGTGCTCCGTTAAACTCTAATCTCTGTTCCATTCATTTTTTTTGCTTTCATGTGACTTCTAAGGTTTTGTTAATGCTCCTGAGCACATTTGTATTCGTTGTTGTCCTTTTCCTTTGTTGTGTGGTGTGGTGCAGTGCGGTGTTGTATTGTCTTCTTTTTTAAATCAACAAATGTACTGTTGATTATAAGGCTTCATCAATTGAAAGCTGCGCGATAGCATTCTTCGAAAACATTCCTGGAGCATATAAAAATTACAATCAATCCAAGTAGTTTCTGAGACATTTATTTTTTCTAGAAATCTGATATCTTACCAGAGTTCTTGTACAAAGCAGACGTTTTCTATTAGAAGTCCATTGGCCGGAGGCACGGCCGTACAACTCGTGGTCTTCCTAGACTACGTGGAGCATAGTGAATATGATGTCTTTTGCGAAGATAGTAAATATTGTGTTTGGCAGAGAATTTTGTTCCCTATTGATAGGTTATTTCTTTATATCTGGTATTCTTTTTGCAACAAAATTATGGTTGTGTGCATTCGAATCTGGGCTGGTAAGCTTGACCGTATCTTCCTTTTTAGACAAAATTTTGAGGCTTTTTGTAAAAAGAAATATGTGAGATGCAGATGCACATGTTGCCGTAGTTAGGAGTGTGCCAAATAAGTTGTACTTTGTTTGGTATATGATTAATGCTGATAAGTAATGTCCATGTTCCAATACAAAAATACCAATCTTCATGAATGTCCAATTTTGCAAAGAAAATGCAATTGTATTTTTGTGGTTGTCCTGTAAGACTCTGTTGAGTTTTATGATTCATTATTGCTTTTATGGTACTCACTTTTACTCTCTTCAACTACTAGTCTTCACACTTTAGACTACTCAGTTCTCCTGCCTATATATTGCCAAGTGCTATAGTTACTTTGATGAGAGCTTGGATATTGAATATATACACAATAGTTGCATGCAACCGCGTCCAATATATAAGTGATTAGGCAGTTGAGTTGATATATCACTATGATGAGAAGGAATTGCATTCTTTGTTGCTTCGTCAATTCGTCTATATACTCATTAGTACTCCCTCCGTTCCAAATTACTTGACCCATATTTATCTAGACACGGATGTACCTAGACACTAAACAAGTATAGATACATCCGTATTTAGACAAATTCAAGTCAACTAATTTGGAACGGAGGGAGTATGATATTTGAGCATTGGAGGTATCAGGATGCATACATGTGTAGGAATTATGTTTCTGGGAGATCCAACACAAGTGGTGATCTGATTTCTTGTGAACTGCGGTAGGGCTAATATATGATTGGTTGCCACACCACACAATATATACAGAAATGGGGTAAAACAGGCGAATCATCATTTATCTTTCTTCAAAGAAAGACAAAAGCCTTATGCCTCGATACATTGATAGAAAGAAGAGTTTACACAAACCCTGAGCAAGGCAACACCCTATGATAATGACGCAACACTCTAATCGCCAGATACTATCATCATCAAAATCAATGCCGTAGATGAAACATCATGTCTCGAATGGGACACTTCCAACGTGCCAACGTGCGTTGATTGTCGCGCCAGCTTACAACTCTTGAGGCGCTTGGGCTTGCACACGAGCTTGTGGGCGAGGAGGTGTAGCTGATAGAATGGTTGGGGGTCACGGCGGCGACGGCGGCCATCGTTGGAAGAAGTGGCACGGGTGGCCATGGTCGCACCAATCGAGTACAAAACAAGGTGGCACTGGCCCCCCTTGGTCTAAGCACAAGGGGAGGCGACCCTTGATTACCACGACAAGGAGGTTAGGCATGGAGGAGCACATGTAAGCATGTCCCTGTGAGCGTTCGCTGCTTGTGGCGCAGAAGGGAGTTTCCAAGTGTCATTGGGCCATATCTTCCATGCCTGCGTCCTGGAAGGTAGACTTCAAGCGACACAGGGTCACACTGATGGCTCCTGTTAGCACCTAGCACCGGGGCAATGACTCTAGTGATATAGTGGATGGTGCAGGTTGACTCACCGATTTCGAGTGGCAGTGGCCACATCTGCCCCAAGACATGGGCAGCCTCCCAACGGTCGAGACGGCGGTCTAAGTTGGGAAGACGTCCATGTCTTCCCGACCTAACGGGAGTACTAGACAATGCAACTATTGGAAGATCTGTCATCAAGATGGTGACTAGAGCATCGCTCCATTCCGGAGTGAAAAATCTTGTATCGATCATCATTGGTCGGGCTCGACAATAAAGGACATGCGTCGTTACCTTATTGAAGGCATTGTCTCTTTACTATTGTGTTGAGCTTCATTGGTTTGTTTTGGCAACTAGATTAAAATTCGTGTGCAGGACTTCTTTGGCCGGACGTGACGACGATAACACAAGGATGTTTATTCCTTCTTGAAGGCGTTGATGCGGAAGTCGACTTAATTGTAGGTGCTAATTTTATATCTTGTGGTTGCCTACGCCTGTACTTTTTTTTGAAACACGGTCCTTTAGGGTTCGATTCATTAAAAAAGATAGAATAGAGTTGCCTGGTTAATTAACAAAAACCCATGCGAAAAGCGTTACATCACGCCCAAAAGAAGGGCACCCACAAGACCACACACACACCACCGAGGAGAGCACACCGTCAAGGTTGCCTGCAATGTCATCATCGTCACCTCTCCTCAAGCAAGCAACTCTGACTTCGCTGTAGACAACCCATCAAGACCTCGCCGAATAAACGCCACACGAGGACCTCGAAGGCAAAAGCCAAACAATTGACCGCCGATGTCAAGGACAGGCAGCTCCGGTTTTGCTGATACGCTTCATGATAGAAAGTTGTAAGCCTCACACCGATCTAGTTCAACACAACCTTTGGAAAGCACCATCCACTGGAACCACCATCATGGAGTTATCGTTGCCCCATGGTTCCCACCACATGCAGCTCTGACTTCTCTGTCACAGTGAGAAACAAGCATAGGCGCACCCAATGACGAACCGAACCGCCGACATCAAAAGGACAAGCCGCGACCCAGCTCCGCACGCCATCATCATCGTCGCCGCATGAGTCCCAACCCCAACCACTCATATCATCAGTTGGGCAGCAGTCAACCGTGATGTCCAGGGAAAACACAGGAGGAATAAATCTTCAAACGACGCCGCAAAGGGGGAAGTGGCATAGAAACAATGCTGTTGTCCGACCCTGCATTATGGCCATAGGCTTTCACCCGAAGATGACCCCGAGGATGGACAAGGCTGGAAGCTCCATGACGACCCTGCAGGAAGGAAGAACGACATCCATGGACGCCACATCGTCGGTGTCGACACAAGCCACGCAGGGCATCGCCCGGAGCAACCTGCCTCCACACTCCACACAACCACCCACTGGCAGGAAAACCCGCAGCCGATCCGTAAACCCGCTGGTCAGTGCACCCCTGGCGCGATGGTGGCGGCATCACCAAGACGGAGCCATCCACCCCGCCGCCGGCAGGCCGGCAAGCCAGATCTGGCAAGCACCAGCCAAATCCGACCCCCAGTCACATCAGCGCCACACAAAGATGAGGCCGACACCCAACACGCCATCGATCTGAATCCAGCCTGCACAGGGAGGAGGGGCAGCCACCCCACTCCATCACTCCAGATGGAGGCGCCAAATCCGCAACCCGCCACCAAACCAGCACCGGCAGCCGCCCTCCAGTGGGCGGACCAGAAGGGCACCACGTGGTCTATGAGATCATGGCCGCCAGGACACCACGACCAAGGTCGTGTGGCATAGGCAGCCGGGCCGAGCCTCCCACCACCGAGGGTGTGCCCAACAGTGCGATGGAACGCCCCTTCGCTACTGTCCATCGGTCGGGCCAAGCTCGGTGGCATCATCCGACGATGGCGAGTGGAGGAAGAGCGAGGGGACGGGCCTAGGGCGGCAGTTATGGTTTGACCAAATCACCACAGGAGAGCGGCATGAGCGACCCGGGGGAAAGTATTGGAAATATGCCCTAGAGTCAATAATATTTTTATTATTATATTTCCATATTCATAATTAAAGAGTTTATATTTCATGCTATAGCTGCTATGATCCTGGAATATGTGATTCAGTGGAAAACTCATATGCACATGTGAAGTGATAAACGGTTAAATAAAAGTTCTAGTCTTGCCTCTAGGACTAGCTCAAGTGTTGCTGGTGATCATATTTTCTGGATCTTAGGATATCGGTAAGTGTAATGATGATCCTAAAACAACATTGAGATTATGAAGTTAGAAGAACGGTCATATTGAATCGACCCAATTTTGTTTGTTACGAATTGAGTTAATATCGTATGTATTCAATTGTAATAACACGGAGTGTTAATGTGTGATATTGCTCCTTAGACCATGAGAGTATCGTGATCACTTCTTACGATGGGCTTTGGGGTTGCTCAAACGCCACCTGTTTCATAACGACAACTTACGGGTTCATTAGA
The DNA here is from genome assembly GCA_011799875.1 of Thinopyrum elongatum. Taxonomy (NCBI): domain Eukaryota; kingdom Viridiplantae; phylum Streptophyta; class Magnoliopsida; order Poales; family Poaceae; genus Thinopyrum; species Thinopyrum elongatum. The sequence goes on along the minus strand of CM022303.1, from coordinate 598,351,354 downwards.
AAGTTTGACAAGTGGCCGTATAACTCAAGAGTGGGATTTGCTCCTCCAACGATGGAGAGATATTCTTAGGGCCCTCTCGGTTTGATGCATCAATCATTGTCTGGCCAGACATAGGTGACTACGTCATAGGGATGCCGGAACACAATAACGAGAAAGAAGAACAAAACCGGTAACGAGGATTTCGGTATAGTGAGCATGGTGATGACTCAGGAGGATATCGATGCATCCCGGCTTTTGTGAAGTATCGGGAATCAAAGGGAACATCACATGGTAACTAAAGGTTCACTCGAATATCATTCGTGTACTCACATGGACAAATATGGACGTCCAAGGCCCCACTATCGATCATTGAACGAACGGTTTCGTTCATGTCTATCTTTTATCGAACCTACGGGGTCACAAGATTAATGCAATCATGATCTACTGAGTGTTAGTAGGACACGGGTGATGAAAATATATTTTTGGAATTGTTTCATTAATATTCGAAATAGTTCTGAGAGGATCCAGAAGCGTTTCGGGGTCACCGGAAGGGTTTCTGAGAGTATCGGGTAATACCGGGTATTACCAATAAATTATATATAGGTGGAAAATGTTTTCGGAGATGTTAAAAAATATATAAAATGGTTTGAAAGTATTTAGAACATTTTATATTTAATTTAAATATCAACGGGTCTAAAAAGGCAAAGAGGTGGAAGGCAACTTGGGCCTTTGAGGTGGCGCCTCCTTCACTATAGGAAGAAGGCCAAATTGTACTAGGGGGAGGAGGATTCCTCCCCCTCTTGGCCGGCGTCCCAATGGGGAATGCTTCCCCTTTCTGTCAGCCCCTCCTCTGCCCTCAAACCTATATATACTAGCCATTGAGACATACAAGTTTTGGAGCCTCCTCTAGTTCTTCTAGTTCTAGTTGGTCCTAGTTGACTAATTAAAGCTAGCCTAATACTCTTGTCCTCATAATTACAAGCTCTGTGTGGTTCTAATGTCCTCCCTCTAGTTCTCCTGCAACGATTAGCTCTGACGATGAAGCCCTGCTGGATCGTGAAGGTTGCACGCTTGCAACCAAGTAGAGAGGTCGTGCTTTCGGTCTTCAGTTTGAGGGACTACTCGTGGGCGGTACGAGGGATCGTTCATCGACGGTTTGAGGGACTCCAAGTATGATCTACACCAACACATTCTTCTTTCGCAGCAACTCGGTGACGTTAACGATCATGATCCCAACCCGTTATGCATCTTCATATTGATCTTGGGTGATCGTGGGTATGCCTTTGTTTTGTCTTCTACTATGTTTCCCAATAGAAATACCTACCAAGTTCTTGCTCACTGGAAAAATGATACTTTCATCTTGGATTATGCGCCTGTACTTTGTTTGTTGATGTTTGTACTTTGCTTGTTGATGTTTTTAGGTTTGTTTCTTTACGCTAATTCAATAAGAAATAGTTGTGTGCATTACACGGACACATACGTTGAAGCCTACAACCTCCCCCCGCAAACCGGCCTATATCCGTCCGCAAGGCAGTTCGAACGTGTTTTCTCCTATAAACTGGAGGGGGGGGGGGGGGCTTTGCAGGCGTCCGGACCGCTGCCACGCCCGCTTCTGACTAGATTGGCCCACCCAACCCCCCACCCGCACTTTCCTTCCAATGACTAGATTGGCCCACCCAACCCCCACCCGCACTTTCCTTCCAATGCACGCGCCGCGCACCGCGCTGCATTCTTGCCGCCCTAGAGCACACATAGTCCATCATTGATGCCGTGTGATGTGAGCGGAGGGAGGGCGGCGTTGACCGACGCGACCTCTCGGCAGCCGCCGCTTCAATGCGGACGCAGCTTCCCGAGGAACCAACTCTGGCTGTTGCGTAGCATTGAAGTGGGCTGACCGCCCCTTCGCCTAGCCTGGTCGCGGCTATTTAAGTCGCGTCCGGTGAAGCACAGAGCCGCAACCCCCCTCCCTGAGCACCGCTGCACTCCGCCTCGCCGTCACCTCACCGAGCCCTTCCTCCTCTCCGATCCGAGAGGCAATGCCGAACTCATGGTGCTCCGCGCCGGCAGGCGGCATCGGGGGAAGCTCTTCTTCTGATGGTTCTTAGCGCCGCCGCCGTCGCTCTCCGGGCCTTTCAGCATCCATGGCGGCCGGCTCCTCCACCAAGTAGGAGATTGTCATCTCCTCAAGTGAGGAGGATGACCAGCCGCCACTGTAGTGGCCTCACCTTCTTTTGGAGGCCGCTGTGACAGACGAAGAATTCGTCCGTCAGATCAAGCTACTGACGGAGCGTTCACTTCGTCAGATGGGACCGCCGCCACCATTGCCGCCATGCGTCAAGGTGGAGCCTCCATCCCCGCCGCGCCCCTGCATGAAGCGGGAGCCAGTGTCCCGATTTTGTCATGCCATCTTTTAACTTTCTCTTTTAACAGCTTGGCATTTTCATAGGCTTGGGTTCTCCTTTCATCAAGTGAGCTAATGTCAAATAACCTCTTCTCACCGGCAAGTTTGAAATCATAGTTGAGTTCTTTCATTGCCCAATAAGCCTTATGTTCTAATTCGAGAGGTAAGTGACATGCTTTTCCATAAACCATTTTATATGGAGACATACCCATAGGATTCTTATAAGCAGTTCTATAAGCCCATAATGCATCATCAAGTTTCTTAGACCAATTCTTCCTAGATCTATTAACAGTCTTTTGCAAGATCAATTTTATTTCTCTATTACTTAATTCTACTTGACCACTGGACTGAGGGTGATATGGAGATGCAATTCTATGGTTAACATCATACTTAGCAAGCAATTTACGGAAAGCACCATGAATAAAATGTGAACCACCATCAGTCATTAAATATCTAGGGACTCCAAACCTCAGGAAAATAACTTCTTTAAGCATTTTAATGGAAGTGTTATGATCAACACTACTAGTTGGAATAGCTTTTACCCACTTAGTAACATAATCAACAGCAACCAAGATATGAGTATACCCATTAGAGGAAGGAAAAGGTCCCATATAATCAAAACCCCAAACATCAAATGGTTCAATAACAAGTGAATAGTTCATAGGCATTTCCAGATGTCTACTAATGTTAGCAATTCTTTGACATTCATCACAAGACAAGACAAACTTACGAGCATCTTTAAAAAGAGTAGGCCAATAAAAACCAGATTGTAGTACCTTGTGTGCAGTCCTGTCTCCCGCATTGTGTCCTCCGTAAGCCTCGGAGTGACACTTGCATAGGATCTGTTCCTGTTCATGCTCAGGTATACAACGCCTAATAACACCATCTACTCCTTCTTTATAAAGGTGTGGGTCATCCCAGAAGTAATGTCTTAAATCATAGAAAAACTTTTTCTTTTGTTGGTATGCAAAACTAGGTGGTATAAATTTAGCCACAATATAATTAGCATAGTCAGCATACCAAGGAGTACTACGAGAGGCATTTATGATAGCTAATTGTTCATCGGGGAAACTATCATCAATAGGTAGTGGGTCATCAAAAATATTTTCTAACCTAGATAAGTTGTCCGCTACGGGGTTCTCAGCTCCTTTCCTATCAGTGATATGTAAATCAAATTCTTGTAGCAAGAGAACCCACCTAATGAGTCTAGGTTTAGCATCTTTCTTTTCCATAAGGTACTTAATAGCAGCATGATTGGTGTGAACAATTACTTTGGAATCAACAATGTAAGATCTGAATTTATCACAAGCAAACACAACTGCTAAAAATTCCTTTTCAGTAGTAGCATAGTTTCTTTGAGCACTGTCTAGAGTTTTACTAGCATAATGGATGACATTTAATTTCTTATCAACTCTTTGTCCTAAAATAGCACCAACATCATAATGACTGGCATCACACATGATTTCAAAGGGTAGGTTCCAATCAGGTGCTTGGACAATAGGTGCCGAAATCAAGGCTTTCTTGAGTATTCCCTCCATCCCAAAATAAGTGACTCCACTTTGTACTAACTTTAGTACAAAGTTAGTACAAAGTCGAGTCACTTATTTTGGGACGGAGGGAGTATTTCAAATGCTACTACACAGTCATCATCAAAAACAAATGGAACATATTTTTTGCAAAAGATTAGTAAGAGGCCTAGAAATTTTAGAGAAGTCTTTAATAAATCTCCTATAGAAACCAGCATGACCAAGGAAACTTCGTATAGCTTTGAAATCTTTAGGACACGACATCTTTTCAATAGCATCAACTTTAGCCTTATCAACTTCAATACCTCTTTCGAAGATTTTGTACCCCAAGACAATACCTTAATTAACCACAAAGTGGCACTTCTCCAAATTTAAGACAAGATTGGTTTCTTCACATCTCTGCAAAACTCAATCAAGGTTGCTTAAGCAATCATCAAAAGAAGTTCCGTATACGGAAAAATCATCCATGAAAACCTCAACAATCCTTTCACAAAAGTAAGAGAATATATCAGTCATACAGCTTTGAAAGGTAGCAGGTGCATTGCATAAACCAAAAGGCATACGTCTATAAGCAAAAGTATCGAAAGGGCATGTAAAAGTAGTTTTTTCTTGATCCTATTGTGACACAGGTATTTGGGAAAAACCAGAGTATCCATCTAGAAAGCAAAAATGTGTATGTATTGATAGTCTTTCTAGCATTTGATCAATGGAAGTTAGAGGGTAATGATCTTTTCTAGTAGCTTTATTTAATTTCCTAAAATCAATTACCATTCTATAACCTGTGATAATTCTTTGTGGAATAAGTTCATTTTTATCATTAGGAACAACAGTAATATCTCCCTTCTTGGGGACACAATGAACAGGACTTACCCATCTAGTATCAGCAATAGGTAAGATTATACCTATTTCCAGAAGCTTTAATATGTCATTTCTTACCACTTCCTTCATCTTAGGATTTAACCGTCACTGGTGATCAACAACTGGTTTAGCATCAGGCTCCATATTAATTTTATGCTGATATAGAGTGGGACTAATGCCCTTAAGATCATCAATAGTATATTCGATAGCGGCACGGAGCTTCCTCAGAGTTTTCAATAATCTCTTTTCTTCATGCTCTGAAAGGTTAGCACTAATAATAATAGGATATATCTTCTTTTCATCAAGATAAGCATATTTCAGAGTATCAGGTAATTGTTTAAGCTTAAACATGGGATCACCCTTGGGAGGTGGAGGATCTCCAAGGATCTCAAGAGGTAAGTTGTGTTTTAAAACAGGCATTTGTTTAAAGAAGATCTCATCTATTTCATTTCTTTCATTCATATGCATATCATTTTCATGGTCTAGCAAATATTGTTCTAAAGGATCTGTAGGAGGTACGACTATAGAGGCAAGACCAATAATTTCATCCTTACTAGGTAATTCTTTATCACGGGGTTGTCTACAAAATTTGTAAAAATTAAACTCATGAGACACATCACCAAAACTTACAGTAACAGTTTCTTTTCACCGTATTCAAGAAAGGTCTACAAAATATAATGGGACAAAAGTCATCTTGTGGGGAGCCAAGAACTAGAAAATCAGTAGGGTATTTTATTTTCCCACACAAGACTTCAACATCTCTAACAATCCCAAGTGGTATAATAGTATCTCTATTAGCAAGTTTAGTAGTGACATCAATATCTTCTATCTCAGTAGGTGCGATGTCATTCATAATTTCTTGATATAAAGTAAATGGGATAGCACTCACACTACCACCCAAATCACATAAGCCATGATAACAATGATCTCCTATTTTAACAGAGACTACAGGCATGCCAACAGCAGGTCTATGTTTATCTTTTTCATCAGGTTTGGCAATTCTAGTAGCTTCATCACAAAAATAAATAACATGCCCATCAATATTTTCAACCAAGAGATCTTTAACAATAGCAACATTAGGTTCAACTTTAATTTGTTCAGGAGCTGTACGTGTTTGATACGTCTCCAACGTATCTATAATTTTTGATTGTTCTATGCTATTATATTATCTGTTTTGGATGTTTTATATGCATTAATATGCTATTTTATATTATTTTTGGGACTAACCTATTAACCAAGAGCCTAGTGTCAGTTCCTGTTTTTTCCCTGTTTTTGAGTTTCGCAGAAAAGGAATACCAAACGGAGTCCAAACAGAATAAAACTTTCACGATGATCTTTCTTGGACCAAAAGGAAACCAGAGGACTTGTAGTGCAAGTCAGAGAAGCCACGAGGTGGCCACAAGGACGGAGGGTGTGCCCAGGGGGGTAGGGCGCGCCCCCCACCCTTGTGGGCCCCTCGTGCGTGTCCTGACATAATTCTTTCGCCTATATATACTCTTATATGCCCAAACCACCAGAGGCATCCACGAAAAGACTTTTCCACTGCTGCAACCTTCTGTACCCATGAGATCCCATCTAGGGGCCTTTTCCGATGTCCTGCCGGAGGGGGATTCGATCACGGAGTGCTTCTACATCAACACCATTGCCCTTCCAATGAAGCGTGAGTAGTTTACCTCAGACCTACGGGTCCATAGCTAGTAGCTAGATGGCTTATTCTCTCTCTTTGATTCTCAATACCACGTTCTCCTCGATGTTCTTGGAGATCTATTCGATTTAATACTTTTTTGCGGTGTGTTTGCCGAGATCGGATGAATTGTGGATTTATGATCAGCTTATCTATGAATATTATTTGAATCTTCTCTGAATTCTTTTATGCATGATTTGATATCTTTGCAAGTCTCTTCTGTGACGACCCCGGCTTAATCGTGCACTAATCATACACACAAATGAACATGATCAAGCCTAAGGAATCACTTGAGGATATCACAACACAACTCTAAAACATAAATAAAGTCATACAAGCTTTATATTACAAGCCAGGGCCTCGAGGGCTCGAATACATAGCTCGATGGCATACAAGTGTCAGCAGAAGCATGTTATATCTGGGTACAGATATAACAGAGTTACAGATAGGCCTTTAGAAAGGCGGGGCAAAATAAAATACTACGATCGAAAGGCGTAGGCCTCCTGCCTAGGACCCTCCGAACCTACTCCTGGTCGTCGGTCGGCTCCTCGTAGTAGTACTCGCCGGGAGGGTAGTAGTAGTAGCCGTAGTCATCAACAGGGTCGGCGGTCCCAGGGGCTCCACCATCTGTTTGGGTCAAAAGGATATGGGAAGAAAAAGAAAGCAAAGCAAACATGAGTACTCATCCGAAGTACTCAACAAGCAAGGATCTACACTACATATGCAACATTTTCAAAGGAGGGCTGTATATGTGGACTGGGCTACAGAAATGCCAGAATAGAGGGAAAGCCTAGTCCTATCGAAGACTAGCATCTTCATCGTCTTCAGCGGTCTTGCAGCATTAGAAGAGTGCAGAATAACATAATGTAAAGTAACAGTAGTATCATCAACCTCGCCCGGAGATTCTTCCTCGACTCCCTGCGAGAAAGCAATCCCAGAGCCATACTATCCAGTTATCATCTCAAGTCACCAGTTCTAGTTGTACCAATCGGGATACAACTCCGAGTGTCCGTTACCGTAGGACAGGCTATCGATAGATTAGTTCTTCCCTGCAGGGGTGCACCAACTTACCCACCACACTCGCTTAACTCCGGCCGGACACACTTTTCTGGGTCATGCCCGGCCTCGGCCAAACGATACGCCGCAACCCGACCGAAAACTTAACAGAGTGGTCAGCACGCCGGACTAACCTATGCCCCCAGGGGTCTTGGGCCATCGCCCCGGGAACTCCTGCACGTTGCGTCAGGCAGCCGAAAGCGGACCTAGCCCCCTTAATACAAGCGCGGGCTAAAACAATCCAATTCGGCGCGCGCCGCTCAGTCGTTGACATCTATTAAGCTCTGGCTGAAGAATACGACGCAGAACGCCCATACTATGCCCATGTGATGGTTAGTGCTATCAGGCCAGAGGCCCCTCGGATCAAATATCCAAACCGTTAGTGTGTTGGTAGTGCGGTAACTAGCAGAGACCTACGAAAGATGTGACCCCGTCGCCCCATCTCGAGGACTTGCGGCAAGGGCTAAGAATGCCCGGCCATGCCTCGTAGTTATCTCACGGGCACCTTCTAGGTCAACCCGACTCCATATCACTCTAATCATAATCTTGTGCGGGTACCCCTCAGGGCCGACCCGTCTTTATCCAAAATAAGCAGTATCAACAGTAATGTAAAGGCATCCGTGTGGCTACCATATCAAGAAGGAATCTGAGGCATCACCCTCGTTGGATTCCCACCTGATGTAAACGTCATGGTCCACTCTTGAGGAGTTGCGCGAAGGTGTCGTTATCGGGGGTGGTGTAGGAGGAATCACCCTCACTGACCACGACCGAATAACTAACCTACAAGTTTAACATCAGAGGTGCTAACGAGGTATCACCCTCGGCACTCGATAGTAACCCAGTAGTGTCGAGCAACTAATGGGAAAGTGATGTGCCGTGTCGGGGCCTGGTCTTCAATCCCATTGACCGGGTCTTCTGTTAATCCAGCGGGGCAGTCGGGATTAGTGGGGTCTCTGATGGGTCTCTACCCAACCTATACTAAACAGTTTAGGATAAGCAGGTAGGTAAAAATAGCAGGTTACAATAACAGGCTATGCAGCAGAAATAGGATAACAGCAGCAGCAGTAAATTCTAATGCAAGCATAAGAGAGAAGAGAGTGGGCGATATCGGAATGCTCAAAAGGGGGGTGCTTGCCTGGTTGCTCTGCGGCAAAGGAAAGGTCGTCAACGGTGTCATCGGGCTCCTGAGCTGCATCGGTCTCGGGAACTGCGTCGGTATCGGGGTCTAACGAGAGAGAAGAGGGGGAGGAAACAAATAAATACATGGCAACAAAAGCAATCACAAAACAAGACAAGGTACTACACGGTGTTAGGGGTGACCTAATGTAGTGATACACGTCGCAGATGAAGCGGGAAAATATCTGGGATATTTTCCCGGCTCTGGGCATCTGTCAAACAGAAGAACCGGACGGGAAAGTTCCATGTTCTTCATGCTAGAGGCTTGTGACAGGTATAAGGAGGGCATATTCAGATGTGTCTCGTTTTTCTGATCATTTTTCATATATAAATCTTTTTCATCCGAGCTACGGTTATTTTTCTATAATTTTCCGAAGTTTTAACAGTTTCCTGGAATTTTTTTTATTAACAGAAATCCATTATGACATCAGCATTGCGTAAGGATGACATCAGCAGTCAGCAGACTCGCTGACCAGGTCAAACCTGACCTGTGGGTCCAGTGGGACCCACTGGTCAGTGACAGTGGCTTTAACAGATGATTATTTTAGCTAACAGAGTTATTTAGCAGGTAGGCCCCACTTGTCATAGACTAATTAGTTTATCTAATTAAGTTTTAATTATAAAATATTTTAATTAATCTAAATATGCGGTGGGGCCCGCATGTCAGTGTCACTGGGCTGCCCAGTCAGCAGTTGACTGGGTCCGCGGGGCCCACTGTCAGCCACCCAAAGGTGGGCCTGGCCGTGCCACGTCGGCCGGCCGGTGGCTGAACGCCGGCGAGCACGAAAACGCGGCAGAGGGCACTGGAGGTCGCCGGAATTCGCCGTCCGGCGGCCAAACGAGGCGCGGAGGGGCTCGTTCGAACGGTGAGGCTGTTGCGCATCCATCTTGGCGGACGGCAGCGGCAGAGGAGGCCTAGAACGACGGCGGTTACCAGCGTGGCTGCGACCGGAGCTTGGGCTGGGACGGATCTGGTGCTAGGGGGCACAGAAAAATGTGTGGCTGGGCTCGCTGGGCTCCTGGGAGCGTGTTGAGCAACAACGCGAGCTCGGGCGCGAGCGACGGGTGGTGTGTCCGCGGCTGCGCCATCACCGGCGGCAGCGAGTTACGGATCCACAGCAGCAAGACGGCTAGAGGGCAAGGGCGAGCTAGAAGAAGGGGGAGGAGGAATGGGTGCTCACCGAGCGGCTCATGGTGGCCTGTGGTGGCTTAGTAGCTGCCGAGATGCCTGAATTCGCCGGAGAGGTTGCCGTGGCCGAGGAAGACGAAGGAGGTCGATCCGGCTGCTGGAGGCGTCCGGCGTCGCGTGGCTCGACGGGAAGATGTGGACGAGCTCGGTGAAGCGCACAGACATAGAGGAGCAGCTCGAGGAGGATGGTGGCCGCGGTGAAACGGCGGCGCGGCGACGGAGGAGCTCGGCAGAGAAGGGAAAGAAGGAGCCGAGCGAGGGGGAGGAATGGGCAAGGGGTCCAGGGGGAATGGACGAGGGGGAAGCTTATCCCCTCGCCTCGCCCTGTAGCGTCGCGGTGTCGATGTTTCGCTGGCGCTCGCCTGCGCGTCCACGGCCGCGCTGACACGCGCGAGGAGAGAGAGGAGGGACGCGGTGGAGGTGGGCCGGGCCGAACTGTGCACTTGGCGCAGTGCCCCCAGGCCCTTTTCCATTTTCTATTTTCTGTATTAGGCTTAGCTACTGCTTTACATTTCCTTTAGCTATTATTTGACTTTTGTAGAAATAGGCAAGTGGTCAAAACAAATATTACGTAATGTTGAGCACTGTCACAAAAAGTTTGAGGCTCTTTTGAATTAGTTTGAAATTTGCATTAAAGAAAAGGAATTAAAAGGGATTGTTTTGGGCACTGATCTTGGATGTTAGAGTCACATAACTTGATCAGTAATTATTGATCTTATTTTTATAATTGTTCTGGGATTATTTGAAATACTATGAACATTTTAGTTTTGCAATTTGAAGGAATAAATATTTGACACGCAATTTGAATTGGAAAATGACTTTGATTTTGGACAAGTGGCAGATTACCTTAGTGATCATGATGACAAGGCAACTTAATTAGCTTAATGACAGGGTTAAGATCTGGGGATGTTACAAATCTCCTCCACTACAAGAAATCTCATCCCGAGATTTAAGTGGGGAAGTGAAGGGTAACTTCGGAAGAACTGACCTTTGCAAGGTCAAACATCTGGTGGTTAACTTAGGGGATGTGGCGAAAATATCTCTCGTATTTAAATTTTAGGGAAATCATCGAGAACAAAGTATGAAGGTACAATTAGAAGTATCAAGCGAATGGACATTCGATCGATACCTGAACAAAGTGTGAACAGGGGTTCAGGGTATCGGGAGTAGATCATCTCTCGTGGGGTGGCTCGGGATAACACACAAAGTCAAGGGCAAAGGATGCTTCAGAATCAAGGATGTTACAGGACAGTCAGGTTCCGAACCTGTGGAGCTGTGGAGGGGTGTCGATCAAAAGTAGGGAGAACGGTGACATCTTAACGGTCACGACAACAAGGTGTGTCAGAGGATAGCCTGTCAGTTATGTTGGCGACAACATAGGTACCAAGGGCGAGGGACGAAGAGAACCATTTTCCTGCTCGTGAAACGAGGCGGACCAATAAGGCAAAGTTCTCGTCCATCGGTGGTTACCGGAATGTCATCAACAATAGTAACAGGGTCTCACTGACAAGGTTGTACACCGAGGTGTTTTCATAAGCAAGGAATTATTTCTGCTTATATTATATAGATCACAAGAAGGGTTAACAAACCAATGGAAAGGAAAATGTGTTTACACAAAAGAATTGGGAGTATATCCTTCTCAAGGGAAAGCGGAGCATGATATACATGACATGACAGCAAGTTCAAAGGCATTTAGATAAAGGGGGCGATGGAAGAATCATGATATTACCCATACAATGGTGTCCGGATAATAGATCAAGAAGCATTTAGCGTTGCGCTTCCATTGTTCTTTTTGATATTCGGGATGCCACAATCATGCCTGGAGGTAGCGATGATAAGGAGTTCAAGAAAAGGTTGGCTCTGAAGGCCACAAGAATACACAGGGAATAACTTCAGTAATAGTAAAGAAAACAAGGTATGAGCAAAACATAACCAAGTCTGTGTTGGCAGGAATACAAGGAGGTTGTTGGTGATATCGCATATCATCGAGGGGTAGTGATGGTATTTCTAGTTATGAGTTCAATTGATATCCTAAAAGAGCTCTGAATGTTGATGATGATCAAGACACATTTGTCGAGAGGTTTCAAGGAGATGTCATCAGTCAGCGATGACATCAAGCAAAAGGAATGCCGAGGCGAAAGGTTATTGGAACCACGGATATGACACAAGCTCGAAATCAAGCTTGTTGTTCGAGGTGAAGCGATAAGATGAGGAAGATCGATGTAAGCTTCGCTCATCGTCGCAAGTTGCTCCGAGCATAAGGACCAGGTAGCACAGTTAAAAGTTGGCACGATAAAAAGATAATCGATCAGGCTTGGAATGATGTGATGGGGTAATAAACTTCCCAGTAACAAATACTAGGGGTAATACCGGAAGGTTAATCAGAGTAGAGTTGGATCGGGGAAATGATTTGTAGAGGATAAGTATTTTAACTTATCCAGAAAATGGAATCAAGGAGGAAATATGGTCGGAACCATGATTGCAAAGGATCAATTCATAGATACAAGATGAACTTGTACCAAGGAAATAATTATTTTTACGAGTAGCTTCCATGATAAGTTCTACATAGGGTCCATGGGCATGAACACAAAGTTCAAGGTTGACTCCCACTTCTTCAATGCATAACCTCTCATTCAATTCTCGCTTTTAATGAAGTTGAAATGTTGAAAATTTATCTGGCGTAACACCAGAGGAGTATGACTCGTGAAAACGCTCGGGTTCACATGGATTATGGAAGGCATAGGTTCAACCCATTGGGGCATCTTAGGAACATATACCATGAACTTCAGGAGTAATTAACTCAAGCTCGAGAGCAGAGCAAGGTTGACAAAGCAGAGAATACAATTTACCAAAGGCAATATGTATTAGGGGAAGAGCGCACAAAATTTTGAATATGAAGGACACTGTCGGATAATAATCCAACAAAGGATTCAGCGGTCCTCAATGGATCTGATGTGAGTATCGGTACTCAATCAGATGAAGAAGGGATGCAAAGGCATCGGATTATAGAAACATCGAAATAATTCGGCGCTTAAGCACAAAGGGGTTATGATTCCAAAATGAAGGATCAGAAGCAGAGGCTCTGATCAAAAGATGAGTAAGCTGGATAAAACTAGATGGACAATCAATTGCAACTTGATTGGCCGAGAACCAACTCATGTCCAAATTGACGTCTGAGTAGGAAGGTCAAATTTCAGGGTTTGACTGATGATTGCGAGCATTCGCAACATGATGAATCAATAGGCTCAGGATGACAATGACAAAGGATGTTAATGAATATTGCCGGACATATGGATTTAACCATAATGCAGGCAGACAAGACTTTCAGGAGCACTAGGCTGCAGAGGATCTTCAGGAGATCGGATAGCAATACGAAGTATTTCGTGAAACACGAGAACAACTGGGGATGAATGGATCCCCGGAAATGTGAGGAATTATTCATAAGTATGTTCAGGCGGAAAGGAACTCCAAGGCAGTAGGTTCAGGGAATTTTCGAAATGTCGGATAGTCGTTCGATATGTCGGATGGAACAAAAGAGTAACTAGAATGAATATATGTACGATGAGTGTAAGTAGTTATTTGTCAGGATCTATCGGTGGTCAGGAACTGCAAAGAAGTGGACACAGGGTCTCGGGTATCATCGAGGAGTATCTTCAAAGTCTTCTGATGTAGCAGACGATCATCTATGGTGAAGGGCTCTCCGGGATGAAGTGGTTACGAGAACCTAATGTTAGAGTCAGCAAAATCTTTAACCCGAATAGAAGAGAGATCAGAGTCCCAGAGTATAGATGAGGAATAAAAGATCCTAATACCACCCAGTTGGCGACGTGGCCCCGTAAGCAACACAGCCAAGTTAGTAAAACAATTTTCAGTTGCTAGACTCAACTTCGGCCAAGGAGTTGGAAAGGGGGACCCTACAGGCAGTCGGCTCTAATACCAACCTGTGACGACCCCGGCTTAATCATGCACTAATCATACACGCAAATGCACATGATCAAGCCTAAGGACTCACTTGAAGATATCACAACACAACTCTAAAACATAAATAAAGTCATACAAGCTTTATATTACAAGCCAGGGCCTAGAGGGCTCGAATACATAGCTCGATGGCATACAAGTGTCAGCGGAAGCATCAGATATCTAGGTACAGATATAACAGAGTTACAGATAGGCCTTTAGAAAGGTGGGGCAAAATAAAATACTACGATCGAAAGGCGTAGGCCTCCTGCCTAGGACCCTCCGAACCTACTCCTGGTCGTCGGTCGGCTCCTTGTAGTAATACTCGCCGGGAGGGTAGTAGTAGTAGCCGTAGTCGTCAACAGGGTCGGCGGTCTCAGGGGCTCCGCCATCTGTTTGCGTCAAAAGGATATGGGAAGAGAAAGAAAGAAAAGCAAACGTGAGTACTCATCCGAAGTACTCAGCAAGCAAGGATCTACACTACATATGCAACATTTCCAAAGGAGGGCTGTATATGTGGACTGGGCTGCAGAAATGCCAGAATAGAGGGAAAGCCTAGTCCTATCGAAGACTAGCATCTTCATCGTCTTCAGTGGTCTTGCAGCATTAGAAGAGTGCAGAATAACATAATGTAAAGTAGCAGTAGTATCATCAACCTCGCCCAGAGATTCTTCCTCGACTCCCTGCGAGAAAGCAATCCCAGAGCCATACTATCCAGTTATCATCTCAAGTCACCAGTTCTAGTTGTACCGATCGGGGTACAACTCCGAGTGTCCGTTACCGTAGGACAGGCTATCGATAGATTAGTTCTTCCCTGCAGGGGTGCACCAACTTACCCACCACACTCGCTTAACTCCGGTCGAACGCACTTTTCTGGGTCATGTCCGGCCTCGGCCAAACGATACGCCGCAACCCGACCAAAAACTTAACAGAGAGGTCAGCACGCCGGACTAACCTATGCCCCCAGGGGTCTTGGGCCATCGCCCCGGGAACTCCTGCATGTTGCGTCAGGCAGCCGAAAGCAGACCTAGCCCCCTTAATACAAGCGCGGGCTTAAACAGTCCAATTCGGCACGTGCTGGTCAGTCTCAGACATCTATTAAGCTCCGGCTGAAGTATACGACGCAGAACGCCCATACTATGCCCACGTGATGGTTAGTGCTATCAGGCCAGAGGCCCCTCGGATCAAATATCCAAACCGTTAGTGTGTTGGTTGTGTGGTAACGAGCAGAGACTCACGAAAGATGTGACCCCGTCGCCCCGTCTCGAGGACTTGCGGCAAGGGCTAAGAATGCCCGGCCACGCCTCGTAGTTATCTCACGGGCACCTTCTTGGTCAACCCAACTCCATATCGCTCTCATCATAATCTCGTGCGGTTACCCCTCAGGGCCGACCCGTCTTTATCCAGAATAAGCAGTATCAACAGTAATGTAAAGGCATCCGTGTGGCTACCATATAAAGAAGGAATCCGAGGCATCACCCTCGTTGGATTCCCACCTGACGTAAACATCAAGGTGAACGAAGGAGGAATCACCCTCGAGGTCCACTCTTGAGGAGTTGCGCGGCGGTGTCGTTATCGGGGGTGGTGTAGGAGGAATCACCCTCGCTGACCACGAACGAATAACTAACGTACAAGGTTAACATCAGAGGTGCTGACGTGGTATCACCCTCGGCACTCGATAGTAACCCAGTAGTGTCGAGCAACTATGGGGAAAGTGATGTGCGGTGCCGGGGCCTGGTCTTCGATCCCGTTGATCGGGTCTTCTGTTAATCTAGCGGGGTAGTCGGGATTAGTGGGGTCTTTGATGGGTCTCTACCCAACCTATACTAAACAGTGTAGGATAAGCAGGTAGGTAACAATAGCAGGTTACAATAACAGGCTATGCAGCAGAAATAGGATAACAGCAGCATCAGTAACTTCTAATGCAAGCATAAGAGAGAAGAGAGTGGGCGATATCGGAATGCTCAAAAGGGGGGTGCTTGCCTGGTTGCTCTGCGGCAAAGGCAAGGTCGTCAACGGTGTCGTCGGGCTCTTGAGCTGCGTCGGTCTCGGGAACTACGTCGATATCGGGGTCTAACGAGAGAGAAGAGGGGGAGGAAACAAATAAATACACGGCAACAAAAGCAATCACAAAACAAGACAAGACACTACACGGTGTTAGGGGTGACCTAACGCAGTGATACACATCGCAGATGAAGCGGGAAAATATCTGGGATATTTTCCTGGCTCTGGGCATCTGTCAGACAGAAGAACCAGAGGGGAAAGTTCTATGTTCATCATGCTAGAGGCATGTGACAGGTATAAGGAGGGCATATTCAGATGTGTCTCGTTTTTCTGATCATTTTTCATATATAAATCTTTTTCATCCGAGCTACGGTTATTTTTCTATAATTTTCCAAAGTTTTAATAGTTTACTGGAATTTATTTTTATTAACAGAAATCCATTATGACATCAGCATTGTGGAATGATGACATCAGCAGTCAGCAGACTCGCTGACCAGGTCAAACCTGAGCTGTGGGTCCAGTGGGACCCACTGGTCAGTGACAATGGCTTTAACTGATGATTATTTTAGCTAACAGAGTTATTTAGAAGGTAGGCCCCACTTGTCATAGACTAATTAGTTTATCTAATTAAGTTTTAATTATAAAATGTTTTAATTAATCTTAATATGTGGTGGGGCCCGCGTGTCAGTGTCACTAGGCTGTCCTGTCAGCAGTTGACTGGGTTAACCCAGTCAACTGGGACCCGCGGGCCTTCTGTCAGCCACCGAAAGGTGGGCCTGGCCGTGCCACATCGACCGGCCGGCGGCTGAATGCCGGCGAGCACGAAAACGCGGCGAAGGGCACTGGAGGTCGCCGGAATTTGCCGTCCGGCGGCCAAACGAGGCGCGGAGGGGCTCGTTCGAACAGTGAGGCTGTCGCACATCTATCTGGGCGGGCGGTAGCGGCAGAGGAGGCCTAGAACGACGGCGATTACCAGCGTGGCGCCAACCGAAGCTCGGGCTGGGGCGGATCTGGTGCTAGGGGGCACGGAAAAATGTGTGGCTGGGCTCGCTGGGCTCCTGGGAGCGTGTTGAGCACGAACGCGAGCTCGGGCGCGAGCGACGGTTGGTGTGTCCGCGGCTGCGCCATCACCGGCGGCAGCGAGTTACGGAGCCACAGCGGCAAGACGGCTAGAGGGCGAGCGTGAGCTAGAAGAAGGGGGAGGAGGAATGGGTGCTCACCGAGCGGCTCACGGTGGCCTGTGGTGGCTTAGTAGCTGCCGAGATGCCTGAATTCGCCGGAGAGGTCGCCGTGGCCGAGGAAGACGAAGGAGGTCAATCCGTCTGCTGGGGGCATCCGGCGACGCGTGGCTCGACGGGAAGATGTGGACGAGCTCGGCGAAGCGCACAGACATAGAGGAGCAGCTCGTGGAGGATGGTGGCCGCGGTGAAACGGCGGCGCGGCGACGAAGGCGCTCGGCAGAGAAGGGAAAGAAGGAGCCGCACGAGGGGGAGGAATGGGCGAGGGGTCCAGGGGGAATGGACGAGGGGGAAGCTTATCCCCTCGCCCCGCCCTATAGCGTCGCGGTGTCGACGTTTCGCCGGCGCTCGCCGGCGCGTTCACGGCCACACTGACACGCGTGTGGAGAGAGAGGAGGGACGCGGTGGAGGTGGGCTGGGCCGCACTGTGCACTTGGCGCAGTGCCCCCAGGCCCTTTTCCAGTTTCTATTTTCTATATTAGGCTTAGCTACTGCTTTACATTTCCTTTAGCTATTATTTGACCTTTGTAGAAATAGGCAAGTGGTCAAAACAAATATTAGGTAATGTTCAGCAATGTCACAAAAAGTTTGAGGCTCTTTTTAATTAGTTTGAAATTTGCATTAAAGAAAAGGAATTAAAAGGGATTGTTTTGGGCACTGATCTTGGATGTTAGAGTCACATAACTTGATCAGTAATTATTGATCTTATTTTTATAATTGTTCTGCGATTATTTGAAATACTATGAACATTTTAGTTTTGCAATTTGAAGGAATAAATATTTGACATGCAATTTGAATAGGAAAATGACTTTGATTTTGGACAAGTGACAGATTAGCTTAGTGATCATGATGACAAGGCAACTTAATTAGCTTAATGACAGGGTTAAGATCTGGGGATGTTACAAATATCCACAGCGGCAAGACGGCTAGAGGGCGAGCGTGAGCAAGAAGATGGGGGAGGAGGAATGGGTGCTCAACGAGCGGCTCACGGTGGCCTGTGGTGGCTTAGTAGCTGCCGAGATGCCTGAATTCACTGGAGAGGTCACCGTGGCCGAGGAAGACGAAGGAGGTCACGACCCCGGCTTAATCGTGCACTAATCATACATGCAAATGCACACGATCAAGCCTAAGGACTCACTTGAAGATATCACAACACAACTCTAAAACATAAATAAAGTCATACAAGCTTTATATTACAAGCCAGGGCCTCGAGGGCTCGAATACATAGCTCGATGGCATACAAGTGTCAGCGGAAGCATCAGATATCTGGGTACAGATATAACAGAGTTACCGATAGGCCTTTAGAAAGGCGGGGCAAAATAAAATACTACTATCGAAAGGTGTAGGCCTCCGGCCTAGGACCCTCCAAACCTACTCCTAGTCGTCGGTCGGCTCCTCGTAGTAGTACTCGCCGGGAGGGTAGTAGTAGTAGCCGTAGTCGTCAACAGGGTCGGCGGTCTCAGGGGCTCCGCCATCTATTTGCGTCAAAAGGATATGGGAAGAAAAAGAAAGCAAAGCAAGCATGAGTACTCATCCGAAGTACTCAGCAAGCAAGGATCTACACTACATATGCAACATTTTCAAAGGAGGGCTGTATATGTGGACTGGGCTGCAGAAATGCCAGAATAGAGGGAAAGCCTAGTCCTATCGAAGACTAGCATCTTCATCGTCTTCAGTGGTCTTGCAGCATTAGAAGAGTGCAGAATAACATAATGTAAAGTAACAGTAGTATCATCAACCTCGCCCAGAGATTCTTCCTCGACTCCCTGCGAGAGTGCAATCCCAGAGCCATACTATCCAGTTATCATCTCAAGTCACCAGTTCTAGTTGTACCGATCGGGGTACAACTCCGAGTGTCCGTTACCGTAGGACAGGCTATCGATAGATTAGTTCTTCCCTGCAGGGGTGCACCAACTTACCCACCACACTCGCTTAACTCCGGCCGGACACACTTTTCTGGGTCATGTCCGGCCTCGGCCAAACGATACGCCGCAACCCGACCAAAAACTTAACAGAGAGGTCAGCACGCCGGACTAACCTATGCCCCCAGGGGTCTTGGGCCATCGCCCCGGGAACTCCTGCATGTTGCGTCAGGCAGCCGAAAGCAGACCTAGCCCCCTTAATACAAGCGCGGGCTTAAACAGTCCAATTCGGCACGTGCTGGTCAGTCTCAGACATCTATTAAGCTCCGGCTGAAGTATACGACGCAGAACGCCCATACTATGCCCACGTGATGGTTAGTGCTATCAGGCCAGAGGCCCCTCGGATCAAATATCCAAACCGTTAGTGTGTTGGTTGTGTGGTAACGAGCAGAGACTCACGAAAGATGTGACCCCGTCGCCCCGTCTCGAGGACTTGCGGCAAGGGCTAAGAATGCCTGGCCACGCCTCGTAGTTATCTCACGGGCACCTTCTTGGTCAACCCAACTCCATATCGCTCTCATCATAATCTCGTGCGGTTACCCCTCAGGGCCGACCCGTCTTTATCCAGAATAAGCAGTATCAACAGTAATGTAAAGGCATCCGTGTGGCTACCATATAAAGAAGGAATCCGAGGCATCACCCTCGTTGGATTCCCACCTGACGTAAACATCAAGGTGAACGAAGGAGGAATCACCCTCGAGGTCCACTCTTGAGGAGTTGCGCGGCGGTGTCGTTATCGGGGGTGGTGTAGGAGGAATCACCCTCGCTGACCACGAACGAATAACTAACGTACAAGGTTAACATCAGAGGTGCTGACGTGGTATCACCCTCGGCACTCGATAGTAACCCAGTAGTGTCGAGCAACTATGGGGAAAGTGATGTGCGGTGCCGGGGCCTGGTCTTCGATCCCGTTGATCGGGTCTTCTGTTAATCTAGCGGGGTAGTCGGGATTAGTGGGGTCTTTGATGGGTCTCTACCCAACCTATACTAAACAGTGTAGGATAAGCAGGTAGGTAACAATAGCAGGTTACAATAACAGGCTATGCAGCAGAAATAGGATAACAGCAGCATCAGTAACTTCTAATGCAAGCATAAGAGAGAAGAGAGTGGGCAATATCGGAATGCTCAAAAGGGGGGTGCTTGCCTGGTTGCTCTGCGGCAAAGGCAAGGTCGTCAACGGTGTCGTCGGGCTCTTGAGCTGCGTCGGTCTCGGGAACTACGTCGATATCGGGGTCTAACGAGAGAGAAGAGGGGGAGGAAACAAATAAATACACGGCAACAAAAGCAATCACAAAACAAGACAAGGCACTACACGGTGTTAGGGGTGACCTAACGCAGTGATACACATCGCAGATGAAGCGGGAAAATATCTGGGATATTTTCCTGGCTCTGGGCATCTGTCAGACAGAAGAACCAGAGGGAAAAGTTCTATGTTCATCATGCTAGAGGCATGTGACAGGTATAAGGAGGGCATATTCAGATGTGTCTCGTTTTTCTGATCATTTTTCATATATAAATCTTTTTCATCCGAGCTACGGTTATTTTTCTATAATTTTCCAAAGTTTTAATAGTTTCCTGGAATTTATTTTTATTAACAGAAATCCATTATGACATCAGCATTGTGGAAGGATGACATCAGCGGTCAGCAGACTCGCTGACCAGGTCAAACCTGAGCTGTGGGTCCAGTGGGACCCACTGGTCAGTGACAATGGCTTTAACTGATGATTATTTTAGCTAACAGAGTTATTTAGAAGGTAGGCCCCACTTGTCATAGACTAATTAGTTTATCTAAATAAGTTTTAAATATAAAATGTTTTAATTAATCTTAATATGCGGTGGGGCCCGCGTGTCAGTGTCACTAGGCTGTCGTGTCAGCAGTTGACTGGGTTAACCCAGTCAACTGGGACCCGCGAGCCTTCTGTCAGCCACCGAAAGGTGGGCCTGGCCGTGCCACATCGACCGGCCGGCGGCTGAATGCCGGCTAGCACGAAAACGCGGCGAAGGGCACTGGAGGTCGCCAGTATTTGCCGTCCGGCGGCCAAACGAGGCGCGGAGGGGCTCGTTCGAACAGTGAGGCTGTCGCACATCCATCTGGGCGGGCGGTAGCGGCAGAGGAGGCCTAGAACGACGGCGATTACCAGCGTGGCGGCAACCGAAGCTGGGGCTGGGACGGATCTGGTGCTAGGGGGCACGGAAAAATGTGTGGCTGGGCTCGCTGGGCTCCTGGGAGCGTGTTGAGCACGAACGCGAGCTCGGGCGCGAGCGACGGTTGGTGTGTCCGCGGCTGCGCCATCACTGGCGGCAGCGAGTTACGGAGCCACAGCGGCAAGACGGCTAGAGGGCGAGCGCGAGCTAGAAGAAGGGAGAGGAGGAATGGGTGCTCACCGAGCGGCTCACGGTGTCCTGTGGTGGCTTAGTAGCTGCCGAGATGCCTGAATTCGCCGGAGAGGTCGCCGTGGCCGAGGAAGACGAAGGAGGTCAATCCGGCTGCTGGGGGCATCCGGCGTCGCGTGGCTCGACGGGAAGATGTGGACGAGCTCGGCGAAGCGCACAGACATAGAGGAGCAGCTCGTGGAGGATGGTGGCCGCGGTGAAACGGCGGCGCGGCGACGAAGGCGCTCGGCAGAGAAGGGAAAGAAGGAGCCGCACGAGGGGGAGGAATGGGCGAGGGGTCCAGGGGAAATGGACGAGGGGGAAGCTTATCCCCTAGCCCCGCCCTATAGCGTCGCAGTGTCGACGTTTCGCCGGCGCGTTCACGGCCACGCTGACACGCGTGTGGAGAGAGAGGAGGGACGCGGTGGAGGTGGGCTGGGCCGCACTGTGCACTTGGCGCAGTGCCCCCAGGCCCTTTTCCAGTTTCTATTTTCTATATTAGGCTTAGCTACTGCTTTACATTTCCTTTAGCTATTATTTGACTTTTGTAGAAATAGGCAAGTGGTCAAAACAAATATTAGGTAATGTTGAGCAATGTCACAAAAAGTTTGAGGCTCTTTTTAATTAGTTTGAAATTTGCATTAAAGAAAAGGAATTAAAAGGGATTGTTTTGGGCACTGATCTTGGATGTTAGAGTCACATAACTTGATCTGTAATTATTGATCTTATGTTTATAATTGTTCTGCGATTATTTGAAATACTATGAACATTTTAGTTTTGCAATTTGAAGGAATAAATATTTGACATGCAATTTGAATTGGAAAATGACTTTGATTTTGGACAAGTGACAGATTAGCTTAGTGATCATGATGACAAGGCAACTTAATTAGCTTAATGACAGGGTTAAGATCTGGGGATGTTACAAATATCCACAGCGGCAAGACGGCTAGAGGGCGAGCGTGAGCAAGAAGATGGGGGAGGAGGAATGGGTGCTCAACGAGCGGCTCACGGTGGCCTGTGGTGGCTTAGTAGCTGCCGAGATGCCTGAATTCACTGGAGAGGTCACCGTGGCCGAGGAAGACGAAGGAGGTCACGACCCCGGCTTAATCGTGCACTAATCATACATGCAAATGCACACGATCAAGCCTAAGGACTCACTTGAAGATATCACAACACAACTCTAAAACATAAATAAAGTCATACAAGCTTTATATTACAAGCCAGGGCCTCGAGGGCTCGAATACATAGCTCGATGGCATAAAAGTGTCAGCGGAAGCATCAGATATCTGGGTACAGATATAACAGAGTTACCGATAGGCCTTTAGAAAGGCGGGGCAAAATAAAATACTACTATCGAAAGGCGTAGGCCTCCTGCCTAGGACCCTCCAAACCTACTCCTAGTCGTCGGTCAGCTCCTCGTAGTAGTACTCGCCGGGAGGGTAGTAGTAGTAGCCGTAGTCGTCAACAGGGTCGGCGTTCTCAGGGGCTCCGCCATCTATTTGCGTCAAAAGGATATGGGAAGAAAAAGAAAGCAAAGCAAACATGAGTACTCATCCGAAGTACTCAGCAAGCAAGGATCTACACTACATATGCAACATTTTCAAAGGAGGGCTGTATATGTGGACTGGGCTGCAGAAATGCCAGAATAGAGGGAAAGCCTAGTCCTATCGAAGACTAGCGTCTTCATCGTCTTCAGCGGTCTTGCAGCATTAGAAGAGTGCAGAATAACATAATGTAAAGTAACAATAGTATCATCAACCTCGCCTAGAGATTCGTCCTCGACTCCCTGCGAGAAAGCAATCCCAGAGCCATACTATCCAGTTATCATCTCAAGTCACCAGTTCTAGTTGTACCGATCGAGATACAACTCCGAGTGTCCGTTACCGTAGGACAGGCTCTGGATAGATTAGTTCTTCCCTGTAGGGGTGCAACAACTTACCCACCACGCTCGCTTAACTCCGGCCGGACACACTTTTCTGGGTCATGTCCGGCCTCGGCCAAACGATACGACGCAACCTGACCGAAAACTTAACAGAGAGGTCAGCACGCTAGACTATCCTATGCCCCCAGGGGTCTTGGGCCATCGCCCTGGGAACTCCTGCATGTTGCGTCAGGCAGCCGAAAGCAGACCTAGCCCCCTTAATACAAGCGCAGGCTTAACTAGTCCAATTCAGCACGTGCCACTCAGTCGCTGACGTCTATTAAGCTCCAGCTGAAGTATACGACCCAGAACTCCCATACTATGCCCACGTGATGGTTAGTGCCATCAGGCCAGAGGCCCCTCGGATCAAATATCCAAACCGTTAGTGTGTTGGTAGTGCGGTAACGAGCAGAGACTCATGAAAGATGTGACCCGGTCGCCCCGTCTCAAGGACTTGCGGCAAGGGCTAAGAATGCCCGGCCACACCTCGTAGTTATCTCACGGGCACCTTCCAGGTCAACCCGACTCCATATCACTCTCATCATAATCTCGTGCGGGTACCCCTCAGGGCCGACCCATCTTTATCTAGAATAAGCAGTATCAACAGTAATGTAAAGGCATCCATGTGGCTACCATATCAAGAAGGAATCCGAGGCATCACCCACGTTGGATTCCCTCCTGACGTAAACATCAAGGTGAAAGAAGGAGCAATCACCCTCGAGGTCCACTCTGGAGGAGTTGCGCGACGGTGTCGTTATCGGGGGTGGTGTAGGAGGAATCACCCTCGCTGACCACGACCGAATAACTAACCTACAAGGTTAACATCAGAGGTGCTGACGAGGTATCACCCTCGGCACTCGATAGTAACCTTGTAGTGTCGAGCAACTAAGGGGAAAGTGATGTGCAGTGCAGGGGCCTGGTCTTCGATCCCGTTGATCGGGTCTTCTGTTAATCCAGCGGGGCAGTCGGGACTAGTGGGGTCTCTGATGGGTCTCTACCCAACCTATACTAAACAGTTTAGGATAAGCAGGTAGGTAACAATAGCAGGTTACAATAACAGGCTATGCAGCAGAAATAGGATAACAGCAGCAACAGTAACTTCTAATGCAAGCATAAGAGAGAAGAGAGTGGGCGATATCGGAATGCTCAAAAGGGGGTGCTTGCCTGGTTGCTCTGCGGCAAAGGCAAGGTCGTCAACGGTGTCGTCGGGCTCCTGAGCTGTGTCGGTCTCGGGAACAGTGTCGGTATCGGGGTCTAACAAGAGAGAACAGGGGGAGGAAACAAATAAATACACGGCAACAAAAGAAATCACAAAACAAGACAATGCACTACACGGTGTTAGGGGTGACCTAACGCAGTAATAAACGTCGCAGATGAAGCGGGAAAATATCTGGGATATTTTCCCAGCTCTGGGCATCTGTCAGACAGAAGAACCGGAGGGGAAAGTTCCATGTTCATCATGCTAGAATCATGTGACAGGTATAAGGAGGGCATATTCGGATGTGTCTCGTTTTTCTGATCGTTTTTCAAATATAAATCTTTTTCATCCGAGCTACGGTTATTTTTCTATAATTTTCTGAAGTTTTAACAGTTTCCTGGAATTTATTTTTATTAACAGAAATCCATTATGACATCAGCATTGCGTAAGGGTGACGTCAGCGGTCAGCAGACTGGCTGACCAGGTCAAACCTGACCTGTGGGTCCAGTGGGACCCACTGGTCAGTGAGAGTGGCTTTAACAGATGATTATTTGAGCTAACAGAGTTATTTAGCAGGTAGGACCCACTTGTCTTAGACTAAGTAGTTTATCTAATTAATTTTAATTAATCTAAATATGCGGTGGGGCCCGTGTGTCAGTGTCACTGGGCTGCCCAGTCAGCAGTTGACTGGGACAGCCCAGTCAACTGGGACCCGCGGGGCCCGCTGTCAGCCACCCAAAGGTGGGCCTGGCCGTGCCACCTCGGCCGGCCGGCGGATGAACGCCGGCAAGCACGAAAACGCGGCGGAGGGCACTGGAGGTCGCCGGAATTCGCAATCTGGCGGCCAAACGAGGCGCGGAGGGGCTCGTTCGAATGGTGAGGCTGTCGCGCATCCATCTAGGCGGACGGCAGCGGCAGAGGAGGCCTAGAACGATAGCGGTTACCAGCGTGGGTGCGACCGGAGCTCGGGCTGGGATGGATCTGGTGCTAGGGGGCATGGAAAAATGTGTGGCTGGGCTCGCTGGGCTCCTGGGTGCGTGTTGAGCACGAACGCGAGCTCGGGCGCGAGCGACGGGTGGTGTGTCCGCGGCTGCGCCATCACCGGCGGCAGCGAGTTAATGATCCACAGCGGCAAGACGGCTTGAGGGCGAGCGCGAGTTAGAAGAAGGTGGAGGAGGAATGGGTGCTCACCGAGCGGCTCACGGTGTCCTGTGGTGGCTTAGTAGCTGCCGAGATGCCTGAATTCGCCAGAGAGGTCGCCGTGGTCGAGGAAGACGAAGGAGGTCGATCCGGCTGCTGGGGGTGTCCGGCGTCGCGTGGCTCGATGGGAAGATGTGGACGAGTTCGGCAAAGCGTATGGACATAGAGGAGTAGCTCGACGAGGATGGTGGCCGTGGTGAAATGGCGGCACGGCGACGGAGGCGCTCGGCACAGAAGGGAAAGAAGGAGCCGAGCGAGGGGGAGGAATAGGCGAGGGGTCCAGGGGGAATGGACGAGCGGGAAGCTTATCCCCTCGCCCCGCCCTGTAGCGTTGCGGTGTCGACGTTTCGCCGGCGCATCCACGGCCGCGCTGACACGCGCGAGGAGAGAGAGGAGGGACGCGGTGGAGGTGGGCTGGGCCGCACTGTGCACTTGGCGCAGTGCCCCCAGGCCCTTTTCCATTTTCTATTTTCTGTATTAGGCTTAGCTATTGCTTTACATTTCCTTTAGCTATTATTTGACTTTTGTAGAAACAGGCAAGTGGTCAAAACAAATATTAGGTAATGTTGAGCACTGTCACAAAAAGTTTGAGGCTCTTTTGAATTAGTTTGAAATTTGCATTAAAGAAAAGGAATTAGAAGGGATTGTTTTGGGCACTGATCTTGGATGTTAGAGTCACATAACTTGATCAGTAATTATTGATCTTATTTTTATAATTGTTCTGGGATTATTTGAAATACTATGAACATTTTAGTTTTGCAATTTGAAGGAATAAATATTTGACATGCAATTTGAATTGGAAAATGACTTTGATTTTGGACAAGTGGCAGATTAGCTTAGTGATCATGATGACAAGGCAACTTAATTAGCTTAATGACAGGGTTAAGATCTGGGGATGTTACATCTTTGAACTCTCGATTTGGTTTGGCCAACTATATTGGTTTTTCTTGCAATGGGAGAAGTGCTTAGCTTTGGGTTCAATCTTGCGGTGTCCTTTCCCACTGACAGTAGGGGCAGCAAGGCATGTATTGTATTGTTGCCATCGAGGATAAAAAGTTGGGGTTTTCATCATATTGCTTGAGTTATTTCCTCTACATCATGTCATCTTTCTTAATGCGTTACTCTGTTCTTCATGAACATAATACTCTTGATGCAGGCAGGAGTCGGTCGATGTGTGGAGTAATAGTTGTAGATGCAGAATAGTTTCGGTCTACTTGACACGGACGTGATACCTATATTCATGATCATTGCCTTAGATATCGTCATAACTTTGCGTTTTTCTATCAATTGCTCGGCAGTAATTTGTTCACCCACCGTATTATTTTCTATCTTGAGAGAAGCCTCTAGTGAAACCTATGGCCCCCGGGTCTATTTTCCATCATACAATCTTCTACTTTCCAATATACGAGTTTTCGATCTACTATTTTGCAATCTTTTACTTTCCAATCTATAAAACAAAAATACCAAAAATATTTACTTTACCATTTATTTATCTTTATCATATCTCACTTTTGCAAGTAACCGTGAAGGGATTGACAAACCCTTATCGCGTTGGGTGCAAGTTTGGTGTTTGTTTGTGCAGGTATTCGGTGACTTGCGTGTTGTCTCCTACTGGATTGATACCTTGGTTCTCAAAACTGAGGGAAATACTTACTCTACTTTGCTACATCACCCTTTCCTCTTCAAGGGAAAAACCAACACAAGCTCAAGAAGTAGCAGGAAGAATTTCTGGCGCCGTTGCCGGGGAGATCTACACCAAGTCAAGACATACCAAGTACCCTTCATAAACTCTCATCTCTTGCAATACATTATTTGCCTTTCGCCTCTAGTTTTCCTCTCCCCCACTTCTAAAACTATTTTTGAAAAGTTTGCCTTTTCTTCGCCCCTCTCTCTTTGCCTTTTCTTCGCGCCACTTCTGTTCGTCTTCTTTGTGTGCTTTTTGTGGGCTTGCGTGTTGGATTGCTTGCTTGTCACGATGATTCCTCCAAAAAACATTGATCCTCACCTCAAGAGGTTGGACGAAATTGAAAATAATGTTAGAAGCTTCATGTATTTGCAATTTGAGCATAATAATTTCTTTAGGAACGAGCTCAAGGAGCAGAATTTTTTTATGGAATACATGAATAAAGAGCTTGATGATATGTCTAAGGAATTTTATGGTTTGAAATCTCAGTTTGCTCATCTTGAAAATCTAGTAGGCCAATTTCCGATAAACAAGCTACCTTAGTGAATAAGATGGCCGCTAAACCAGAAGCGTTAAATAATGATCAAGATCTAAAAGTGATTGATGTGACTCCTGTTGAATCTTTGTTTTCCAATATAAATCTTGATAAAGATGGGACTGGAGATGAGTCAACTTTAGTTAGAAGGCGTCCCAATGATTTGGAGTTTTTAGATCTTGATGCAAAAATTGATAAAAGTGGGATTGGAGAGGTCAAAACTTTAAGTAGCAATGAACCCACTCCTTTGGATTTCAAGGAATTTAATTATGATGATTGTTCTTTAATAGATTGTATTTCCATGTTGCAATCCGTGTTGAATTCTCCTCATGCTTATAAACAAAACAAAGCTTTTACTAAACATATCGTTGATGCTATGATGCAATCTTTTGAAGAAAAGCTTGAATTGGAAGTTTCTATCCCTAGAAAACTTTATGATGAGTGGGAAGCTACTATTAAGATTAAGATTAAAGATTATGAATTCCATGCTTTGTGTGATTTGGGTGCTAGTGTTTCCACGATTCCAAAAACTTTGTGTGATGTATTAGGTTTCCGTGAATTTGATGATTGTTCTTTAAATTTGCATATTGCGGATTCCACTATTAAGAAACCTATGGGAAGGATTAATGATGTTCTTATTGCTGCAAATAGGAATTATGTGCCCGTAGATTTCATTGTTCTTGATATAGATTGCAATCCTACATGTCCTATTATTCTTGGTAGATCTTTCCTTAGAACGATTGGTGCAATTATTGATATGAAAGAAGGAAACATTAGATTTCAATTTACGTTAAGGAAGTGCATGGAACACTTTCCAAGAAAGAAAATTAAATTTCCTTACGAATCAATTATGAGAGCCACTTATGGATTGCATAAGAAAGATGACAATACTTAGATCTATTCTTGTTTTTTATGCCTAGCTAAGGGCGTTAAACAATAGCGCTTGTTGAGAGGCAACCCAATTTTATTTTTCTTTTTTCTTTTTAGGTTCTGTTTTTCAATAAATAATTCATCTAGCCTTTGATTAGATGTGGTTTTATGTTTTAATTAGTGTTTGTGCCAAGTAAGACCTTTGGGATAGCTTACGGTGATAGTTGATTTGATCTTGCTGAAAAACAGAAACTTTTGCGCCCAGGAAAATAATTTTTATAATTCACAGAAGAGTGATTTTGAGTTGATTATTTTTTCAGAAGATTAGTAAACAAATTTCTTAGGTCGTCCTAATTTTTCGTAATTTTTGGAGTTACAGAAGTATTCGAGATTTCCAGATTGCTACAGACTGTTCTGTTTTTGACAGATTCTGTTTTCTATGTGTTGTTTGCTTATTTTGATGAATCTATGGGTAATATCGGGGGGTATGAACCATGGAAAAGTTGGAATACAGTAGATATTACACCAATATAAATAAAGAATGAGTTCACAAAAGTACCAAAAGTGGTGATTTATTTTCTTATACTAACGGAGCTTATGAGATTTTCTGTTGAGTTTTGTGTTGTGAAGTTTTCAAGTTTTGGGTAAGGATTTGATGGACTATGGAATAAGGAGTGGCAAGAGCCTAAGATTGGGGATGCCCAAGACACCCCAAGGTAATATTCAAGGCCAACCAAGAGCCTAAGCTTGGAGATGCCCCGGAAGGCATCCCCTCTTTCGTCTTCGTCTATCGGTAACTTTACTTGAGGCAGTATTTTTATTCACCACATGATATGTGTTTTGCCTGGAGCGTCTTGTATGATTTGAGTCTTTGCTTTTTAGTTTTCCACAATCATCCTTGCTGTACACACCTTTTGAGAGAGACACACATGAATCGTGATTTATTAGAATACTCTTTGTGCTTCACTTATATCTTTTGAGCTAGGCAATTTTGCTCTAGTGCTTCACTTCCATTTTTTTAGAGCACGGCGGTAGCTTTATTTTATAGAAATTGATGAACTCTCATGCTTCACTAATATTATTTTGAGAGTCTTTAAAACAGCATGGTAATTTGCTTTGGTTATAAATTTAGTCCTAATATGATAGGCATCCAAGAGGGATATAATAAAAAGTTTCATATAAAGTGCATTGAATACTATGAGAAGTTTATTCCTTATGATTGTTTTGAGATATGAAGATGGTGATATTAGAGTCATGCTAGTGAGTAGTTGTGAATTTGAGAAATACTTGTGTTAAGGTTTGTGAGTCCCGTAGCATGCACGTATAGTGAACCGTTATGTAACGAAGTCGGAGCATGAGATATTTTTTGATTGTCATCCTTTGTGTGGAGGTCGGGATCGCGCGATGGTTAACTCCTACCAACCCTTCCCCTAGGAGCATGCGTCTAGTACTTTGTTTTGATGACTAATAGATTTTTGCAATAAGTATGTGAGTTCTTCATGACTAATGTTGAGTCCATGGATTGTACGCACTCTCACCCTTCCACCTTTGCTAGCCTCTTTAGTGGCGCGCAATTTTCGCCGGTACCATAAACCCACCATATACCTTCCTCAAAACAGCCACAAGACCTACCTATTATGGCATTTTCATAGCCATTCCGAGATATATTGCCATGCAACTTTCCACCGTTCCGTTTATTATGACACGCATCATCATTGTCATAATGCTTTGCAAGATCATGTAGTTGACATCGTATTTGTGGCAAAGCCACCATTCATAATTCTTTCATACATGTCACTCTTGATTCATTGCACATCCCGGTACACCGTCGGAGGCATTCATATAGAGTCATATTTTGTTCTAGGATCCAGTTGTAATTTTTGAGTTGTAAGTAAATAGAATTATGATGATTTTCATTATTAGAGCATTGTCCCATGTGAAAAAAAAGGGGAAAAGAAAGAAAGAAAAAAAAGAGAAGAAAGAAAAAAAAAGAAAAAAAAGGAAGAAAGAAAAAAAGAAAAAAAAGGAAAAAAATGAAAAAAAAGAGAGAAAAAGAGAGAAGAGCCAATGTTACTATCCTTTTTCCATACTTGTGCTTCAAAGTAGCACCATGATCTTCATGATAGAGAGTCTCCTATGTTGTCACTTTCATATACTAGTGGGAATTTTTCATTATAGAACTTGGCTTGTATATTCCAACGATGGGCTTCCTCAAATTGCCCTAGGTCTTCATGAGCAAGCAAGTTGGATGCACACCCACTTAGTTTTCTTTTTGAGCTTTCATAAACTTATAGCTCTAATGCATCCGTTGCATGGCAATCCCTACTCACTCACATTGATATCTATTGATGGGCATCTCCATAGCCCATTGATACGCCTAGTTGATGTGAGACTATCTCCCTCTTTTTGTCTTCTCCACAACCACCTTCTATTCCACCTATAGTGCTATATCCATGGCTCACGCTCATGTATTGCGTGAAAGTTGAAAAAGTTTGAGAATACTAAAGTATGAAACAATTGCTTGGCTAAAACCGGGGTTGTGCATGATTTGAGTATTTTGTGTGATGAAGATGGAGCATAGCCAGACTATATGATTTTGTAGGGATAAGCTTTCTTTGGCCATGTTATTTTGAGAAGACATAATTATCTTGTTAGTATGCTTGAAGTATTATTGTTTTTATGTCAATATTAAACTTTTGTTTTGAATCATACGGATCTGAACATTCATGCCACAATAAAGAAATTACATGGATAAATATGTTAGGTAGCATTCCACATCAAAAATTCTATTTTTATCATTTACCTACTCGAGGACGAGCAGGAATTAAGCTTGGGGATGCTTGATACGTCTCCAACGTATCTATAATTTTTGATTGTTCCATGCGATTATATTATCTGTTTTGGATGTTTTATATGCATTAATATGCTATTTTATATTATTTTTGGGACTAACCTATTAACCTAGAGCCCGGTGCCAGTTCCTGTTTTTTCCCTGTTTTTGAGTTTCGCGGAAAAGGAATACCAAACGGAGTCCAAACGGAATAAAACTGTCGCGGTGATCTTTCTTGGACCGAAAGGAAACCAGAGGACTTGGAGTGCAAGTCAGAGAAGCCACGAGGCGGCCACAAGGACGGAGGGCGCGCCCAGGGGGTAGGGCGTGCCCCCGACCCTTGTGGGCCCCTCGTGCATCTCCTGACCTAATTCTTTCGCCTATATATACTCTTATGTGCCCAAACCACCAGAGGCATCGACGAAAAGACTTTTCCACCGCCTCAACCTTCTGTACCCATGAGAACCCATATAGGGGCCTTTTTCCGGCGTCCTGCCGGAGGGGGATTCGATCACGGAGGGCTTCTACATCAACACCACTGCCCTTCCGATGAAGCGTGAGTAGTTTACCTCAGACCTACGGGTCCATAGCTAGTAGGTAGATGGCTTCTTCTCTCTCTTTGATTCTCAATACCATGTTCTCCTCGATGTTCTTGGAGATCTATTCGATGTAATACTTTTTTGCGGTGTGTTTGCCGAGATCCGATGAATTGTGGATTTATGATCAGCTTATCTATGAATATTATTTGAATCTTCTCTGAATTCTTTTATGCATGATTTGTTATCTTTGCAAGTCTATTCGAACTATCGATTTGGTTTTGCCAACTAGATTGGTTTTTCTTGCAATGGGAGAAGTGCTTAGCTTTGGGTTCAAGCTTGCGGTGTCCTTTCCGAGTGACAGTAGGGGCAGCAAGGCACGTATTGTATTGTTGCCATCCAGGATAAAAAGATGGGGTTTTCATCATATTGCTTGAGTTAATTCCTCTACATCATGTCATCTTTCTTAATGCTTTACTCTGTTCTTCATGAACTTAATACTATAGATGCAGGCAGGAGTCGGTCGATGTGTGGAGTAATAGTAGTAGATGCAGAATCGTTTCGGTCTACTTGACACGGACGTGATGCCTATATTCATGATCATTGCCTTAGATATCGTCATAACTTTGCGCTTTTCTATCAATTGCTCGGCAGTAATTTGTTCACCCACAGTATTATTTTCTATCTTGAGAGAAGCCTCTAGTGAAACCTATGGCCCCCGGGTCTATTTTCCATCATACAATCTTCTACATTCCAATCTACGAGTTTCCGATCTACTATTTTGCAATCTTTTACTTTCCAATCTATAAAACAAAAATACGAAAAATATTTACTTTACCGTTTATTTATCTTTATCAGATCTCACTTTTGCGAGTAACTGTGAAGGGATTGACAACCCCTTATCGCGTTGGGTGCATGTTTGGTGTTTGATTGTGTAGGTATTCGGTGACTTGCATGTTGTCTCCTACTGGATTGATACCTTGGTTCTCAAAACTGAGGGAAATACTTACTCTACTTTGCTGCATCACCCTTTCCTCTTCAAGGGAAAAACCAACGCAAGCTCAAGAAGTAGCAGTGTTCTTCTATAACTCTTATGAACCACAGCTGAAGCTTTAGCATGTTCTTTTATCCTAACAGTAAAAGGTGGTTTCTCAATGTAAGCAGTAGGAATAACTGGATCAACATTGTAAGTAGTAGTTTCTTCTCTAGCTTCAACGGGTTCTACTATTTTCACTTCAATGGGAGGATGATATTTAAACCACTTCTCCTTAGGGAGAACAATATGAGTAGCAAATGATTCACAGAAAGAAGCTACTATCTCAGAGTCAAGTCCATAGTTAGTGCTATAATTATGAAAAGCCTCAGCATCCATAAAAGTTTTAACACAATAAAATTCAAGCTTTATACCTGACTCCTTACCTTCGTTGAGTTCCCAATCTATGGCACCCCGATAGAGGGCCGACGCACGCCAGCCCCAGGATAAGACCTGGCGCACGTCAAAGACATGATACAGCAATTCCAGGCACAAAATGGCTTTATTAAATAGAATGGAGTATTACAATACTGTTGCTTACAACAATATTACATAGCTCCAAAGCTAACTAAGAAGGCAGCGTAGGTCTTGGTTTAGCGGCAACATCGTCCCTGGCTGGGCTCAATAATTCACAGGACTGGCTGGGTTACGATCTAGCACGACGGATCTTCTCCTGCAACTGGCCACGTGCAAGGCCAGGTGAGTACTTTGAATGTACTCGCAAGACAACCAATTACATAGCATCCAAAAAAGGAGATAACAAAGCAAGCCCTATGCTATACAAAAATTAATTCTGAACATGACATGGAATTAACAAGAAAGCGTGAATTAACATGGCATAGCATACCCTTCTAGCATTCCTAGTTATCATGTTGTAGTAAGATTACCTGGCATGATTAAGCAATGGTCATCATGACAGAACAGGATTATCTAGCAATATAACTACTGTAGTAGAGTACAGTAAAGTAAAGCATATTAAGTATACAATCCATATCCCGACAATTTTCATGATCCAATCTGAAACTGATCCCAGTCCAATCCAAGTTTTTCGGTCATCTGACTATCTCTTCCATAGCCATCCCATGGCTATCATACCATACTCCTGACAACATCTGATGTCTATGCAGGGTAGGTTCTTCCACCATTATTATCATTATTATGGTTGATCACCTAGCGAGGTCAGGATGGGCTGTCCAATACCGTGGACGCGGCTATTCGAATAGATTTTACACTCTGCAGAGGTTGCGCACTTTACCCACACCATGGAGCACTGACCTCATGATCCCATTCGGGTGGACCAGCGTTGCTCCAACGAAACTTTCCTGGCCCGTGACTCTTCCATCGTACCACCGGCAATCATCCTCCCCCGGAGTCCTACCCTGGGTGGCCCCTGTGTCACTCCTGACACCTGCCACCGTCGTGGCCAAACAAAACTGTCCCAAACGGGGACGGGTACCCAAACAACTCAACTAGGCTCACAGGGTTATCGCCGTCTACCTGATCAGGGCAGCACGCATGCATAACCCTCCCTCTTTGGAGGTACCAGTGAAAGAGCACCGAG
Organism: Thinopyrum elongatum; assembly: GCA_011799875.1. NCBI lineage: Eukaryota > Viridiplantae > Streptophyta > Magnoliopsida > Poales > Poaceae > Thinopyrum > Thinopyrum elongatum. The sequence goes on along the minus strand of CM022303.1, from coordinate 598,316,623 downwards.
CCAGACCAAGTCAAGGCCGTCCCATACCGGTAAATGTGGTTGCACGGATAAGCCCAGACAGGTGACTCTGATAAACCGACTAGGTTTATCATTGTATCTCCATCATCCCACCATTACCTTAACAATTATAAGTGTGAACAGCCACTTAACATCGGCAAAGCAGGACCATTACGACGTTGACAAACATGGCAAGAAATCAAATCATGGTACTCACATGATAACGGTATTCAAAATATTGTAACTAGCATGGCAGGACATGGCATAAAAACAAGTCATGATTCTAGATGAAAAGTAATGCTAACATCTAAAACAGATGACATAACACGTGTATGCAAGTGCAGGCTAACAGGTGATACAGATGTACTACAATGAACACACAAGGTACAAGCAAAGTCATCACGCAAGTCCGGAGCTCATGGAAGAGGTTGGCTTGCCTGGTGGAGGAATACACCGGGTGGAAGTGCAATAAAACTCCGGGAAGATTTGCCGGAAAAGTTTCCTGCTGGGAGGGGCTGATCGAAGGGCAAGGGTAAAATGGTCATTTTCACAGTGTGAAAACATTATGAAAATGATGCCATCGGAACGGGCTCGTCAGTCTGAAGACGTGGGCGTTGGTTTTACCTCAATCGGAGTTACGGTCGCGGAGAAACGTCCGTTCGTTCGTTAAGCGTTAAAACAGACTAAATAGTGTCCATTTCAGTGCTTAGCGAGTGAACATTCGCTATTTAATCAATAAAGCCGGCGGCTGAATAAAAGAGAACGCGCCTTTTTAGAGTTTACGCTTTTAATACACCGAAAGCGTATTTTCACATTGCGCCTCCACTTACAGGAGCTAGGCCCGGCGCTTGCGGTCACTTACAGGAGGGCCCCACCTCATTTCTTCTTTCTCTCTCTCCTGGGTCTCTTCTTCCCCGACAAAGCAATGGCAGAGGCGAGCCGGTCGCCGGCATAGCGGCCGCACCACGGCGCAAGAGAGCCCACCAGTGGCCTCCCCGAAACTGGCGCAGCACAGCGCGCTCGGGAGTGTTCGCGGCCTTGCCAAGGACTGCTGGAGCAGAGGGGTGGGTCGGCAGGGGTGAACAGCGGCGATGGTGATTTGCTCCGGCGCGGTCCCGGCGCTCCGTTGAGCTAGCCAGCCAGGGACGGCGTGGGCGGGGCCGTCGGCGTCTGCCGCATCCACAGCGGCCAGCACGGGCGGCGGAAACGGCTGAAGGCGCGACGCCGATTGGAGGCAGAGGGCGGCGAGGTCAGGTGGTTAGGCTGCTCCGGCAGCACTCCCCCGGAGTAACTGAAGACGGCGGCAGCTTAGGCAGGCACTAGGGAATGCTGGTGCGAGGAATGGGGAGGAGGGGAGGGGCCGGGGCGCCGGATTGGCTCGAGGGGAGCGGCATCAGAACCACGGCCATGGCGAGGAGAGGAGCTCCAGCTCGAGGGCAGGTGGTTGGGGCTGCTGGTGACCAAGGAGGGACTCGGGGACTCGCTATTTATATCCGAGGGGAGGAGGTCTCGCGACGGTGGCCGAAGCACCGAGACGCACGGCGAGGTGGCGGCACTCCACGGCGAACCGAGGTCGGCAGAGGCATCTACGAGCTACGGGATGAGGGGAAGAGGGCTCTAGAAGACTCACGCACACGGTGGGGAGCTTAGCAACGCTCCCGGACGAGCCGCGGCGTACCAGAGAAGGCTCCCGAGGGCTCGGGTGCACAGGGCGCGCGTTTGGCGTGTTCTGCCCGTGGTCACCGCGTGGCCATGGCTATGCCACGCTGCACTCCATGCCAAACCATGTCTAGGGTCTTCTTTGTCCTTCCCTGGGTTGACTTGACCCCTCAAACAAGAAATTGGGGCTCTGATGAGACTGGAACTAAGTCAAGCACTAGCTGGCAGCCAAGTGTTTGATATGTGCAGTGGCCACCACAGTGCTCATCTTGGATGTATCTCTGGCATGGTTTAGTCATCTACTAAGGTGACTGACTTGGCAAAGTTTGGGCACAAATGGACAAGGCTAGCTGGTACTTCCTTTGTAACCTTGCCCACTGACCAGAAATGCAAAATGATGAAGCTGGGATCAAATGGCTAAATGGATTTGGATGATTTTTGGTGTAGAGTGATGATTTGGTCATTAGAGATAGCTGGGAAAGTTTCAGCTCAATTTGATCATCTATGAGGGAACTTCCTTCACAGAGATGCAATCTGGACAGAAACTTAGATAATTTACTGGGGAAGATTGGCTAGATGGAATGAGCTTATTTTTGGTATCCAGGGGTAATATATCATAATGAATCAACCTGCAAAATTTCAGCCCAAGGAGATCAAGGAATCAAGCACTTCCTTTGCAAACTGAAAATCTGGACAAATTTTGCAAAGTGATGTTGTGCTCAAAATTTAATTGGTGGAACTTGATATCTTGATGGAAATGGTGAAGATAGGGGTAGGACAAGCTCCACAAATTATTTGGGATTTTTCCTAACTACCAAAATGGTAGTTCCTTTGGAAAGGCCCCAAATTGAAATATTGGCTTAAAATAGGAAAATGCAATTTCCCCTATTTAATTATGGCCAATATTTTTATGAGAGCTCAATATGATTACAAAGAATATCTCCACAAGTTTTCATGAACTTTGGAGATGGATAGATATTTTCCTGGATTTAATTCCTCCGAAAGGCAGAAAAAAGGAATTAATTCTAGATGAGAAATATTGTATATGACTTGGCAATATTTTTCCACATCTAGGGTTTATGGATGAAGGGTGATCTCTGGAAATTTTGGGAGGATCAACTGAGCAAGAAAAATGATAGTTCCTTTGTAAACACAAAGGCAGGATTTCCAGTTCCGATATTTTGGAACTAGGGTTTCAGTGAGGTTCGGGGTTTACTGACGGAAGATAGACTGGCACAGGAGCATGGGGAAAGGCACTGAGAGGTTGAGGATTGTCTGGATTCACCTGGTCACTCACCAGATTCCAGAGGAAAAATTCGGGAGAGAAAAGCTAGGAAGGAATAACAACACAAAAATCGATAACCCGATTTTTGGGTTGTTACAAACCTTCCCCCCTTAAGAGAATCTCGTCCTCGAGATTCCTAGGTTTCGCTCAGAACAAAAATTTACGCCTCCTTGAAAAAAACTTCTGGGTTGAGTTTTACCCTTGTGGTTGAAAACCACCTAGTTAAAGATACCAAAAATTGGTACACCCAGATCGAGATACGGATATCGCGGGATTTGCTCCATGGTTAGGGGCCGCTGGGTAGCCTTGACATTTTTAGAAAAAAATAGAATTTCCTTCTTCCAAAAATGCTTGGGGCACCACAATGAACAGTGGCCTCTTTGGCTGACAGGTGGCCCCAGGGCCCACTGGCAGCCTCCTTCTACTTCTTTCGACCAACGGCTCTCTCTCACTCCCGCGCTGTTCTGTGCGCGGCTGAGCACTGCGCACGCCTAGCTCCTGGGGCATAAAGCACCCTACGGCGATAGTGCGCGGCATGCACGGGACCAACACAGAGAGCACTCCCATCGCGGGCCAGTGCCGGTGAGCACTGCTCGCGGATTCGCCTCCTGGACGCCGGTGATCTAGCGACGCGCGGTTCTCCTGGACCTCGCTCACCGTACACCGGGCTTGGGCTATAAAACGACCGCAGTTTCTTCTTCTTCCTTCCACCTTGCACTCTTACCTCACTTCTTCTTCCTCTTCTCCCTTTCCTTCTGCTTGCAGGGGCGTGAGGCAAGGCGTTAATGGTGGACGTGGGTTCGAAGCTGATCACTATCCTCATGGTGACTCTGCTGTTGGCGTTGGTTGGCTTCTCGCTGCTGCTGTGCGCGATGATCCTCGATGATCGTCGGGATGCCGCTAACCGAGCGGTGGCTGGCGATCATCTACGCCGTCTTAGGCCGGCGGAATAAGCATGGTTGCTGCGGGGCGAAGGGGGTGGCTGGTCAGCATCACACAAGACGGTGACAAGGGCGCCGCTGGGTCTGGGGTTAGTGCGGTGTGGTCAGCGGAGCTCTACCAGTGTGGAAGCCACGCTGCTGGTTGCTCCTCACTGAACCACATCCACAACGAGTGGGGGTTGAGGTAGTATCAGGGTTTAGATCTTAGACTGGAGGGGTTGTAACGGTTTATGTTGCAATAAAATTTCTCAGAATTTCTCCGAGATTGCAGCTGGGTTCTGGGAAGAGATCTTGGGACCGGGGAATTACTGGGGAGAACTGGCTCTCTAGAATGCTGGGTTCGGGAAAACTGGCAAATGGAATAAGCATAGATGGGTATGAATAGGTGGCTTTGCATTCTACCCGAGTACTGCGGCAATTGTACTCAGGAGAAAGAACTTGGCGTGCAGACATTGCTCACACGATACACATGCAATCTATTCAGACTAATATGCAAGTAAATGCAGAATGCACAGAATTGCAAAATACAGACAGAGGAAGGTAGCATATCGAGCAGATTACACTAAGGTATTTTAATGCTAGTGGGTGTATGTACTCCTGGTATACATACACCTACACCAGCTCGCATTTTATTAGGGACTCCGGGTGAGTCCAATGTTATTAGGTGTAAGTGCTCTACTGACTAAAATCTTGTTAGGAATCCGCTGCCAGCTCTGTTAAACATTTCTGCTTAACAGAGAGACAGGTGAACGAAACACACAGAGCAAACAAACATACATAATATTACGACAGCACATAGGCACAAACAATACAAGCATTACAAGCATACAACAACGCACAACCTTACTAGGCAGCTAACAACTCACTCCGAACTACAGGGTCCCAATCCTAGACGAGGACGAAGAAACAGTCTTCACAACACACACACTTGCGGCCTCAACTGGCTACACTCACTGCCAGAGCCATAAATGGGCCTACTCTTGCTGGGGCTCTCCTGGAGGATGCAGGCTGAGCCAACTTCTATCTTCATCGTCGGACACCACAATGGGTTGGGGCACAACTGCTTGGGTTGCGGCTGGAACTTGACGGAACACCACCCGACGACGAAGACGCCGGCTAGCTCCTCGAATGGAATTTGGGTGGATGATGCCGGGTAGCCATGGATTCACGGGCTGCGAGGGTAGCACTGGCTGTGAGGGTGGCACTAGTTGAGAAGGCGGCACTGGGTTTGGCAGCAGGGGAAGGGTGGTCTGGGATGCAACTTGACGGGCCGCATGGTATGCTTCCGTAATCACCCGAGTGGTGTCACGGTCAATGGCGTTGAACTCCCTAAGAATGCTAGCAAGTAGCAGTCCCTGAGCAGTAATGAACTGAACCAGACGAGCTATTGCTAGGTCAGCGTCTCCAACTGCGCTGGAGAACTCGCATCCTGCGTCGGACGAAGAGGGAAAATAGCGGAACTCATGCATCTCCGCTACATGCGGAAATTGGAAACGGAGACGGGTGATGGCTTCCGCGGCAGCTGTCTGGACAACCAACGCGGGGGTGGGCATGGGTTTGCCCCGAAACTTCATGGGCTTCCCATCTGCTGCCGGACCTGGGTCGATATACACCTTCGCATAGAATCGACAAAGGTGGGGAACGTGTTCCGATTGGAACACCAAATACACCGGTGGAGTACTATGGCCAAGGCCTTGAGTGAGCATACTCGAAAGGAGGGGTGGAAAGCCGGGATAACCATCAGCCAAAGTTCGGCTATGAAAAGTGGGTGTTCTGGAAGAGCTAGCCATGGTTGCGGGTTTCAGAATGCTAGCCTGGGTTCTCTTGTGGGGATCTGGCTTACTGAGTGGAGAGAGCTGCGACTCTCAGGTGGGGGTTTAAATGTGCAGTCGGGCTGGAACACACCAGCATGGCGTGGATCCTTCTCGTGCCAGGTAGAAGATACGCCGGCACAACCGACAACTGGGTAGAGTCGCGGTCTAATCCAGGGCGGCTGGGTGGGTGGACAGCTGAGCAGGGACACGTCCATTCCGACTGCGCCGCCTGTTGATCAACAGTGGTCATGTCAGATGCCAGGGATGTGTCAAATCTATGGGGCTCACTACCGGGTAAAAGATAGGGGTGGTTTGGTGCTAGGGTAACCTATAGACAGCCAGGCTCTGATACCAAGTCTTGTGGCACCCCGATAGAGGGCCGATGCACGCCAGCCCCAGGATAAGACCTGGCGCACGTCAAAGACATGATACAGCAATTCCAGGCACAAAATGGCTTTATTAAATAGAATGGAGTATTACAATACTGTTGCTTACAACAATATTACATAGCTCCAAAGCTAACTAAGATGGCAGCGAAGGTCTTGGTTTAGCGGCAACATCGTCCCTGGCTGGGCTCCATAATTCACAGGACTGGCTGGGTTACGATCTAGCACGACGGATCTTCTCATGCAACTGGCCACGTGCAAGGCCAGGTGAGTACTTTGAATGTACTCGCAAGACAACCAAATACATAGCATCCAAACAAGGAGATAACAAAGCAAGCCCTATGCTATACAAAAATTAATTCTGAACATGACATGGAATTAACAAGAAAGCATGAATTAACATGGCATAGCATACCCTTCTAGCATTCCTAGTTATCATGTTGTAGTAAGATTACCTGGCATGATTAAGCAATGGTCATCATGACAGAACAGGATTATCTAGCAATATAACTACTGTAGTAGAGTACAGTAAAGTAAAGCATATTAAGTAGACAATCCATATCCCGAACATTTTCATTATCCAATCTGAAACTGATCCCAGTCCAATCCAAGTATTTCGGTTGTCTGACTATCTCTTCCATAGCCATCCCATGGCTATCATACCATACTCCTGACAACATCTGATGTCTATGCAGGGTAGGTTCTTCCACCATTATTATCATTATTACGGTTGATCACCTAGCGAGGTCTGGATGGGCTGTCCAATACCGTGGACGCGGCTATTCGAATAGATTTTACACTCTACAGAGGTTGCGCACTTTACCCACACCATGGAGCACTGACCTCGTGATCCCATTTGGGTGGACTAGCGTTGCTCCAACGAAACCTTCCTGGCCCGTGACTCTTCCATCGTACCACCGGCAATCATCCTCCCCCGGAGTCCTGCCCTGGGTGGCCCCTGTGTCACTCCTGACACGTGCCACCGTCGTGGCCAAACAAAACTGTCCCAAACAGGGACGGGTACCCAAACAACTCAACTGGGCTCATAGGGTTATCGCCGTCTACCTGATCAGGGCAGCACGCACGCATAACCCTCCCTCATTGGAGGTACCAGTGAAAGAGCACCGAGCCAGACCAAGCCAAGGCCGTCCCATACCGGCAAATGTGGTTGCACGGATAAGCCCGGACAGGTGACTCTGATCAACCGACTAGGTTTATCATTGTATCTCCATCATCCTACCATTACCTTAACAATTATAAGTGTGAACAGCCACTTAACATCAGCATAGCAGGATCATTACGACATTCACAAACATGGCAAGAAATCAAATCATGGTACTCACATGATAACGGTATTCAAAATATTGTTACTAGCATGGCAGGACATGGCATGAAAACAAGTCATGATATTAGATGAAAAGTAATGCTAACATCTAAAACAGATGACATAAAAGGTGTATGCAAGTGCAGGCTAACAGGTGATACAGATGTACTACAATGAACACACAGGGTACAAGCAAAGTCATCACGCAAGTCCGGAGCTCATGGAAGAGGTTGGCTTGCCTGGTGGAGGAATACACCAGGTGGAAGTGCAATAAAACTCCGGGAAGATTTCCCGGAAAAGTTTCATGCTGGGAGGGGCTGATCGAAAGGCAAGGGTAAAATGGTCATTTTCACAGCATGAAAACATTATGAAAATGATGCCATCGGAACGGGCTCATCGATCTGAAGACGTGGGCGTTGGTTTTACCTCAATCGGAGTTACGGTCGCGGAGAAACGTCCGTTCGTTCGTTAAGCGTTAAAACAGACTAAATAGTGTCCATTTCAGTGCTTAGCGAGTGAACGTTCGCTATTTAATCAATTCGGCCGGCGGCTGAATAAAAGAGAAGGCGCCTTTTTAGAGGTTACGCTTTCAATACACCGAAAGCGTATTTTCACATTGCGCCTCCACTTACAGGAGCTGGGCCCGGCGCTTGCGGTCACTTACAGGAGGGCCCCACCTCATTTCATCTTTCTCTCTCTCCTGGGTCTCTTCTTCCCCGATGGAGCAGTGGCAGAGGCGAGCCGGTCGCCGGCATAGCGGCCGCACCACGGCGCCAGAGAGCGCGCCGGTGGCCTCCCCAAAACTGGCGCAGCACACCGTGCTCGGGGGTGGTCGCGGCCTTGCCTAGGACTGCTAGAGCAGAGGGGTGGGTCGGCAGGGGTGAACGGCGGCGACGGTGATTTGCTCCGATGCGGTCCCGGTGCTCCGTTGAGCTAGCCGGCCAGGGACGGCGTGGGCGGGGCCATCGGCGTCTGCTGCATCCACAGCGGCCAGCAAGGGCGGCGGAAACGGCTGAAGGCGCGACGCCGATTGGAGGCAGAGGGCGGCGAGGTCAGGTGGTTAGCTTGCGCCGGCAGCACTCCCCCGGAGTAACTGAAGACGGCGGCAGCTTCGGCAGGCACTAGGGAATGCCGGGGCGAGGAATGGGGAGGAGGGGAGGGGCCGGGGCGCCGGATTGGCTCGAGGGGAGTGGCATCAGAACCACGGCCATGGCGAGGAGAGGAGCTCCGGCTCGAGGGCAGGGGGTTGGGGCTGCTGGTGACCAAGGAGGGACTCGGGGACTCGCTATTTATAGCCGAGGGGAGGAGGTCCCGCGACGGTGGCCGAAGCACCGAGACGCACGGCGAGGTGGCTGCACTCCACGGCGAACCGAGGTCGGTAGAGGCGTCTACGAGCTACGGGACGAGGGGAAGAGGGCTCTAGAAGACTCACGCATGCGGTGGGGAGCTTACCGACACTCCCGGACGAGCCGCGGCATACCAGAGAAGGCTCCCGAGGGCTCGGGTGCACAGGGCACGCGTTTGGCGTGTTCTGCCCGTGGTCACAGCGTGGCCACGGCGATGCCACGCTCCTCTCCATGCCAAACCATGTCTAGGGTCTTCTTTGTCCTTCCCTGGGTTGACTTGACCCCTCAAGCAAGAAATTGGAGCTCTGATGAGACTGGAACTAAGTCAAGCACTAGCTGGCAGCCAAGTGTTTGATATGTGCAGTGGCCACCACAGTGCTCATCTTGGATGTATCTCTGGCATGGTTTAGTCATCTACTAAGGTGACTGACTTGGCAAAGATTGGGCACAAATGGACAAGGCTAGCTGGTACTTCCTTTGTAACCTTGCCCACTGACCAGAAATGCAAATGGTGAAGCTGTGATCAAATGGCTAAATGGATTTGGATGATTTTTGGTGTAGAGTGATGATTTGGTCATTAGAGATAGCTGGAAAAGTTTCAGCTCAAATTGATCATCTATGAGGGTACTTCCTTCACAGAGATGCAATCTGGACAGACACTTAGATAATTTACTGGGGAAGATTGGCTAGATGGAATGAGCTGTTTTTTACTATCCAGGGGTAATATATCATAATGAATCACCCTGCAAAATTTCAGCCCAAGGAGATCAAGGAATCAAGCACTTCCTTTGCAAACTGAAAATCTGGACAGAATTTGCAAGTGATGTTGTGCTCAAAATTTAATTGGTGGAACTTGATATCTTGATGGAAATGGTGAAGATAGGGGTAGGACAAGCTCCACAAATTAGTTGGGATTTTTCCTAACTACCAAAATGGTAGTTCCTTTGGAAAGGCCCCAAATTGAAATATTGGCTTAAAATAGGAAAATGCAATTTCCCCTATTTAATTATGGCCAATATTTTTATGAGAGCTCAATATGATTACAAAGAATATCTCCATAAGTTTTCATGAACTTTGGAGATGGATAGATATTTTCCTGGATTTAATTCCTCCGAAAGGCAGAAAAAAGGATTTAATTCTAGATGAGAAATATTGCATATGACTTGGCAATATTTTTCCACATCTAGGGTTTATGGATGAAGGGTGATCTCTGGAAATTTTGGGAGGATCAACTGAGCAAGAAAAATGATAGTTCCTTTGTAAACACAAAGGCAGGATTTCCAGTTCCGATATTTTGGAACTAGGATTTCAGTGAGGTTCGGGGTTTATTGACGGAAGATCGACTAGCACAGGAGCATGGGGAAAGGCACTGAGAGGTTGAGGATTGTCTGGATTCACCTGGTCACTCACCAGATTCCAGAGGAAAAATTCGGGAGAGAAAAGCTAGGAAGGAATAATAGCACAAAAATCGATAACCCGATTTTTGGGGTGTTACACAATCTTCAGAGTTGCATTTAATTCTTTCCAAAAGATCCCATCTGAATTCAGCATTTTTCTTCATAAAAGAACCAGTACAAGAAGTATCAAGCATGGATTGATCATTACGAGAAAGTCGAGCATAAAAGTTCTGAATAATAATTTCTCTTGAGATCTCATGATTGGGGCATGAATATAACATTTACTTAAGCCTCCCCCAAGCTTGAGTGATACTTTCTCCTTCACGAGGCCAAAAATTAAATATATAATTCCGATCATGATGAACTAGATGCATAGGATAAAACTTCTGATGAAATTCCAATTTCAATCGGTTGTAATTCCAAGACCCAATATCATCACATAGCCTATACCATGTCAATGCCTTTTCCTTCAAAGATAAAGGGAAGGCCTTCTTCTTAACTTCATCTTCGGGTAAACATGCAAGCTTAAATAATCCACAAACTTCATCCACATAGATTAGATGCATATAAGGATGTAGTGTTCCATTTCCTGCATAAGGATTAGCTAGCAGTTTCTCTATCATACCCGAAGGAATCTCATAATAAATATTTTCAGTACGTGCAATAGGTTGAGGAGCAACTCTTTTTGCTTCCGGTCGAGGTGAAGATACCCCGAACAAGCCCCTCAAAGGATTATTTTCCATAGTGACAAGTGAGAATAAATTTCAGCACACAATATAAATTTTTCCTTACGAAATTCCACTCACCAAAGGCGCTTCACTCCCCGGCAACGGCGCCATAAAAGTGTCTTGATGACCCACAAGTATAGGGGATCTATCATAGTCCTTTTGATAAGTAAGAGTGTCGGACCCAACGAGGAGCAGAAGGAAATGACAAGCGGTTTTCAGCAAGGTATTCTCTGCAAGCACTGAAATTATCGGTAACAGATAGTTTGGTGATAAGATAATTTGTAACGGTTAACAAGTGGCAAGTGTAACAAAGGTGCAGCAAGGTGGCAAATCCTTTTTGTAGCAAAGGATAAACCTGGATGAACTCTTATATAAAGTAAAGCGGTCCCGAGGACACATGGGAATTATCGTCAGGTTGGTTTTCATCATGCTCATATGATTCGCGTTCGCTACTTTGATAAGTTGATATGTGGGTGGACGGGTGCTTGGGTGTTGTCCTTACTTAGACAAGCCTCCCACTTATGATTAACCGCTCTTGCAAGCATCCGTAACTATGAAAGAAGAATTAAGATAAATCTAACCATAGCATGAAACATGTGGATCCAAATCAGCCCCTTACAAAGCAACGCATAAACTAGGGTTTAAGCTTCTATCACTCTAGCAACCCATCATCTACTTATTACTTCCCAATGCCTTCCCCTAGGCACAAATAATGGTGAAGCATCATGTAGTCGACATTCACATAACACCACTAGAGCAAAGACAACATACATCTCATCAAAATATCGAACGAATACCAAATTCACATGATTAATTATAACAAGACTTCTCCCATGTCCTCAGGAACTAAAGTAACTACTCACAAAGCATCTGCATGTTCATGATCAGAGGGGTAATAAATATCATTAAAGATATGAACATATGATCTTCCACCAAATAAACCAACAAGCATCAACTACAAGGAGTAATCAACACTGCTAGCGACCTACATGTACCAATCTGAGGTTTTGAGGCAAAGATTGAATACAAGAGATGAACCAGGGTTTGAGAGGAGATGGTGCTTGTGAAGCTGTTGATGAAGATTGACCCTCCCATGATGAGGGGATCATTGGTGATGACGATGGCTTCGATGTCCCCCTCCGGGAAGGAAGTTTCCCCGGCAAAATCGCTCTGCCGGAGCTCTAGATTGCTTCTGCCCAGGTTCCGCCTCGAGACGGCGGCACTTCATCCCGAAAGCTCTCTCTTGATTTTTTCCAGGTCAAAACCCTGAATATAGTAGAAGATGGGCATCGGACGATGGCCAGGGGCCCCACAAGCCTTGGGGGTAAGGCACGCCCCCCAGGCTTGTAGCTTCCTGGTGGGCCCCCTTTCGTCGTTTCTTCCCCCAATATTTTTTATATATTCTAAAACAATTCTCCCTAAAGTGTCAGGACATTTGGATTTGTGCAGAATAGGTATCTTAGATTTGCTCCTTTCCGGTCCAGAATTCCAACTTCCGGCATTCTCCCTCTTCAAGTAAATCTTGTAAAATAAGAGAAAAAAGGCATAAGTATTGTACCATAATGTGAAATAATAGTCCATTATGCAATAAATATCAACATAAGAGCATGATGCAAAATGGATGTATCAGAGCGTGCGGAGAGCCAGTAGGTGCGGTACGACCGGCGCAATGCCACTCGCCGCTCCGTTTCGCCAAGTCAGACGTGGCGCAGAAATGGGTCCGCAATGACCTAGACCTTGCCGCCGCATGGGCGCTCGACCGCTGCGTCACCACCACCAAGACGGCCGCTAGGCACCGCTCCCGCCTTGACGGCGAGCTCGCAAAGGGCCGCGAGGAGTGGCCGCTTAGCGACTGCTCCGCCAATGCCGGTCGCGACAAGCCGCCGCCAGGGCTCCGAAGGCTATGTCGGCACTAGCCGCGGTAGCCCTCCGCACAGTTCAACAGGAGGGACTACGACGATGACGACACTAACGGTGACAGCGGTGCGGCAGGGCAGCGCGGCCGCGCGTATGAGGTGGTGTCCGGTATAGGGTTTAGATTTTTTCTAGTTTTTTAAACGGTCGAAATATCGACCTTTTTATGTAAATTGTAACCGAAGTTGAATGAATTCCGTCGTGTTTGAAAGAATTTCATTTGTTTGGTTAGAATAGTGTTTGCAATGTATGCGGGCTCCGTTGGATGGCGGTCTCCTGCATCCATGTCCCCTGATAGGTCCTCCTGTCCGCCGACGGATTCGGGAGGAAATTTGCGGGTCGCCATTGAAGATGCCCTTACATCATGATTTTTGCGAGAGGTTGAAAATTATCACTTAGTTTTACCAAATCATTTTAGGTTTCTTTTCGAATGAATGGTTTCAATAAAAATATATCTAGAGGTTTAGGATCTCTGTCAGGCCTTGTCGATCACTCGAGGCCAAATGTACTATTCAAAGGTAACCACCACCCATCCATATGGGCTAAGGGCATCTACAAAGCTCACCCTCAAATGTCTTTGGTATATGTCTATTTTTATGTCTGGACGTAGTCTGCGGACATGAAGCCGGAATGAGCAATCCAAAGCTATTCATAAATTAAACTGATTTTTTTGAAAAGGAGGATGACCCCGGCCTATGCATCTGGGAGATGCATGGATCCACTTTATTAATTATTCACAAAGACCTTACAAAGTAATACATCAATATGTCTTAAGCCCTCATCTTGGCAATATTTGTCGCTACACCTATCCAATAATGAAGGGGTGCAGAAAGTGTGAGCCGAATACCCAAACCTCTCACGTAAGCCTAACATCTAAAGCCAGAGACCCCAACCAAGCCACATACCAGGTCTCGGGGACAAACCGGTCCGACACACTCATAGGTCATCGCCGCCATCTTCCATCGATCCATCTTCAGAGCAAATACTGACGCATTAACCTTGCAAGGCCTGCTATCGATGCCACCACGGCGCCAGACAATACCTCCACCCTATGCGCGTCCATCATCACACATCCCTTACCGAGGCCCTGCCGAGCCACGTCACCGAGACTGCACATCGTCGATGCGTCACATGGAACGCCGCTCCACTGCAGATGCTGTCCACTGGTCCCTCGATCCTATGCATGTCTCCAAGAATGATGCTCCCAAGAGGGATACGGCACAAGAGCATCTAGGGTTTCCCTCGGAGGTGGTGGATAGGGGTCTAGAGCTTCTCCACGATGTTGCCTTCAAGAAGGGGACAATGCAGAAAACGCCACCATTGCCTGCCTTGGCAACAAGCCAAGAGTCGGGTTTTCACCCGGATGCGCTCATGGAACCTCCATCCAGCCTCAATTGCACGGGACCGCCACCAAGCACTGATGATTGTGATCTGCATTGGTTTTTTCCCCGAAGAGGAAGGAATGATGCAGCACAGCAACAATAAGTATTTCCCTCAATTATGAAATCAAGGTATCAATCCAGTAGGAGGATCCACAAAACTATGTAAGCAGTACCTTCACACAAAAAACAAAAACTTGCAACCCAACGCGTAAGAGGGGTTGTCAATCCCTCCTCGGGGCCATATATTTCACTAGACCTGAAAATAATATGATAGCAAATGGACCCCGGGGCCATATATTTCACTAGAGGCTTCTCTCAAGAAAAATAACATACAGTGGGTAAACAAATTACTATTGGGCAATTGATAGAAAAGCAAATAATTATGATGATATCCAAGGCAATGATCATGTATATAGGCATCACGTCCAAGATTAGTAGACCGAATCCTGCCTGCATCTACGACTATTACTCCACACATCGACCGCTATCCAGCATGCATCTAGTGTATTAAGTTCATGCAGAAATGGAGTAATGCAATAAGAACGATGACATGATGTAGACAAGATCTATTCATGTAGGAATAGACCCATCTTTTTATCCTTAATAGCAACGATACATGCTTGCCTCGCTACTCCTTCTGTCACTGGGTGAGGACACCGCAAGATCGAACCCATCACAAAGCACCTCTTCCCATTGCAAGAAAAATCAATCTAGTTAGCCAAACCAAACCAAAGTTTCGGAGAAGAAATACGAAGCTATAAAAATCATGCATAAGAGAGTTCAACAAATACTCAAATAATATTCATGGATAGAACTGATCATAAACTCACAATTCATCGGGTCCCAACAAACACACCGCAAAAAAGTTAGATCAAATAGATCTCCAAGAACATCGAGGAGAACATTGTATTGTAGATCAAAAAGAGAGAATAAGCCATCTAGCTACTGCCTACGGACCCGTAGGTCTGTGGTAAACTACTCACGCATCATCGGAGGGGCAAGGGTGATGATGAAGAAGCCCTCCGTGATCGTTACCCCCTCTGGCAGAGTGCCAGAAAAGGCCTGTAGATTGGATCTCGTGGTTCTGGAACTTGCGGTGGCAGAAACTCTGATCTCTCTAGTCCCCTAGTGTTTTTAGGATTTTCGAGTATTTATAGAGTTGATAGGCGGTGGAGAATGGGTCCGTGGGCCTCACTAGCCACCAGGGCGCGCCAGGGGCCTCTGGCGCGCCCTGGTGCCTTGTGGGCCCCACGGGACTCCCCTGGGTCACTTCCTTGGCTCCCAAGTTGTCTTCTGTACAGAAAAAAAAATCACCAAAAAGTTTCGTGGCATTTGGACTTCATTTGGTACTGATATTATGCGAAGTAAAAAACAAGCAAATAATAGCAACTGGCACTGGGCACTATGTCAATAGGTTAGTCCCAAAAAATGATATAAAGTTGTTATAAAATGAATATAAAACATCCAAGATTGATAATATAACAGCATGGAACAATCAAAAATTATAGATACGTTGGAGACGTATCAGCATCCCCAAGCTTAATTCCTACTCGTCCACGAGTAGGTAAATGATAAAAACAGAATTTTTGATGTGGAATGCTGATACATCTCCAACATATCTATAATTTATGAAGTATTCATGCCATGTTTACAACAATTTTATATGATTTTGGTATGATTTAATTAGAACTAACCCGGACTGACGCTGTTTTTAGCAGAACTACCGTGGTGTTGTTTTTTGTGCAGAAATAGAAGTTCTCGGAATGGGCTGAGAATTTACGATGATTTTTTATGGACCAAAAGAGACCCCCAAAGCACCGGAGCTGGACCAGGAAGTGACCGAGGAGGCCACAAGCCTAGGGGGCGCGCCCACCCCCCTAGGGCATGCCTTCTTGGCTTGTGGGCCCCTCGGGCACCCCCTTGACATGAGACCAACGGCAAAAATTATCATAAATACCAAAACCCTCGAAAAGAACCCTAAATGAGAAGTTCCGCTGCCACAAGCCTCTTTAGCAATGAAAAACCAATCGGGAGCCCGTTCCGGCACCCTGCCGAAGGGGGAAATCATCACTGGATGCTATCTTCATCATCCCGACGGTCACCATGACGAGGAGGAAGTAGTTCACCTTCGGGGCTGAGGGTATGTACCAGTAGCTATGTGTTTGATCTGTCTCTCGTGTTCTTGATTTGGCACTATCTTGATGTATCGCGAGCTTTGTTAATATAGTTGGATCATATGGTGTTTTCCCCCTCCCTATCTTGTTGTGATGAATTGAGTTTCTACCTTTAAGGTGTCACAATTATTGGATTGATTACTTTGTTGGATTTGAGAACACTTGATGTATGTCTTGCGATGGGATATCCGTCATGACAATGGGATGTTCTATTGATTCACTTGATGTATGTTTTGGCACTCAACTCATGGATTCCCGAGGTGACATTGGGGTAATCTATGCATAGGGGTTGATGCATGTTTTCATCCTTGTTTCTCCGGTAGAAATCTTGGGGCACTCACTACTGCAGGATGCTGCTAATGCGACACTACGATCAGAGACCCTTTGACGAAACAGTGTGTGATGCATTAATCGCAAACGGGGATGTAAAAAACCGTCAAAAAAGATGCAAAACATTTGCGATTGCGGAGACATCAAACACGGTTCATATTTTAGTTACGTGTGCGATGCTGGCCATACGGTTGATCGAGCAGAACTATTTGCGACGAGTCAGAACAACAGAAACGGGCAGCCATATCAATGTGTGTGTGATATACGGCAGACAGTTAGCTTCGATGAGCTGTGTGCTATTAGGGAATGCAACAGAAATGGTCAGCCAGATCAAGGTGTGTGTGATATACGGCATACGGTTTACTCGGACAAACTATTTTTGATTAGGGAAGAGAACAGAAACGATTCAACTTAACAAGATGTGTGTGATATGCGGCATTTGCGATGAGCCAAAAGAGCACAAACGATTCGTGTAAACAAGATGTGTGTGATACGCAGCAAACAGCCCACTCGGATGAACTGTTTGCGATGAGAAATTATAACACAGACGGTTACTATAGTAAGTTCGTGTGCGATTCTGTTCGTACAAAAAACTTTGAAAAATGCAAACTAGTTGCTTGCGGTGGCTAGCAGTATTGCACACGATGCTTCTGCGAGTACTCGTGTGCGATGATTAGTAAGTTACACATAATGAACGGCCGCAAGGGTGATATGCTGATCATGGAGTCCGAGAAGACCGTCGTCGAAAGGCCGCCGGCTCAGCCTTTTAGCCTATATTTTATTATAATTGTATGCATAAGTAGGTCATGGGTGTTTTGGTCCTTGCCGCATGTGGCATTTTAAATTATCCTGAATAAGTAAGACAATTATTAACCGTTGCCATTGTAAATTTGCCTCATCGATGAGCAGAGTGCGCGCAGAGACGCCAGAGCGGAGCGCGCCGCGGCCGCCTCAATGGCGAGCAAAATGCGCGGATGGACGCGAGCAGAGCGCGCCGCGCACGCCTCAATGGCGAGCAACCATGTGGTCAACCTTCTGGCACCCCGTGGGAGAGTCGACGGTGCATCCATAGGACACGATGGTGATATCCTGACCGTGTGTGATAGTGGGCAGACACGTGCACGTGCATCCGAGAACAAGGGCCCATGTTTCGGGCTTCCGATGCGTGGCATACGGTTGATCCAAAAGAACTGTTTGCGATGAGACAGAACAACAGAAATTGGGCTTTGTAGGCCCAGAACCATCAATAAATTTTGACTTTGTTTCTCGTCACATTGCAAATTACAACGCAATAAGTAATTGCAAATCTGTTCACATAGATCAAACTAATATGTGTTCACACCGATCAAACTAATATGTGTTCACACTTAGCACCGGGCTATAAAAACTACCCACTCGAAAATTACTTCACAGTTCCTCTCCTCATCACCCACAAAACTGGTCTTTCCTGTCAAGTCGTTCCGCCATGACCGGTAGGAGGAGTTTCGGGTGGACATAAAACCAGGCAGCAAAGACCAAGGCCGTGGAAGCACTAGAGAGGTCCCGCTGCGAAGTGGCAGCCGCAGCAGAGATGTCTCGGCATACCGCGGAGCCCTCGAACGAGCACTCACAGGCATGCGAGGGCTCTCATAAGCGCACTTGCCACGTCGGCGATCGCGATGAGCTGGCATTGCTGAAGTCCTTGGCCGGCGATGATGACATTCTCGCTGGCCTCATTAAGCAGTAGGAGCTGGTCGACAGCTTGATGAAGCTGCTCGAGATCAGTGATGCCTCAGTTGACAAGGCGACCGGCCTTGTCGAGCAACTCATGGGTGACAATGTGAAGCTCCTCAAGGCGATCGCCGAGAAGGAGGAGTGATACGTCCATTTTGCATCATGTTTTCCTACTGTTATTTATGATGTTTTTATGCATAATAAGGCTTTTTGGAGTAATTATAATGCCTTTTCTCTCATAATATGCCAGGTACACACAAAGAGGGAGAATTCCGGCAGCTGGAAATCTGGACCTGGAAAAGCTACGTCAGGCCACCTATTCTACACAACTCCAAACAAGCTGAAACTTTACGGAGACTTTTTATGGAATATTTGAAGAAAATTGTAGCAAATAAGTACCAGAGGGGGCCCACCAGGTGGGCACAACCCACCTGGGCGCGCCAGGGAGCCCAGGCGCGCCCTGGTGGGTTGTGCTCACCCAGGCCCACCTCCGGTGCCCATCTTCTGGTATATAAGTCATTTTGACCTAGAAAAAAGAAGGAGAGGACTTTCGGGACGGAGCGCCGCCAACTCGAGGTGGAACTTGGGCAGGAGCACTTTTGCCCTCCGGCGGAGCGATTTCGCCGGGGGAACTTCCCTCCCGGAGGGGGAAATCATCGTCATCATCATCACCAACAACTCTCCCATCTTGGGGAGGGCAATCTCCATGAACATCTTCAACAACACCATCTCATCTCAAACCCTAGTTCATCTCTTGTGTTCAATCTTGTTACCGGAACTATAGATTGGTGCTTGTGGGTGACTAGTAGTGTTGATTACATCTTGTAGTTGATTACTATATGGTTTATTTGGTGGAAGATTATATATTCAGATCCAATATGCTATTTAATACCCCTCTGATCTTGAGCATGATTATCATTTGTGAGTAGTTACTTTTGTTCTTGAGGTCACGGGAGAAATCATGTTGCAGGTAATCATGTGAACTTGATATGTGTTCGATATTTTCATAGTATGTATGTTGTGATTCCCTTAGTGGTGTCATGTGAACGTCGACTACATGACACTTCACCATATTTGGGCCTAAGGGAATGCATTATGGAGTAGTAAGTAGATGATGGGTTGTGAGAGTGACAGAAGCTTAAACCCTAGTTTATGCGCTATTTCGTAAGGGACCGATTGGATCCAAAAGTTTAATGCTATGGTTAGAATTTATTCTTAATACTTTTCTCGTAGTTACAGATGCTTGCGAGAGGGTTAATCATAAGTCGGAGGCTTGTTCAAGTAAGAACAGAACCTAAGCACCGGTCCACCGACATATCAAATTATCAAAGTAGCGAACACAAATCGAACCAACATGGTGAAAGTGACTAGATGAAATTCCCGTGTACCCTCAAGAACGCTTTGCTTATTATAAGAGACCGTTTTGGCCTGTCCTTTGCCTCAAAAAGGATTGGGCTACCTTGCTACACTTTTGTTACTACTATCATTACTTGCTCGTTACAAATTATCTTGCTATCAAACTACTCTGTCACTTACAATTTCAACAATTGCAGACATTACCTTGCTGAAAACCACTTGTCGTTTCCTTCTGCTCCTCGTTGGGTTCGACACTCTTACTTATCGAAAAGAGCTACAATTGATCCCCTATACTTGCGGGTCATCAAGGCTATTTTCTGGCGCCGTTGCCGGGGAGTGAAGCGCCTTTGGTAAGTGGAATTTGGTACGGAAACATTTATATAGTGTGCTGAAATTTATTGTCACTTGTTACTATGGAAAACAATCCTTTGAGGGGTTTGTTCGGGGTATGTTCACCTCGACCGGAACCACAATTAGCTACCCCTCAACCTACTGCACCTACTGAAAATATTGAATATGAAATTACTTCGGGTATGATAGAACAACTGCTAGCTAATCCTTATGCAGGAGATGAAACCGAACATCCCGATATGCACTTGATATATGCGGAACAAATTTGTGGATTTTTTAAGCTTGCAGGTTTACCCAGAGATGAAGTTATGAAAAAGGTTTTCCCTTTATCTTTGAAGGGAAAATCATTGGTGTGGTATAGGCTATGCGATGATATTGAATCTTGGAATTGGAACGATTGAAATTGGAGTTCCACCAAAAAATTTATCCTATGCATCTAGTTCATCGTGATCGGAATTATATATATAATTTTTGGCCTCGTGAAGAAGAAAGTATCGCTCTAGCTTGGGGGAGGCTTAAGTCAATGTTATATTCATGCCCCAACCATGAGCTCTCAAGAGAAATTATTATCCAGAACTTTTATGCTCGGCTTTTTCGTGATGATCTATCCATGCTTGATACTTCTTGTACTGGTTCTTTTATGAAGAAGACTATTGAATTCCGATGGGATCTTTTGGAAAGAATTAAACGCAACTCTGAAGATTGGTAACTCGACGAAGGTAAAGAGTCAGGTATTAAGCTTAAGTATGATTGTGTTAAATCTTTTATGAATACCGATGCTTTTCAAAAGTTTAGCACTAAATATGGACCTGACTCTGAGATAGTAGCCTCCTTTTGTGAATCATTTGCTACTCATGTTGATCTCCCTAAGGAGAAGTGGTTCAAATATCACCCACCTATTAAAGAAGAAGTTAAAGAACCGGTACCAATTAAATACAAAACCATAATTTATAATGTTGATCCAGTTGTTCCTACTGCTTATATTGAGAAACCAGCTTTCCCTGGTAAGATAAAGGAACATGCTAAAGTTTCAACTGTGGTTAACAGAAGTTATATTAGAACACCAAAACCTGATGAACAAATTAAAGTAGAACCTAGTGTTGCTATGATTAAGGATCTCCTGGAAGAAAACGTAGATGGGCATGTTATTTACTTCTGTGAAGAAGCTGCTAGAATTGCCAAACCTGATAAAAAGGATAATCATAGACCTATTGTAAACATGCCTGTTGTCTCAGTTAAAATAGGAGATCACTGTTATCATGGTGTATGTGACATAGGTGCTAGTGTGAGTGCTATTCCTTATTCCTTATATCAAGAAATTATGAATGACATAGCACCCGCAGAAATAGAAGACATAGATGTTACTATTAAACTTGCTAATAGAGACACTATATCACCAATTGGGATTGTTATAGATGTTGAAGTATTGTGTGGGAAAATAAAATACCCTACTAATTTCCTTGTTCTTGGTTCCCCACAAGATGACTTTTGTCCCATTATCTTTGGTAGACCTTTCTTGAACACCGTTAATGCTAAAACAGATTGTGAAAAACAAACTGTCGGTGTTAGCTTTGGTGATGAGTCTCATGAGTTTAATTTTTCCAAGTTTAGTAGAAAGCTTCATGAAAAATAATTGCCTAGTAAGGATGAAATAATTGGTCTTGCTTCTATTGCTGTGCCTCCTACTGATCCTTTAGAACAATATTTGCTAGACCATGAAAATGATTTACATATGCATGAGAGAAATGAAATAGATAAGATTTTCTTTGAACAACGTCCTCTGCTTAAACACAATTTGCCTATTAAAACTCTAGGAGGTCTAACTCCACCTAAAGGTGATCCTGTGTTTGAATTAAAACAATTGCTAGACACTTTGAAATATGCTTATCTTGATGAAATGAAGATATATCCTGTTATTATTAGTGCTAACCTTTCAGAACATGAAGAAGAAAGATTATTGAAAGTTCTAAGGAAGCACCGAGCTGCTATTGGGTATACTCTTGATGATTTAAAAGGCATTAGTCCCACTCTATGTCAGCACAAGATTAATATGGAACCTGATGCTAAACCCATTATTGATCACCAACGTCGGTTAAATCCGAAAATGAAGGAAGTGGTAAGAACGAAAATCTTAAAACTTCTAGAAGCAGGTATAATCTATCCTAGAGCTGATAGTAGATGGGTAAGTCCTGTTCATTGTGTTCCTAAGAAAGGAGGTATTACTATTGTTCCTAATGATAAGAATGAACTTATTCCACAAAGAATTGTTACAGGCTATAGAATGGTAATTGATTTCAGAAAATTAAATAAAGCAACTAGAAAAGATCATTACCCTCTGCCTTTTATTGATCAAATGCTAGAAAGATTATCTAAGCACACACACTTTTGCTTCCTTGATGGATATTCTGGTTTTTCAAAAATACCTGTTTCTCAACCTGATCAAGAAAAGACCACTTTCACTTGTCCCTTTGGAACTTATGCTTATAGACGTATGCCTTTTGGTTTATGCAATGCACCTGCTACCTTTCAAAGATGTATGACTGCTATATTCTCTGACTTTTGTGAAAAGATTGTTGGGGTTTTCATGGATGACTTCTTTGTTTATGGGAAGTCTTTTGATGATTGTTTAAGCAATCTTGATCAAGTTTTGCAGAGATGCGAGCAAACAAATCTTGTCTTGTATTGGGACAAGTGCCACTTTATGGTTAATGAAGGTATTGTTTTAGGCCATAAAATTTCTGAAAGAGGTATTGAAGTGGACAAAGCTAAGGTTGATGCAATTGAGAAAATGCCATGTCCTAAAGATATCAAAGGTATTCATAGTTTCCTAGGTCATGCTGGTTTCTATAGGAGATTTATCAAAGACTTCTCTAAAATTTCTAGGCCTCTTACAAATCTTTTGCAAAAGGATACTCCTTTTGTTTTTGATGATGATTGTTTAGAAGCCTTCGAAACACTCAAGAAAGCCTTAATTTCTACACCTATTGTTCAACCACCTGATTGGAACTTGCCTTTTGAAATTATGTGTGATGCTAGTGATTATGCTGTTGGTGTTGTTCTAGGACAAAGAGTTGATAAGAAACTGAATGTTATTCATTATGCTAGTAAAACTCTAGACAGTGCACAACGGAATTATGCTACTACTGAAAAGGAATTTCTAGCAGTGGTGTTTGCTTGTGATAAATTTAGATCTTATATTGTTGATTCAAAAGTAATTGTTCACACCGATCATGCTGCTATTAAATATCTTATGGAAAAGAAAGATGCTAAACCTAGACTTATTCAATGGGTTCTCTTGCTACAAGAATTTGATTAACATATCACTGATAGAAAAGGAGCTGAGAACCCCGTAGCTGATAACTTGTCTAGGCTTGAAAATGTGCTTGATGACCCACTACCTATTGATGATAGTTTTCCCGATGAGCAGTTAGCTGCAAAAAATGTTTCTAATAACACTCCTTGGTATGCTGACTATGCTAATTACATTGTTGCTAAATATTTACCACCTAGCTTTACATACCAACAAAAGAAAAAATTCTTCTATGACTTAAGACATTACTTTTGGGATGACCCACATCTTTATAAAGAAGGAGTAGATAGTATTATTAGACGTTGTGTACCTGAGCATGAACAGGGACAAATCCTATGGAAATGTCACTCTGAAGCTTATGGAGGGCATCATGCTGGAGACAGAACTGCTCACAAGGTATTGCAATCTGGATTTTATTGGCCTACTCTCTTCAAGGATGCCCGTAAGTTTGTCTTATCTTGTGATGAATGTCAAAGAATGGGTAATATCGGTAAGCGTCAAGAAATGCCTATGAATTATTCACTTGCTGTTGAACCATTTGATGTTTGGGGATTTGATTACATGGGACCTTTTCCTTCCTCTAATGGTTATACACATATTTTGGTTGATGTTGATTATGTTACTAAATGGGTAGAAGCTATTCCAACTAGTAGTGCTGATCAAAACACCTCTATTAAAATGCTTAAGGAAGTAATTTTCCCAAGGTTTGGAGTCCCTAGATATTTAATGATTGATGGTGGTTCGCACTTTATTCATGGTGCTTTCGGTAAAATGCTTGCCAAGTATGATGTTAACCATAGAATTGCATCACCCTATCATCCTTAGTCTAGTGGTCAAGTTGAACTTAGTAATAGAGAAATAAAATTAATTTTGCAAAAGACTGTCAATAGGTCCCGGAAGAATTGGTCTAAGAAATTAGATGATGCACTTTGGACTTATAGAACAGCATATAAAAATCCTATGGGTATGTCTCCTTATAAAATGGTCTATGGAAAAGCTTGTCATTTGCCTCTTGAGTTAGAACATAAAGCATATTGGGCAGTCAAAGAACTCAACTATGATTTCAAACTTGCCGGTGAAAAGAGGTTATTTGATATTAGCTCACTAGATGAATGGAGAACCCAAGCTTATGAAAATGCCAAATTATTTAAAGAAAAAGTTAAAAGATGGCATGATAAAAGAATCCAAAAGCGTGAGTTCAAAGTTGAAGAATATGTTCTTTTGTACAACTCTCGTTTTAGATTCTTTGCAGGAAAACTCCTCTCCAAATGGGAAGGACCCTATGTTATCGAGGAGATTTATCGGTCTGGAGCTATCAAAATAAATAATGCCGAAGGTACTAACCCAAAGGTTGTCAATGGGCAACAAATAAAACATTATATCTCAGGTACGTTCATTAATGTTGAAAGTAATATTATCCAAACTTTGACACCGGAAGAACACGTAAAAGAGTCCTTCCGGAACACTCCAGAATCGTAAAAATAAGGAGGTACGTGATACGGTAAGTAAACGGACTCCGAAAAATCCGCAAAAATATTTTTTGTCAGTTTTGGAATATTTAGAAAATTAGGAAAATAAGAAACTTCCAGGAAGCGTACCCTGGTGGACACAAGACACCAGGGCGCGCCTGGCAAGCCAGGCGCGCCCAGGTGGGTTGTGCCCACCTGGGACACCTTCTAGACTCCGTTTTTCTTCCGTTTGCTTGTTTCCCAAGAAAAAAAATCTTTATATACTCCCCGAACCTATTGACCACCGTATCGCGGAGAAATCTTCTGTTTTGTTTTAATTGCTGTTTTCTGTCAGATCTCATCTACCATGGCCGCTTCAAGCTCCTCCAAGGACAAGTTCTTCAAGAACGTCATCAACCCATATTTGCGGGAGGTGGTGCAGCACCCTCAAGCCATCCAGATGCATGAGGGGGTGCTGCACATCCACGATGTGCAAGGACCCAAGGGGGCGGGAACCATGGAGGCCAGGCTTGAAGCTATGGAGCAGGAAGTCTTCCGGTGCAAGGGGATGGTGGAGCGTGGACTCAATGCCAATCACCTCATGATTACTCACCTTACTCGTGATCTCAAGGTGGATTGCAAGCCCATAAAGGACATCATCTTCACCCTCAACAAGCAAATCAACTTCCTTCAAAGCCAGATCTATGATCTTCAAAACCAAGTCTTCGAACATGAGGCGAGGTTTAAAGGTATGAGTTTGGCTGCCAGTTGCAGGACCCGTAAGACTCATTCTTCCTCTTACGATATTGGACCTCTGCCATGGAAACCTGAGGACAAGATCGCATCTACTTCATCACCACCACCTTCTTCTTCATCACCAAAGGAAAATTGAGTTTCGGGTATGGGCACTCCCCTTGGCTTCCGCCAAGCTTGGGGGAGGTGCCTCGGTATCGTATCATCCCCACTATCTTTTTGCCTTTACTTGTTTTAGTTCGATCTTTTGCTTTAGATGAATAAAAGTTTAGTTCGATCGTTTCTTTTCGAGAGCTTGCTTAGTGGTCTATCCTTGTAATCGTGTGCAAGATATATAATAAAGTTTAGTTTGAGTTTTTGCTTTCTTACTTTCATGTTGCAATAAAAAAAAGGGGGGGAAAGGAAATAATAGAAAAAGATCATATGCTAATCTTATGGTAGGTGATGGCACCACATAAGGAAAAGTATAAGTAGAAAATTTTATTAGAGATTGACAAACATAGCATTGGTCAATGATGCAACTCATGAAAGAATTAATAAGGGAAGAGAAGATTCACATATAAATACACTATCCTAGAAATCTTTTGTGATTGTGAGCCCCCATCAAATTATTATATGCCAAAATTGTTGACGTTGGACAAGGAAGACAACGTAATGATTTATGCTTGTTCATATCCACATAGAAGTTATATTGTCATAGATCCTTCAACATGTGGTGCTTGCCCCCTATCTTTGCTAGCCAAAAATTCCGCACTAAGTAGAGATACTACTTGTGCATCCAAAAACCCTTAAACCCAAATCTTATTTTCAAGTGTCCACCATACCTACCTAGGGATTGAGCAAGATCGCTCAAGTAAGTTGTCATCGGTGCAATAAGGTAATAAAAATTGCTTCTAAAAGTGTGAGATCATTTAGTGTAAAGGAAAATTGAGCGTTGTACGAACTTCTGATGGTGAAGAATAAAAGCAACAGAGTGCATAATAAAGGTTGCCATCACAAGGGGCAATACAACATGACGTTCTTTTGCACTAAGGGGTTGAGCATACAAACAAATAAGCGCAAGGCAAGCTCTTCGTCCCTCTGCGAAGGGCCTATCTTTTACTTTTATGCAAAGAGTCAAAATTCTTCTCTCTTTTCCTTTATTTTTATCCTTTGGCAAGCATCATGTGCTGAGGAAAGATCTAGACACATATGTCCAGTTGAATATGGGTAGCATAAGTTATTATTGTTGACATCGCCCTTGAGGTGAATACATTGGGAGGCGAAACTATAAGCCCTATCTTTCTATGTGTCTGGCTGAAACATTTTGCTCATGTGTATGCGGTGAGTATTAGCAATCATAGAAGACTATATGATGGTTGAGTATGTGGACTTGCCTAAAGGCTCCGATACGTGACCCTTCCTGAAAAGATGATGAATTGTAGTTGCAAAGTTGACTGAGAACATAGTTTTTTGGTTTCTAATAGAGTTTATGCTTTATACTTCAATTGTTTGATGAACTGCCACTTATTCATGAGAAGTTTATGATAGAAGTTCTATGATAAACGTCTTATTTTTAAATTTGTTGCTGTTATAATAATCTACATGATGCTTCTATGTCCCTATTTTGTTTTTATCGACACCTCTCCCTCTAAGCATGTGGACATGTTTTTCGATTTCGGTTTTCGCTTGAGGACAAGCGAGGTCTAAGCTTGGGGGAGTTGATACGTCCATTTTGCATCATGTATTCCTACTGTTATTTATGATGTTTTTATGCATAATAAGGCTTTTTGGAGTAATTCTAATGCCTTTTCTCTCATAATATGCAAGGTACACACAAAGAGGGAGAATTCCGGCAGCTGGAAATCTGGACCTGGAAAAGCTACGTCAGGCCACCTATTGTACACAACTCCAAACAAGCTGAAACTTTATGGAGATTTTTTATGGAATATTTGAAGAATATTGGAGCAAATAAGTACCAGAGGGGGGCCCACCAGGTGGGCATAACCCACCTGGGCGCGCCAGGGAGCCCAAGCGCGCCCTGGTGGGTTGTGCTCAACCAGGCCCACCTACGGTGCCCATCTTCTGGTATATAAGTCATTTTGACCTAGAAAAAAGAAGGAGAGGACTTTCGGGACGGAGTGCTGCCGTCTCGAGGCGGAACTTGGGCAGGAGCACTTTTGCCCTCCGGCGGAGCGATTCCGCCGGGGGAACTTCCCTCCCGGAGGTGGAAATCATCGTCATCATCATCACCAACAACTCTCCCATCTTGGGGAGGGCAATCTCCATGAACATCTTCAACAGCACCATCTCATCTCAAACCCTAGTTCATCTCTTGTGTTCAATCTTGTTACCGGAACTATAGATTGGTGCTTGTGGGTGACTAGTAGTGTTGATTACATCTTGTAGTTGATTACTATATGGTTTATTTGGTGGAAGATTATATGTTCAGATCCAATATGCTATTTAATACCCCTCTGATCTTGAGCATGATTATCATTTGTGAGTAGTTACTTTTGTTCTTGAGGTCACGGGAGAAATCATGTTGCAAGTAATCATGTGAACTTTATATGTGTTCGATATTTTCATAGTATGTATGTTGTGATTCCCTTAGTGGTGTCATGTGAACATCGACTACATGACACTTCACCATATTTGGGCCTAAGGGAATGCATTGTGGAGTAGTAAGTAGATGATGGGTTGCGAGAGTGACAGAAGCTTAAACCCTAGTTTATGCGCTATTTCGTAAGGGACCGATTGGATCCAACAGTTTAATGCTATGGTTAGAATTTATTCTTAATAATTTTCTCGTAGTTGCGGATGCTTGCAAGAGGGTTAATCATAAGTAGGAGGCTTGTTCAAGTAAGAACAGCACCTAAGCACCGGTCCACCCACATATCAAATTATCAAAGTAGCGAACACAAATCGAACCAACATGGTGAAAGTGACTAGATGAAATTCCCGTGTACCCTCAAGAACGCTTTGCTTATTATAAGAGACCGTTTTGGCCTGTCCTTTGCCTCAAAAAGGATTGGGCTACCTTGCTGCACTTTTGTTACTACTATCATTACTTGCTCGTTACAAATTATCTTGCTATCAAACTACTCTGTTACATACAATTTCAGCACTTGCAGACATTACCTTGCTGAAAACCACTTGTCATTTCCTTCTGCTCCTCGTTGGGTTTGACACTCTTACTTATCGAAAAGAGCTACAATTGATCCCCTATACTTGTGGGTCATCAAGGAGGAGGCCACCGGCTGGAAGATGCTGCATGAGCAGAGCAGTGCCTCGGGGATGATGCTGACAGCGGTCATCGAGGAACTGATGGGTGATACGTCCACAACGTATCTATAATTTATGAAGTATTCATGCTGTTATATTATCATTCTTGCATGTTTTACAATCATTTTATAGCAACTTTATATCATTTTTTGGGACTAACCTATTGACCCAGTGCCTAGTGACAGTTGCTGTTTTTTGCATTTTTTTTACATCGCAGGAAATCAATATCAAACAGAGTCCAAACACCGCGAAAATTTTTGTGGATTTTTTATGGACCAGAAGACATCCAATGGGCCAGAGAAGCACCTGGGGGGTGCCCTGAGGGGGGCATAACCCACTAGGGCACGCCTGGGCCCCTAGGCGCGCCCTGGTGGGTTGTGCCCACCTCGGTGGCCTCCCGCACCACCTCTTCGCCCTATAAATTCCCAAATATTCCAAAAACCCTCGGGGTAGCCCTAGATCAGAAATTCCGCCGCCGCAAGGCCTCTGTATCTACGAGATCCAATCTAGACACCGTTCCAGCACCCTGCCGGAGGGGGAGATCATCACCGGTGGCCATCTTCATCATCCCGGCGGCCACCACGATGAGGAAGGAGTAGTCCACCCTCGGGGCTGAGTGTTTGTACCAGTAGCTATGTGTTTAATCTCTCTCTCTCTCTCTTGTGTTCTTGATGGCACGATCTTGATGTATCGGGAGCTTTGTTAATGTAGTTGGATCATATGGTTTTTCTCCCTCTCAATCTTGTTGTGATGAATTGAGTTTTCCCTTTGAGATTTCGATTTATCGGATTGAATACTTTTATGGATTTGAGAGCACTTGATATATGTCTTGCATATGAATACCTATGGTGACAATGGGGTATTATTTTGATTCACTTGATATATGTTTTGGCACTCAACTCACGGATTCCCGAGGTGACATTGGGGTAATCTATGCATAGGTGTTGATGCACGTTCTTGTCTTTGTTTCTCTAGTAGAAATCTTGGTGCACTCTTTGGGGCTCTTTGTGTTGGATTGAGTATGATGAATCTGAAATTGTTTGATGCATATCGTATAATTAACTCATGGGTACTCGCGGTGACATTGGGGTATCTAGGTGACATTAGAGTTGGTTGATGTGTATCATATGGTGTTATTTTAGTACGAACTCTTGATAGATTGATCGAAAAGGATAACTTGATGTTATGTTAGTACGAACTCTTGATAGATCGATCGGAAATAATAACTTTGAGGTGGTTTCGTACCCTACAAATAATTTCTTCTTATGTTCTCCGCTAGATAGGAACTTTGGAGTGATTCTTCATCGCGCTTTGAGGGATGGTTATATGATCCAATTATATTAGCATTGTTGAGAGATTGCACTAGCGAAAGTACGGACCCTAGGCCTTGTTTTAAAGCATTGCAATACCGTTTGTGCTCCGTTTTATCACTTGCTACCTTGCTGTTTTTATTTATTCAGATTATAAAAATATATTTCTACCATCCATATTAAACTTTTATCACCATCTCTTCGCCGAACTAGTGCACCTATACAATTTGCCATTGTATTGGGTGTGTATGGGACACAAGAGATTTCTTGTATTTGGTTGCAGGGTTGTTTGAGAGAGACCATCTTCATCCTATGCATCCCACGGATTGATAAACCTTAGGTCATCCACTTAAGGGAAAATTGCTACTGTCCTACAAAACTCTGCGCTTGGAGGCCCAACACGAGTCAACAAGAATAAAGTTGCGTAGTAGACATCAAGCTCTTTTCTAGCGCCGTTGCCGGGGAGGCTAGGTAAGCGGCACTCACATCCCGTCAACGAAGCTCTTTTCTGGCGCCGTTGCCGGGGAGGTGAGTGCTTGAAGGTATATCTTTAGATCTTGCAATTGAATCTTTTAGTTTCTTGTTTTATCACTAGTTTGGTTTATAAAATAAAACTACATAAAAAAATGGAATTGAGGTTGCATCATATTATTGATCATATTTATAATATCTTTCTTGAAAATGATGGAAAGGAAAATTGTGCTCAATTGATAGAAGAAGAAATTTGTAAAATGTTTGACAAAAAATCTTTGAATTATGAGCATGATTGCAATGTTTTTGGTATGAACTCTTTGAATATCCATGATGCTAACGATATGCAAAGCCATAAGCTTGGGGATGCTATGTTTGATGAAGATGATATTTTTAGTCCCCCAAGATTTGATGTGCAAATTTGTTATAATGATTGCATGCCTCCTATTTATGATGATTATATTGATGAAAGTGGGTTTGGAAGAGTGTCAACTTTATATAATGATGATCCCACTATTTTGGAGGGTGTTGAATCTTATTGTGATAATTATGAAAGTGGATTTGGAGAGGTCATGACTTTATTTAGTGATGAATCCACTATTTTGGAAGACGTTTCAATTGACTATGATAACAAAGTTGCTATCTGTGATGATTATGGTGATGACATGTATGCTATATTGAATAATGATAACCATGAAACTTGTCATCATGATTTTAATTTTCAATCACATGATAGTTATTTTGTTGAGTTTGCTCCCACCACTATGAATGAGAATAAATTTGCTTATGTGGAGAGTAATAAAATTTCTATGCTTGTAGATCATGAAAATAATTCTTTATGTGATGGCTATATTGTTGATTTCATTCATGATGCTACTGAAAATTATTATGATAGAGGAACATATGCTTGTAGGCTTCTCACTAATACCAAGTTTCCTCTCTATGTGTTGAAAATCATGAAGTTTTGCTTGTTTTGCCTTCCTATGCTACTTGATTCTTGTTCCCATAAATTGATTGCTCACAAAATCCCTATGCATAGGAAGTGGGTTAGACTTAAATGTGCTAGTTATATGCTTCATGATGCTCTCTTTATGTTTCAATTCTTATCTTTTATGCGAGCATCATTGAAATCATCATGCCTAGCTAAAAGGCATTGAAGAAAAGCGCTTGTTGAGAGGCAACCCAACACTTTTACCTACTGTTTTTATGTGTTCATATGATTAATATACTATAGCAATCATGTTTTATTGCTTTTGTTTCAATAAAGTTCCAAGTAAAGCCTTTGGGATGGTGTGGATGATAGTTGACTTGATTCTGTGCAAAAACAGAAACTTTTTCGCCCAGTAACAGAATTGTTTAAATTTACTGGAGTGTCTAAAAACTCGCAGTTTTTTACAGTTGTTGGTCATACAACTTTTATACGTTTTACTAGTTTTATAGAATTTTTCGAGTTACATAAGTATGACATTAATTCAGATATTTACGTACTGTTCTGTTTTTGACAGATTCTGTTTTCAATGCATAGTTTGCTTGTTTTGTAGTTTCTATGGCTTATATTGCTCAATATAAATTGTAGAAATGATATAGTACAGTAGTAATTGTGTGAGAACAATTATGAATCTTGTCTTTGACAGTACCAAAGTGAATGATTTGTCTTTATCATACTAACCCATCTCACGAAGTTCCGTTAAGTTTTGTGTGATTGAAGTTTTCAAGTTTTGGGTGAGATATCGATATGAGGAGAATAAGGAGTGACAAGACCCTAAGCTTGAGGATGCCCAAGGCACCCCCAAGGCAATATTCAAGGAATATCCAAGCAACTAAGCTTGGGGATGCCCCGGAAGGCATCCCCTCTTTCGTCTTCAACATTATCGGTAACCTCACTTGGAGATATATTTTCATTCGTCACATGACATGATTTTTGCTTGGAGCGTCATTTTATTTTATTAGGATTTGCTTGTTGTTATTTATAATAATGTTTTGCATATCTTATTTCAATAAAAGTGGCAAGGATAGCCTTCACCATGCTTATTTTGCAAGTATATGAGTTGCTGTTTCAAAACAGAAAGTTTATCGCTGTTTCAAAAATTCTCCAGAAAATTCAGAATATGATAAAATGTTGAATTTTTTTGGAAAATAAGATATGATAAATTTTATACAGTTTTGTAAATTGTCAGAATTTTTGGAGTTGGGAAAGTATCAGTACAATTGCACTTTTAACAGACTGTCCTGTTTAGACAGATTGCTGTTATGTTCGCATTGTTTGCATATGTTTGCTTGTTTAATGATTCTATTTGATGATAGGAGTGTTAAATATGCAGAGGCATTTATTATGCAATGTTGAATAATAATTTTAGTGATTTTCTACAGTAGAGAATGATAAGGTTCTGCATTGATTTATACTAACTTATCTCACGAGTTCTTGTTGAGTTTTGTGTGGATGAAGTTTTTTAAATTTAGGAAACCATGATATAAAAGGAATTAAGGAGACACAAAAGCTCAAGCTTGGGGATGCCCAAGGCATCCCAAGATAATATTCCAAGAAGTCTCAAGCATCTAAGCTTGGGGATGCCCCGGTAGGCATCCCACCTTTCTTCGTCAACAATTATCGGTTAGTATCGGTTGAGCCTAAGTTTTTGCTTCTTCACATGAGTTGTGCTATTCTTGGGATGTGATTTTATTTGGTTTTGCTTGCTGTTTTAATAAAATACTTAGATCTGATTTTTTTTAAATAAAATAGAGTTCTCAAATAGCTACCCATTTTCATGACTACTCGTTTGATCTTCATTATATCTTTTTGGAGTAGTTTGTCATTTACTCTCGTGCTTCACTTATATCCTATGAGTAAATTGTTGAATGAATTGAATATCCTAAAGTTGAAATTATATGTGCTTCATATGTTCATATCATGCCTAGTGGTACCTTCACATTGGGTTTAGAAAGTGAATTCTTTGGAAGCTTGACAATCACAATATTGGTCATACAAGCAATTCATGAATGATTACTATAAGGAAGAGAACTTTCACATGCAAATACACTATCTTGGAAATCTATTGTGATTGTGAGCCCCCATCAAAATATTATATGCCAAAATTGTTGACGTTGGACAAGGAAGACAACGTAATGATTTATGTTTGTTCATATTCACATAGAAGTTATATTGTCATAGATCCTTCAACATGTGGTGCTTGCCCCCCATCTTTGCTAGCCAAAAATTCCGCACTAAGTAGAGATACTACTTGTGCATCCAAAAACCCTTAAACCCAAATCTTATTTTCAAGAGTCCACCATACCTACCTATGGATTGAGTAAGATCCTTCAAGTAAGTTGTCATTGGAGCAATAAGGCAATAAAAATTGCTTCTAAAAGTGTAAGATCATTTAGTGTAAGAGAAAATTGAGCGTTGTACGAACTTGTGATGGTAAAGAAATAAAAGCGATAGACTGCATAATAAAGGTTGCCATCACAAGGGGCAATATAACATGACGTTCTTTTGCATAAGGGGTTGAGCATACAAACAAATAAGCGCATGGCAACCTCTACTTCCCTCTGCGAAGGGCCTATCTTTTACTTTTATGCAAGAGTCAAAGATTTTCT
The DNA here is from genome assembly GCA_011799875.1 of Thinopyrum elongatum. NCBI lineage: Eukaryota > Viridiplantae > Streptophyta > Magnoliopsida > Poales > Poaceae > Thinopyrum > Thinopyrum elongatum. The sequence goes on along the minus strand of CM022303.1, from coordinate 598,282,373 downwards.
CTCTATTCCTTTTTTATTTTTCTCCTTTGGCAAGCATCATGTGGTGAGGAAAGATCTAGGCACATATGTCTAGTTGGATATGGGTGGCATGAGTTATTATTGTTGACATCACCCTTGAGGTGAATACGTTGGGAGGCGAAATTATAAGCCCCTATCTTTCTATGTGTCCGGTTGAAATGTTTTGCTCATGTGTATGCGGTGAGTGTTAGCAATCATAGAAGACTATATGATGGTTGAGTATGTGGAGCTCTTACTTAGACTCTGTTGAATAAGTTGAATTGCAATTGTTTGGTGACTGAGAACATAGGTTGTTGAGTTTCAAGAGAATTCATTGTTTGAACCTTAACATGTGAATTGGTTGCTACTTTAACATGAGAAATTTTATAAGAAAGAATTGCTGTTATGATGCTAGGAAACGTGATTGAAATTATCATTGATCAAACTTATGCACTTTGATAGCATTCACACTTCATAAATTATTTCTTTTATCATTTACCTACTCGAGGACGAGTAGGAATTAAGCTTGGGGATGCTGATACGTCTCCAATGTATCTATAATTTATGAAGTATTCATGCTGTTATATTATCATTCTTGGATGTTTTACAATCATTTTATAGCAACTTTATATTATTTTTTTGGACTAACCTATTGACCCAGTGCCCGGTGCCAGTTGTTGTTTTTTGCTTTTTTTTACATTGAAGGAAATCAATATCAAACGGAGTCCAAACACCACGAAAATTTTTGTGGATTTTTTATGGACCAGAAGACATCCAATGGGCCAGAGCAGTACCTGGGGGGTGCCCCGAGGGGGGGCACAACCCACCAGGGCGCGCCTGGGCCCCCAGGCGCGCCCCGGTGGGTTGTGCCCACCTCAGTGGCCTCCCACACCGCCTCTTTGCCCTATAAATTCCCAAATATTCCAAAAACCCTCGGGGTAGCCCTAGATCAGAAGTTCCGCCACCGCAAGGCCTCTGTATCCACGAGATCCAATCTAGACCCCGTTTCGGCACCCTGCCGGAGGGGGAGATCATCACCAGTGGCCATCTTCATCATCCCGGCGGCCACCATGATGAGGAGGGAGTAGTCCACCCTCAGGGCTGAGGGTTTGTACCTGTAGCTATGTGTTTAATCTCTCTCTCTCTCTCTCTCTCTCTCTCTCTCGTGTTCTTGATGGCACGATCTTGATGTATCGGGAGCTTTGTTAATGTAGTTGGATCATATGGTTTTTCTCCCTCTCTATCTTGTTGTGATGAATTGAGTTTTCCCTTTGAGATTTTGTTTTATCGGATTGAATACTTTTATGGATTTGAGAGCACTTGATATATGTCTTGCATATGAATACCCGTGGTGACAATGGGGTATTATTTTGATTCACTTGATATATGTTTTGGCACTCAACTCGCGGATTCCCGAGGTGACATTGGGGTAATCTATGCATAGAGGTTGATGCACGTTCTTGTCTTTGTTTCTCCGGTAGAAATCTTGGGGCACTCTTTGGGGCTCTTTGTGTTGGATTGAGTATGATGAATCTGAAATTGTTTGATGCATATCGTATAATTTACTCACGGGTACTCGCGGTGACATTGGGGTATCTAGGTGACATTAGAGTTGGTTGATGTGTATCATATGGTGTCATTTTAGTACGAACTCTTAATAGATTGATCGGAAAGGATAACTTGATGTTATGTTAGTACGAACTCTTGATAGATCGATCGGAAAGAATAACTTTGAGGTGGTTTCATACCCTACAAACAATTTCTTCTTATGTTCTCCGCTAGATAGGAACTTTGGAGTGATTCTTCATCGCATTTTGAGGGATGGTTATTTGATCCAATTATATTAGCATTGTTGAGAGATTGCACTAGCGAAAGTACGGACCCTAGACCTTCTTTTCAAGCATTGCAGTACTGTTTGTGCTCCATTTTATCACTTGCTACCTTGCTGTTTTTATTTATTCAGATTATAAAATTATATTTCTACCATCCATATTACACTTTTATCACCATCTCTTTGCCGAACTAGTGCACCTATACAATTTGCCATTGTATTTGGGTGTGTTGGGGACACAAGAGATTTCTTGTATTTGGTTGCAGGGTTGTTTGAGAGAGACCATCTTCATCCTACGCCTCCCACGGATTGATAAACCTTAGGTCATCCACTTGAGGGAAAATTCCTACTGTCGTACAAAACTCTGTGCTTGGAGGCCCAACACGAGTCTACAAGAATAAAGTTGCGTAGTAGACATCAATGGGTGATACGTCTCCAACGTATCTATAATTTATGAAGTATTCATGCTGTTATATTATCATTCTTGGATGTTTTACAATCATTTTATAGCAACTTTATATCCTTTTTTTGGGACTAACCTATTGACCTAGTGCCCAGTGCAAGTTGCTGTTTTTGCTTGTTTTTTACATCGCAGGAAATCAATATCAAACGGAGTCCAAACACCGCGTAGCTTTTTGTGGATTTTTTTGACCAAAAGACATCCAGTGGGCCAGAGAAGCACCTGGGGGGTGCCCCGAGGGGGGCACAACCCACCAGGGCGTGCCTGGGGGCCCAGGCGCGCCTAGGTGGGTTGTGCCCACCTCGGTGGCCTCCCGCACCCCCTCTTTGCCCTATAAAATACCAAATATTCCAAAAACCCTTGGGGGTTAACCTAGATCAGAAGTTCCGCCGCCGCAAGGCTCTGTTGCCATCGAAAACCAATCTAGACCCCGTTCCAGCACCCTGCCGGAGGGGGGAATCATCTCCGGTGGCCATCTTCATCATCCCGGCTGCCACCACGATGAGGAGGGAGTAGTCCACCCTCGGGGATGAGGGTTTGTACCAGTAGCTATGTGTTTAATCTCTCTCTCTCTCGTGTTCTTAAGATGGCATGATCTTGAAGTATCGCGGGCTTTGTTAATATAGTCGGATCATATGGTGTTTTCCCCTCTCTATCTTGTGATGAATTGAGTTTTCCCTTTGAGATTTCATTTTATCGGATTGAATACTTTTATGGATTTGAGAGCACTTGATCTATGTCTCGGCACTCAACTCGCGGATTCCCGAGGTGACATTGGGGTAATCTATGCATAGGGGTTGATGCATGTTTTCGTCCTTGTTTCTCCGGTAGAAATCTTGGGGCACTCTTTGAGGTTCTTTGTGTTGGATCGAGTATTATGAATCTGAAATTGTTTGATGCGTATCGTATAATTAACTCATGGATACTTGTGGTCACATTGGAGTATCTAGGTGACATTAGAGTTGGTTGATGCGTATCATATGGTGTTATTTTAGTACGAACTCTTGGATAGATCAAACGGAAGGAATAACTTTGTGTTATTTTAGTACGAACTCTTGAATAGATTGAATGGAAAGAATAACTTTAAGGTGGTTTCGTACCCTACAAACAATTTCTTCTTATGTTCTCTGCTAGATAAGAACTTTGGAGTGATTCTTCATCGCACTTTGAGGGATGGTTATATGATCCAATTAGATTAGCTTTGTTGAGAGATCGCACTAGCAAAAGTACGGACCCTAGGTCTCATTTTCAAGCATTGCATTATTGTTTGTGCTCCGTTTTATCAATTGCTACCTTGCTGTTTTTTATTGTTCCTATTACAAAAATCAATATCTACTATCCATATTACACTTTTATCACCATCTCTTCACCGAACTAGTGCACCTATACAATTTGCCATTGTATTGGGTGTGTTGGGGACACAAGAGATTTCTTGTATTTGGTTGCAGGGTTGTTTGAGAGAGACCATCTTCATCCTATGCCTCCCATGGATTGATAAACCTTAGGTCATCCACTTGAGGGAAAATTGCTACTGTCCTACAAAACTCTGCGCTTTGAGGCCCAACACAAGTCTACAAGAATAAAGTTGCGTAGTAGACATCAAGCTCTTTTCTGGCCCCGTTGCCGGGGAGGCTAGGTAAGCGGCACTCACATCCCGTCAACGTAGCTCTTTTCTGGCGCCGTTGTCGGGGAGGTGATTGCTTGAAGGTATATCTTTAGATCTTGCAATCGAATCTGTTAGTTTCTTTTTTTATCACAAGCTTGGTTTATAAAAGAAAAGTAAAAAAAATGGAATTGAGGTTGCACCATATTATTCATCTTTATAATGTCTTTCGTGAAAATGATGGAAAGGAAAATTGTGCTCAATTGATAGAAGAAGAAATTTATAAAAAATTTGACAAAAATCTTTGAATGATGAGCATGATTGCAATGTTGTTGGTATGAACTCTTTGAATATCCATGATGCTAACGATATGCAAAGCCATAAGCTTGGGGATGCTATGTTTGATGAAGATGATATTTTTAGTCCCCCAAGATTTGATGTGCAAATTTGTTATAAAGATTGCATGCCTCCTATTTATGATGATTATATTGATAAAAGAGGGTTTGGAAGAGTATCAACTTTATGTACTGATGATCCCACTATTTTGGAGGGTGTTGAATCTTATTGTGATAAATATGAAAGTGGATTTGGAGAGGTTATGACTTTATTTAGTGATGAATCCACTATTTTGGAAGAGGTTTCAATTGACTATGATAACAAAGTTGCTATCTGTGATGATTATGGTGATGACATGTATGCTATATTGAATAATGATAACCATGAAACTTGTCATCATGATTTTAATTTTCAATCACATGATAGTTATTTTGTTGAGTTTGCTCCCACCACTATGAATGAGAATAAATTTGCTTATGTGGAGAGTAATAAAATTTCTATGCTTGTAGATCATGAAAATAATGCTTTATGTGATGGCTATATTGTTGAGTTCATTCATGATGCTACTGAAAATTATTATGAGAGAGGAACATATGCTTGTAGGCTTCTCACTAATACCAAGTTTCCTCTCTATGTGTTGAAAATCATGAAGTTTTGCTTGTTTTGCCTTCCTATGCTAGTTGATTCTTGTTCCCATAAATTGTTTGCTCACAAAATCCCTATGCATAGGAAGTGGGTTAGACTTAAATGTGCTAGTTATATGCTTCATGATGCTCTCTTTATGTTTCAATTCTTATCTTTTATGCGAGCATCATTGAAATCATCATGCCTAGCTAAAAGACATTAAAGAAAAGCGCTTGTTGGGAGACAACCCAACACTTTTACCTACTGTTTTTGTGTGTTCACATGATTAGGCTACTGTAGTAATCATGTTTTATAACTTTTGTTTCAATAAAGTGCCAAGTAAAGCCTTTGGGATAGTGTGGATGATAGTTGACTTGATTCTGTGCAAAAACAGAAACTTTTGCGTCCAGTGCAGAAATTCCTGTCTTTTACTAGAACGTGGAAAAATTCTGAACTTTTTTTACAGTTGATGGGTATACAAATCTTCTACATTTTGCTAATTTTCAGAACTTTTGGAGTTACAGAAATATGACCTTAATTCAGATCTTTAAATACCGTTCTGTTTTTGACAAATTCTGTTTTCAATGCATAATTTGCTTGTTTTCTAGTTTCTATGGCTTATATTGCTTAATATAAATTGTGGAAATGATGAGGTACAGTAGTCATTGTGTGAGAACAATAATGAATCTTACCTTGACAGTACCAAAGTGAATGATTTGTCTTTATCATACTAACCTATCTCACGAAGTTCCGTTAAGTTTTGTGTGATTGAAGTTTTCAAGTTTTGGGTGAGATGTCGATATGAGGAGAATAAGGAGTGACAAGACCCTAAGCCTGGGGATGCCCAAGGCACCCAAAGGTAATATTCAAGGAAGATCCAAGCAACTAAGCTTGGGGATGCCCCGGAAGGCATCCCCTCTTTCGTCTCCAACATTATCGGTAACCTCACTTGGAGCTATGTTTTCATTCGTCACATGATATGAGTTTTGCTTGGAGCATCATTTTATTTTGTTTTTATTTGCTTGCTTCTATCTATAATAATGTTTTGCATCTTTTACTTCAATAAAAATGTCAAGTATAGCCTTTGTCATGCTTATTTTGCAAGTCTACATGTTGCTGTTTGAAAACAGAAAGTTTATCGGTGTTGTAAAAATTCCCCAGAAAAGTCAGAATGTGATAAAATGTTGAAACTTTTTGCACAATAAGCTCTGATAAATTTTCTATATTTTGTTAAATTTTCAGAATTTTTTATGTTGAATAAGTATGGATCCTATTGCATTCTTTACAGACTGTACTGTTTTTGCAGATTACTGTTATGTTTGCATTGTTTGCATATGTTTGCTTGTTTAATGATTCTATTTGAGGATAGGAGTATTAAATATGCAGAGGCATTTAGTATGCAATGTTGAATAATAATGTTTGTGATTTTCTACAGTAGAGAATGATAAGGTTTTTGCATTGGTTTATACTAACTAATCTCACGAGTTCTTGTTGAGTTTTGTGTGGATGAAGTTTTTAAGATTTAGGGAAACCGTGATATAAAAGGAATTAAGGAGGCACAAAAGCTCAAGCTTGGGGATGCCTAAGGCATCCCAAGATAATATTTCAAGAAGTCTCAAGCATCTTAGCTTGGGGATGCCCCGGTAGGCCACCTTTCTTCATCAACAATTATCGGTTAGTATCGGTTGAGCCTAAGGTTTTGCTTCTTCACATGATGTGTGCTATTCTTCGAATGTCATTTTGTTTTGTTTTGCTTGCTGTTTTAATAAAATACTTAGATCTGAAAGTTTTTAAACAAGAGAGAGTCCACAATTAGCTACCTATTTACTTAACTACTCGCTTGATCTTCACTTATATCTTTTTGGAGTAGCTTGTCATTTACTCTTGTGCTTCACTTATATCCAATGAGTAAATTGTTGAATGAATTGAATATCATGAAGTTGAAATTATATGTTCATATCATGCCTAGCGGTAGCTTCACATTGGGTTTAGAAAGTGAAATCTTTTGAGACTTGACAATCACAATATTGGTCACACAAGCAATTCATCAATGATTAGTAGAAGGAAGAGAACTTTCACATGCAAATACACTATCTTGGAAATATTTTGTGATTGTGAGGCCCCATCAAAATATTATATGCCAAAATTGTTGACGTTGGACAAGGAAGACAACGTAATGATTTATGTTTGTTCATATTCACATTGAAGTTATATTGTCATAGATCCTTCAACATGTGGTGCTTGCCCCCCATCTTTGCTAGCCAAGAATTCCGCACTAAGTAGAGATACTCCTTGCGCATCCAAAAACCCTTAAACCCAAATCTTATTTTCAAGAGTCCACCATACCTACCTATGGATTGAGTAAGATCCTTCAAGTAAGTTGTTATCGGTGCAATAAGGCAATAAAAATTGCTTCTAAAAGTGTAAGATCATTTAGTGTAAGAGAAAATTGAGTGTTGTACGAACTTGTGATGGTAAAGAAATAAAAGCGATAGACTGCATAATAAAGGTTGCCATCAGAAGGGGCAATATAACGTGACGTTCTTTTGCACTAAGGGGTTGAGCATACAAACAAATAAGCGCATGGCAACCTCTGCTTCCCTCTGCGAAGGGCCTATCTTTTACTTTTATGTATTTACTTTTATGCAAGAATCAAAGTTTTTATCTCTATTCCATTTTATTTTTCTCCTTTGGCAAGCATCATGTGGTGAGGAAAGATCTAGGCACATATGTCCAGTTGGATATGGGTGGCATGAGTTATTATTGTTGACATCACCCTTGAGGTGAATACGTTGGGAGGCGAAATTATAAGCCCCTATCTGTCTATGTGTCCGGTTGAAACATTTTGCTCATGTGTATGCGGTGAGTGTTAGCAATCATAGAAGACTATATGATGGTTGAGTATGTGGAGCTCTAACTTAGACTCTGTTGAATAAGTTGAATTGCAATTGTTTGGTGACTGAGAACATAGGTTGTTGAGTTTCAAGAGAATTCATTGTTTGAACCTTAACATGTGAATTGGTTGCTACTTTAACATGAGAAGTTTTATAAGAAAGAATTGCTATTATGATGCTAGGAAAAGTGATTGAAATAGTCATTGATCAAACTTGTGCACTTTGCTAGCATTCACACTTCGTAAATTATTTCTTTTATCATCTACCTACTCGAGGACGAGCAGGAATTAAGCTTGGGGATGCTGATACGTCTCCAACGTATCTATAATTTATGAAGTATTCATGCTGTTATATTATCATTCTTGGATGTTTTACAATCATTTTATAGCAACTTTATATCATTTTTTTGGGAATAACCTATTGACCTACTGCCCAGTGCCAGTTGCTGTTTTTGCTTTATTTTTACATCGCAGGAAATCAATATCAAACGGAGTCCAAACACCGCGAAACTTTTTGTGGATTTTTTATGGACCAGAAGACATCCAGTGGGCCAAAGAAGCACCTGGGGGGTGCCCCGAGCGGAGCACAACCCACCAGGGCGAGCCTGGGGGCCCAGGCGCGCCCAGGTGGGTTGTGCCCACCTCGTTGGCCTCCCGCACCCCCTCTTTGCCCCATAAATTACCAAATATTCCAAAAACCCTCGGGGGTTAACCTAGATCAGAAGTTCCGCCGCCGTAAGGCTCTGTAGCCACCGAAAACCAATCTAGACCCCGTTCCGGAACCCTGCCGGAGGGGGGAATCATCTTCGGTGGCCATCTTCATCATGCCGGCGGCCACCACGATGAGGAAGGAGTAGTCCACCCTCGGGGCTGAGGGTTTGTACCAGTAGCTATGTGTTTAATCTCTCTCTCTCATGTTCTTGAGATGGCATGATCTTGATGTATCGCGGGCTTTGTTAATATAGTCGGATCATATGGTGTTTTCCCTTCTCTATCTTGTGATGAATTGAGTTGTCCCTTTGAGATTTCATTTTATCGGATTGAATACTTTTATGGATTTTAGAGCACTTGATCTATGTCTTGGCACTCAACTCGCGGATTCCTGAGGTGACATTGGGATAATCTATCCATAGGGGTTGATGCATGTTTTCAACCTTGTTTCTTCGGTAGAAATCTTGGGGCACTCTTTGAGGTTCTTTGTGTTGGATCGAGTATTATGAATCTGAAATTGTTTGATGCGTATCGTATAATTAACTCATGGATACTTGTGGTCACATTGGAGTATCTAGGTGACATTAGAGTTGGTTGATGCGTATCATATGGTGTTATTTTAGTACGATCTCTTGGATAGATCGAGCGGAAGGAATAACTTTTGTGTTATTTTAGTACGAACTCTTGAATAGATTGAACGGAAAGAATAACTTTAAGGTGGTTCGTACCCTACAAATAATTTGTTCTTATGTTCTCCGCTAGATAAGAACTTTGGAGTGATTCTTCATCGCACTTTGTGGGATGGTTATATGATCCAATTAGATTAGCATTGTTGAGAGATTGTACTAGCGAAAGTACGGACCCTAGGCCTCATTTTCAAGCATTGCAATACCGTTTGTGCTCTGTTTTATCAATTGCTACCTTTATGTTTTTTATTGTTCCTATTACAAAAAACAATATCTACTATCCATATTACACTTTTATCACCATCTCTTCGCCGAACTAGTGCACCTATACAATTTGCCATTGTATTGGGTGTGTTGGGGACACAAGAGATTTCTTGTATTTGGTTGCAGGGTTGTTTGAGAGAGACCATCTTCATCCTACGCCGCCCATGGATTGATAAACCTTAGGTCATCCACTTGAGGGAAAATTGCTACTGTCCTACAAAACTCTGCGCTTGGAGGCCCAACACGAGTCTACAAGAATAAAGTTGCGTAGTAGACATCAATGGGTGACTTGAGGAAGCTCCCGATCGAGCGCGAGCAGGAGGTGGAGGAATCCATGGCTGCTTTCAAGCAAAGTCATGAGGAATTGAAGAAGGAGCTGGAGGATGTCGTCGCCCGGCGATCCAGCGATGAGTAGAGACAGTAGCGACCAAGATCGTTGTCTGCGATTTCATTCTTCTCTTGCCCCCGTGTCTTCCGGGCTTTGCCGCATGTGGCATTTTAAATTATCTGGAATATGTAAGACAATTATTATCTGTGCCATTGTAAATTTGTCATCATATTATCCTTCCCATTTTATTTGTCGTCGTATTATCCGTTTCCCTATGTGGCAATTTAAATTAGGCCGGAATACGAGTTGAAAACACGAACAAAGCAAATGCTGCCATGGGATCACAAGCAAACACCCTCCGTCCAAGTGCTTTAATTAACCCATTAATGGAGAAGTTGTGAGCCAGGCGGGCGGCGGCTGGTGGATGGAGGTCAAAGAGCTCGCTTCCCGGTGAGCATGGGCGGCCTTACTGCTCGCATGTGTCCCATCGAGCCTGCGAGGTGGACAGGATGCACGCATCCCGTCGAGCCTGCGCGGCGGACTGCTCGCACGCGTCCCGTCGAGCCTGCACGGCGGACTTCTCGCACTCGTCCTGTCTAATCAAACAGCTGCACGCATTCCACTGAGTATGGTTAAATTTTGACACGGTTCATATAATACAACCGTTTGCAATATTAACGTGTCAGCTATTTGTTTCAAAAATGACATCGTTGGCTATTAATGTGAGCGCCTTGTCTCAAACTGGACTATTTTTTTACCACGGCATATATGTGCCATGCCATGAAACCCTACCAAGTTTCATGTTATTTGGGTGAGTTTTCGATTTACTGGGATTTAAAAACCAAGATTCTCAATGTTTCAGGACGACGAGAAGTTTGTAATTCATTCCCATTCCTTAAATGAGACCTAAACATGCACCCAATGACACATGTACGATTTCCCACCCATTTTGCTTCACTGGAGCATGTGCTTGTAGTTCAAATTTGAATTATGGACTACATTAATGCCTAGAAAACTTAATTAATTTATACAATGGCCAAACGAACCCTGAACAGTTTCAAATTTCAGCACGACACTCCTGTTATTCTATGTTGCCTGTAGAAAACAAAGTTCAAGGCGAGAAGAGGCAGCGATTATCGTTTCGCCCACAAGAGGGGCATGTTTCCCTACCAGAACCACGAGGGTTGAGAGAAGCTTCGGTTTGTAAGAGACTTGTAATATAGCTTCGCCCAAATTGGACAATTATATGTACCATGTAGTGACACCATGCCAAGTTTCATGATTTCCTGGTGAGTTTTGGATTTACAGAGATTTAAAAAACGAGATTCGCAATGTTTGTGGCCAAGCCAGGACGGCGAGACGGTTGAATTCATTCCCATTTGTTCCATGGGACCTAAACATGCACCCCAAGGACACATGTATGTTTCTTCTAGCCATTTTGGTGCACTGGAGCATGTATTTGTAGTTCGGATTTGAATTGTGGACATTAAATGCCTAGAAAACTCAATTAATGAATAAAAAAGGTCAAACGAACCCTGAATAATTTCAAAGTTCAGCGCGAATCTCCCGTTGTTCCGTGTTGCGTGTTGAAGAAAATACAAGGCTAGAAGAGGGAGCGATTATCATTTCGCCCACAAGGGGACACGTTTCCCTATCGAAACCATGAGGGTTCTTGCGACAGGCTCCGGTTTGTAAGAGGTTTGTAATAAAGCTTGGCCCAAATTGGCAATGTTTTTACCACGACATATATGTGCCATGACGTGACACCATGCCACCTTTGATGACTTTCTGGTGAGTTTTGGATTTATGGGGATATAAAAACCGAGATTCCAAATGCTTGAGGACGAGCCAGGATGCCGGTACGGTTGTAATTCATTCCCATTCCTGGCATGGGACCTAAACATGCACCCAAGGACACATGTATAATTTTTCTAGCCATTTTGGTGAACTGGAGCATGTATTTGTAGTACAGATTTGAATTATGGACATTAAATGCCTAGGAAACTCAATTAGTGTATAAAAAGGCCAAATGAACCCTGAATAAGTTTAAATTTCAGCATGGATATCCTGTCGTTCCATGTTGCCCGTAGAAGAAAATACAAGGCGAAAAGAGGCAGTGATTACGTTTCACCACAAGGGGAACACGTTTCCCTATCGGAACCACGAGGCTTCTTTGAGAGAAGCTCCGATTTGTAAGAGGTTTGTAATAAAGTTTGGCCCAAATTGGACAATGTTTTTACCTCGACATATATGTGCCATGACGTGACACCATGCCAACTTTCATGACTTTCTCATGAGTTTAGGATTTATGGGGATTTAAAAACCAAGATTCCAAATGTTTGAGGATGAGCCAGGACGCCGGTACGGTTGTAATTCGTTCCCATTCCTGGCATGGGACCTAAACATGCACCCAAGGACACATGTATAACTTTTCTAGCCATTTTGGTGAACTGGAGCATGTATTTGAAGTTCAGATTTGAATTATGGACATTAAATGCCTAGGAAACTCAATTAGTGTATAAAAAGGCCAAACGAACCCTGAATAAGTTTAAATTTCCGCCCGGATATCCTATCGTTCCATGTTGCCCGTAGAAGAAAATACAAGGCGAAAAGAGGCAGTGATTATGTTTCGCCCACAAGGGGAACACATTTCCCTATCGGAACCACGAGGCTTCTTTGATAGAAGCTCTGGTTTATAAGAGGTTTGTAATAAAGCTTGGCCCAAATTGGACAATGTTTTTACCACGACATATATGTGCCATGACATGACACAATGCCAACTTTCATGACTTTCTGGTGAGTTTAGGATTTACGGGGATTTAAAAACCGAGATTCCAAATGTTTGAGGATGAGCCAGGACGCCGGTACGGTTGTAATTCGTTCCCATTCCTGGCATGGGACCTAAACTTGCACCCAAGGACACATGTATAATTTTTCTAGCCATTTTGGTGAACTGGAGCATGTATTTGAAGTTCAGATTTGAATTATGGACATTAAATGCCTAGGAAACTCAATTAGTGTATAAAAAGGCCAAACGAACCGTGAATAAGTTTAAATTTTAGCACAGATATCCTGTCGTTCCATGTTGCCCGTAGATGAAAATACAGGGAGAAAAGTGGCAGTGACTATCATTTCGCCCACAAGGGGGACACGTTTCCATATCGGAACCACGAGGCTTCTTTGAGAGAAGATCTGGTTTGTAAGAGGCTTGTAATAAAACATGCGCCAAAATGGACAAAAAAAATTCCTCGACATATATGTGCCATGTCATGACACCATGCCAAGTTTCACGATTTTCGGGTGAGTTTTGGATTTATGGGGATTTAAAAACCGAGATTCTTCTCATGAAATGTTTTTAAATAGCACACGGTTCACTCACGAAAGCTGCGTGCCTACCAAACCATGGCCGATGCCCCCCGTCCCCCCTGCTGCGCGTGTGATCTGAGTCGTGCGTTCTGATTGGCCAGAACCCAAACCCCACGGATCGTACGTCTGCACCATTGGATGCTCCCTGATCGAACGGCAATCCTCAGCCCTTTCGACAGCACATGCAGTACATGGGTAAGCACTGTGCGCATGCGTCGTGCTAGCTCACGCTTCCTTCTCTACTAAGTTTTCTAAACAGGCTAACATTTCCCGCCACTCCTCTTATCGGTTTCCCGCCTCTTCTCCCATTGTTTTCCCGCTACTAGTGTCAGTGCTCATTGAAGGCTAGGCGGCGACACACCGGCCATGTAAATATCGCACACAGTTTCTAAAAGCACAAATGTGCGTGATAGGAGGGAGTAGGTCCCATAGGGTGACCAGCGTGAAACGCCTTAAAGGCAAGGAGGCAATTCCTATCAGCAAGGGGCTGCTTCCCATCCGCTAGCCTAGTCGAATAGAACACAGAAGTTAAGCATGCTCGGGCTGAAGTAGTCCAAGGATGGGTGACCCGATGGGAAGTTGCATATCTCAAGCTTCATTTATCTCTATAATGAATGTGTCATGGTGATTATATAAACCTTGGGATCCTTGTTTTGCTAATTTGTAGACTATGTTTTTATTGATTATTTTTTGCTCTAAAAAATTAAAGAATGATTGACTCTATAGTGACCTGTCATGGCGATTATATAAACCTTTTTCAGGACACATGCAGGGTATAGGGGGCAGGGTGTTCTGATCGAGCATGTCTCCCTTGTGCGGTTTATATAGGCTGCACATATCTGTGGGCTCCCCGAGGTATATATATTATCCTTTACCGACAATGAGCGGGGCCCACACAATCTATCCCTTTGACCCAACAATGAGAAGGGTTTGACCATGATGGTTTCTAATACGTCTCCAACGTATCTATAATTTTTTATTGTTCCATGCTATTATATTATCTATCTTGGAAGTTTTATATGCATTTATATGCTATTTTATATTATTTTTGGGACTAACCTATTAACCTAGAGCCGAGTGCCAGTTTCTATTTTTTCCTTGTTTTTGAGTTTTGTAGAAAAGGAATATCAAACGAAGTCCAAACGAGCTGAAAATTTATGGTGATTTTTTATGGACCAGAAGTAGCCCCCGAAGCAGAAGAGTTGGGACAGAAGAGTCCCGAGTCAACGACAAGGGTGGAGGGCACGCCCACCCCCCTAGGGCGCGCCCCTTGCCTTGTCACTGACTCGTGGACCCCCCTGACGTGAAACCGACGCCAAAAATTCCTATAAATCCAGAAACCCCCAGAAAGAAACCTAGATCGGGAGTTCCGCCGCCGCAAGCCTCTGTAGCCCCCCAAAACCAATCGGGACCCTGTTCCGGCATCCTGCCGGAGGGGGAAATCATCACCGGTGGCCATCTTCATCAACCCGGCGGTCTCCATGATGAGGAGGGAGTAGTTCACCCTCGGGGCTGAGGGTATTTAACAGTAGCTATGTGTTTGATCTCTCTCTCGTGTTCTTGATTTGGCACGAGCTTGATGTACCGCGAGCTTTGTTATTATAGTTGGATCATATGGTGTTTCTCCCCTCTCTATCTCTTGTTGTGATGAATTGAGTCTTGCTCTTTGAGGTTTCGTTATGTTGGATTGAGTATTGGATTTGAGAACACTTGATGTATGTCTTGCGATGGGATATATGTGGTGACAATGGGATGTTCTATTGATTTACTTGATGTATGATTTGGCACTCAACTTGCGGATTCCCGAGGTGACATTGGGGTAATCTATGCATAGGGGTTGATGCATGTTTTCGTCCTATGTTTTCCGATAGAAACTTTGGAGTGATTCTTTGTCGCACATTGAGGGATTGTTATATGATCCGATTATGTTATCATTGTAGAGAGAACTTGCACTAGTGAAAGTATGAACCCTAGGCCTTGTTTCCAAGCATTGCAATACCGTTTTTGCTCACTTTTGTCACTTGCTACCTTGCTGTTTTTATATTTTCAGATTACAAAAACCTATATCTACCATCCATATTACACTTGTATCACCATATCTTCGCCGAACTAGTGCACCTATACAATTTACCATTGTATTGGGTGTGTTGGGGACACAAGAGACTCTTTGTTATTTGGTTGCAGGGTTGTTTGAGAGAGACCATCTTCATCCTATGCCTCCCACGGATTGATAAACCTTAGGTCATCCACTTGAGGGAAATTTGGTACTGTCCTACAAAACTTTGCGCTTGGAGGCCCAACACGAGTCTACAAGAAGAAGGTTGCGTAGTAGACATCAAGCTCTTTTCTGGCGCCGTTGCCGGGGAGGTTAGTGCTTGAAGGTATATCTTTAGATCTTGCAATTGAATATTTTATTTCTTGTTTTATCACTAGTTTAGTCTATAAAAGAAAACTAAAAAATTGGAATTGAGGTTGCCTCATATGCTTCATCTTTTTAATGTCTTTTGTGAAAATGATGGAAAGGAAAATTGTGCTCAAGTGTTAGAAGAAGAAGTCAATAAAATGTTTGGAATAAAAACTTTGTATGATGAGAATGATTGCAATGTTGTTGATTTGAATTCTTTGAATATCCATGACGCTAATGATATGCAAAGCCACAAGCTTGGGGATGCTATGTTTGATGAAGATGATATTTTTTGTCCCCCAAGTTTTGATGAGAAAATTTATTATGAAGAAAGCATGCCTCCTATTTATGATGATTATATTGATGAAAGTGGGTTTGGAAGAGGGTCAACTCTAGGAAATAATGATCCCACTATTTTCGAGGGTGTTGAATCTTTTTACAATATTGATGAAAGTGGATTTGGAGAGGTCATGACTATATTTAGTGATGAATCCACTATTTCGGAAGAGGTTCCAATTGATTATGAGAACAAAGTTGCTATGTATGATGATTATTGTGATGACATGTATGCTATAAAGAATAATGATAACCATGAAACTTGTCATCATGATTTTAATTTTCAATTGGATTATGCCTCACATGATAGTTATTTTGTTGAATTTTCTCCCACTATTATGAATGAGAAGAATTTTGCTTATCTGGAGAGTGGTAAATTTTCTATGCTTGTGGATCATGAAAAGAATGCTTTATGTGATAGTTATATTGTTGAATTCATTCATGATGCTACTGAAAATTATTATGAGGGAGGAATATATACTTGTAGTAATTGCAATAATATCAAGTTTCTTCTCTATGTGTTGAGAATTTTGAAGTTATACTTGTTTTGCCTTCCTATGCTAGTTGATTCTTGTTCCCATAAGTTGTTTGCTCACAAAATCCCTATGCATAGGAAGTGGGTTAGACTTAAATGTGCTAGTCATATGCTTCATGATGCTCTCTTTGTGTTTCAATTATTTACTTTTATGTGAGCATCATTGAAATCATCATGCCTAGCTAAAAAGGCATTAAAAAAGCGCTTGTTGGGAGACAACCCAATATTTACCCCTACTGTTTTTGTGTGTTAACATGATTAAGATACTGTAGTAATCATGTTTTATATCTTTTGTTTTAATAAAGTGCCAAGTAAAGCCTTTGGGATAGTGTGGTTGATAGTGGACTTGATTCTGTGCAAAAACAGAAACTTTTGCGTCCACTACAGAAATTCTTATATTTTAATGGAGCGTTGAAAAACTCTGAAATTTTTACATTTGATTGTGATACAAATTTTCTACGTTTTTCATTATTTTTCAGAATTTTTGGAGTAAGAGAATTATGAGCTGAATTCAGATCTTTATAGACTGTTCTGTTTTTGACAGATTCTGTTTTCGATGCATAGTTTGCTTGTTTCCTAGTTTCTATGGATTAAATTGGTCAATATAAATTGTAGAAATGATAGGGTACAGTAGGTATCAGGTGATAAAAACTTTGAATCTGTCTTGACAGTACCAAAGTGAATGATTTGTTTTATCATACTAACCCATCTCACGAAGGTTTTGTTAAGTTTTGTGTGATTGAAGTTTTCAAGTTTTGGGTGAGATATCGATATGAGGAGAATAAGCAGTGACAAGAGCCTAAGCTTGGGGATGCCCAAGGCACCACAAGGTAATATTCAAGGAAGATCCAAGAAACTAATCTTGGGGATGCCCCGGATGGCATCCCCTCTTTCGTCTTCGTTCATCGGTAACCTTACTTGGAGCTATATTTTTATTCACCACATGATATGTGTTTTGCTTGGAGCGTCATTTTATTTTATTTTGTTTTTCTTGCTGTTTGGATAATATCCCAAGATCTGATATTCTTAATGTTAGAGAGTCTTCACATAGTTACTTAATTATTCGACTACTCATTGATCTTCACTTATATCTTTTGGAGTAGTTTGTCGTTTGCTCTAGTGCTTCACTTATATCTTTTTAGAGAACGGCGGTGGTTTTATTTTATAGAAATTGTTGAACTCTCATGATTCACTTATATTATTTTGAGAGTCTCTCTAAACAGCATGGTAATTTGCTTAGGTTATGAATTTAGTCCTAATATGATCGGCATCCAAGAGGGATATAATAAAAACTTTCATATAAAGTGCATTGAGTACTATGAGAAGTTTGATTCCTTATGATTGTTTTGAGATATGAGGATGGTAATATAAGAGTCATGCTAGTGAGTAATTGTGGATTGTAGAAATACTTGTGTTGAGGTTTGTGATTCCCGTAGCATGCACGTATCGTGAACCATTATGTAACGAAGTTGTTGCATGATTTATTTATTGATTGTCTTCCTTATGAGTGGCGGTCAGGGACGAGCGATGGTCTTTTCCTACCACTCTATCCCCCTAGGATCATGCGCGTAGTACTTTGTTTCGATAGCTAATAGACTTTTGCAATAAGTATGTGAGTTCTTTATGTCTAATGTTGAGTCCATGGATTATACGCATTCTCACCCTTCCACCATTGCTAGCGTCTCTAGTACCGCGCAACTTTCGCCGGTACCATACACCCACCATATACCTTCCTCAAAACAGCCACCATACCTACCTATTATGGCATTTCCATAGCCATTCCGAGATATATTGCCATGCAACTTTCCACCATTCCATTTATTATGACACGCTTCATCATTGTCATATTGCTTTGCATGATCATGTAGTTGACATAGTATCTGTGGCAAAACCACCATTCATAATTTTCATACATGTCACTCTTGAGTCATTGCACATCCCGGTACACCGCCGGAGGCATTCATATAGAGTCATATTTTGTTCTAAGTATCGAGTTGTAATTCTTGAGTTGTAAGTAAATAAAAGTGTGATGATCATCATTATTAGAACATTGTCCCATGTGAGGAAATAAAAAAAGACCAAAGAAGCCAATCAAAAAAAAGAGGCCAAAGAAGCCAATAAAAAAATGAGAGAAAGGAGAGAAGGGGCAATGTTACTATCCTTTTTTCCACACTTGTGCTTCAAAGTTGCACCATGATCTTCATGATAGAGAATCTCCTATGTTGTCACTTTCATATACTAGTGGGAATTTTTCATTATAGAACGTGGCTTGTATATTCCAGCGATGGGCTTCCTCAAATTGCCCTAGGTCTTCATGAGCAAGCAAGTTGGATGCACACCCACTTAGTTACTTTTTTGAGCTTTCATAAACTTATAGCTCTAGTGCATCTGTTGCATGGCAATCCCTACTCACTCACATTGATATCTATTGATGGGCATCTCCATAGCCCGTTAATATGCCTAGTTGATGTGAGACTATCTCCTTCTTTTTGTCTTCTCCGCAACCACCATATTCTATTCCACCTATAGTGCTATGTCCATGGCTCACGCTCATGTATTGCGTGAAAGTTGAAAAGGTTTGAGAACATCAAAAGTATGAAACAATTGCTTGGCTTGTCATCGGGGTTGTGCATGATTTGAATATTTTGTGTGATGAAGATGGAGCATAGCCAGACTATATGATTTTGTAGGGATAACTTTCTTTGGCCATGTTATTTTGAGAAGACATGATTTCTTTATTAGTATGCTTGAAGTATTATCGTTTTTATGTCAATATTAAACTTTTGTTTTGAATCTTATGGATCTGAATATTCTTGCCACAATAGAGAAGATTACATTGATAAATATGTGAGGTAGCATTCCACCTCAAAAATTCTATTTTTATCATTTACCTACTCGAGGACGAGCAGGAATTAAGCTTGGGGATGCTTGATACGTCTCCAATGTATCTATAATTTTTTATTGTTCCATGCTATTATATTATCCATCTTGGATGTTTTATATGTTATTTTATATTATTTTTGGGACTAACCTATTAACCTAGAGCCCAATGCCAGTTTCAGTTTTTTTCTTGTTTTTGAGTTTTGTAGAAAAGGAATATCAAACGGAGTCCAAACAAGCTAAAAATTTATGGTGATTTTTTATGGACCAGAAGAAGCCCCCGAACCACAAGAGTTGGGCCAGAAGAGTCCCGAGTTAACGACAAGGGTGGAGGGCACGCCCCCTGCCTTGTCGCTAAATCGTGGACCCCCCTGACGTGAAACCGCCGCCAAAAATTCCTATAAATCCAGAAACCCCCAAAAAGAAACCAAGATCGGGAGTTCTGCTGCCGCAAGCCTTTGTAGCCCACAAAAACCAATCGGGACCCTGTTCCGGCACCCTGCCAGATGGGGAAATCATCACCGATGGCCATCTTCATCATCCCGATGGTCTCCATGACGAGGAGGGAGTAGTTCACCCTCGGGGCTGAGGGTATGTACCAGTAGCTATGTGTTTGATCTCTCTCTCTCTCATGTTCTTGATTTGGCACGATCTTGATGTACCGCAAGCTTTGTTATTATAGTTGGATCATATGGTGTTTCTCCCCTCTCTATCTCTTGTTGTGATGAATTGAGTCTTGCTCTTTGAGGTTTCGTTATGTTGGATTGAGTACTGGATTTGAGAACACTTGATGTATGTCTTGCGATGGGATATCTGTGGTGACAATGGGATGTTCTATTGATTTACTTGATGTATGTTTTGGCACTCAACTCACGGATTCCCGAGGTGACATTGGGGTAATCTATGCACAGGGGTTGATGCATGTTTTCGTCCTACGTTCTCCGATAGAAACTTTGGAGTGATTCTTTGTTGCACGTTGAGGGATTGTTATATGATCCGATTATGTTATCATTGTTGAGAGAACTTGCACTAGTGAAAGTATGAACCCTAGGCCTTGTTTCCAAGCATTGCAATACCGTTTTTGCTCACTTTTGTCACATGCTACCTTGCTGTTTTTATATTTTCAGATTACAAAAACCTATATCTACCATCCATATTACACTTGTATCACCATCTCTTCGCCGAACTAGTACACCTATACAATTTACCATTGTATTGGGTGTGTTGGGGACACAAGAGACTCTTTGTTATTTGGTTGCAGGGTTGTTTGAGAGAGACCATCTTCATCCTACGCCTCCCACGGATTGATAAACCTTAGGTCATCCACTTAAGGGTAATTTGCTACTGTCCTACAAAACTCTGCGCTTGGAGGCCCAACACGAGTCTACAAGAAGAAGGTTGCGTAGTAGACCTCAGTTTCCTATTGCTATGTGTGCCATGTTAGACCAAATAAAGTTTGAGCGCATGCGTCAGACGACCCCCCCCCCCCCTCCCGCCGCCTCGAAGTTGGGAAACTGACATCGTACGTATTGAACCAGGCTTGGAGTCGGGTACGGTGTTCGGTTTGTAATGTAGTTGGTGGCCCATCGAAGTTGTGCATTCGGGATTTAAACACATCACACACCACCATACCCATACATATTTTCGGGCCGCATGCAGTGTATACGGGGTCTTCTGATCGACCACGTCTCCCTTGTGGGGTTTTTTGTGATGACACGCATATCTGTGGGCTCCCCAAGTGTATATATATCATCCCTTTGACCGATAATGAGGGGTATGTGTTGGCCATGAATGGATTCCTCCTAGTTCGTGTTAGGGCCGATCACCGTCACATGTCATTCAACCAAAGCTCAAGCTCATGCGTTGTCAGGATTCCCTCCCACATGCTCGGATTGCTGGGTTCGACCTACATCATACCCTGCGTATCTCGTCCTTAACTACCTGGCCTTCATGGTTGTTGTGTGTATCGAGAGGTAGGCACCACATCTAAATTGTACATTATTCTATATTAAAAACACACATCACCCCTTCCAACGTACATAATTTTGGGCCGCACGCAAGAGGTGCTGGTTTTGTGGTCCCTCTCGTGCGATTTTTATGATGGTTCAATCTATTGGCCCAAGTGGTTTATCGACAACAACAGTTGTTGTTTGACCAAACGATAGATTCACTGGTCCGTCTTATGGTAGGTCATGGCAACATGCATGTATGACCAAAGTATCATGTGATACGTCCATTTTGCATCATGCTTTTATATCAATAATTATTGCATTATGGGCTGTTATTACACATTATGGCACAATACTTATGCCTTTTCTCTCTTATTTTACAAGGTTTACATGAAGAAGGAGAATGCCGGCGGCTGGAATTCTAGGCTGGAAAAGGAGCAAATATTAGAGACCTATTCTGCACAACTCCAAAAGTCCTGAAACTTCATGGAGAGTCATTTTGGATTTAATAAAAATATTGGGCGAAGAAAGTACCAGAGGGGGGCTACCTGCCATCCACAAGGGTGGAGGGCGCGCCCTACCCCCTGGGCGCGCCCCCCATCCTTGTGGGCCACCTGGCAGGCCCCCGACGCCCATCTTCTGCTATATGGTGTGTTTTGACCTAGAAAAAATAAGGAGGAATCTTTCGGGATGAAGCGCCGCCGTCTCGAGGCGGAACCTGGGCTGAACCAATCTAGGGCTCCGGCAGAGCTGTTCTGCCGGGGAAACATCCCTCCGGGAGGGGGAAATCATCGCCATCGTCATCACCATCGATCCTCTCATTGAGAGGGGGTCAATCTCCATCAACATCTTCACCAGCACCATCTCCTCTCAAACCCTAGTTCATCTCTTGTATCCGATCTTTGTCTCAAAACCTCAGATTGGTACCTGTGAGTTGCTAGTAGTGTTGATTACTCCTTGTAGTTGATGCTAGTTGGTTTATTCGGTGGAAGATCATTCGTTCAGATCCTTAATGATAATTAATACTCCTCTGATTATGAATATGAATATGCTTTGTGAGTAGTTACATTTGTTCCTGAGGACATGGGAGAAGTCTTATTATAAGTAATCATGTGAATTTGGTATTCGTTTGATATTTTGATGAGATGTATGTTGTCTTTCCTCTAGTGGTGTTATGTGAACGTCAACTACATGACACTTCACCATGATTTGGGCCTAGGGGAAGGCATTGGGAAGTAATAAGTAGATGATGGGTTGCTAGAGTGACAGAAGCTTAAACCCTAGTTTATGCGTTGCTTCATAAGGGGCTGATTTGGATCCATATGTTTCACGCTATGGTTAGATTTATCTTAATTCTTCTTTCGTAGTTGCGGATGCTTGCGAGAGGAGTTAATCATAAGTGGGAGGCTTGTCCAAGGAAGGGCAGCACCCAAGCACCGGTCCACCCACATATCAAATTATCAAAGTAACGAACGTGAATCATATGAGCATGATGAAAACTAACTTGACAACAATTCCCATGTGTCCTCGGGAGCGCTTTGATTTATATAATAGTTCGTCCAGGCTTGTCCTTTGCTACAAAAAGGATTGGGCCACCTTGCTGCACCTTAGTTACATTGTTACTTGTTACCCATTACGAATTATCTTATCATACAACTATCTGTTACCGATAATTTCAGTGCTTGCAGAGAATACCTTGCTGAAAACCGCTTGTCATTTCCTTCTGCTCCTCGTTGGGTTCAACACTCTTACTTATCGAAAGGACTATGATAGATCCCCTATTCTTGTGGGTCATCAAGACTCTTTTCTGGCGCCGTTGCCGGGGAGTGAAGCGCCTTTGGTAAGTGGAATTTGGTAAGGAAACATTTATATAGTGTGCTGAAATTTACTGTCACTTTTTACTATGGAAAATAATCTTTTGAGGGGCTTGTTCGGGGTATCTTCACCTCGACCGGAAGAGCAAAGAATTGCTCCTGAACCTACTGCACCTACTGAAAATATTTATTATGCAATTCCTTCGGGTATGATAGAGAAACTGCTAGCTCATCCTTACACAGGAGATGGAACATTACATCCTGATATGCACCTAATCTATGTGGATGAAGTTTGTGGATTATTTAAGCTTGCAGGTTTGCCCGAGGATGAAGTCAAGAAGAAGGTCTTCCCTTTATCTTTGAAGGAGAAGGCATTGACATGGTATAGGATCATGGAACTACAACCGATTGAAATTGGAATTTCATCAGAAGTTTTATCCTATGCATCTGGTTCATCTTGATCGAAATTATATATATATAATTTTTGGCCTCATGAAGGAGAAAGTATCGCTCAAGCTTGGAGGAGGCTTAAGTCAATGTTATAATAATGTCCCAATCATGAGCTCCCAAGAGAAATTATTATTCAAAAATTTTATGCTCGGCTTTCTCAAAATGATCGATCCATGCTTGATACTTCTTGTACTGGTTCTTTTATGAAGAAGACTATTGAATTCAAATGGGATTTATTGGAAAGAATTAAATGCAACTCTGAAGATTGGGACCTCGACGAAGGTAAGGAGTCAAGTATAAACCTTAAGTTTGATTGTGTTAAATCTTTTATGGATACCGATGCTTTTCGTGATTTTAGCACTAAATATGGACTTGACTCTGAGATAGTAGCTTCTTTCTGTGAATCTTTTGCTACTCATGTTGATCTCCCTAAGGGGAAGTGGTTTAAATATCATCCTCCCATTGAAGTTAAAGTAGTTGAACCTATTAAAGTTGAAGAAGAAACTATTACTTATAATGTTGATCCTATTGTTCCTACTACTTATATTCAGAAACCACCTTTTCCTGTTAGAATAAAGGATCATGCTAAAGCTTCAACTGTGATTCGTAAGAGTTATACTAGAATACCTACACCCCCTGAGCAAATTAAAGTTGAACCTAGTATTGCTATTGTTAAAGATCTCTTGGTTGATAATATTGATGGGCATGTTATTTATTTCTGTGATGAAGCTGCTAGAATTGCTAAACCCGATAGTAAAGATAAACATAGACCCGTTGTTGGCATGCCTGTTGTTTCAGTTAAAATAGGAGATCATTGTTATCATGGCTTATGTGATATGGGTGCTAGTGTGAGTGCAATTACTTTTTCCTTATATAAAGAAATTATGAATGATATTGCACCTGCTGAGATAGAAGATATTGATGTTACTATTAAGCTTGCCAATAGAGTTACTATTTCACCAATTGGGATTGTTAGAGATGTTGAAGTCTTGTGTGGGAAAATAAAATACCCTACTGATTTTCTTGTTCTTGCTTCCCCACAAGATGACTTTTGTCCCATTATATTTCGTAGACCTTTCTTGAATACTGTTAATGCTAAGATAGATTGCGAGAAAGATATTGTTACTGTCGGTTTAGGGGATATGCCTCATGATTTTAATTTCTCTAAATTTCATAGACAACCCCATGATAAAGAATTGCCTAGTAAGGATGAAATTATTGGTCTTGCTTCTATTTCCGTGCCTCCTACTGATCCCTTAGAATAATATTTGCTAGACCATGAGAATGATATGTTTATGAATGAAAGAAGGGAAATAGACGAGATATTCTTTAATCAAGGGCCTATTTTGAAACACAATTTTCCTGTTGAAATCCTTGGGGATCCTCCTCCACCCAAGGGAGATCCCGTTTTTGAGCTTAAACAATTACCTGATACTTTGAAATATGCTTATCTCGATGAAAAGAAGATGTATCCTATTATTATTAGTGCTAACCTTTCAGAGCATGAAGAAAAGAAATTATTGAAAACTGTGAAGAAGCACCGTGCCGCTATTGGATATACTCTTGATGATTTTAAGGGCATTAGTCCCACTCTATGTCAGCACAAAATTAATTAGGAGAAAGGTGCTAAACCAGTTGTTGATCATCAACGACGATTAAATCCTAAGATGAAAGAAGTGGTAAGAAATGAAATACTAAAGTTTCTGGAAGCAGGTATAATTTATCCTATTGCTGATAGTCAGTGGGTAAGTCTTGTTCATTGTGTCCCTAAGAAGGGAGGTATTACTGTTGTTCCTAATGATAAGAATGAATTGATTCCACAAAGAATTGTCACAGGTTATAGAATGATAATTGATTTTCGCAAATTAAAAAAAGCTACTAGAAAAGATCATTACCCTCTACCTTTTATTGATCAAATGCTAGAAAGATTATCCAAACATACACATTTTTGCTTTCTAGATGGTTATTCTAGTTTTTCTCAAACACCTGTGTCAAAGGATGATCAGGAAAAGACCACTTTTACTTGCCCTTTCGGTACCTTTGCTTATAGACGTATGCCTTTTGGTTTATGCAATGCACCTGGTACCTTTCAAAGATGTATGACTGCTATATTCTCTGATTTTTGTGAAAAGATTGTTGAGGTTCATGGATGATTTCTCCGTTTACGGAACTTCTTTTGATGATTGCTTAAGCAACCTTGATCGAGTTTTGCAGAGATGTGAAGAAACTAATTTTGTCTTGAATTGGGAGAAGTGCCACTTTATGGTTAATGAAGGTATTGTCTTGGGGCATAAAATTTCTGAAAGAGGTATTGAAGTTGATAAAGCTAATGTAGATGCTATTGAAAAGATGCCGTGTCCTAAAGATATCAAAGGTATAAGAAGTTTCCTTGGTCATGCTGGTTTCTATAGGAGGTTTATTAAAGACTTCTCTAAAATTTCTAGGCCTCTCACTAAGCTCTTGCAAAAAGATGTTCCTTTTGTTTTTGATGATGATTGTGTCGAAGCATTTGAAATACTTAAGAAAGCCTTGATTTCTGCACCTATTGTTCAGCCACCTAATTGGAATTTACCCTTTGAAATTATGTGTGATGCTAGTGATTATGCTGTAGGTGCTGTTCTAGGGCTAAGAGTTGATAAGAAATTAAATGTTATTCATTATGCTAGTAAAACTCTAGACAGTGCCTAGAGGAATTATGCTACTACTGAAAAAGAATTTTTAGCAGTTGTCTTTGCTTGTGATAAGTTCAGATCCTATATTGTTGATTCCAAAGTAACTGTTCACACTGATCATGCTGCTATTAAATATCTTATGGAAAATAAAGATGCTAATCCTAGACTTATTAGATGGGTTCTCTTGCTACAAGAATTTGATTTGCATATTATTGATAGAAAGGGAGCTAAGAACCCCGTTGCAGACAATTTGTCTAGGTTAGAAAATGTTCTTGATGACCCACTGCCTATTGATGATAGCTTTCCTGATGAACAATTAGCTGTCATAAATGCTTCTCGTAATACACCATGGTATGCTGATTATGCTAATTACATTGCTGCCAAATTTATATCACCTAGTTTCACATACCAGCAAAAGAAAACATTTTCTATGATTTAAGACATTACTTTTCGGATGACCCACACCTTTATAAAAAAGGAGTAGATGGTGTTATTAGACGTTGTGTATCTGAGCATGAACAGGAACAGATCCTACGCAAGTGCCACTCCGAGTCTTACGGAGGACACCACGCTGGAGATAGAACTGCACATAAGGTATTGCAATCTGGTTTTTATTGGCCTACTCTCTTCAAGGATGCTCGTAAGTTTGTCTTGTCTTGTGATGAATGCCAGAGAATTGGTAATATTAGTAGACGTCAGGAAATGCCTATGAATTATTCACTTGTTATTGAACCATTCGATGTTTGGGGCTTTGATTATATGGGACCTTTTCCTTCCTCTAATGGGTATACACATATTTTAGTTGCTGTTGATTATGTTACTAAGTGGGTAGAAGCTATTCCAACTAGTAGTGCTGATCATAACACTTCTATTAAGATGCTTAAAGAAGTTATTTTTCCGAGGTTTGGAGTCCCTAGATATTTGATGACTGATGGTGGTTCACATTTTATTCATGGTGCTTTCTGTAAATTGCTTGCTAAGTATGATGTTAACCATAGAATTGCATCTCCATATCATCCTCAGTCTAGTGGTCAAGTAGAATTGAGCAATAGAGAGATTAAATTGATTTTGCAAAAGACTGTTAATAGATCTAGAAAGAATTGGTCTAAGAAACTTGATGATGCATTATGGGCTTATAGAACTGCTTATAAAAACCCTATGGGTATGTCTCCGTATAAAATGGTTTATCGAAAGGCATGTCACTTACCTCTTGAACTAGAACATAAAGCTTATTGGGCAATTAAAGAGCTCAACTATGATTTCAAACTTGCCGGTGAAAAGAGGTTATTTGACATAAGCTCGCTTGATGAATGGAGAACCCAAGCCTATGAGAATGCCAAGTTGTTTAAAGAAAAAGTTAAAAGATGGCATGACAAAAGGATACAAAAGCATGAGTTTAATGTAGGTGATCATGTTTTGCTATACAACTCTTGTTTAAGATTTTTTGCAGGAAAGCTTCTCTCTAAATGGGAAGGTCCTTATATTATCGAGGAGGTCTATCGTTCCGGTGCCATAAAAATCAACAACGCCGAAGGCACAAATCCGAAGGTGGTAAACGGTCAAAGAATCAAACATTATATCTTAGGTACTCCCATAAATGTTGAGACCAATATAATTGATACCGTAACACCGGAGGAGCACATAAGGAACACTTTCTAGAACATTTCAAACTCCGAAAAGGAATAGGTATGTGGTACGGTAAGCAAATCGACTTCAAAACATTTCCAATGATAATTTTTCTTCGTTTTGGAATATTTAAAAAATTAGGAAAATTAAAAGTAATCCGAAAGAGACACGAGGCGACCACAAGGGTGGAGGGCGCGCCCTACCCCCCTGGGCGCGCCCCCGACCTTGTGGCCACCTCATGTGCCCTCCGGACTCCGTTTTCTTGCACAATACTTCTTTTGGTCGGTAAAAATTCATTATATAATCTCCTGAAGGTTTTGACCACCGTACCACTGCAAAATCTCCTGTTTTTATTTCGAGCTGTTTTTCTGACAGATCTAGATCACCATGACGTCTCCAAGCGCCCCCAAGGACAAGTTTTTCGAGAAGGTCATCAACCCTTACCTCGCGGAGGTGCTGCAACACCCTCAAACCATTGAGATGCGTGAGGGGGTGCTGCACATCCGTGATGTTGAGGGACCGAAGAAGACCGGAAGCGTGGAGACAAGACTCGAAGCAATGGAGCAACAAGTTTTCAAGTGCCAAGGGATGGTGGAACATGGACTCAACGCCAATCACATGATGATCGCGGAGTTCACCAACAATCACAAGCTGGATGCCAAGAACATCTGGGAGGCCATCTTCAAGCTTCATGAGAAAATCGAGCATCTCTAATCCCAGATCTATGACCTGCAAAACCAAAACTCTGAGTATGAATACAGATTTAAGAGGATGAGTTTGGCTGCAGATTTGAGGATCTCGGAGACTCGTTCATCTTTCTATGATGGTGAGCCTATGCCTTTGAAGATGGATGACAAGCCTACTTCATCAACAACTCCATCATCACCACCTCCGAAGAAAGAGACATAAATACATGGGTATGGGCACTCCCCTTGGCAACTGCCAAGCTTGGGGGAGGTGCCCCAGTATCGTATCACCATCACACCTTTACTCTTATCGTTTTTCTTAGTTTGATCCTTTTGGTTATATTTTGATCTAGTAGAATAAAGTTTTAATATGATCTAGCTTTGAGTTTTGTTTTGATCTCTATCTATGTAATCGAGTCCGTGAGTTATACAATAAAGAGTAGTTTTGAGTTGAGGGCTTTACTTCCTTGCTATGATCTTGAGGGAATAAAATAATAAAAAGAAATAAAAAGATCATATATTGATCTTATGGATAGTAATGACTTCACATATAAAGCGTATGATGAATAAAATTTGTTGGGAGTTGAGAAACATAGTTTTGGTCATTGTTGCAATTAATAGGAAGTAATAAAGAAAGTGAGGCTTCACATATAAATATACTATCTTGGACATCTTTTGTAATTGTGAGCACTCATCAAAATATGACATGCTAAAATGTTGATGTTGGACAAGGAAGACAACATAATGGGTTATGTTTTCTTATATCCGAATAGAAGTTTATTGTCATGGATCCTCCAACATGTTGAGCTTGCCTTTCCCTCTCATGCTAGCCAAATTCTTTGCACCAAGTAGAGATGCTACTTGTGCTTCCAAACATCCCTAAACCTAGTTTTGCCATGAGCGTCCACCATACCTACCTATGGATTGAGTAAGATCCTTCAAGTAAGTTATTATCGTTGCAAGCAATAAAAATTGCTCTTTAAATATGTATGATCTATTAGTGTGAAGAAAATAAGCTTTATATGAACTTGTGATATGGAAGAAATAAAAGCGATGGACTGCATAATAAAGTTCTTTATCACAAGCGGCAATATAAAGTGACATTCTTTTGCATTAGGATTTTGTGCATCCAACCATAAAAGCGCATGACAATCTCTGCTTCCCTCTGCGAAGGGCCTATCTTTTACTTTTATCTTCTACCCTTATACAAGAGTCATGGTGATCTTCACCTTTCCTTTTTACACTTTTTCCTTTTGGCAAGCACTATGTGTTGGAGAAAGATCCAGATATATATATCCACTCGGATGTAGGTTATCATAAAGTATTATTGTTGACATTACCCTTGAGGTAAAAGGTTGGGAGGCGAAACTATAAGCCCCTATCTTTCTCTGTGTCCGATGGAAGCTTTGAACCCATAAGTATCGCGTGAGTGTTAGCAATTGTGAAAGACTAAATGATAGTTGAGTATGTGGACTTGCTGAAAAGCTCTTATATTGACTCTTTCCGATGTTATGATAAATTGCCATTGCTTCAATGACTGAGATCATAGTTTGTTAGTTTTCAATGAAGCTTTTGATTCATACTTTACCTTGTGAACGAATTGTTACTTTAGCATAAGAAATTATATGACAATATATGTTGCTATTCTAAAGATGATCATGATGCCCTCATGTCCGTATTTTATTTTATCGACACCTCTATCTCTAAACATGTGGACATATTTTTCGATATCGGCTTTCGCTTGAGGACAAGCGAGGTCTAAGCTTGGAAGAGTTGATACGTCCATTTTGCATCATGCTTTTATATCAATATTTATTGCATTATGGTCTGTTATTACACATTATGGCACAATACGTATGCCTTTTCTCTCTTATTTTACAAGGTTTACATGAAGAGGGAGAATGCCGGCAGCTGGAATTCTGGGCTGGAAAAGGAGCAAATATTAGAGACCTATTCTGCACAACTCCAAAAGTCCTGAAACTTCACGGAGAGTCATTTTGGATTTAATAAAAAATATTGGGGGAAGAAAGTACCAGAGGGGGGCCACCTGCCATCCACAAGGGTGGGGGGCGCGCCCCCCGTCCTTGTGGGCCACTAGGCTGGCCCCCGATGCCCATATTTTGCTATATGGTGTGTTTTGACATAGAAAAAATAAGGAGGAAGCTTTCGGGACGAAGCGCCACTGTCTCGAGGCGGAACCTGGGCTGAACCAATCTTGTGCTCCGGCAGAGCTGTTCTGCCGGGGAAACATCCCTCCGGGAGGGCAAATCATCGCCATCGTCATCACCATCAATCCTCTCATCGAGAGGGGGTCAATCTCCATCAACATCTTAACCAGCACCATCACATCTCAAACCCTAGTTCATCTCTTGTATCCGATCTTTGTCTCAAAACCTCAGATTGGTACTTGTGGGTTGCTAGTAGTGTTGATTGCTCCTTGTAGTTGATGCTAGTTGGTTTATTCGATTCGGTGGAAGATCATTTGTTCAGATCCTTAATGATAATTAATACTCCTCTGATTATGAACATGAATATGCTTTGTGAGTAGTTATGTTTGTTCCTGAGGACATGGGAGAAGTCTTGTTATAAGTAATCATGTGCATTTGGTATTCGTTCGATATTTTGATGAGATGTATGTTGTCTTTCCTCTAGTGGTGTTATGCGAACGTCGACTACATGACACTTCACCATGATTTGGGCCTAGGGGAAGGCATTGGGAAGTAATAAGTAGATGATGGGTTGCCA
Organism: Thinopyrum elongatum; assembly: GCA_011799875.1. NCBI lineage: Eukaryota > Viridiplantae > Streptophyta > Magnoliopsida > Poales > Poaceae > Thinopyrum > Thinopyrum elongatum. Next base: position 598,251,177 of record CM022303.1, on the reverse strand, counting down.
GAGTGACAGAACCTTAAACCCTAGTTTATGCGTTGCTTCGTAAGGGGCTGATTTGGATCCATCTGTTTCATGCTATGGTTAGATTTATCTTAATTCTTCTTTCGTAGTTGCGGATGCTTGCGAGAGGGGTTAATCGTAAGTGGGAGGCTTGTCCAAGGAAGGGCAGCACCCAAGCACCGGTCCACCCACATATCAAATTATCAAAGTAACGAACGTGAATCATATGAGCATGATGAAAACTAACTTGACAACAATTCCCAAGTGTCCTCGGGAGCGCTTTGATTTATATAAGAGTTCGTCCAGGCTTGTCCTTTGCTACAAGAAGGATTGGGCCACCTTGCTGCACCTTAGTTACTTTTGTTACTTGTTACCCGTTACGAATTATCTTATCATACAACTATCTGTTACCGATAATTTCAGTGCTTGCAGAGAATACCTTGCTGAAAACCGCTTGTCATTTCCTTCTGCTCCTCGTTGGGTTCGACACTCTTACTTATCGAAAGGTCTATGATAGAACCCCTATTCTTGTGGGTCATCAACGTGCATCCGCCCCGCTGACACGAAGTGGGAGGTGGTGGGTCAAGCACCCTAGCTAGCTACGACATTATGTCATTATAGATATATCCAAGGGCGCTTTCGGGTTTGCGAGGCAGGTGCCTCCAAAGTTGTGCATTGTGTATTTAAAGTTTTAAACATCACACCCAATATTCCTACATATATTTTGCCACTTCCAGGTGGTTCTTGACTTCTGGCCCCTCTCATCGATCTTCGACGATGCGCCCAACTGTGGGCCCGCGCGGTCAAAGTTGTGCATTGGAATTTTGAACATCACAGACCACCCTTTTCACTCATATATATTTGGGCCACATGCTGGTGTGGCTGTCTTCTAACCCTCTCTAATATATTTTTGCTGCAAAGACTGTGATGATGCTGAACCGACACGGGTATAATGTCTTAACCATGTGCGATGCAAGTGCGCTGTGAATCATGACGACTGTGCAAGAGCGAGCAAAGGTGGAGGTACTGGCTCAACCGTGTGCGATGCAAGTGTGCTGTAAAATCACCACGACTGCGCAAGCACGAGCAAAGGGTGGAGGTATTGGCTTAACCGTGTGCGATGCAAGTGCACTGTAAAATCACCACCTGCACAAGCTAAAGGTGGGTAGTTTATTTAGAAATTAGGACGAACCGTGTGCGATAGACCAGCTCGCTAGAAATATAAAAACAAACTACCCACCTTGAGCGTTGCAAAAATCGGTGGTTCCACCACTTTTCCTTATTATCATACACGCATATTCTTATTGGACCGTGCGCGATCTTGGGCACTCCCTCCCCACATCAATTCCTTTACCAAAATTTTAGTAGCCGCCGTACTTCAACCGTCGCCCACACTCCTCCAGCACCGACATTATAGTAAAATTGCAGTAGCCGAGGCATTTGAACCGTCGCCCTCCCTCGTCCACCACCTTCTCCACCCACCATTACTTTAAATTTTAGTAGCCGCAGCGTATCCTCAAACACCCCCCCCCCTCCACAGTCCCCCCACCCGGCCCCCTCCACCCCTCGAACCCTAGCTCGCAGCCGCCGCCACCAACCCCTGCCGGTCTGCCCGTTCCTCCTAGCTTAGATAATAAAGTTCAGGTGACCCAGCGATTCCCATACCGTCGCCCCACTCCCCTGAGTTTTTAGATGAGGCCTACGGTGTCCCTCCCCGCCAGATCCACATCCCCTGCTCCAAAATGTCGCAGCCTAAGCTCGACCATGTATCACGGGGAGCCCGACGAGCGTTCGGCCAAGAAGAGGTTTATCATGGCCTCTCCGCCGGACGTTGGCGAGGTGGCCACCATTCGCCCCGACCTGTCGATCCCGGAGCAACACATTGCCGCGGAAGCTGGCGAAGACGTTGACTATGTTGCCATGCCGAAGGCTTCATGTCAGCGGGCTAGCGTATTACTCTATCTCGGGAAAGCTGGCTACGACATCAAGCTCGTCCACAGCGACGGCTTCACGTGGGCCATGTCACAGGTTAAGTGGTCCATCCCCAACCCCTTTGGTTCAACTGCCGTCGATCTCTTCGATGGCCCTGCCGCTAAACTCCTCCGCAAAGCGGGCAAGGATTTCGATCCTTGTACGCCATCGAGCCCATTTTGTCATTTCTGAAGGACACGTTCTACGGCGGCAGCTTGGGATCCTCAATTGCCAAGTCTGATCTCATCGACCACGACCTTGACCATGAGGAGGGCACCCACAAAGGTTCTTCCAAGGTGAAACAACCCATCTGTGACATGAGAGAGCGCACCATGGGTCTGTGCTTGTGACGCCCCTGGCTCAATCGTGCACTAATCATACACGCAAATGTACACGATCAAGCCTAAGGACTCACGGGAAGATATCACAACACAACTCTAAAACATAAATAAAGTCATACAAGCTTTATATTACAAGCCAAGGGCCTCGAGGGCTCGAATACATAAGCTCGCATACAAGCGTCAGCGGAAGCATCAGATATCTGAGTACAGATATAAAACAAAACATAGATAGGCCATTAGAAGGCGAGGCAAAAGAAAACACTACGATCGAAAGGCGCAGGCCTCCTGCCTGGGACCCTCCGAACCTACTCCTGGTCGTCTGCCAACTCATAGTAGTAGCCTTCCTCGGGGAAGTAGTAGCGGTCGTCGGCGGGAGCAGCTGTCTACTGGGCTCCGTCATCTAGTTGCATCAAACGGATATGGGGGGAAAAGAAAGCAAAGCAACCGTGAGTACTCATCCGAAGTACTCAGCAAGCAAGGATCTACACTACATATGCAACATTATCAAAGAGAGGTTGTATATGTGGACTAGGCTGCAGAAATGCCAGAATAGAGGGAAGGCCTAGTCCTATCAAAGACTAGCATCTTCAGAAGTCTTGCTGCATTAGAAGAGTGTAGATTAGTATAGCAAAAAGTAGTGGTATCATTAAGTCTCAACCTCACCCAGAGATCCTTCCTCGACTCCCTGCGAGAAAGCAATCCCAGAGCCATACAGTCATCAACCTCGTCCTGAGATCCCTTCTCGACTCCCTGCGAGAAGCAATCCCAGAGCCATAGTATCCAATTCTAGTTGTATCGATCGGGATACAACTCCGAGTGTCCGTTACCGTAGGCAGGCTATCGATAGATGTTTTCTTCCCTGCAGGGGTGCACCAACTTACCCACCACGCTCGCTTAACTCCGGCCGGACACACTTTCTCGGTCATGCCCGGCCTCGGCCAAACGACAAACCGCAACCCTACCTAGAGCTCAGCAGAGAGGTCCCTGCCGGTCTACATCCTAAGCGCTCAGGGGTCTTGGGCCATCGCCCTATGCACTCCGGGTCGTTGTGTGCAGGGTGGATACCAGCACCGCCTCGGATGGCCGGCACGATCCGACCGTGCCACAATGCTGAACTGGACGTCTGACAGAACTTTCGGCTGATGCCACGATGCGGAGTGCCCATAACTTTTCCTACGTGATGGTTAGTGCTATCGGGCCAAAGGCCCACTCAGATCACATATCCAAATCGTTAGTACATTGGGGGTGTGGTAACGAGCAGAGACTCACGAGCGATGTGACCCCGTCGCCCCATCTCGAAAACTTGCGGCAAGGGCCAAGAATGCCCGGCCACGCCTCGTATTCAAATCTCGGGCAACCTCCAGGTCAACCCGTCTCCACAACACTCGCCACTTAGGCTCACACGGGTACCCCTCAGGGTCGTCCCGCCTTTCCAAGTAACAGGGTAAAGTCCAAGTATCCATGTGTCCATAACATCAAGGTAATCCGAGGTATCACCCTCGTTGGATTCCTACTCGATGTAACCATCAAGGTGAACTCGAAGGAATCACCCTCGAGGTTCACACTTGAAGTGTTGCGCGACAGGGTCGTATCGAAAGTGGAGAAGGTGGAATCACCCTCGATGACCACGACCAATTATCTACCCTACAAGGTTAACATCAGAAGTGCTGACGAGGTATCACCCTCGGCACTCGATAGTAACGCTGCAGTGTCGTACAACCAAGGGGGGTGTAGTGCAGTGCCAGGGGCAGGTCTTCAATCCCATTAACCGGGTCTTCTGATAATCCAGCGGGGCAGTCGGGACAAGTGGGGTCACTGATAGGTCCCTACCCAGCCTATACTAAGCAGTTTAGGATAAGCAGGTAAGGTATCAATAGCAGGTTACAATAAACAGGCTATGCATCAGAATAGGTAAAGCAGTAGCAGCGGCATTTCTAATGCAAGCATGAGAGAGAAAGAATAGGCGATATCGATATGCTCAAGGGGGGGGTGCTTGCCTGGTTGCTCGGCGGCAAAGGCAAGGTCGTCAACGGTGTTGTTGGGCTCCTGAGTTGTGTCGGTCTCGGGGACGACGTCGGTGTCGGGGTCTACCGAGAGAGAAGAGGGGGAGGAATCCAATAAATACATGGCAAACATAAGCAACACGGAGCAGGCCATGCTAACGTGCAGTGCAGGGGTGCCTAAAGACATGTCTAAGTCATTTAGTTATTTTAGGAATTTGTTTGGATTTATTTTATAACAGCCATGCACTATTCATTTATCTGAAACAGGCAAAAAGTTGCATGTTCACCTAGCTAGGAGTGTTGGACAGGCATTTTGATTACATATTTCGAATCCTCATATTTTTCTGATCATTTTACATATATAAATTATTTTCATCCGAGTTACGGTTTAAGAGATATGATTTTCTAAAGTTTTTATTAATTTCTGGAATTAATTTAATTATTTAATCCAACATTGTCCAGAACAGTAAAGGCTGACATCAGCATGATGTATTGCTGGCGTCAACAGTCAATAGTGCGGTTGACTGGAGTCAAACCTGACCTGTGGGTCCAGTGGGACCCACATGTCATTGACTGAGCTTAATAAGCAGAGTTAGATTAAACTAATTAGCAGGTGGGGCCTACTGCCAGTGGGTGTTTAGCATTATAATTAACTGATTAATTAATTAGCAGATTATTTACTGAATTAAATCCGTTTAATGGGGTGGGGCCCGCATGTCATAGACACAGGGCCGCCCAGTCAGCGTTGACCCAAGTCAACAGGTCTAAGGGGCCCACCCGTCAGTGTCTCAGGGGACCCCATGTGTCGGTCCACGTCGGATGGCGCCCGGCGACTCGCCGGAATCACGCCGGCGGGCGCGTTTCGCGGCGGCGCGGCTCGGGAGGTGGTCGGGATTCGTCCCCAGGCCAGCATTTCACGTGTGGTTAGTTGCGTTGGATCGGCCGCACCGCGGCGCGTCCATCGATGGTGGTGGCGCGGCCGGGGACGGTGTGTTGCGATGGCGGCGACCTCGTCGGCGGATGGCCGGAGCCGGGGGAACTCGAACCCGGGGCTAGGGGGCACTAGGAGGGGAGCTGGGGGTCGCGTTGAGCTCTGGTGAGGCCCGGGAACTCGGGGCACTGCTCGGGCGTGAGCTCGGAGGCCAGTGGCCACGACGGCGAGGCAAGCGGCGGCGGTGAGGTTCGTCTGCGGTGGCTCGGGCGTCTAGAGACGACTAGGAAGGGAGGGAAGGAGCGCAACCGGCGCGGCGGCTCACAGTAGGGGTCGAGGAGCAGCTCGGGGAGGCCGGGGAGGTCGCGGTGGCGTGGATCGACGGCAACGTAGAGGCAGAGCTCGACGAAGGGGATCAGCGAGGGCAGCGTCGATGTGGCGTCCCGGCTTGTGCTGGTTGGCGAAGAAGAAGCGGAGGAGCGTCTCGGAGCTCCTGGTCAGGGCGGAGGGTCGAGGGGAGATCGATGGCCGTGGTGGCGCGCGGTGGACAGCGGAGGGCGCGTCGGTCCTTCCTCCAGAACAACAGAGAGGGAGAGGTGGAGATGGGGGAAAGAGGGGAGCCAGGGGGCGTGGGAGCTGCGGCTTTATCCTCGACGGGCGGGCGCCGGCGCGCTGTCGATCAAGAGAGAAGGGGGGCCGGGCTCGGGCGAGTGCGTGTGCGCGGTGGAGGCGACAGCGAGCGCGGGATGAACAGAGGAGGGAGACTAGGTGGGGAGTTGGGCTGGACCGCCCTGCAGACTAGAGCCCAGCCACAGTGGGCCTAGTCCTTTTCTTATTTTTGTTTTTCTATTTTCTGTTTTCTTTTCTATTTTGTCCTTTGTTTTTATTTCAAATGACTTTTGCAAAATATGATACTTGCCAAAATAAATGCTATGCAATATTTACCACTATTTTAAAATGGTTTGGAGGCAAATGGATTACATATTAATTGTAGATTAAATAAAATGGAATAAATACTTCTGTTTTGTTGCTGTTTCTTGCTATTAGAGTTACTTAATTAATCTAATTAATGTTGCTGCTATTTTTATAAATGCCCCTGGATCATTTGTAACATGATGAACATTTTAGTTCCTGGATTTGAACAACTTTTATTTTTACTTTAAGTTTGAATTTCCATTTGAATTTGAATTGAAAAGGGATATGATCCAAGTGATGTTTAAGCACTGTTGATCATGATGACATGGCATTATCAAATGTGGCGACCAATAGGAGGACGTGGTGCAGCCTGAGGAGAAGCCATAGCATTAGGCGGTCCATCATGAACTGTTAGCTGTCTCGGCGGTGAAGGCAGACGAGGTGCAACAGTGCTCTTCCAACTGGAAGGATCCCGTCCATGACATGTGAGACAACATCCTATCAGCAAATCTTACCATTTCTAGCTTGCCAACCCGTACCCTTTGTTGTAGTAGCATTTGCCATGCGGTGCTTTAACTGTGCCGTGTTTAATTATTTCAGTTATGCAAAAATGTATTGTTCAATAGGGCTATGTGATGTTTAAGTATGAATTGTCCACTTCAGTTTCACGAATGGCTATATTTGGTTGTTTATAGTGAGTAGATGCCTTGTTTATCTGTATTTGGTTGTTAGGTTGGTTGCAGTGAGCATTTTTCCAGTTATCGAGAAGATGCCTTGTTTATATGTATTTGGTTCTTAGGTTGGTTGCAGTGAGCATTTGTCCAGTTATCAAGAAGACACCTTGTTTATCTGTATTTGGTTGTTAGGTTGGTTGCAGTGAGCATTTGTCCAGTTTTCAAGCAGATGACTTGTTTATCTGTATTTGCTTGTTAGGTTGGTTGCAGTGAGCATTTGTCCAATTTTCAAGCATATGCCCTGTTTATCTGTATTTGCTTGTTAGGTTGGTTGCAGTGAGACTCTGTCCAGTTTTCAATGGCTATATTTGGTTGTTATACTGATCATTTATGCCTTGTTTATTTCAGTCATTCACAATGTGTTGTTCATTATGTGCAAGTCGGAACTGTGCCGCTCGACTGCATCAATACTAGTTTGAACGGCTATATTTGGTTCCGGTTATGCCTAGTGTAGTTAACACACGCCCTTTATTTTAGTTTTACACATTTATCCAGTGTGATGTTTAAGCATTACCTACGTTCTATTCATTTTCAACAATACCAGTTTGAATTGCAATATTTGATGGTTGTTAAGCCTGCTGTCGGTAGCATTGCCTTCCATTTTATATCTGCTTTAACAGCATGCTGAAACCAACACATTCAAGCTATCATATGGAGATGATGTTGTTTACCTTTACTATATTTGTTTGATGTTAAGGTTGCTGTACTTATCATGCCTTTCCACTACTTATGCAGGACAACAACGGGAGTGGCCACCATTTTTCGCCGAGGTTAGTTTCATCCCTCAGCTTGTACTCCCCCCGTCATTCCATAATGTAGTGCATATAGATCCAGGCCTGGACACTTGTTAGCTTCTAATATTGACTTGTTGCTTGCAGGTACATACGCCCTTGGCAAAGATCCACGCATCGACCCTTTTTGCGTATGGGGCAATGAGATATTCATGAACAAGCATCAAGTGAGGAAACTGATAAGGATTATTAGCAAAAAGATACGAATGGTGGCAAGCAAATTATTTTGTATGCTCTATCCAACACAACAGTGAGCTGTAGGATGGTAACTACAAACTCTGCAGCCTTCTATTTTTACTGCCTATAATGAGTTGTTAGACAACAATGTCTGAATCTTTTTCGTTCGCAGTGGTTCCCGAAGCAGTTCACTCAAGATTACCTCGCAAAGTACATGATTGGTGGACACGCAATGAAGGTTAAAGTATTTCATCCAGACTATAATGAGCATCGAGAAGTCGTAATGAAGACAGTGAAGGATGGACAGGCAGCCATCACAAGGGGTTGGCCGAGAGTCGTGCGCGCATTACGCATGGAGGAGGGCACAATATGGGCATTCCGCTTCACCTTCTCCAGCAACCAAAATGTCTTTCGCGTCTCTCTTTACAGTCTTTAGTACAATTGTGGTTCATCATTCTTTACTTAGTGCTTCTGTAGTTCTTTAGTATATGTACATGTGCATCGAATTATGCATTCGTGGTTGAACCTATATTTGTAATAAACATGGTTGAATATGAAATAAGTGATTGCCTACTTTCAAATTCAAAACATGTAATTTTTAAATTAGGGATTAATTAGGGATTACACTGCACACGGTTTGCGAAAGCGAAATGTCTGCGACAGACATGGAGATCAGACACGTTTCTAGGATCCACTATGTGTGCGATCAATCTCCACTACACACATGATCAACCAAGAAAAAACGTGTGCGATTAACAACAACATCACACACAGTTCTTTCTTATTAAATGTTTGCGATAGTCACCTTATCACACACGCTTCAAAATTATGGACTGTTTGTGATGTTGTGCGCATCGCAAACATTTGGTCATAGAAGAAAGCGTGCGATAGGTCAATCATCCAACGCGGGTACGATGGATGAATCGTGTGGGATGTATTCAAGCTTCGCATAGAGTTTTATAGCGACAACTGTGTGCGCTCTTACATCGAATCGCACACAGTCAAGGAAAAGTAAATGTGTGTGATTGTCTACTTCTACAATCGTGAACTATTTGTGATGGGTCGCGCATCGTAAACGTAGCACCACAGAATACCGACTGCGATGGCAATGCGAGCACAAATGAGTAGGGAGTATTGTATATGCATCGAGGCTCTCTATCCCCGACGGTTTCTGGGTCGTGTGGGAAGGACACCCCTATCGCAGTCACTCACTTGGCGATGGTTCCGAACGCCGTCGCGGAAAGGGGTTAAAAACCGTTTGTATAGCACCTCGCTGTACTAGTGACTCTTTGAGGTTCTTTGTGTTGGATTGAATATTATGAATCTGAAGTTGTTTGATGCATATCGTATAATTGAACCACGGATACTTGTGGTGACATTGGAGTATCTAGGTGATATTAGGGTTGATTGATGTGTTTCATATGGTGTTATTTTACTACGAACTCTAGGGCTGTTTGTGACACGTATAGGAATAGCTCAATGGATTGATCGGACAGAATAACTTTGAGGTGGTTTTGTACCCTACAAGCAATTTCATCTTATGTTCTCCGCGATAGGAACTTTGGTGTGACTCTTTGTTGCACGTTGAGGGATTGTTATGTGATCCAATTATGTTATCATTGTTGAGAGACTTTGCACTAGTAAAAGTATGAACCCTAGGCCTTGTTTTCAAGCATTACAATACCGTTTTTGCTCACTTTTGTTACTAGTTACCTTTCTGTTTTTATATTTTCAGATTACAAAAACTTATATCCACTATCCATATTACACTTGTATCACCATCTCTTCGCCGAACTAGTGCACCTATACAATTTACTATTGTATTGGGTCTGTTAGGGACACAAGAGACTCTTTGTTATTTGGTTGCAGGGTTGTTTGAGAGAGACCATCTTCATCCTACGCCTCCCACGGACTGATAAATCTTAGGTCATCCACTTGAGGGAAATTTGCTATTGTCCTACAAAACTCTGCTCTTGGAGGCCCAACACGAGTCTAAAATAAGAAGGTTGCATAGTAGACATCAAGCACTTTTCTGGCGCCGTTGCCAAGTAGGTGAGTGCTTGAAGGTATATCTTTAGATCTTGCAATCGAATCTTTTAGTTTCTTGTTTTATCACTAGTTTAGTTTATAAAAGAAAATTACAAAAATATGGAATTGAGGTTGCCACATATAATTCATCTTTATAATGTCTTTCATGAAAATGATGGAAAGGAAAATTGTGATCAATTGATAGAGGAAGAATGTGATAAAATATTAAGCGTAGAATCTTTGAATGATGAGCATATTTGCAATGTTTTTAGTATAAATTCTTTGAATATCCATGATGCTAATGATGTGCAAAGCCACAAGCTTGGGGATGCTATGTTTGATGAAGATGATATTTTTAGTCCCCCAAGTTTTGATGAGAAAAGTTATTATAATGATAGCTTGCCTCCTATTTATGATGATTATGTTGATGAAAGTGGGTTTGGAAGAGTGTCAACTCTGGTAAGTATTGATCCCACTATTATGGAGGGTGTTGAATCTTATTTTAATAATTATGAAAGTGGATTTGGAGAGGTCATGACTTTATTTTATGATGAATCCACTATTTTGGAAGAGGTTTCAATTGACTTTGATAAAAAAGTTGCTATCTATGATGATTATTGTGATGATATGTATGCTATAAAGAGTAATGATATCCATGAAACTTGTCATCGTGATTTTAATTTTCAATTGGATTATGCCAATCAAGTATCACATGATAGCTATTTTGTTGAGTTTGCTCCCACTACTATTCATGAGAATAAATTTGCTTATGTGGAGAGTAGTAAAATTTCTATTCTTATGAATCATGAAAAGAATGCTTTATGTGATAGTTATATTGTTGAATTCATTCATGATGCTACTGAAAATTACTATGAGAGGGGAACATATGCTTTTACATATTGCAATAATATCAAGTTTCCTCTCTGTGTGTTGAAAGTTTTGAAGTCATACTTGTTTTGCCTTCCTATGCTAGTTGATTCTTGTTCCCATAAATTGTTAGCTCACAAAATACCTATGCATAGGAAGTGGGTTAGACTTAAATGTGCTAGTCATATGATTCATGATGCTCCCATTAGGTTTCAATTCTTATCTTTTATGTGAGCATCATTGAAATCATCATGCCTGCTAGCTAAAAGGCATTAAAGAAAAGCGTTGTTGGGAGACAACCCAACATTTACCACTACTGTTTTTGTGTGTCCACATGATTAAGCTACTGTAGTAATCATGTTTTATAGCTTTTGTTTCAATAAAGTGCAAAGTAAAGCCTTTGGGATAGTGTGGTTGATAGTTGATTTGATTCTGTGCAAAAACAGAAAATTTTGCGTCCACTAGCAGAATTTTAAAAATTCACAGAAGTGACAAAAAATTCTGAATTTTTTTAAAAAGATTTATATTCTAATTTCCTACGTTTTCTTAATGTTTCAGAATTTTTGGAGTTCCAGAAGTTTGGCTAAAGTCCATATTACTACAGACAGTTCTGTTTTTGACAGATTCTATTTTCATTGTGTTGTTTGCTTATTTTGATGAATCTATGGGTAGTATCGGGGCGCATGAACCATGGAGAAGTTAGAATACAGTATATATAACACAAATATAAAATTGGAATGAGTTTACAACAGTACCTAAAAGTGGTTACTTGCTTTGTTTCACTAACGGATCTCATGAGTTTTCTGTTGAGTTGTGTGTTATGAAGTTTTCAAGTTTTGGGTGAAGTTTCGATGGACAATGGAATAAGTAGTGGAAAGAGCCTAAGCTTGGGGATGCCCAAGGCACCCCAAGGTAATATTCAAGGACAACCAAGCATCTAACCTTGGGGATGCCCCGGATGGCATCCCCTCTTTTGTCTTCAATCCATCGGTAAAATTACTTGAGGCTATATTTTTATTCACCACATGATATGTGTTTTGTTTGGAGCGTCATTTTATTTTATTAGGTTTTGCTTGCTGTTTGAATAAAATACTTAAGATCTAAAATTTTACTTATGAGAGAGAGTCTTCACATAGCTACTTAATTATTTGACTACTCATTGATCTTCACTTATATCTTTTTGGAGTAGTTTGTCATTTACTCTCGTGTGCTTCACTTATATCCTATGAGTAACAGGTTGAATAAATTGAATATCATAAATCTAAAATTATATATGTTTCATATGCTTATCCCATGGGGAGTAATGACTTCACATATAAGAAGTAGAGGTGGTAAATTTATTGAAAGCTAGCAAACATAGTATTGGTCACTTGAACAATTCATGAAAGAATATTGAAGGAAGAGAGATTTCACATATAAATATACTATCTCGGACATCTTCTATGATTGTGAGCCCCATTAATTATTTTCAAACTTGAGCAAATTAGTTGAAGTTGGACAAGGAAGACAACATAATGAGTTATGCTTGGGTATATTTGCATAGAAGTTATATTGTTATGGATCCTCCAACATGTGATGCTTGCTGTTTAGAATCTTTTGCTAGCCAAAATTTTTGTACTAAGCGGGAATACCGCTTGTGCATCGAAAATCCTTGAACCAAGTTTCTTCCATGAGTGTCCACCATATCTACCTATATACGGTATTTACCTATCGTTCCAAGTATATTTGCAGGTGCCAAACTCTAAATCTTCAAATAATAATCTGTTTTGTATGCCCAAATCGCTCATGAAGTGATAGGGGGCTGTCAGCACCTTCCATGCTAGGTGGGTTATTTTCACGATGAGTGTTTATTCGGTTGTCATTCACGAGAAAGTGGCTGGTAATTGGGATGCCCAGTCCTATGATCAAAATCAAAATATAATAATAAAACAAAACTCCCCCGGAATGTTGTTGGTATGGAGGGCACCCGAGGATTTGGCTAGCCATGTCTTGTGTTTGTTGGTGGAGGGGGAGTAAAAATTTACCTTTCTGTTTGGGAACCTCCTATAATGTGTCTAGCATGGAAGATGTTGAAAACTCTCGGTTGCTATGCTGACAATGAAAGCATACCTCTCAAAATTATGTTCATCTCTGTTTTAAAAACTTCGAGCTCTGGCACCTCTGCAAATCCCTACTTCCCTCTGCGAAGGGCCTATCCTTTACTTTTATTTCTGTTGAGTCAATTTCTTATTCCAACCTATTCTTTAGTTAGCAAGCATCATGTGGTGGGAAAGATCTAAGCACATATGGCCATTCAAATATATTTCAACATGAATTATTATTGTTGGCAATTATCTATATGATAAATAAGTTGGGAGGCAAAACATTAAGCCCCTATCTTTCTCTGTGTTCAATGGATGCTATTTGTTCTAAAAATATGCTTTGAGTGTCAGCAATCATGGAAGAGTATATGATAGTTGAGTATCTGGAATTTGCTAAATCAAAGCTCTTACATAGACCCTTCCTGAAAATAAGATGAATTGCAATTGTTTGATGACTGAGAACATGGTTTGTTAGTTGTCAAGAAAGTTTATGGTCTATGCTTTAACATGTGAATAGCTTGCTACTTGATCATGAGAGGCTTTATGAGATGAGCTCATATATATGATATATAATGATGCTAGAAAAAGTGTTTGAAACTATCATTGATAAAATTAATGCACTATGCTAGCATTCACACTTCATGAATTATTTCTTTTATCATTTACCCACTCGAGGACGAGCAGGAGTTAAGCTTGGGGATGTTGATACGTCTCCAATGTATCTATAATTTATGAAGTATTCATGCCATGTTTACAACAATTTTATATGATTTTGGTATGATTTGATTAGAACTAACCCGGACTGACGCTGTTTTCAGCAGAACTACTGTGGTATCATTTTTTGGGCAGAAATAAATGTTCTCGGAATGGGCTGAAAATTTACGGTGATTTTTTATGGACCAAAAGAGACTCCCGAAGCACCGGAACTGGGCCAGGAAGTGACCGAGGAGGCCACAAGCCTAGGGGGCGCGCCCTCCCGGCTTGTGGGCCCCTCGTGCACCCCCTTGACGTGAGACCGACGCCAAAAATTCTCATAAATACCAAAACCCCCGAAAAGAACCCTAGATGAGAAGTTCCGCTGCCGAAAGCCTCTGTAGCCACGAAAAACCAATCTGGAGCCCGTTCCGGCACCCTGCCGAAGGGGGAAATCATCACCTGAGGCAATCTTCATCGTCCCGGCGGTCTCCATGACGAGGAGGGAGTAGTTCACCCTCGGGGTTGAGGGTATGTACCAGTAGCTATGTGTTTGATCTCTCTCTCGTGTTCTTGATTTGGCACGATCTTGATGTATCACAAGCTTCGTTAATATAGTTGGATCATATGGTGTTTTTCCCCTCTCTATCTTGTTGCGATGAATTGAGTTTCTACCTTTGAGGTTTCACTATTATCGGATTGAATACTTTGTTGGATTTTAGGACACTTGATTTATGTCTTGTGATGGGATATCCGTGGTGACAATGGGATGTTCTATTGATTCACTTGATGTATGTTTTGGCACTCAACTCGCGGATTCCCAAGGTGACATTGGGGTAATCTATGCATAGGGGTTGATGCACGTTTTCATCCTTGTTTCTCTGGTAGAAATCTTGGGGAACTCTTTGAGGTTCTTTGTGTTGGATTGAATATTATGAATCTGAAGTTGTTTGATGCATATCGTATAATTGACCCACGAATACTTGTGGTGAAATTGGAGTATCTAGGTGACATTAGGGTTGATTGATGTGTATCATATGGTGTTATTTTACGATGAACTCTAGGGCTGTTTGTGACACTTATAGGAATAGCTCAATGGATTGATCGAAAAGAATAACTTTGAAGTGGTTTCACACCCTACAAGCAATTTCATGTTATGTTCTCTGCGATAGGAACTTTGGAGTGACTCTTTGCTGCACGTTAAGGGATTGTTATGTGATCCAATTATGTTATCATTGTTGAGAGACTTTGCACTAGTGAAATTATGAACCCTAGGCCTTGTTTTCAAGCATTGCAATACCGTTTTTGCTCACTTTTGTAACTAGTTACCTTGCTGTTTTTATATTTTCAGATTACAAAAACTTATATCTACTATCCATATTACACTTGTATCACCATCTCTTCGCCGAACTAGTGCACCTATACAATTTACCATTGTATAGGGTGTGTTGCGTACACAAGAGACTCTTTGTTATTTTTTTGCAGGGTTGTTTGAGAGAGACCATCTTTATCCTACGCCTCCCATGGACTGATAAACCATAGCTCATCCACTTGAAGAAAATTTTCTACTGTTCTACAAAACTCTGCGCTTGGAGGCCCAACACGAGTCTACAAGAAGAAGGTTGCGTAGTAGACATCAAATGCTGCCGAACATGTTCATCTCATAAAATTTTCTTTTGTAGCATGGACATTTGGACTTTAGTTGATTCAAAACAATAGTCTATATTTGACATGAATACATCAATACTCAAGCATATCAACAAGCAAGCATGTCATTCAAAATATCAACGCTAAAGAAATTTATCCCTAGCCCATTATGCTCAATCATTGATCCATTCATGAAACACTCTCAAATATTAACTACGCCCAATGCACAAGTATGATCATAGTGCTCCCTAGTTGGTGCTTCATAAGAGAAGATGGAGACTCAAGAAAAATAAAAATTGCATAGAGTAAATAGATAGGCCCTTCGCAGAGGGAAGTAGAGATTTGCAGAGGTGCCAGGGCTCAAAGCTTAAATTGAGAGATAAATTTATTTTGAGTGGCATGCTTTTCCCTTCAACGAAAACGACCGAGAATCCCCAATACTTTCCATAATAGATAAATCGTAGGCGTTTCCCAAACAAAAAATAAAGTTTATTCCTTTTTTCACCCTTTCACAATCCATGGCTAACCGTATCCACACGTGCCTTCCATACCAACACTTTCCAAGAAATTTATTATTGAGCAACATAAATATTTTTTTTACATTTCGGGTCTGGGCATCCCTATTACCTTTGCCACATTCTCGTGCAATGACAAGTGAATAAACACTCATCTTGAGAATAAAATATCTAGCATGGAAAATGTTGGCCACACCCTGCCGCTTCATGAGCGGTACGGGTACACAAAAGGAAATTTATTTTGAACATTAGAGTTGGCATATACAAATTTACTTAGAACAGCACGGAAATACCGCATATAGGTAGGTATGGTGTACTCATTTGGCACAACTTGGGTTTAAGGGTTTGGATGCACAAGTAGTATTCCCACTTAGTACAAATGGAGGGCTAGCAAATAGATTGAGAAGCGACCAACCAAGAAACAAAAATGATCATAAAAGAGCATTAAACATAACTAACACTGAATAATGCACCACAAGTAGGATGTAACTTCATTGCATAACTATTGACTTTCGTGCTTGCATAGGGAATCGCAAAACCTGAACACCAATATTCTTAATAAGGCATAATTACTCATTAACATGACTCCCATATTACTATCAACATATCTCAAAACTATTGCAAGGAATCAAGTTTATAATATCCAATGATCTTCATGAAAGTTTTTATTATATCCCTCTTGAATATCTATCACTTTGGGACTAGTTTCATATATTACCATTGCTACTAACAAAGCTCTCAAACAAATTTAAGTGAAGAACGAGAGCACAAATATTTCTTCAAAATAATTTTCATCTCTCAAAATAATATAAGCGAAGCAAATGGGAGGATATTTTTTTCAAAAATTAAACCACCACCGTGCTCAAAAAGATATAAGTGAGGTACTAGAGCAATTCCATAGCTCAAAAAATTTAAGGAAAGCACATAGAGCAATTCTAACAAATCATAACATAATTTTGGCTCTCTCAAATAGGTGTGTCTAGCAAGGATGATTGTGACAAACTAAAAAGCAAAACAAGAAAAGACTCATATAATACAAGACGCTCCAAGCAAAACTCATGATATGGGACGAATAAAAATATAGCTCCAAGTAAAATTACCGATGGTCATTAGAACAAAGAGGGGATGCCTTCTGGGGCATCCCCAAGCTTAGTTGCTTGGTTCTCCTTGAATATTAACTTGGGGTGCCACTCCTTATTCCTTCATCCATCGTGATCTCACCCAAAACTTGAAAACTTCAATCACACATAACTTAACAAAAACCTTCGTGAGATCCGTTAGTATAATAAAGTAAATCACCACTCAAGTACTGTTGCAAACCCATTCATATTTTATTATTTCATTATGCCTACTGTATTCTAACTTTACCATGGCTTATAACCCCCGATATAGTCCATAGATTCATCAAAATAAGCACACAATGCAAGGAAAACAGAATCTGTCAAAAACAGAACAGTCTATAGTAATCTGAAACTTTCCCATACTTCTGTAACTCCAAAAATTCAGAACAATTAGGAAGACGTGGGAAATTTGTATATCAATTCTGTGTAAGAAATTCAGAATTTTTCGTCGCATCTGTGAATTTTCAAAATTCTGCTACTGGACGCAAAAGTTTCTGTTTTCCAACAGGATCAAATCAACTATCACCCAACATGTTCCTAAAGGCTTTACTCGGCACAAACACTAATTAAAACATAAAAAACATAATCATAACAGTAGCATAATTGTTCAAAAACACAAGAACAGAAAGAAAAAAGTGAAAATTTTATTTTATTCGTTGGGTTGCCTCCCAACAAGCTCTTTCTTAATAGCCATTAAGATAGGCTTGAAATTTTATTGATGATCACAAAAAAGGACAAGAATTGAAGCACAAACAGACCATCATAAAACATGTGACAAACACATTTAAGTCTAACATGCTTCCTATGCATAGGCATTTTATAAGCAAACAAATTATCAAGACAAGAGAAACCTAGCATATGCAAAGAAGGAGAAAGAAATAATAGCAATCTCAACATGAAGAGAGGTAATTTAGTAATATGAAAATTTCTACAACCATATTTTCCTCTATCATAATAATTACATGTGGGATCATAATCAAATTCAACAATATAGCTATCATATAAATTTTTCACTTCATGATCCACATGCATGCAAAGTTGTCACTCTTCCAAAATAGTGGGATTATCATCAACTAGAGTCATGACCTCTCCATACCCACATTTATCAATAATTTCATAAGATTGAACACTCTCCAAATATGTGGGATTATTTTTTTCTAAAGTTGACACTCTTCCAAACCCACTTTCAATATTATTGAAAACATTATTATCAATAAAATATTCATCATGAGGCTCAAATAAATTTTCAAGATCATAAGAAGAATCACCCCAATCATGATCATTACAATAAGTAGTGGACAAATCAAAATTTGCATCCCCAAGCTTGGGGTTTTGCATATCATTAATACAATTGACATTAATAGAATTTATAATAACATCATTGCAATCATGCTTTTCATTGAAAGAGATATCATGAATCACTTTATCAATTTCTTCTTCCAACACTTAATCACAATCTTCAGATTCATGAATTTCAAGCAAAACTTCATAGAGATAATCAAGTGCACTCAATTCACTAGCAATTGATTCATCATAATTGGATATTTAAAAAATATTAGCAAGTGATGAGGATCCATATCAATAGATTTTTAGCAAGCGAAGATGCAAGCAAATAAAAGGCAGATGGTAACACAAGAAAACAAAAGATCGAGCGAGAAAAAGGCAAACGGAAAGAAGGCAAATATTTTTGTGCTTTTCTGAAAACATTTTAGAAGTGGGGGAGATGAAAACGAGAGGCAAATGGCAAATAAAGTAAATTGCAAGGAGATGAGATTTATGATTGGGTACCTGATAGATCTGGACTTGATCCTCCCCGGCAACGGCGCCAGAAATTCCTTCTGGTGATTGTGATATGTGTTGGTTTTCTTTTCGAAGAGGAAGGGATGATGCAGCACAGCAACAGTAAGTATTTTCCTCAGTTACGAAACCAAGGTATCAATCCAGTAGGAGGATCCACCAAACTATGTAAGCAGTACCTTCACACAAATAACAAAAACTTGCAACCCAACGCGTAAGAGGGGTTGTCAATCCCTCCTCGGTATTGAGATAGATTAAATTGCATCAGATTGGATAAATAGATCTAGCAAAAACACAAAATAAAATAAAGAAAGAAAAAGTGCAGCACGGTATTTTTGGAATTTTGGATTAATAGATCTGAAAATAATATGATAGGAAATAGACCCGGGGGCCGTAGATTTCGCTAGAGGCTTCTCTCAAGAAAATAACATACAGTGAGTAAACAAATTATTGTTGGGCAATTGATAGAAAAGCAAATAATTATGATGATATACAAGGCAATGATCATGTATATAGGCATCACGTCCAAGATTAGTAGACCGGCTCTTGCCTGCATCTACTACTATTACTCCACACATCGAGCACTATCCAGCATGCATCTAGTGTGTTAAGTTCATGAAGAAACGGAGTAATGCAATAAGAACGATGACATGATGTAGACAAGATCTATTCATTTAGGAATAGAACCCATCTTTTAATTCTTAATAGCAACGATACATGCGTGCCTCGCTACCCCTTCTGTCACTGGGTGAGGACACCGCAAGATCGAACCCATCACAAAGCACCTCTTTCCATTGTAAGAAAAATCAATCTAGTTGGCCAAACCAAACCAAAGTTTCAGAGAAGAAATACGAAGCTATAACAATCATGCATAGAGAGTTAAATAAAGATTTAAATAATATTCATGGATGGAACTGATCATAAACTCACAATTCATCGGATCCTAACAAACACACCATAAAAAAGAGTTACATCAAATAGATCTCCAAGAACATCGAGGAGAACATTGTATTGTAGATCAAAAAGAGAAAATAAACCATCTAGCTACTGCCTACGGACCCGTAGGTCTGTGGTAAACTACTCACGCACCATCGGAGGGGCAAGGGTGATGATGAAGAACCCCTCCGTGATCGTTGCCCCCTCCGGCAGAGTGCTGGAAAAGGCCTCTAGATTGGATGTCGTAGTTCTGGAACTTGCGACGGCGGAAACTCCTATATCTCTGGTCCCGTAGGGTTTTTGGGATTTTAGAGTATTTATAGAGCTAATAGTTGGTGGAGAGGGGGTCCATGGGCCCCACTACCACCAGGGCGCGTCAGGGGCCTCTGGCGCGCCCTGGTGCCTTGTGGGCCCCACGGGCCTCCCCTTGGGAACTTACTTGGCTCCCAAGTTGTTTTCCGTCCAGAAAAAAATCATCAAAAAATTTCGTGGCATTTCGACTTCGTTTGGTACTGATATTCTGCGAAGTAAAAAACAAGCAAAAAACAGCAACTGGCACTGGACACTATGTCAATAGGTTAGTCCCAAAAAATGGTATAAAGTTGCTATAAAATGAATATAAAACATTCAAGATTGATAATATAACAGCATGAAACAATCAAAAATTATAGATACGTTGGAGACGTATCAATCACCGCCGCCACGCATCGAGCAGGCCGTACCAGCCAGATCAGACCTGACCAGAAGCCAGACCACACGTACAACCGATCCATCCACCAGGCCCTCCATCCGCCGTCACCGATCCGAGATCCGACCAGCCACAGAGCCGCCCGCCGCCGCCGCGAAGGTGGGCCGGTCGCGGCACCGCAGGACCCGACAAGCCACGCCTCCACATGCCGAGGGCCCCGGCTCACCCCAAGCCATGGGAGAGAAGTAGAGACCCACGCTACCGCCATCTGCCCCAGGCTTAGCCCGACGGCATGCGGCGGCGACGGGAGGAGAGGAGGGAGTAGATCGGGGCTCAACGACGACTATGGTAGCGGCCCGCCCGAGTCGCCCGATGCGGGAGCGACGCGGGGGTCTCGTATTTTGTCCCTGCGAGTTGCGATCTCAATGAAGACCATGCATGTGGTGGAATTTTTAGTGTGATGTCCGGTTAGGAGGAGAGAGAAAAGGATGACCATGCATGTGAAGAGAGAGAAAAGAGGGAGCATGCATGTGGTAGGACTTTTCGTGTGATGTCTGGTTGGAAGGAGAGAGAAAAGGGGGCCATGCACGTGAAGAGAGAGAAAAGAGTGGAGGACAAGGCGGAGGCTTTTGCTTGATCAAGTGGATGTCCGGACTCCGGTATAACTCCCCTGATTGTCTCGGCTTTGCTGGAACATGAACTTCCAGACCACTTCCCGGAATGGTAAAGTGTCCTCATTGAATTATAAAATGAACAAAACTATCCGATGAGACATATACCTGAGTTTTGCGGGTCTCCCCTGAAAATGCCCTAATGGTTACCCTGAGGGGTCGGGACAGCGTGACTGAAAGCGCACGTCATGGGTTAGTGGGAACTTGTCCTGGTTGGCTTGTGCTTCACAATGGAATACTTTTTTGTTTTGATGAAACGGAGCACTATGGAATACTAGTAATACTACTGGTTGCACCGTGCACACGACTTTACGTACAAC
The DNA here is from genome assembly GCA_011799875.1 of Thinopyrum elongatum. Taxonomy (NCBI): domain Eukaryota; kingdom Viridiplantae; phylum Streptophyta; class Magnoliopsida; order Poales; family Poaceae; genus Thinopyrum; species Thinopyrum elongatum. The sequence continues at coordinate 598,229,953 of CM022303.1, read as the reverse complement.
GTCTCAAGTCTCGCCGATCACTCGGAGCCGAACCAAGTTTGCAAAGGCATACGTCCATACGGATCGACGTATTTTCCTTCACTTGACTGAAAGCGTCCGGGGTTCGGGTTGGAACTTTGTCCTAGTTTGGTTCGGGAGTGACAGTTGACATGGAATAGTAGTCCATAGCCCGGGGCAGTGGCGGAGCCAAGGGCGCGGGGGGTGGGGGGGGGGGGGGGGGGGTATAACGTGACTAAGGATACAATCGTAGTATGCACATAACCGGCCCCCCCTATCTAGACGTGTGTATTTTAGAGAAAAGAAATAAGCCCATGGAGAAGCCCACTAGCGGCCAGATTGGCAAATTGGCCTCCGCTCTAGTCTCGGGAAGTTGCGTTATCCGTTCCGTGATTAGCGTGAGATTAAAGGTCGTGCCGCCGCCGTCCTATGCCTTTGCCACCATTGGCGCTGCCTGCCTCTGATCTCCTTCCTCCGCTGCTCATGATCTGATTCATACGGAGAGTCGGCAACGCGCGCAGCGTACTTCACTCCTCCAGCCAACGCAGAACGCACAAGCCAAGGTTATCTGGTTAACACATCAGACTCTATATTAACCTCTCAATTCTGATCTTGCATCAGTTTTATACATCAGATTTTAGTTGGTTTTGTTGTGTGATTTGAGATGCTATGAAGAGTTTATGTCCTGCACATGTCTTATAAATATCTTGATACAAATTATCTTGTCCGAGTTCCTATTTGTGATGCAAATTTTTCCTACGCCAAACTAATACAATATAGCTAGTATTATCAAAATTATTAATATTTTTTATCTTGTTGACATGTAGAGGCCAATTTTAAAAATAAATACAATTGTAATATTTTTTTTGTATCATCGAAGGGGAACCTTGTTCTACACCCTCTAGTCCAAAATATAAGGTGTATTAATTTTTTTTAATGACAAACTTCTCTAACATTGGCCGGGTTTGTAGTGGAAAATATGAATGCTTATGGGACCAAATCATTATAATTAGATTTTTCATGAAATATATTTTCATATTTTCTTTATTTAATATCAATATGTTGATATATTTTGCTACAAACTTGGTCAAAAATAGATATGTTACATTTTGAAACTCGACGAGTACAAGATTATTTTTGTGATTTTTTTTGTCTACTTGGCTTAGCCCCCCTGTACCCAAATCCTGGCTCCGCCCTGGCCCGGGGTGCACGATCGGCTAGTGATCCGACGGGTGTCCGTCCGTCGGAACCAACACGGTTTCTCGGTTCAACTTGATGATTTGGATACGTTGGCGGCGTCGTTGTCCGGGGAGTGATGATGAGTCAGACGGTGCTGCCGTCCACCACACACACGTCGACAGCAAGGGGAGAGAACTCGATGCAGCTTGGATTACTGGAAAGTTCTTTGTCGTGGCTACAGTTATGTCTGTCTGTCTGTCGGTCCAGTCGGCACGATCCAGCGAGTAGCGGGTATAGTTTTTTTTCCTTGAGATGCGGTTGGAGGAATTTGAGTTCGACACAGGATGTTTTATTTGCGAGGCCAATAATGCGCACACGTGGTTACCCGAGCAAACAAACGTTTTCACACAAGATTCGCTTCAGCAAACGGCGACATCGAAGAGTGTTCCCTCAAAAACCACTTTCGATGACGGCTCAAAAGATGTCACGCTATAACAAATATATTTGCCATGTTATTATTGAAAGATTTGCCATGTTATTTTTTTTTGCCATGCTAACAGAGTAAATTGTCAGGAATTTACCATGCTGTATAGAAGAGTAAATTGTCATGCGTACTAGAGATTTGCACGTGGCATTTTTTTTTTTGCCATTCTACAGCGGGAGAAAGTTGCCACAAAATGTTCATGATTTGCCATGCTGCAAAAGAGGACAATTGTCATGCCATTGCTGGAGATTTGCCATGCTGTAGAAGAGAATTGCCGCGCATGTCTTCTAGAATTTATCGTGCTGCACAAGAAGAACTGACAGGTTACATAAAAAAATTGCCATGCTGTTAATATAGGACAAAGAAAATTCCCTCACGAAGGTCTTTGTTATGCCTGATAGTTTCGCCTCGATGGCCTTCCCAATGAAGACGTCGTGATTTGTGCGCCTCAAAACAATGCCCCGTGGAGCGTTCGCTCAAAAACGTCTTCGAACAGACGTCAGTTCTATAACATATAGGCTGTTTTTTATATGAGTGAAAGGGATAAGAGATTTCTGAACTTTCGTGCATTTGTGATGAGGGGATTCATGACATAACCATGCATGCTACAAGAGCAGAACTAACCAACTGAGCCGCAACCTCTATGTGTGCGCACTTGTGTCGTGTTCTGCTTTGTGTATTTCGACCGCGTGAGCATGACGATGTGTTTTGGAATGTGTCACTTAGGCCACCTCCAAAGAGGACCCTCAAACCTCCCGCAAGCGTCCAGACCGAGTTGTCTGAATGCAGTTTGCCATATAACAATATCCCGCATCCGTCTGCGGACCAGTCCGGACATCCGTTTTTCGGTAAACTGGAAGCAAACTAGGGGGGAGCTTTGCAGGAGTCTGGACACTAGCCACGTAGGCCTTCGACACCCAAAACCTTGGTCGGACCCCGCGTCTCCATCATTACCTCTTTCTCTGCATCCGCTTTCTCTCTCGCCACCGCTGCCGTTGTACCACCCCGGCCACCCGCCAACCCGCTGCCGGAACTCCGCAACCCCCACCACTACACCAGGCCTCCACGTTGTTTGTCCTTCGCTGCTCCACACCTCTCGTCCGTCCACCGCCGTGCAGGTACCATCTGTCCCTATGGTAGTCACCACCCCCGGCAAGTGTCCGGTGAAATGCCCATGCTAATTTTTTTGTCCCTTGTTTCAAGAAATGGATTTGGACATGAGGTACATATACGAGCACTATGTTGAGTCGTCCGACATAGAGGACTACACAGATGAAACGGCAATGATGCAGGTGGTCCTTGTATACACGGATCAAGCTGAAGAGCATGTTCTCAATTTGAAGGGATCGATCAAGGGTCATTGAGTGCTCAATCGGAATAGGGCACGGTGCCATTTGATGCTGATAGATGACTACTTCCCCCCCGATGCCCTATTCACTGACAGTTTTCGCCGGCGCTTTTGAATGCGGAAAAATGTCTACGATCGCCTTTACCATGGCGTCCGGTCATTTGATTACTACTTCATCTTGAAGAAGGATGCTATTGGAAGGATTGGATTCCCTGGTTATCAGGAGTGCACGACTGCATTACAGATGCTTGCATATGGCACAACTGCAGATTCAAGGGACGAATACCTCTGGATGTCTGAGAGCACATGCAGAGACACCATCGCCAGATTTTCTACTGCCATGGTCTCTGTGTTTGGACCTCAGTACTTGAGAGAACCAACTGTCTTAGACAACGAGAGGCTCTTGGCAATGTCCGAAAGAGGGTGGCCAGGTTTGCTCGGATCTTTTGACTACATGCATTGGAGATGGAAGAACTGTCCAAAAGCTCTACAAGGGAATTATCAGGGCCATGTTAAGAAGCCCACAATCATTCTTGAAGGAGTTTCATCACAGGATCTCTGTGTTTTCCACACTTTCTGTGACATGCTCAGGTCTCAAAATGACATCAATGTGCTGCAGCGGTCTCCATTGTTTGCTAGATTGACTAGAGGAAAAGCTCTTCCTTGCAACTAGGCATGAATATAACATGGGCTACTATCTGGTGGACAATATCTATCCTCTGTGGGCTACCTTTTTTAAAACCATCTCTGAGCCAGTTGATCAGAAAAGGTCTCACTTTAAATTGCCTAAAGACAAGAAGCAACCATAAATGATGTGGATAAGGCATTTGGAGTGCTCCAGGCATGTTTTGCAGTTGTTCATGGACCTGCTAAACTATGGGATCCGAAGACCTTATGGGAGGTGATGACATATTGTGTGATCATGTGCAACATGACCGTGGAGGATGAGGGTGAAGATGTTACCACAACTCTTGAATTTGAGAACATGGGTGATCCTATCAAACTTCTAGATCAGAATTTGACCACGTTTGATGAGTTTTTTTTTTAAATGCATCAACAAATTCGGCATCGAGCAACTCATGAGCAAATCAAGGAAGATTTGATTGAGCACCGTGGGCGTTAAAGGAGACAACTACAACATATGTGCTAGTTGATTTCAAGTTTGAACTACATCAATTTGAAACTTATTGGATTGTAATATTTAAATAGGAACTACGATTTGATACGCAGTTATTTTGAGCTGCGGGCTTAAAAAAATGAGGCGGAAGTTTTGTGGCTAGCTTTGGATGTCCGGTTCTTGCATCAGTGTCTACATACTGGTCTCCACGGGTCCGCGGACGGATACGGTGGCCGATTTGGCGGTCAGCATTGGAGATGCCCTTACAACCTTTTTATGTTGTAAGAACAAGAAATGGTTGCCAAGTACACAAGTGAAGTGGGTGGAAACCTCTTGAACTAAATACCTGCAGCATAAAAAATACACTCAAACTAAACAAGCACATAGAGATTTATTCATTATTGATAACCGATAGTTTGTGTAACAAAATTCATGTATCGATCTATAGCTGAGCTAGTAAGTTTGACCGGCCATACCTTCCTTTCAAAACTGAAAACAAAATTTTGAGCTTCCTGCTTAAAAAATAATTGTCTAGCTTGTAGGTGCACCGGTCGTTGTAATTGAAAGTATGCAATATGATTTTTAGTTTTGGGGTATACGATTTAAATTGATAGGTAATCTCCATGTTCCTCTAGAAAAGCGACAACCTCCATGCATATATAATTTAAAAGAAGAATGCAGTTATATTTTTGATTGTTCAGTAGAAGCATGTTAATTAAGTTTTATAATTCATAATTGTCTTTACTCTTGTCCATCTATCTTATATGTTCTTTGGTTTATTCTACACACTTTTACTCTCTTCAACTACTCTACCTCTTATTTTCACACATGTACCCTCGTTCTAGAGTATTTCTTTCTCTCCTCCCTTTGTATAGCTAGGTGCCATATCTACTTAGCTGAGAGTTTCAATATTGCATACACACGGCCATTTGCAATACTATATATGTTCTTAGCCAGTTGGTTGTTGGTATATCAATATGATGAGAAGGATATTCGTTCTTTAGTTCCATTGTCCATTTTCCTCTGTACTCGTTAGTCTCACAATTCGGCGTGGGAGGTATTATGATGTAAAAATGTGCAACGGGTATGTTTATCAGAGATCCAACACGAGTGTGATGCTCTGCTTCTTCAGGAAACTGAGTAGGGCTAATGCATAATTATTTACCACACAACATGGTGTATACAAAAATATCCAACACAGAGGAATAATATTGCATTGATTGACGTTAATAATATCTTGGATTCGCCCTCATAGTAGTGTTACCTTTACCTCATGTTTTTTTGTGGGAGAAAGAGACAAAAAATATAGGAGCTTCGAGCATTTGTGATCACGAAATTTGTGACTTGACCATGCATGCTACATGGTAGACGAGTTGCGCCCACGGCCTTTATGTGCACTTGATGTGATTTGTGGCACATGGAGATGGGGTTTTTAAAAGGAGAAGGGTCCTAAAGGACCAAGAGAAGCCTCACTAAATTGCAAACATTACATTACGACTGACCTAAGGACCCAATATTAAAACTAAATTACATCTAGGCCTAGGAACTTTACATAAAGATCCCAACCACTAGAAGCAAATTGCATTTTGGTATTTTTTTTCTTCGAGGAGACTTCACCGAACCAACCTCTGAATCATCTGGGATAAAACTACTTGGAATAGAGAGATTTTTGTAGCGTTGCCACTGGGTCTTGCAAGGGGTGGAGGGTGCGAACACCAAGTACCTCCCTTTAGGTATCATAGCCAGGAGGATAAGAAGGAGACGACACGATCCATTGTCGTGATAACTCCATATGTTTGCCCTTCGGTCCAAATTTTTTCCATAGTGGCAGAAGCTAGCAATCAACCGCTAAGGTGTGGGAATCCTAGTGCACGGTAGCTCTACCACAACCACCATGATGAGGAGGTAAGATAGGAGAAACTGCCATTGTCTAGATCCAAGGCAGGAGGCGCTTGTCCGACATGATGGTGGATCTAAGGAAGTCAAAGTCAAACTCCTCGATGTTCTCCCTTCATCGACCCTGGCAATAGAGTTTATCAAGGGAAGCCTCTCTCTCTCTCTTCTTTCGTTGATCCAGCCGACCCACGAGTTTACTGAAGGGGCAATAATATGTTATTGTGTTTTCGACCAACTTAGAATCATTTTTTGTCCCAGCCACTTAACCAAAGTTTTAGGAAATTTACGTAGATATCCAAGATGTATTTATTTGTTGCAACTGGTTAAGAGCTTTACAAGCTATGGATAGAACATCAAGCAACTCAGTTATTCAGCTAATAATTTCAGTTAACATGAGGATTTGTTACTTAAGATTTTGTCAAGTGATATGTTCAACTATTTATGAAACCAAGTTGTGATCAGCCGGGATTAATTGGGTCTGCAACCTGTTAAAGAAAAAAAGTCATGACTCGATAATGTAGCTGAAATAAATATCTTCTTTTTCATAACGTACGAGGACGACGATGCCCTGCTCAAGAAGTTTAATGAGTTTGTAAGGTTCTCGCTAAGATTATAGACTGCACCCTCTTCATCAACCCCTAAGGTATACCGCATTGGTCTCCTACTGCTAATAGTTAATATTAATATTGTTGATGTATGCTAGTAGCAAGAAGACATTGCATCGTTTGATGCAAGTTTGAGTCCTAAGATTGTTAAATTTCTACTAGTCAGATGTTTGCATCCTAAGATTGTTTCTGTGTGTGCTTGTTTATCTTTCCGAAGCAAAGTTCGAGGACGAGGCATAATGTTAGATCTTTAATTACGTATATATAGGTGTTTTGGGGGGATTTTTTTTAGACGTGGCAGGCATTGTTTTTGGATTATTGTATGTATGTTATCTTCTATGAGAAGATATATAGATGTATATGTGATGTTCTTCGAAAACATGTTAAGTGCTTGTATATATGTGCTCTTTTATGAAAATGTTGTTGTGGCCGAGTTTGTTTGCATGGGATCTTCTGTGCAGATGGTTGATGCTATATTTTGCATCCTTAGAAGTACATCAGTGACCGACCATTTGGGCGACCAGTGATGACTAATTCTAGTCATTAGTGACCGAGCAACTAGACCACTGACCGATCATTGACCCCGAGGCAATGAGCGGTCAAACACAGTTAGTGATGATATGATTTGGTCAGTTAGTGTTGTCCGGTTCTATAGTAGTAAGGCAAAGCAGGAGACATCACAGACATGTCCATATGGCCTCCCTTCAGCTAGAAAAATTGAAGTTGGACTGGCGGAGGCCATTAATTGACTGCCAAGGTGTGAGAACCCCAACACATGACGTAACTCTGCTACAGCCAGCATCGATGAGGAGATCAGACGAGAGTGACTGAGATCTCTCTAGATCAAACACCTCGGGCCCTTCTTCAATGTGGTGGTGTATCCAAGGAAGTCGAAGTCTAACTCCTCACTATTCGCCCTTTCACCTCCTCAGCAATAGAGTAGATCAAGAGAAGCCTCTCTCTTCTTCTATAGATCCACCCGGCACGCAAGCTTACTGAAGGAGTTCTCTTCTAGAACTCCTTCGATGGCCATCGAGAAATAAGAGAGACGGGAGCTCCCGGGCCTCCTCAGAGCTCAGCGATCGTGGGCCGTCGGATGCGTTCGCTTGATGGGTTTTGAACTGTCAGATCGAGCCACTGGATGACCTTGGCCGTTGGATCGAAGCCGAGGCACTGTAGGAATGAATAGTTACCGTCTCGCCGTAAAAATCTCGTGCCACCGCGCGTAATTCCTGTCCCCCGCCGAGGGTATTTTCGTAATTTTGCTATGGGGTATAAAAGCCCAATGCCCATAGGGTTTCTCCCCAATCGTCTTCCTCCCTCTTCCTGTTCACGGAGGGGGAGCCGCCGCCGCCCCTTCCCCTTCCAAAGCTCGCGCTCTTCCTCTCTTCCCCGACCCCCTCGCGCCGCCAGCCGCTGGCCCGCCGACTCCTTCACCTCCGGGAAGCACCGCCTTGTTTGCTCCTGTTCGGCGGCGGCCGTGGTCGAGCTCGAGCCCGGGCGCGGTGGCGCGTTGTTGAGCACGGCTGCGGCCCGAAGCAGCGGGGGTAGAGGTGCAGGGCGAGGAGCACCCGCCGGAGGCGCTCGATGTGGCTCCCCCGTCACTCCTCCTTCTACGCTGACTGCAGGTGCTCCCCCGTGGCCCCTCCTTCTCCTCCATCGCTAGGCAGGGCTCAGCTGCAGTTCTACTCCAGGCCCTCTCTCTCTCTCTCTCTCTCTCTCTGACTGCTACTGCATCCATCATCTAGGAACCGCTACTCTTGTATAATATTTTTCGTTCGATTTGTTATCTCTCGGTGCTCATCTAGGTCTTCTGTTGCCATTCGATTTGATGCTATTCTAGGGTTAGGATTTGCTATTGGATTGGTGACTGCCGTGAGCTGATAACATGTCAGGTTACTATGATCTCCCGTTCCTGTTGATCGAGGTTGCTTTGTTGATTCTGACATATGGATGTTGCTGTCCCAAAGTTGAATTTCAAGATACTAGGGGCTGGAATAGCATATGGTCCATGGTCTCTTAAACAGCAATGATTCTGATTATCTCATCACTTGATTGATACGAATGAATGGTCAATTCTGTAGTTTTTTATGGTGCTGGGATGTGCGTTAGATGCATCCTCCCAAGTGCCGGGAGGATACCATGCTGCATGCTCGTTCCTGGATGCAGCACCGGAGTGAGTGGCGGGTCAAGGTGGTCATAGCCGACCGCGCGCTCGCCGGCGCCACCCGTGGGTGCTCCCCCTTGGATACGTTCTTTCTTACATCTCCTGACACACTGTCCTTGTCCGCCGGTGTGCAGGTCCGTTCTTCTTCTTACTCTAGCAGCAGACACTGGAGTAGTTATGCATCTATGATTTTCCGCTGCTTCTGCACCATTGTGTGTTCCATTAGTAGCTTGTGTATGGTATTATAATTAGTTCACACCATTGGTTAATTTTAACTTGAGAGGGGCCAGTAGATTGTTGTATTATTGGTCCCAAAGATCTAAGATTGATTGAGTTGCTCTTTGTATTATATTAACTTCAGTTCCTTTATATTCCAAAAGAAAAGGCATCGAGTAGCAATAAAACGTGTGACCTATATGGCACATCCACTGATTTCTTTAATTTGTTGCTCGCTTAGCTTGATGTGCTTAACCTGCTTTTGTGATTAACCACATGAAGCAATGAAGGTGATGTGGATCCTAAGCCCCAATTTATATGTTCTGATTCTGAGTTTACATCTGGCTACATGTCAGGTAATAGAAATAAATTTTAGTTGATTTATGCCTCAATGTTGTTCATACCATGTTCTTCAGATGAGTACAATTATCAATCTCCATGATATCAAAATCTGTACCTCTTCCTGATTTAGATTCAGTTTAGCTATTTACCATGATTCGATATATTCATCTTATGGATAAAAAAAGATCCTGTTTTTAGGTGAGAGGGAGAGGTTCAAGATGAAGGATGATATTTCTATTTGATGTTGGGATAGAGCAGGACAATCCATTGCATAGTTGTTTGCTTACAACAAGTTGATTACGAGTCTATTCGGGTGCATAGTCGTTCGATGCATGTACGGTGTACATCTGAATAATGTTTGTGCTTACATATGTGTCCTTCTATTGTTTTTTTTGGTTTACCAATGCGTAGGTCTGATCCAGTGACAGCAACAACAGCACAGGGTGCATGAGAAGGCCTACATATTTCTGAAAAGAGCACGCCATTGCCATCGACGGGAGAAGCGCATGCTGCTGCTCATGCGGCTACTCCGTCAAGGTCACCCATTGCCCGACCATTGTCCTCGCGCTGCGCGTGCACTCAGGTGCTACATCCCAGGTTCCTATATCTCACATGCACACATACGCACACAGTTCTGATCCCCCTTTTCTGCTTATGCATACAGCAAACAAACGAAATTGTCGATGCATTGAGAGCTTCGTGTCGTGTCCACCTGTTGGTGGTGCTAATGTGAGGATTTCAATGTCTCCCTCACTCTATATGCATGTATCTTTCTCGGTCCCAGTCCCCTTTTTGCTATTAGTTCATCCCTGTCATGATCACTAAGGTTATTCTTGGTTTTGTAGTTGTGGATTGCTATGGAGAATGAATGCCCCGATTAATTAGTATTTAGATGTATTATCCCAGACCTCAGATGGATTAGTTTTGAGGTACTTTTTTGAGTTAGAGATTTGTCAATCCATGCATATGTTAACATTTAGATGAAATGATACATATTTTTGCATCTTAGGTTGTATATTTCAGATGCTGGAACTGAGAGAGCACTTCAATGTCGCTGCTAATGTTGGGTGCTGCTTTGGTATGCCTCTTTTTCTCATGTTCCTTTGTTAGTTTTTTTGCTTATATGATGCTCCCTTGTATTCCGTTAGCAGGAATTTCAAGTAGGATATGAACACAAGAAGGCTTGAGCAAAACACTCTTGTGTTGCTCAAGGGCTTGGTTAATGAGTGCGAAAATAAGAGGTGTGGGAAATTAATTGTGAGGAGGCTAGCTTTATGTTTTTTAAATCTGCTGCATATGTGTGAATTTTTTCCTTGCTACCCATGCTGTCAGAGAAATCTCTAGCTATTCTTTCAGATTGTATGACCTGCTTCCATTTCTTCTCTATGCACAAATTATTTTTCATCGTTGATGCACAGTTCTGGATTCAGTTGAGCCATGATTTTGACACTTGCTTTGCTGCGGACAAGTGTAGGAGCTCCTTTTGGTTGCCCCCCTCATCTGTCATTGTTGGATCTGTGGCAGCCTTCGCGTCTTCGTTCAGGGACTTACAGGTCGACCCCTCTTCTTCCTCTTCTCTCTGCTGCTGTTCCTTTTGCATATCTAGGTTGGTGCTCGTGCTCGTGTATATTTGATGTTGAGCTCGGTAAACTGTGCTTGTCGTTCGTGTAAATGTGCATGCTAGCAAAAGAGTGTTATCTTTTTTTGTCTTGTATTGGTGGAGACAGAGAGTATTATCCACTGGTTGGATTTTAGTGGTTTTCCTTCATTGTTTGTTTGTTTGTGGATTACAGGAGTGTGCTTTTTCTTCCTTGGCTGGATCCTACTAGGGATGGAATTATTTTCTCATTAGCACATGGATCCTTTACTTTAGTAACCTTGATAGAGAATATTGCGTTGTATATGCATGGTGGTACATACTTTGTATTTCAGCGTTTTATTTGTGAATGTGTTAGAATGGATAAACACGTAACTTTATGTTTTTCTTTTCTCTGGCAGCTAGATGATTGTGTGTGACGGTTAGCTTTGGAGAATGGAAAAGGCAATGCCAATGGTCCAAATACCAATTGTCGGACCAACACTGTGAATGATGTGGTTCCATCGAGACATGTTCCATCGTAGATACTATCCTCTGGGTCAGAAGTAGAAAACATTTTTAGATCAAGTCAGGCAAGCAGTAGGACTCGAACATCCGCTAACAATTTATTTGGCATTTGTGTTTCTCTTATTGTTATACCTGAATGCTTATTGCCTTGCAGCTCTATATTTTTGTGGCAATGGCCACTGGTGTTAATTGTTTGGGCAATGTGTGCTTTAATTTTCAGAAATCGAGAAAACAATATATATTTACCTATTTTAGTTTTTGTATCCTATCAACATAAGGGATAATGCTCTGAGGGAGAGTGATTTTACTGCATGTCCTATTGACAGGTAATTTTTAGTCTCCATTGCCTTATTCCCTTTGTATTTAATTATAAATATATCTGTCATCTGCTCTCATATTCTGATACTTCATTTTGCTTATGTGCACTGAATTTACACTGTTGTGCGATGAGCTTGTGGTCCTAAAATTACTGTGCATACTATTCCATTCTATTGTATTTTAAAATGATTGATAGTTCACCCACTCGATACAGTTCCTTTTAGATCAACTGACTGATATTCATAGTTCTAACGTACCTCAGACCAGGCTCGAGGTTAATGCGTGTCTTCTAATGGCGTCCCTCTTACAAAAAGCATACAAGTATCTAGCCCAGTCCACAAATCCGTAGTTGATGTGCCTCTTGTGTGACGTGTAACTTTTGAAACATCATAACCATATTAACTTTGAATAAAAGCTTCTAAGGAATACAAGTTATGAATAAAATATTGTTGCATCAAAGAGCGTCTGTTGATATTGTGTAGTGCATCATGATCAACTACACTGCAAACATCTGCAAATATTACTCTTGGGTTAATCATTGTATATTTTACTCCAATTAGTCATACATCTTCCATTTATTTGTTTACACATGTTTGGCATATTTGAGTTCCAGGTCACCGACTCAAAATTTACAGTTAATTTATTTGGCTCCAAATATATTTGCTCACTGATTTTCTGCATAGGTATCATTTTATGTGTTTAATTGCGACCTGGGAGCGGCGAGGGCAGATTACATCTGTGCGAGGAGCGCCCACCGCAGGTGCTGGATGTGAGGCTCACTCCTTCTCGTTGCTAGAGGTTGCTAAATTGGTGCAAAGAGAGCAAGAGGAAGATGATGAGGCGACATGAAAAAGGTTCAGATTCCTCTACTGCTTGTACCCCCATTACTCCCACAACCCCACCTTTGCCTTTATTATTGTACTGATATGTTGATGGATCTTCTTTCTAATTATAATCAGTTCAAATTTAGGTTGTGAGAACACTGAGTTCTCAAAAATGGCTTGCTGAATTTCTGCATCAAGGCTCCCTAGATATTGCTCTGTTTTAGATCAGATCCAGAGAAGGGCGAAGATAACCGAAACATCGTTTTGTCATTTCAATACTATTATCCCCCCTTCTCATCTCTAATACAAGCTAGCTCTCTATTTTTTATTGTTTAGGGTGTACTTTCTGCAATTAGGGATATGTTTTGTTGTTTAGGGTGTAAATTCAAGTTTGTTAGTGACACTGCATGCCTGACTCTCCTGTAGGATCTGAGCGCTGGACCATGGTGCTGGACAGGGCACCGCGCCCCAAGACCGTTTTTTGGAATTCCAATATACTTGCAAAAAGAAGCGAAAGTTGAGGACCAGGTTGTTCTGAGTATATTTGTTACAACAAGTATGATTTGGTATATACATTTCATATGAAATTTGTCAATGGCGTGTGATGGACCTTGATGTTTTGTACGGAACCATTAGTAAGTATTTACTCTACTGCTTTTTGAGATGTTTCCTTTGTAGTGAATTTGCTTTCCGTATAAATTTAGCCTATGATGGGTAGCTGCCTTGCTTATATATGGATATGTTGCAAACTTTGTTTTATATTAGTACTTCTTATGTTTGCGCTCTTAGTACTGAACTTAATGTCAAGTGGTTATCTTTTGTTGTCTTGCTTCTATTATAAATTAATGTTTCTTATTTCTTTTATTTTGTTTTCTTGTTCGAATAAATATGCTAAATGACGATTCTCACTAATTGAGCACTACCTGCTTGACCAAAACGTTGAGACCGGCAACGTCGCGCCAAGGCACGATCCCGATCTAGTTGTCCACTATGGACAACAATGAGAGGAAACAAAGGGGACCATTGACCACAGCTCGGAGGTGCCGGTGGAAAGCTAAAAAACAGCATGCTGCTAGTCACCATAGTGGCAAAACTAACTCCCATTTCCACGCCGGGCAGCAAAGCTACCGAGGATTTAGAGGGGCGGAGCAAGAGTGCTGCAGAAGAGCACCGATTGGTTGGAAGGCGAGAAGGGTGGATCTTTTTTACTTATGTACTGCATCACTTGCGGAATGAGTTCGAGAACCGATGTGAAGTTTTCTAAAAGAAACTTTCGGAAAAGGCATGTGAAGTTTAATAATTCACTATGTTCTTTATTCTTGCCACGCTATCTTATCTATTCTTTTATTTATTCTACCCATTTCCACTCTCTTCAACCACCTAGTTCTAGTCTTCGCACATGGACCCCATTTATAGATTACTTTCTCTCCTCCCTCTATATTTCCATGTGCTATGTATAGCTACTTTGCTGAGATCTCAAAGATTATACATACTTAATAGATGATTTTACATGTGCACACAGTCTAGTCCAATACCATGCATGCATGTGATTAGGTGGTTGGTTGTCGATATATCAGCATGATTAAAATGATATTTATCATTTAGTTGCTTCATTCATTCGTCTATGCACCCGTTATTACAATATTTCAACATGGGAGGTATTAGGATGCAAAAATATGCGAAGAGATGGCCCATCTCTTCATCCCTTGCCCTCTAGCTGGTAACGTTTGGCAACTCTTGGGTATTTCACCCATGTCCGGTGACGTCAATGATTTGTGGGATGCCGCTCTGCCGCACCAAATGCCAAGCAAGATGTGGCCAATGGTCCTGTACGAATCTGTGGAAGATTTGGGCTTCTTGTAGTGACATGTTATTCAGGTCCATCGACCCAATGCTATGTAATAACCTTTAGGCTTACTATCTCTGATTTAGGCTTGTGGTCGCACCGCTCAATCAATCCGGGTGACAAGGACGACTTGTTCTCGTGGCGTTCCTATCTCTCTGAACGGTCCGTCGTGCCAATGTAATTCTGAAACTCGCTGCTCTTTGCAACCTTTGAGTAATATATTCATGCGAGGGAATGGTGATTCTAAAAAAAGATGCAAAAATATGCAACCAATATATTTTCAAGAGATCCAACACAAGCGGTGTTCTGTTTCCTTGTCAACATATGTAAGGCTAATACAGGATTAGTTGCCACCCCACAGGGTATATATACATGTCATTGAATCGTAGGAACCAGTATACAAGTGGCTGACATTACGAAAATCCCGTCTCACCTTACGATCTTTGTGACAGGTTGAAAGTTTGGTACTGCCTCACTCAATATTCTATATATAAATAGCTAGCACCTATTAACGTATTTCTCTCAACTTGCAAGCATGTCGCTTCAGCATGCAACATTCACGATAATTCTCATTCAATTATGCTATTTACATGTAATAAATATTTTATAGCTATACAAAATCAAATATAATAAATTATGTATTTCCTGTTTTAATTATCATATTATTATAGAAAAAATTCATGTTCCATACAATACATCTCATCAAAAATATTTCAGAATTCTTGCGCAACAACGTGTGGGCTGTCGTGCAATTGTCGTAGGAGTTCTCCTGGCAATTTACTCATGGACATAAATTACAGGATTACATGGAGGCCCATTAGTGGATTATTAGGGAGGGGCCCAACATGAAAATTCAAGGGGAGGGATTAGTGGAGAGGAGAAACCATACATTTCTAAAGCAATCCGTAAGTAAATGTCTGTAAGTAGAGCATTTTTGTTTTGTTTTAGGGCTCTGTCTGAATGAATGTATTTTTTAGAAACATAGATGTAGACGTTCATATAGACTTCCACATATGAGCGTGCACACATCTTGCTCCTACGAGCACCTCCGATAGACTGGGCTGACATATAATTTATCTCCATGTTCACAGAGAATGACCATCTGCATGAATTCTAATTTTGAAAGAAATATATAGTTGTATCTTTGCAATTGGTTGGTAAAAACATGTGAAATTTTATAATTGAATATTGTCTTTACTCTTGCCCTTCTATCTTATATGTTCCATAGTTTAAAAAACCGGAGCGGTAATCGAACCGGTGATGCAGCCGATTCAGGTTTATACCGGTCTGACCGCCAGTTCACCGGATCGAGTGTCGGTTTTTTAAGACATAAAATAATATATATTTTAGCAATAAATACACCAATCAATAGATTAAAAAAAGATGTAATCACACGATAGAGTAACCAACAACTACATGATAATATCTAATTCATATACATGTAGTTTATAGCTCAACATAGCAGTAGTCCTGGTTTGGTGCGGTGGGAGGCGACCGTCAGGCCTCGGGCATCCTGGTCCTGCTCGTTTGGAATAGAGGAATTACTGATCCTGGTCCTTTGGAGGGCCTGTAGGACGGCTGGACTGGAGTAGATGGAGGCTCTGGACCAAACGGCGGCGTCCCCAACCGTCAGTAGTAGTGGCGCACTCGCGCGTGATGGCGGGAGGCGGGAGGGGCGGCGCAGGGTAGCCTGGTATAGAAGGAGCTGTGGTGGGGAAGCGATGCTGCGCCGGGTAGGGGTGGTGGCAACGCCTGATAAAGTGATGGGAGATGGGAGAAACGAGCTAATTGATCAAGTGTTTCGGCCGAAACCCTACAAAGCGGGGTGTTTTCCTCTTTTCCCTGTCTACCCCTAGCTTGTTCACGAAAAAAGAAGTGGATTGATGGGTTTTTTCTGAAAATGACATTGAACCGCCCGGTTTTCTCAAAATCGCCCGGTTCACCGGTTTTTTCAAGAACCGGCCAGTTCGACCGGTTTTTTCCGGTTCAATTGCATGAACGATTCGCAGCTCTTAAAAAACCGATGGGTTGCTGCTTCCGGTATTTTCCAGTCCGGTTTTTTAAACTATGATCTGTTCTCTCATTTATTCTACCCAGTTTTACTCTCTTCAACTACTTTAAGAGATCTAGTCTTTACACATGGACCCCTTCCTAGACTACTTACTATTGCCAAGTGCTATACTACTTTGCCAGGAGCTCACCTTATATGTACTCAATAGATGATTGTACGTGTGCATGCAGTCCGGTCCAATACTATATAGTACTCTCTCCGTCCCAAAATTTTTGTCTTAGATTTGTCTAAATACGAATATATCAAGTCACGTTTTAGTATTAGATACATCTGTATGTGATTAAGCGGTTGGTTGTCGATATATCACCATGATGAAAGGATATATTCTTTAGTTGCTTCGTTCACTTGTCTATGTACTCGTTAGTATGACATTTTGGCATGGGAGGTATCAAGATGCAGAAATGTGCAACAAGTAAGTTTGAGAGAGATTCAACATACGCGGCGATCTGATGTCCCGTGAACCAATGTAGCGCCAATACAAAATTAGTTGCCACCCCACATTGTACATATACAGGTCGTTGATGCATAGGAACCAGTATGCAATGATCAACATTATACTAAAATGTCGTTTCACCTCATGGTTTTCGTGCGAGGCTGAAAGCCTAGTAGTATAATTAACTCCGCTCACTTAATTTTTTTTGGGAGTAATGCTACATCTAAGAACAATTACTCAGTGGCAGAAATTACATGATTACATGGAGGCCCTTTAGACTGGTTGTATCATAGCTAGTATCATGCATGTCAACTAGACAATTTTGATGAGGAGTTATAGAATTAAATGAAGAAAGAGAGGGTTGAGTATCATATCATGATACCGTATCATAATAAATGATATGCTACTATGTATCATGCATGACAATAAATAAAGTACTATATAATACTACTCTATGATACAATGCATTAGGGATGTAGTATCATATACTAGTATCATATGCACGATACTAGTATATGATACTACTTCCGTCCTGGTTTATTAGTCCCCTTTGTATTCTGTGCAAAATTTTGACCTTAAATTTAAGTAACAAAATGTTAATGCATGTCCTAGAAAATAATATATTTGTAAACTATGTTCAAATACGAGTCCAACGATATAATTTTTGGTGACATGTATTAATATTTTGTTAGTTAAATCTCTAGTCAAAATTTGGTACAAAATACAAAAAGGACTTATAAACCAGGACGGAGGTAGTACTACCCATTACAACCAGCCTTAGTGCATTAGGGAGGGGCCCATCCTAGAATACGGGGTGGGATTAGTGGAGAGGAAGACAAATACGTTATAAAACAATCCGCAAGCAAAGCGTTTTGTAAGTACTTCCTCCGTCCCGAATTACTTATCATCAAAATGGATTGAAATAGATGTATCTAAATCTAAAAATACTTTTAGATACATCTTCCGCGACAACTAATTCCAAACAGAGAGAGTAGTATTTTTGTTCTGCCTGTGCTCTATCTGAATGAACGTTCTTAACAAGAATTTGCAAGGACTCTAGGATCCAAGGCGAATTGCACCTGTCCAAGGTGTGAGTCAGCCCTCGTCGATTCCTCGAAGCCAAGTCCTATGCAAAGGTATCCATGCATGTCTCCATATGGCTAATGGCTACCCGAGGGGCCGGTCAACGTGGCTGAAAGAGTCATTCTGCACAAGTGTGATGAATCGAGGGAATAGTACTACAAGTGGTTCTGGTTGGCCCGTGCTTCACTTGTTTGAGACTTGAGCGACGACGGAATATTTAGTGCTACTACCGGTCGATAATCCGACGGGCGTGTCACTGGGAACACACGCTGTTTCCCGGTTCCATTTGGATACGTCGTTGTCCGGGGAGATAAATGAGTCAAGGCGCTGTCCACACACATGTCGGCACGACGGAACCTGATGCCGGTGCTGAAAAGGTTCTTGCCGTGGCTAAGTAGTATCTGTCGTTCTGTCCGTCCTCGGCTCGAGCCAGCGAGAAACGACGAGGGTACTTGAGTTCGTCTGACAGGGACAAAAGGGAAAGGATAATCCGTTCTCTGTAGGAAAAACTTGAGAAGGTTGCGTGCCTTTGCGACGAAGCGATTCGTGCCTTGACCCTGCTGCCAGGAGAACGAGCTGCGCCATACATGCAGGCCCTCCGTGCGAAACCCACCGGGGCCACCTAAGCTAGGCAACGCCCTGCTTTCTTTTTCCAGTCACCGAGTCACGTGCGACTGTGCGAGCGTGTATATGGATGCATTTTCTTACGCTGATTTTACATAAAAGCTGCATCGGGGTTGCTTGATTTTCCCATGAACAATGAATGGTTGCCGAGCACCAAACTGAAGTCTTGTGAAGAATAAGGATTTAGTCTGGCAAGGACATTGTCTTCTTCCCAGAATTATCACGAGTACGGCAACGTTTTGGAAGGTGATGACCTTTTTGTGCGGGAAATTGGAAGTTGATTACTCTGTTCATTTTTATTTACTTTTCATATTAGATTTGACCGAAGTCAAACTCTGTAAAGTTTGACCAATTTTACAGAAAAGAATATAACCCTTTACCACAAAGGAAACTCTTACGATCACCCGGCGGATCGCAGCAGCCGCGTCCGTCACCTC
This sequence comes from Thinopyrum elongatum, assembly GCA_011799875.1. Taxonomy (NCBI): domain Eukaryota; kingdom Viridiplantae; phylum Streptophyta; class Magnoliopsida; order Poales; family Poaceae; genus Thinopyrum; species Thinopyrum elongatum. The sequence goes on along the minus strand of CM022303.1, from coordinate 598,210,862 downwards.
CCCTGCGTTACATGTTTTCCAAGTGAGAGCCCGCATATCATCCTTTGTCGAACGCGCTTCTGCAACAGGAGTTATGTTTCTGAAACATGCGTAGTGTTGCAATGGTTTACGACGGGTCTACGTTTTACAACGAAACTTCTTTTGCGAAATTTTTCTACAACAAGACCTCGGTTGCAAAAAAAAAATGCAACAAAAACTCAGTTGCAAAAAAATGCAACAAAACAACTTTTGCAAAAAAAATTCTGCAACAAGACTAATTTGCAGAAATAATTCGGCAACAAGACCTGTTGTGAATGGTGGGGCGCACTCAGCCGCCTTATGCGGCAAGGCAAATCTGATGGCTCACGACCCGGCTGATCTCCGACGGACGCGTAGCACGCCGCTTACCATAACAAATCTATATGATTTGGAAGTACATCCCCCCTTTTGATCTGTTGTATGCCTTAACACTACTAGGGAAAAGTCTAGCAGTAGCGCTGGTTTTTGTCCTAGCAGTAGCGCGGGGTACCGCGCTACTGATACGGCACTACAGCTAAAGGTTAGTAGTAGCGTTGGTTTACCCGCGCTACTGCTATAGCTACTTAGTAGTAGCGATTCTTGCAGAAAGCGCTACTGGTAAGTACTAGTAGCGCTCCTCTCTGCCCGAGCTACTACTATTATTTCGTATTCTATTTATTTTTTATTTTTTATCGTATTCATACACCATTATACAAGTTTTCATACAGTAGCAATTTAGAGATTGTTCTTACATCATAATGAGTTATTAAATCATTGGGTGAAAGAATCGTGGATTAATTTCAAGTGGATGGATCCTAAGTGATCAAGTCATGGATTATCGTCACGATAATCCATGACTTGATCACTTAGGATCCATCCACTTGAAACTAATCCGTAGTTCTTTCACCCAATGATATAATAACTCATCATCATCATCATCATCATATCATTAACAACTTATCATCATAATACATCATTGTCATATAACAACTCCTCATGATCATCATTTTCGTCCATTTGACATCATATAACAACTTGGTCACTAGTCATAATCATAACTCGTCCTCCTCATCATCATCAACTCTAACACATTGTAGCACATAATAACACATTGTACCTAGGACCTACTACTCTCTCATAGGACCTACTACCCTCTCTAAGGTAAAATGGCATAAAACAAGATAGGCCATGACTCTCCATTATGGAGAATGGAGACTATCCTGTCTCCAATTCTTGTGCTTCGCATAATGTTGGTTCCAAGTAGCTCCCTACGATTGTCCATACATTTATTCCATTCTTTGATTGTCATGTCTTGATTGGTTTTAGAAGTCTGGTATGAACATTTGTGACCCCTAGGCAGATATGGCCGTAAGCTAATAACATCAAGCCGTACTTTCGGAAACATCAGATCAGGCACACAATCCTTCGGGATTTTCTATTGAAAAACATATTAATAACATCGTAGTTAGCAATATAGTTTAGCTTTAGAAGAATATATGCAAAAGATGCACAGATGTCGTAATAGTAAAAAATCTTACCATGCCATCTCCATGGATGTTACCGTAGGTCAGCACGTGCACTAGTGGCACGTATTGACCATAATGTGCAGGAGTTTGGTAAGTGATATTGTAATTCTCAACATCAATAATAAATGAGATAAGATGATCTTTCTCCTGATAAGTTAATTATGCGCCATCGGTGTAGTAGGTTCTGTCTACAATCTTCCGTACATTCTTTGAAGAATGAAAATAAGCTATCAATGGAAATAAGTTGTCAACTATTTTGAAATAAACAATATAAATTACTTAATAACTATGTTTGAGAAACTCACATAGCGGTAGAATTGGAAGCGTATCAACAAGGACCCAAATGTCCATATTATCTTCGTCAGGATCACCAAGATCCAAGGTTACAAGCATACCCTCATGAAAATCATACATCTTGCAAAGTGCTTCCCAATTCGGGTAACCAAAATGGGATACACTCTCAGAATTGTATTGATTTACCGCAAAATATATACCATGATGGGTCCTTAGGTGAACTATCTTTGTTTTCATACTTTTATGATCTTCAAAATCCATCCTCTTCAAGACATAGCGTCTTGCATGGCATGGGATAAGCTAGTCGAATTGTAAAAGATGAAAATTACACGTTAAAGAAGCAGAAGTCGTGCTTAATTACGAAAAAATACTTGTCGTCATTGCGTACCGTTTCAACATCGAAGGTCTCCTGGAATTTAATACTGAAGCACCGACCTTCTACCAGGTGAGGCCTGTCGCACAAACCCCGGTGATCGCCGCACCAGTCACACTCCGGGAGCCTATCGTCGTCGGACGACATTTCCTATGTTCATAATTCGAAGATTAAACTTCTAAAATTAAATATATGTACTACAAAAACTCTCAGCTCACGTGGTGTATATATTCGACCGTCGGTGATGGTAGCTCCTCCCTTCGTTCCCGAGTGCATTACACCAAATTGTCTAGCACACGGGAACGAAGGAGAAGCTACCCCCATGACAATAGTCGGGATTCTTCTTCTCTCATATATGGTGAAGTCCCGACAGACTTAAAGTCAACCCGAAATGTCGTTTAATTATCTTTCTAGAAAATCCGGGCCACTCGATATTTTCTACATATTCTAGCACAAGTCATGCCAAAATTCACGAAAAAATCGGGCATGAACTTTGCTAAAAAAGGACATATCGAGCGCCTAAAATTTGCCGGAGCGGAAATTAATCAACACTCCAGCAAAACATAGGCCACTCAGAGGTGTTCCCTGCAAACATGGCCACAGGGCAAGCACATATCCTATTTGAGTAACACTAGATATACATGTTTATATCTACATCATATGAGCATTCAAACTTGATGCTCATTGCATTTCAATGGTTGAAAATATGAACAAAAACATTTCAAAATATCTTATATATAATCCTAACATAACTAAATTTGCAAAATCGGTCTCTCTCTCTACAACTAGTTCTTATTCAACACTTACTAAATAAACTAGTTCTATTAACCACTTACAAATAACTAGTTCTATTAAGACTTACTAAAATAAATAGTCATATTAACCACTTATAATAAACTATCGTATAAACACTTACTAAAAAACAGTAAAAAAACTACATTATACAAGAACAGATCAGTGAGGAGAGATGAGGGAGGAGGCAGGAGGGAGGAGGGGGTGGGAGGAGGGAGGAGGGGGGGAGGCAGGAGGGAGGAGGGGGGTGGGAGGAGGGAAAGAGGAGGAGGGAGGAGGGAGGAGAGAGGGTGGTGGGAGGAGGGTACCGGCGGAGGGCTTGGCCGGAGGAGGAGGGAGGAGGGCGCGATGGGAGGAGGGCGCATACCGAGGAAAGAGGAGCGAGGACGGCGGCGGCGGGGGAGGGCCGAACGTCGGCGGCGGCGGACGACGGGGTGCGTGGGAGAGTGAGAGTGGGAGTGGGGGAGAGTGAGGGACGGACGGTGTGGAGAAGATAAGCTACTTAGCAATAGCGCGTTTTAGGGGAAAGCGCTACTGCTAAACTACCTAGCAGTAGCGCGTTTCAAAAGAAAGCGCTACTACTATACTTAGCCTGGTGGCAACGGTGGGGCAATTTTAGTAGTAGCGCCCTTTGCCCCGGACGCGCTACTGCTATGTATATAGCAGTAGCGCCTTCTGTTGTGACGCGCTACCGATAAGTAACAGTAGCGTCTCATTTTATCCAGCGCTACTGTTAAAGTTCTGTGTATAAGAGTTTTCCCTAGTAGTGACCTACTGACTCACGCCGCACCGCGTGTTTGTGCTCATCAAAGGTTTCTGTAATTGCTGTTGGTACTATTTCTACCTATCAATACAATGATACGCAAGTCTTTTGCGTATTCGCGAAAAAATAAATCTAATGATATTGATTTGTTATTGTATATGTTAATATTTTTATTTATAAATTTTGTCAAAGTTTATGAAGATTGACTTTAACCAAAACTAATGTGCGGAGTAAATAATCGTATAGAGCTACGACCGTAGAACCATGCACCGCTCTCTCTCTTTTTTTTTCTCTCAAGGCAGCTCCAAGTGGTATGCTAGCCCAGCTACCAGACCGACCGTGTGATATAAGCCAGCCCAGCTGCAGTGGTAGCCCACGCAAAAAATTAAGAGCTTTACAGCACGTCTAGCAGACCTCGTATAACGTTGACCCGCAAAATACGTATACAGTTCGTGAAAAAATGGCTATGGGGTCGGCGCGGGCGGCGGCAGAGTCAGACCCCACAAAACGGACCCGAAAAAAGATATTCGCGGAATATGCTCTTTTATGGGTCGTCTTTGCGGGGTCTGCTCGGGCGCCGCCTCCGCTGACCCGCAAATCCGAAATTTGCATTTCAATTTCAGACATGAAAGCACATTTCTTTGCTTTTTTATTTTCTTCAACGGCATTGGATACATAGTAAATCACCAAATATTTGATAAAAGAGTAAGACCAAAGAAAACAAGAACCACAATTATGCATTTTAGAAGATATCCAACTTCCATAACTACTCTAGTTGAACCAATATCTTCTCCATGCATTCGTTGTTGATCTGCGGATTCTTGATCTTGCATTCTTCATTCTTCTTCTTTGGTTCTGTTAGAGATATATTTGGTAGTAGAGATTGCCCGGAATTAGATAGAGTTATTTCCATCTTATCTCTAGGAGGCGTCTTGCCCTTCAAGTCTTGTACTTAATATATACTCGTCCTCGATGCTCAATAATACATTCATCGAATTACACCAAATCCCTCTCATGACCGTCGCCAGGGGCCGCGCAGCCCGTACGTAGGGTTCGTTCGCCGGTTGTGTTGACTGGCTGCCCTAGTGAGTCTTTTTTCCAAGCGCTTGCTTCGGGTTTTTCTCTTTCCTGCATCGTTTTTTTTTTGTTTTCCGATCTATGCGTGATCGGTTTGCATCGCGCGTCGCCGCCGTCGACTCTCGCACCTCTACTTCAACACCGACACGACACCTAGCCTCTTCTCTTACTTGGCGGCCTTGCGCCATGCGGCGGCCCTCAGGCTATCGTGCGCGCGTCTACCCGTCGCTATGTGCGTGTTGTCGTCGCCATGATCCGATCGAGAATTCTGCATCAACCCCGCCTCCATCCACAGCTCGGCCGCCCCAGCTTCCTGCATGCAGCAGGTTACGTACGACGGCAGCGCATGCGCTGCCCCGGTCGTCCCGTACCGCGTGGCATGCGGGTGTGGTTGGCGATGGTATTGCCGGCTGCTTGCCCCGGACCAGACGTCCGTACAAGGTTTGGCTGCATGTTGCGCCATGTGGGCATGGTGCTCATACGGTTGTATTCCAATCAGCCTTCATGTATAATACGTGTCCAGGCCGGTAGCACGCTCCTGCTACGACAGTGCGCCGCTGGGTATGGCGGCCGCTCGCCTTGCCCCGTCCCGCCGTAATAAACACACCTAGCAGTGTCCTCGATCTCGCGACCGTCCAGATTGATCACCTGTCCGTCGCTCCACTTCATCCGCGCCGTGCGACCGATCTAGCTAGTCGGTTGCGCGCGACTTCGCAGGTTTTGTGATGATTGACCCCAAGTTCAGCACGCCCTCTCCACCGATTGAGCATCGGGCTGCCACTGTGTCGCCCAGTCGGGCCGCACTGTCGCCGTCCCGTGGTTCTCCTAGCGGCTGCATCGACTCGCGCGTCGCCCCTTCAGATCGTAGTGCCGCGATACGCGGTCCTCGCCGCCGTCCCGAGGCCGTTCCCGCGGTTGCACCGACACGCGCTCCGCCGCTGCACTGCCCGTTTGGGCCGTAGCGCCGCGGCCCGCGGTCCCCGCCGCCACCCCGAGGTCTTCACGTCGTCGTCCCGACCTGCAGTCCGCCGCCGCGTCGCCCCTTCGGGCTGTAGCGCCGCGGCCCGCCGTCCCCTCCGCCGTCACCACGCGTCGTCCTCCCGTGGTATGCACCGCGCCGTATCCCTCGACGCGGGAACACCACCATCCGCGCCGGATCGTCGTCACGCTGTTGGGTTCCTCGCCTACTTCGAGCACCGCCGTCGCTCTCCTAACCTAGCTGCCGCCGCCGCCGATTTTCTTTGGCCGCCGCCGCCTCCGCCGGTCCACTCCCTTCGTCTTCGTCCAGTACCAGCCCGTCGCCAGCGTCGCCGTCATCTTCCTCGACCACTTCATCTACTCCGACCACCGTTGGTGACATCGGCCTCACGCCGATTGACGTCACAACCGTCGTCGAGTCTTCTTCTCTACTAGCCCCTCTGACTCCTCGACATGGCGTATAGCTTCTGCAGGTCCCTCGTCTACGCATGCCCGGTGCTGGCAAAATCGATGCGTGCATTTGTCCACGACGTGTCCCCGGGCCTGGCAAGCCTGGTGCTGTGCTTCGTCAACTTCGTCTTCGTCCGTCTTCGCATGCCCGATGCTGGTAACACCGACGCATGCCTTCATCTACGACGTGTCCCCGGGTTTGGCACACCCGGTGCACTGCCTCGTCAACACCATCCTCCTTCCGATGCACCACTACCTCGACACCACTGCGCCCATGACTAACTCGGCGCCTCCTTGGGCCCACGGCTCCACGGCGACTCCCTCGACACCGGCTACCCCAACTCGACATCGACCACGGCGTTCTTCGCACGGCTACCTCGACCACGGCTACACCATCCTACGCTCTCGGCTATCTCGACATCGGCACAAATGGTTATCATCCGCTTGAGCAACTCGTCGGCTTCCTCTACATTCAACGCTCCCGCTACGACTGCTGGGGGATGTCAGCCCGTCGGCTGCTATTCTCTCCAGTCTGACCGTCCGCGACGCTCCTGTTGTTCGCAACGTTACCGCTACGACTGCGGGGGGATGTTCGAGATATATTTGGCAGTAGAGATTGTCCGAGATTAGATAGAGTTATTTCCATCTTATCTCTAGGAGGTGTCTTGCCCTTCAAGTCTTGTACTCAATATATACTCGCCCTCGATGCTCAATAATACATCCATCGCATTACACCAAATCCCTCTCTCCCTTCTAACAGGTTCTAAAGAAGTAGACGTTGCTTCCCCTCTACTTTCTTCTTTAATTGGACATGCAGCCGCATCATTAGCCTCAATTCTACTAAGGAGTGCACGAACATCTATCAAGTTTCTTTCTATCAATAAATCAATATATTCTCCTTCCCAAAACCAAAATGAGCATCCATCTTCCTACACACATGACGATGTGCAAAATGAGCTATCGAAATTGAACCGAAGAATACAATGACAAAGCCGAATGGAAACAACACATACCCCGTCGTTTTCGCATTTGAAGAACACCCATCCGGGGTGCTTCGGCGTGCCAGAAGTTAGCCGCAGCACTGTCCACGTGCAGTCGTCGCACTGTTGAGCGGCATCCGCGAGCCGGCGAGCCGCTGCGCGAGCGCCAAGCCTGGCGGACGCCCGGTCGAATCCTTGTCGGCAAACCGACGGCGGCGGCTACAGGACGAACCCGTACCAGCATGCAGTGCTAGGGCTTTGCCGGGGCTGCGCGGGGTGCTCCTTGACCAATCGATGGCTTGGCACAGCCACCGGTGCCCGTAAACACCAAATCCGGCCGCCGCGTCGAACAGCCGCCGATCTGCAACCATCCGGCCCGCCGACAAAGGAGGAAGTGGTAGAGGGCAAGCTCGGGCGTGTGGCGGCCCTCCAGCGTGATCCCGCCGGCTAGTTTGGGCGGAATCGTAGTCGGCGGCCCAGCGGCGGGGGGTGGGGAAAAGCGCGGGGCGAGGGGGAGACGGGCGGCGGTGGGTGGGGAAAAGCGCGGGCTGAAATGTCGCCCCACCAACAGCTACCGCTATATACAAGGCGCCGACGGGCCGAGAGGGGGAACCCGCATTTTCGCAGGTTGGGACAGGAATTATGCCGCGCCCCATAAAAAATTACGGGTCGGACGCGTTTGCGGGGTCTCGTCGGGCAAGATTTTCCGCGCGGACTCGTATGTTGACGATTATTTTGCGGGTAGCGGCGTTACACGGGTCTGCTAGAGATGCTATTATGGGGATTGAACCCCGAAGCTGTGGTCTATCCCCAATAGTACATACAACCAAGCTAGCCCATGGTTCCGTGTTTGATATCTGATCCGTTTTTGTATAAAATAGCACCGCCTTGCTTCCTTACATCCTATTCTACCAATTTCTACATGTCTGTGATTTCAAAATCAATAAACCGTCTTAAGGATTAATAAGCAAAGGATAATGGGTCTCGTCCACAATGGGTATATATATGGACGAGACGAATAAGACAGACGTGCTGGAACCATGACCTGCACATACATATAAACGAGGTGTGCTTCGGCTAGCTGGACAAATATATAAGGCCAAGGTATGAACAACGAGCCAACAAAATTATCTAGGGTTGGGCAAGGAGGGTCTCTTAACGCCTTTCATTTTCTGCCCATCAAAGTTATTTCCCAAGGACTTGCCATGGTAATTAAGGGGGAGAAGGGGCAATAAACACACTTGAAGAGCGCAGTACAACGTGGAGTTGTATGCTGCATTCGGGAAGGATGAATCGCTTCCGAAAAGGAGTCTATTGATTCTCTCACAATTGGTTTGGATCGTAGGAGCGATGATTTACTTCATGGGTGAGGTCTCTGGTTCAAGTCCAGGATGACCCAGCTATGCCAGGGAAAAGAATAGAAGAAGCATCTGACTCTTTTATGCATACTCCACTTGGCTCGGGGGATATAGCTCAAGGAAAAATATATGGCCACCGCACTGCACATACATATGAAGGAGGTGTGCCCAGTGCTGGAGACAGGGGGACCAGCACGGGCCCTGGCCCTCCAACATCAGTGATTTGCTACTAATTTTCTTGTGAACAATACATGTTTAGTGATTATTTGCTGCTAAAAGATCATTTTTTTCAATGTTTGGACTCCCCAATCTGTTTTAACATCACTTGGACCCCCTAATAAATATTTTACAATTCCGCCACCGTGTGAACAGCCAATAAAAGCAAGAACGAGGTGCTGGAACCATGACAATCGACATTCCGGGACAAACATTATTAAATGTCTCTTTAAAACACTATTATGGTGCTGGAACCATGGAGCCTCCAACGTGGAAGCGACATTAACAAACATCATTTCCCGCCAGTCCAAGTCAACAGTAGCAAATTGAAAAGTCTCTTTTTCGCGTGGAAAATTATCATTGTCTTTAAAGTAAATTTGCATCTTATACCACATGTAATAATGTGCAGGTAGATATTTCTCCTTTTAACGCAGTTCTATTTATCTTTTCTTTTCTGCCACCACATAAAAGTTGGTGATTTTGATGTGAATCCAGGGTTCAAATAGACTGGCGAGGAGGCCTAATACACGCAGCGGACTACTCAAGTAGCTCTAGTTAATACAATGTGCTTTTATTCCATATATATTAGTTGCAAGCATGCATGGTGAAAGGCCGGGACACATGGAGGACCGCCATCCTTCCATGAGACAGGTTCATGCTCAAAAGCAAGCGGGGGTATGATGGATGATGAATGCACCAGGTGCAGGGATAGTGTATGGAACATGTGCGGCAAGGAATTCACAAAGAGTGGTCCTCCTGTCCAACTCAAGAGATTAGCTTAAACATTCATTTGCGTTGGCGCGGTCCAATGACATGTGTGATATGAGGTGGATGAGCTCATTGCGTTGGGATTGACCATGTCTAGATGCATTGTGCTCGGCTGCCTGCGGCGAGGGTGCAAAGGAGGATAAGGGGCGACACGGATGAGAGCCATGTTAGAATAAATGAGGTGGACTTGCATGGGGACATGAGTTAGGCTAAGTGTGTGAAATATTTCTGTTTCCCGTTGCAACACATGGACAATTTTTCCTACTATGCTACCTACATTCCCTCGTGGGAAAATGCGAGCACTTGCCACCATAGGTAGAAGCAATATGAGTTTTGTTTGGTATGTTTCAGCCTACAACATGCATATGTGTTCTTTTGCATTTAGAATGGCCAAAATGATTTCCAGCTGCTGAGATAAGAGCTACACGTTATCATAAGAAGCGTAAAATTCCAGGGTCTTTTGACACTAGATGCAGCACAATGAACGTGATGTTATGGACACTAGTAGAAAACAGGTCTTTGGTTGAGGCCAGGATATGGGCATTAATCCCGGTTCACTCACGAACCAGGACCAAAGGGGGCATCAGTCCCGGTTCGTGAGGCCAGGGCGCCGGCCGGGCCTCGGGGGCCATTGGTCTCGGTTCGTCTGACCCCTTTGGTCCCGGTTCCAGACACGAACCGGGACCAATGGGCCTCGCTCCTGGCCCACAACCTTTAGTCCCGGTTGGTGGCTGGAACCGGGACCAAATGTAGTCCTTTAGTCCCGGTTTTAGCCACCAACCGGGACTAAAGAGAGGCCTATATATACCTCCGCCCCTGCCCACGAGCAGAGCCACTGCTCTGTTTTCTTGGCCGGCCGCGGGAGAGCTTTGTGGTGCTCTAGCTCACCTCCTATGCACATGAGGTGTTCGATAAAATGCCCGAGCCACACTTAAACTTTCTCCTCTCGAAGCTCCTTGTCCAAGCTCCATTTTCCTCAAGATTTGTCTAGGTTTAGTGGTCCGTCCTGTCCCGTCCCCGTCCTCACCGCCATCGATCGCCCGCGCCGATCTCGTCGCCGGCACCACCGTGGTGAGCCTCTTGTTCTTATCTTCTTTCTAAAAGAAAAAAAAATTCTTACTTGTATGATTTAGGTAGATACTTGTATAATTTTCTTACTTTTAATATTGTTTGTTATTATATAGTGCGATGGTTTTGGTATCCGCCCCCGTCGACCCTCGTCCTGTTTATGATTTGGATGTGGTATATATTATCTTTTATAACTATTTATTTCATTTAGTGTTTTTGACAAGTATGCCGACCAACGTGACATAGATGTTTTTATCTAGGAGGTATGTGAACCAGAAATTCCAACCGACCATCTTGTCGAGAGGTTAAATTTAGTTGAAAAAGAAAATAATTACTTGAAGAAAAAAATGAAAAGAATTGAGGACGAGAAGATGGAATTGGAGTTGCATGTTGCGGATATCGTCGATGATCACAAGATCAAGATGGATAAAATGCGCTTGAAGAATAGAAAGATTAAAAAATATGCCATTCATACTGAGGCTTGGTATCATTATGCCGTTGGATCAATTGTTACCTTAGTTGCGATTATGATCGCATTTGTTGTTGCATTGAAATAGTTTACATAATTTCAATGTATGTTTTAATTAGATGCTCTAGAGAGCTATATATTGTTCAATGAGAACTATGTATGAACTTTATTTATTTATTTTTTCAGTAATAACATTTGATCACTATTGTACTTTGGTTTTAATGTGATGATGAACTTCTATTAATTTGGTCACTTCTCTATTCATGATGTTCTGTAATGATTTTTGACACACTTAATTATATATAATGCACGCAGATGAACCGGCAATGGATGTACGGTTACAGACGCACCTCCGAGTACATTAAGGGCGTGCATAATTTTCTCGAAGTGGCTGAGGCAAACAAGCAGAATGGTTTTATGTGTTGTCCACGCCCTAGATGTGAGAATACGAAGTCTTACTCTGACTCGAAAACCCTTCACATACACCTGCTTGAGAAGGGTTTCATGCCACACTATAATGTTTGGACCAAACACGGAGAAAGAGGGGTTATGATGGAAGACAACGAAGAAGAAGAGGATGATGACAACTATGTGCCCCCTGAATACGGTGATGCTGCAACGGGGGAAGCTGTAGATCAAGAGGAACCAGACAATGTGCCCGATGATGATCTTCGCCGGGTCATTGTTGATGCAAAGTGACAATGCGAAAGTGAAAAGGAGAAGTTGAAGTTTGATCGCATGTTAGAGGTTCACAAAAAAGGGTTGTACCCCAATTACGAAGATGGCAACACAAAGCTCGGTACCACACTGGAATTGCTGCAATGGAAGGCAGACAATAGTGTATCTGACAACGGATTTGAGAAGCTACTGAAAATATTGTAGAAGAAGCTTCCAAAGGATAACGAATTGTCCGACAGTACGTACGGAGCAAAGAAGATTCTAGGCCCTCTAGGATTGGAGGTGCAGAAGATACATGCATGCCCTAATTACTGCATCCTCTACCGCGGTGTGTACGAGGATTTGAACGCATGCCCGGTATGCGGTGCATTGCGGTATAAGATCAGACGAGATGACCCTGGTGATGTTGACGGCGAGTGCCCCAGGAAGAGGGTTCCTGCCAAGGTGATGTGGTATGCTCCTATAATACCACGGTTGAAACGTCTGTTCAGAAACAAAGAACATGCCAAGTTGATGCGATGGCACAAAGAGGACCGTAAGAAAGACGGGAAGTTGAGAGCACCCGCTGACGGGTCGCAGTGGAGAAAAAAAGAGAGAAAGTGGGGGGACTTTGCAGGTGACGCAAGGAACGTATGGTTTGGTTTAAGCGCGGATGGCATTAATCCTTTTGGGGAGCAGAGCAGCAATCATAGCACCTGGCCCGTGACTCTATGTATCTATAACCTTCCTCCTTGGCTGTGCAGGAAGCGAAGTTCATTATGATGCCAGTTCTCATCCAAGGCCATAAGCAACCCGGCAACGACATTGATGTGTACCTAAGGCCATTAGTTGAAGAACTTTTACAACTGTGGAATGGAAAAGGTGTACGTGTGTAGGATGAGCAAGACCAGCAGGAATTTGACCTACATGCGTTGCTGTTTGTAACCATCAATGATTGGCCTGCCCTCAGTAACCTTTCAGGACGGACAAACAAGGGATACCACGCATGCACGCACTGTTTAGATGACACCGAAAGTATATATTTGGACAAATGCAGGAAGAATGTGTACCTGGGGTATCGTCAATTTCTTCCGACCAACCATCAATGTCGAAAGAAAGGCAAGCATTTCAAAGGCGAGGCAGATCACCGGAAGAAGTCGGCCGTCCATACTGGTGATCACATACTTGCTATGGTCAATGATTTACATGTAATCTTTGGAAATGGTCCCGGCGGACTATCTGTTTCGAATGGCGCCGAGGGATGCGCACCCATGTGGAAGAAGAAATCTATATTTTGGGACCTACCCTATTGGAAAGACCTAGAGGTCCGCTCTGCAATCAACGTGATTCACGTGACGAAGATTCTTTGCGTGAACCTGCTAGGCTTCTTGGGCGTATATGGGAAGACAAAAGATACACCGAAGGCACGAGAGGACCAGCAACGTGTGCACGAAAAAGACGGCATGCCTCCAAAGCAGTATGAAGGTCCTGCCAGTATGAAGGTCCCGTCTGGCTTCTCGTCGAATATAAAAGGAATAATAAATATGGTAGAGAAAAAGTTCTAGAACCTAAAGTCTCATGACTGCCATGTGATTATGACGCAACTGCTTCCGGTTGCATTGAGGGGGCTTCTACTGGAAAACGTTCGATTAGCCATTGTGAAGCTATGTGCATTCCTCAATGCAATCTCTCAGAAGGTGATCGATCTAGAAATCCTACCAAGGTTAAGGAGTGATTTGGCGCAATGTCTTGTCAGTTTCGAGCTGGTGTTCCCACCATCCTTCTTCAATATCATGACGCACGTCCTAATTCATCTAGTCGACAAGATTGCCATTCTGGGTCCTGTATTTCTACACAATATGTTCCCTTTTGAGAGGTTCATGGGAGTCTTAAAGAAATATGTTCGTAACCGTGCTAGGCCAGAAGGAAGCATCTCCACGGGCCATCAAACAGGGGAGGTCATTGGGTTTTGTGTTGACTTCATTCCTGACCTTAAGAAGATTGGTCTCCCTCAATCGCGGTATAAGGGGAGACTGACTGGAAAAGGCACGCTAGGAGCGGACTCAATAATATGTAGGGACGGGCATTCTTGGTCTCAAGCACACTACACAGTTCTACAGAATTCTACCTTGGTGACCCCGTATGTCAATGAACACAAGAATATTCTACGCTCCAAACACCCGGAGCAGTGTGACGACTGGATTACATGTGAACACATCAGGACTTTCGGCAGTTGGTTGCAAACACATCTCATGGGTGACAACACTGTTTCTGATGAGATGTACTCGTTGGCTGCTACTTCTTGAGCTTGCGATGGTTTTTTCCTTGAAGAGGAAAGGGTGATGCAGCAAAGTAGAGATAAGTATTTCCCTTAGTTTGAGAACCAAGGTATCAATCCAGTAGGAGACAACGCACAAATCACCGAATACCTGTACAAACAATCAAACAACTTGCACCCAACGCGATAAAGGGGTTGTCAATCCCTTCACGGTTATTTGCAAAAGTGAGATCTGATAGAGATAGATAAATGATAAAGTAAATATTTTTGGTATCTTTGTTTTAGAGATTGGAAAGTAAAAGATTGCAAAATAGTAGATCGGAAACTTGTATGATGAAAAGTAGAAGATTATATGATGGAAAATAGACCCAGGGCCATAGGTTTCACTAGAGGCTTCTCTCAAGATAGAAAATAATATGTGGGTGAACAAATTACTGCCGAGCAATTGATAGAAAAGCGCAAAGTTATGATGATATCTAAGGCAATGATCATGAATATAGGCATCACGTCCGTATCAAGTAGACCCAAACGATTCTGCATCTACTACTATTACTCCACACATCGACCGCTATCCAGCATGCATCTAGAGTATTAAGTTCATAAAGAACGGAGTAATGCATTAAGTAAGATGACATGATGTAGAGGAATTAACTCAAGCAATATGATGAAAACCCCATTGTTTTATCCTCGATGGCAACAATACAATACGTGCCTTGCTGCCCCTATTGTCACTCGGAAAGGACACTGCAAGATTGAACCCAAAGCTAAGCACTTCTCCCATTGCAAGAAAAACCAATCTAGTTGGCCAAACCAAACTGATAGTTCGAAGAGAATTACAAAGATATCAAATCATGCATATAAGAATTCAGAGAAGATTCAAATAATATTCATAGATAAGCTGATCATAAATCCACAATTCATCGGATCTCGGCAAACACACCGCAAAAAAGTATTACATCGAATAGATCTCCAAGAACATCGAGGAGAATATGGTATTGAGAATCAAAGAGAGAGAAGAAGACATCTAACTACTAGCAATGGACCCGTAGGTCTGTGGTAAACTACTCACGCTTCATCGGAAGGGCAATGGTGTTGATGTAGAAGCCCTCCGTGATCGAATCCCCCTCCGGCAGGGTGCCGGAAAAGGTCCCTAGATGGGAGCTCACGGGTACAGAAGGTTGCGGCGGTGGAAAAGTCTTTTCGTGGATGCCCCTATTGGTTTGGGGATATATGAGTATATATAGGCGAAAGAATTAGGTCAGGAGGTGCACAAGGGGACCACAAGGGTGGGGGGCGCGCCCTACCCCCTGGGCGCGCCCTCCGTCCTTGTGGCCGCCTCGTGGCTCCTCCGACTTCATCTCCAAGTCTCCTGGTTTCCTTCTGGTCCAAGAAAAATCATCGCGAAAGTTTTATTCCGTTTGGACTCCGTTTGGTATTCCTTTTCTGCGAAACTCAAAAACAAGGAAAAAGTAGAAACTGGCACTGGGCTCTAGGTTAATAGGGTAGTCCCAAAAATAATATAAAATAGCATATTAATGCATATAAAACATCCAAAACAGATAATATAATAGCATGGAACAATCTAAAATTATAGATACGTTGGAGATGTATTAAGCATCCCCAAGCTTAATTCATGCTCGTCCTCGAGTAGGTAAATAATAGAAATAGAATTTTTGATGTGGAATGCTACCTAACATATTTATCCATGTAATTTTCTTTATTGTGGCATGAATGTTCAGATCCGTAAGATTCAAAACAAAAGTTTAATATTGACATAAAAACAATAATGCTTCAAGCATACTAACAAGGCAATTATGTCTTCTCAAAATAACATGGCCAAAGAAAGCTTATACCTACAAAATCATATAGTGTGGCTATGCTCCATCTTCATCACAAAAAATATTCAAATCATGCACAACCCCGATGACAAGCCAAGCAATTGTTTCATACTTTTGACGTTCTCAAAGCTTTTCAACTTTCACGCAATATATAAGCGTGAGCCATGGACATAGCACTATAGGTGGAATAGAAGGTGGTTGTGGAGAAGACAAAAAGAGGGAGATAGTCTCACATCAACTAGGCGTATCAACGGGCTATGGAGATGCCCATCAATAGATATCAATGTGAGTGAGTAGGGATTGCCATGCAACGGATGCACTAGAGCTATAAGTTTATGAAAGATCAAAAAGAAACTAAGTGGATGTGCATCCAACTCGCTTGCTCATGAAGACCTAGGGCAATTTGAGGAAGCCCATCATTGGAATATACAAGCAAGTTCTATAATGAAAAATTCCCACTAGTATATGAAAGTGACAACATAGGAGACTCTCTATCATGAAGATCACGGTGTTACTTTGAAGCACAAGTGTGGTAAAAGGATAGTAACATTGCCCCTTCTCTCTTTTCTCTTTTTTTTGTTTGGGCCTTCTCTCATTTTTTTGGCCCCTTTTTTTTCGTCCGGAGTCTCATCCCGACTTGTGGGGGAGTCATAGTCTCCATCATCCTTTCCTCATATGGGACAATGCTCTAATAATGATGATCATCACACTTTTATTTACATACAACTTAAGAATTACAACTCGATTCTTGGAACAAAATATGGCTCTATATGAATGCCTCCGGCGGTGTACCGGGATGTGCAATGAATCAAGAGTGACATGTATGAAAGAATTATGAACGGTGGCTTTGCCACAAATACGATGTCAACTACATGATCATGCAAAGCAATATGACAATGATGAAGCGTGTCATAATAAAACGGAACGGTGAAAAGTTGCATGGCAATATATCTCGGAATGGCTATGGAAATGCCATAATAGGTAGGTACGGTGGCTGTTTTGAGGAAGGTATATGGTGGGTGTATGGTACCGGTGAAAGTTGCGCGGTACAAGAGAGGCTAGCAATGGTGGAACGGTGAGAGTGCGTATAATCCATGGACTCAACATTAGTCATAAAGAACTCACATACTTATTGCAAAAATCTATCAGTTATCGAAACAAAGTACTACGCGCATGCTCCTAGGGGGATAGATTGGTAGGAAAAAACCATCGCTCGTCCCCGTCCGCCACTCATAAGGAAGACAATCAATAAATAAATCATGCTCCGACTTCATCACATAACGGTTCACCATACGTGCATGCTACGGGAATCACAAACCTTAACACAAGTATTTCTCAAATCCACAATTACTCACTAGCATGACTCTAATATCACCATCTTTATATCTCAAAACAATCATAAGGAATCAAACTTCTCATAGTATTAAATGCACTTTATATGAAAGTTTTTATTATATCCCTCTTGGATGCCTATCATATTAGGACTAAATTTATAACCAAAGCAAATTACCATGCTGTTTAAAGACTCTCAAAATAATATAAGTGAAGCATGAGTGTTCAATAATTTCTATAAAATAAAGCCACCGCCGTGCTCTAAAAAGATATAAGTGAAGCACTAGAGCAAAATTGCCTAGCTCAAAAGATATAAGTGTAGCACAAAGAGTATTCTAATAAATCACGATTCATGCGTGTCCCTCTCAAAAGGTGTGTACAGCAAGGATGATTGTGTCAAACTAAAAAGCAAAGACTCAAATTATACAAGACGCTCCAAGCAAAACACATATCATGTGGTGAATAAAAATATAGCCTCAAGTAAAGTTACCGATAGATGAAGACGAAAGAGGGGATGCCTTCCGGGGCATCCCCAAGCTTAGGCTCTTGGTTGTCCTTGAATATTACCTTGGGGTGCCTTGGGCATCCCCAAGCTTAGGCTCTTGCCACTCCTTATTCCATAGTCCATCAAATCCTTACCCAAAACTTGAAAACTTCACAACACAAAACTCAACAGAAAATCTCATAAGCTCCGTTAGTATAAGAAAATAAATCACCACTTTGGTACTGTTGTGAATTCATTTTTTATTTATATTGGTGTAATATCTAGTGTATTTCAACTTTTCCATGGTTCATACCCCCCGATACTACACATAGATTCATCAAAATAAGCAAACAACACAAAGAAAATAGAATCTGTCAAAAACATAACAGTCTGCAAAGATCCTAATTGTTCTAATACTTCTGTAACTCAAAAAATTCTGAAAAATTAGGACAACAGATGAAATTTGTAAATGAATCTCGTATAACAAATTCAGGGTTTTTCAATGCCCTAGTGAATTATTAAAATTCTGAGACTAGACGCAAAAGTTTCTGTTTTTCAGCAAGATCAAATCAACTATCACCGTAAGCCATCCCAAAGGTCTTACTTGGCACAAACACTAATTAAAGCATAAAACCACATCTAACCAGAGGCTTGATGAATTATTTATTGCAAAACAGAACCAAAAAAATAAAAAAATAAAAAGAAAATTGGGTTGCCTCCCAACAAGCGCTATTGTTTAACGCCCTTAGCTAGGCGTAAAAAACATCAATAGATCTAGGTATTGTCATCTTCTCCCTTTTGGTAGTAAAGAGAAAATTTCTTGTCCAGAGCGCTTATCTTTCTATTTTGTGTAAGTACGTGGCCATTAATGGTGGAATAAAGATTAAGCACACTTCGAAAATGTGCATCTAAACTAGCCTTCACCTCTTTGATTATTTCATTTTGATAAAAGCACATAACAGTAGTTGATTCAACATTTTCACCTTTGGAGTGCCCAAATATAGTTTTCATCTTTTCATAAGTATCGATGGCATGCCCTTCAAGAAAACCATTTTCAAATATAGAATCCAAAACTTGCTTAAAAGAAGGGGGTAAACCAACATAAAAGCTTTTTAAGTATATCTCAATATGATATTAGGGCACATAGCTAGCTCGGATCCTCAATAGCCTATCCCAAGCATCTTTCAAAGATTCATCAAGCAGGTAACGAAAAATTCCGGGGTCATCTTCATCAAAATTGTTAAAATTCTCATTAACAACCCCGGTAGGTCTTTCCGTAGCATCATTATTTATGAGCTTAGAGAGGATAGAGGGGCTATCTAAAGAATTAAAACTCGGGAGAAAACCCTTAACCCTTTTTGATTCGGCCATAACGATAGAAAGGCGAACTTAAGCAAACAAGAGGGCAGCAAGAGAAAAGGCAAACGAAGAAGACGAACAGAAGAATGGCGAATAAAAAGGCAAATCTTTTTGAAAATCGTTTTAGAAGTGGGGGAGAGGAAAACGAGAGGCGAATGGCGAATAATGTAATGCAAGAGATGTGAGTTTATGATGGGTACTTGGTATGCCTTGACTTGGCATAGATCTCCCCGGCAACGGCGCCAGAAATTCTTCCTGCTACTTCTTGAGCTTGCGTTGTTTTTTCCCTTGAAGAGGAAAGGGTGATGCAGCAAAGTAGAGATAAGTATTTTCCTCAGTTTGAGAACCAAGGTATCAATCCAGTAGGAGACAACGCACAAATCACCGAATACCTGCACAAACAATCAAACAACTTGCACCCAACACGATAAAGGGGTTGTCAATCCCTTCACGGTTATTTACAAAAGTGAGATCTGATAGAGATGGATAAACGATAAAGTAAATATTTTTGGTATTTTTGTTTTATAGATTGGAAAGTAAAAGATTGCAAAATAGTAGATCGGAAACTTGTATGATGAAAAGTAGAAGATTATATGATGGAAAATAGGCCCGGGGGCCATAGGTTTCACTAGAGGCTTCTCTCAAGATAGAAAATAATACGGTGGGTGAACAAATTACTGCCGAGCAATTGATAGAAAAGCGCAAAGTTATGACGATATCTAAGGCAATGATCATGAATATAGGCATCACGTCCGTGTCAAGTAGACCGAAACGATTCTGCATATACTACTATTACTCCGCACATCGACCGCTATCCAGCATGCATCTAGAGTATTAAGTTCATAAAGAACGGAGTAATGCATTAAGTAAGATGACATGATGTAGAGGAATTAACTCAAGCAATATGATGAAAACCCCATCTTTTTATCCTCGATGGCAACAATACAATACGTGCCTTGCTGCCCCTACTGTCACTGGGAAAGGACACCGCAAGATTGAACCCAAAGCTAAGCACTTCTCCCATTGCAAGAAAAACCAATCTAGTTGGCCAAACCAAACCGATAGTTCGAAGAGAATTACAAAGATATCAAATCAAGCATATAAGAGTTCAGAGAAGATTCAAATAATATTCATAGATAAGCTGATCATAAATCCACAATTCATCGGATCTCGGCAAACACACCGCAAAAAAGTATTACATCGAATAGATCTCCAAGAACATCGAGGAGAACATGGTATTGAGAATCAAAGAGAGAGAAGAAGCCATCTAGCTACTAGCTATGGACCCGTAGGTCTGTGGTAAACTACTCACGCTTCATCGAAAGGGCAATGGTGTTGATGTCGAAACCCTCCGTGATCGAATCCCCCTCCGGCAGGGTGTCGGGAAAGGTCCCTAGATGGGATCTCATGGGTACAGAAGGTTGCGGCGGTGGAAAAGTTTTTTCATGGATGCCCCTGTTGGTTTGGGGATATATGGGTATATAGGCGAAAGAATTAGGTCAGGAGGTGCACGAGGGGACCACAAGGGTGGGGGGCGTGCCCTACCCCCCTGGGTGCGCCCTTCGTCCTTGTGGCCGCCTCGCGGCTCCTCCGACTTCTTCTCCAATCTCCTGGTTTCCTTCTGGTCCAAGAAAAATCATCGCGAAAGTTTTATTCCGTTTGGACTTCGTTTGGTATTCCTTTTCTGCGAAACTCAAAAACAAGGAAAAAAACAAAAACTGGCACTGGCTCTAGGTTAATAGGTTAGTCCCAAAAATAATATAAAATAGCATATTAATGCATATAAAATAGCCAAAACAGATAATATAATAGCATGGAATAATCGAAAGTTATAGATACGTTGGAGACGTATCATTGGCGAGGGGACCATCTTCGACTGTATTGTCTTACAAAGGGTACGAGATAAATGGAAATACATTTTACACGATCGCCCAAAATCAAAAGAGCACCAACCAAAACAGTGGTGTCTGCTTTGATGCAGCAACCAAGAGGGGAAAGAACACATATTATGGTTACATAGTGGATATATGGGAACTTGACTATGGACATGATTTTAAGGTCCCTTTGTTTTAGTGCAAATGGTCAATCTGTCAGGAGGCGGGGTACAGGTAGACCCACAGTACGGAATGACAATAGTGGATCTGACCAATCTTGGGTACACAGACGAACCATTCGTCCTAGCCAATGATGTGGCACAGGTTTTCTATGTGAAGGACATGTCTTCCAAACCGAGAAAAAGAAAAGATAAGGAAGCGAATACATCATACGATGAGCCAAAGTGCCACATAGTTCTTTCAGGGAAAAGAGACATCGTGGGAGTGGAGGGCAAGACAGACATTTCTGAAGATTATGAAAAGTTTCATGAAATTCCTCCCTTCAAAGTCAAGGCTGACCCAAGCACCCTGTTAAACGATGAAGATTATCCATGGTTATGGCGAAATAAGTAAAGGACACAAGCGAAGAAAAAGTGAAGACTTTCTCTCCACAACTATTATGATGATGACTTTGATCTAGAATATCACTGCAGTTATATGTCAAGAAATGAAATGCCTTTTTGTAATAGATGATTTTTCGTCCAAAACCCTGATACTTCGAAAGAGATTGTCCATTTTGAACACGAAGTGCATCCAGCTTTTGCCGTAACGCTCTCAACTTTTGAGCACATGCTATGTGGGTGAAATGATGATATCATGCCAACTTTCAACCTGTTCAGAGTTCATTTGTAGTGCTTTTCAATTTCAGGGTCATTTAGCTAAAAAAATCAGTAAATGCATGAAAAATACCAAATGAAGTCAGAAAGGGTTGAAAATTGATGATGTAGCTTTGAATGGTGCATTTTGAACACACAAAAAGTCTGGAGTTCAAAAAAATGAAATCCCTTTGTAACAGATGAGTTTTCGTCCGAAACCCTGATACTTCGAAAGAGATTCTCTATTTTGTACACGAAGTGCATCCAATTTTTGTCGTAACCCTCTCAACTTTTTAGCACATGCTATGTGGATGAAATGATGATACCATGCCAACTTTCAACCTGTTCAGACTTCATTTGCAGTGCTTTTCAATTTCAGTATCATTTAGCTCAAAGAATGAACTAATAGCAAAAAGAATGAACTAGAAAACTTTTATAAAACTCTAATAGCAAAAACTAATGAACTAAAAAGAATCAATTAAAATATTCTTTTGTTCAAAACATTAATAGCAAAAAGAATTTACATAAAGTATTTCTTGTTAGAAACTTTAATAGCAAACTAAAATAACAACATCTATTTTTGATTAAAACACCCATTTAAAATAACCTAAAAATTACCAAATTGAATATAATGATAAAACACACTAATATTAAATAGCAGGAAAAAGAATCACTCAAAAATCTATTTTTAAAGTAAAGTTATTCACAAACTAATGATTCACACAAATTTCAAAGAATTCAAATTTAATCTATTCAAATTTGAAAACTAATGGCACTAACAGAAAGTTTATAATTTTTGTGACCTAAAGCAAAAAGAATGACTCAAAAACTCTAAGTATTTATCTGTAAGTAGAAACAAAAGAAAATAAATAAAGCAAAACTCAAAACAAAAATACTGGAAGAAATTAAAAAAAATGCCGGCTACTGGGCCACCACGGCCTGCATACGACTAGAAACCCAACCCGCTGGTTGGGCTAGGATGCAGGCCCGCAGTAGGCCTAGTATGCCCACAGGCACAGAGAGTGCATTTAGGCCCGTAGGCCTGTAGTAGAGAGGAGCTCGAGGTGGTTGGCGCAGCGGCGCTTATAAACCAGTCCGAGCCCCTCTCAGCTAGTGAGGTGGGAGTAAACATCCCACCGCATCGCGCCAGTTACAGTACAAGGCCTTTGGTCCCGGTTGGTGGCACCAACCGGGACTAAAGGGTGCCTTTGATCCCGGTTCGTGGCACCAACCGGGACCAATGCCACCCTTTAGTCCCGGTTGGTTCCACCAACCGGGACCAACGGTCTCTGCTTCCCGCCCTTTGGGTTGACGAAAACTGACCTTTGGTCCCGGTTGGTGGCACGAACCGGGACTAAAGGGGAGCATTGGTCCCGGTTGGTGCCACAAACCGGGACTAATGCTTCGTGTATATAAGCAAACACTTAGAAATTTTCAGTTTTCATCTACCAGTTACCCCGACGACGCCGCCAGGCTGCCCCGATGCCGTCCGCCGCCCCCGCCGTAGCCGTCGCCATCGCCCGCGCCCCTGCCCCGGCCCACCCCCGCCCCCGCCGTCGCCATCGCCCGCGCCCCTGCCCCGGCCCGACCCCGTCATCGCCGTTGTCCCTGTCCCGCGTGCCCCCGTCGTCGCCGTCGCCCCCTGCCCCCCGAGCCCGAGCCCCTACCCCGTCGTCGCCGTCGCCGTTCTCGCCGCCGACCCCGCGCCCCTGCCCCGACGACGCCGCCCCTCCTCACCGTTCGGTTCGGCCGGCGCCCTCCCTGCCCTCCTCCCTCCCGCGCCCCTGTTTTTTTATATATATGCATGATGATTTTTTTGTTCATAGATGATATGTATGTTTATATGATGATATGTATGTGTATATGATCATATGTTTTTTCATAATTTCTTTTGTTCATATATATGATGATTTTTTTGTTCATAGATGTCATATGATGTTTTTTTATTCATAGATGATCATATGATGTTTTATTTGTTCATAGATGATCATATGATGTTTTTTTGTTCATATGTATGCATGGATGTGGATGGATGGATGGATGTATATATATTGAAAATGATCATATGATTTTTTTTATTCATAGAATTTTTTTTTCATAGAATTTTTTTTTCATAGAAATTAGTTAAAATTTACTAAGTTAAAATGTTCATATATTGAAAATGAGTTAAAATGTTACTTACTCCCGGTACGCTCGCCCGACCAACTCTCGAGGCCACCCAAACCCTAGAAGAAAGAGCGACTTCGTTGTCGATCTACCCCCTCCCCGATAACTTCGACATGAGGGGGACGCCGGACATGCATGAGAGAGAGGCGGTCCGCTCGTCGGACATGTCATGTGGAATTTTCTTCGTTCATATAGAAAACTCCGGTAACTTCGACATGAGGGGGGACGTCGATCAACCCCCTCTCGCCTGGCCAACTCTCAAGTCCACCCAAACCGGGACTGAAAAAGCTTGTCGAGGCCACCCCAAACCCTAGAAGAGTTGTTGAGGCCACCCAAATTTACCAAGTTAAAAGAGCGTTGTCATGGCCACCCCAAACCCTAGAAGCGTTGTCAAGGCCACCCAAAACCCTAGAAGAAAGAGCGTCGTTGTCGATCTATCGTTGCCGGCATAGGTCACTGGGGGACAATGTGTGGATAGTTTGATCTCCTGCATAGCGATTATTTTTTGCAAAGTGTCCTCTCCTAGAAGAAAGAGCGTTGTCGATCTCCTACCCCCTCCCGCCCCTACCCGATAACTTTGACATGAGGGGGGACGTCGGACATGCATGAGACAGGCGGTCTGCAACTAATCCATTGCTCATATATGCATATGATTCCTTGTTGTGATTAGCTAGGTCTATGTTTGCCACTAATATATCCATCTCTCATGTTTGTATATTGCCATGTTGTGATATTTGCAGAAACTATGGACAGAGACTTAGAATAAGAAGAGTTGTTGGGGGATATAATCCGCGACGGAGGTGATCCCTTGTCGTTTCTCAACGACACCGATGGTCAGGAAGGAGAGGATGACGGCTCCGGTAATACAACAATGGAGGAGGAAGGAGATCATGACGGCTCCGGTGACCAAATGGCGGAGGAAGAAGACCATGATGACGGCTCCGGTGACCGAATGGAGGAGGGAGCTGTTGCAAAGTCTGGCGAGGTATATATATTAATTAAGCCTGTGCTGACTTGATGCATTAATTGTTTTGGTATGTACATATATTAACGCTTCTTTCTTCTTTTATAGCCCTCCGGATCGAGCCAAACTTCCGTAAGGAGACGAGGCCCGAAGAAAAGGTTGCGCCAGGATGAAAGGTTCACGATCACAGAAATCGCGGACGATGGCCAACCGATTGCTCCCAAGCGGACCAAGGACGCGTTAGTACATAAGTGCGGAGCTATTGTTAGGGACAGCGTCCCGATCAGCGTCCAGCAATGGAATAAGTGTAAGGACGACCCTGAAGTTTCTTATGTCCAGGATAGACTGAAAGGTTATCTTTGGACCTCGCTGATGGCAAAATTCAGTCTACCGCCAGAGGAGGATCTGAATAAGCCAGTTATAGAGCCAAAGGTCAAGGCGTTTGCTCTTAAGACGACGGCATATCTATTCAGGAACTGGAAGAAAGAGTTGAACACAAAGTTTGTCGACAAAGGGAAGATTCCAGAATTCACCGGCCGATATGAGAAGATAAGAGATCACTGGCCCACATTTGTGGCCTACAAGAAATCGGATAAGGGTAAGAAAAGGTCAGAGATAAACAAGAAAAATGCTGCAAAGAAGAAGTATCACCATCACACAGGGTCAGGTGGCTACTACAAAGCCCGGCCGTTGTGGGACAAAGCTGAGCAAGACCTGCTTGCTAAAGGGGTCCAACCAGCGACATTGAACTGGCCAGATCGTTCAAGGACTTGGTTCTTCGGGGTTGGGGGAACTTTGGACCCAGAAACAGGGGAGTGCCGCGTAACACCCTTGTGTAATAGCCACTGTGATCAACTGCTAATAGTGCCAAGTCATATCATTTGCAGTTCCTAGTCATAGTGGTTAACCATAACAATTCAAACTCCATTCTGATAATCAACTCAAATTCAAAAGTGCAAAATAAATTTGCTCAAACACCTTTGGAAAAATGTTCACTAAATAGCAAATATTCCAGAAGCAATCATAAAAATATAACCAATGATACTTGGATTGGTTAAATGACTCAAACCACATGAAACAGTACCAAAACAGAATTATTTAATCTAATTAAATTCATTTCAAATTCAAATGAAATCCAAATCTTCTCAAACAAGTTTTTGGTGACAAGGAATATTGCATTGTAATATTTGGGCCTAGTCTCATATTTTACAAAAGTGCAAAAGTGTCCTAACTAATACAAAACAGAAAAGAAATAAAAGAAAAACACAAAACAGAAAACAGAAAAAACATAATGAGGCACTGTGCACTGGGCCTAAATGCACAGTGCCCCGGAACGGCCCACCTGGCCCAACTCCTTCTCTCTCCCTCGCGTGTCACCTTCCCCATGGCCGAGCGCGCGCGCACCGATGGGCGCGCGACACCGCGGTAGCCACCGACGCCGCCGACAGCAGGGGGATAAGGACGAGGCCGAGCCGTCCCCCCTGGCCTCTCTGTCACTCTCCCCTCTCTCCCTCGCCAGCTCCACTCCCTTTCTCCCCCTCAGATTCATCGTCTGAATGCCATTGCCGCCGCACCGCACGCGTCTTCGCGGCCATAGCCACCGCATCGCTCCGCCGACGCGTCCGTCGTCTTCGCCATGATCTTCCTCGACGTCTGGTGGTAGCAACTGGAGCCCAAAGCCACCACAACGCCGGAATCGCCCCGTCTCCTTCCGCTTCGGTCGCTGGCGATTCCCGTCGACCCCGAGCCCTCTGCTGCTACTAAGCTTCCACCGGGCCACCGTGAGCCTCCTAGGTGAGCTCTGCCTTCTTCTCCTTCTCTCCCCGCCGTCGTTTGAGCCCCCTAGCTCTAGTTTCACCGGCGCCCGAACGCGCCTCTACATGAGCTCATCGCTGGCAGCCGTCCGGTGAACGTTTGGTCACGGGCGCGAGCCCATCGAGCTCGCACGCCCGCGTAGATCACTCCCACGTGTTTAGTTTGAGCTAACACGTGCCGTTTCATCGATTACGCCGACGCCTGTAGCTCACCGCTGCTCCGGCTCATCGCCGGTGTCGTTCCGGCCATCCCCGGTGCTCCTCGCTAGCCTAGATGGACGCGGAGACGAACGGCCGTTTCAACGCACCCAAGCGCGTGCGAAATAGCCCCTGTAGATGAATCCCGAGCAGTTCCGGGGAGAAACCGCCGCTAGAACGGTCGCCGAAGCAACTCCAGCGACCCAGCCGACATGGATAGGCGTGGGGTCCACCCTGCGACACTGCCAGTGGTCCCCGGACCCCACTCTGACCTCGTTGACCCCCTCTCTCTGACATGTGGGCCCCCTCGGCTGATTAGGCTAATTAAACGTTTTATAAATAAAATTAATTAGTTAGTCTAATATCTCACTGACACCCGGGGCCCACACCCCCTAATTAGCTCTGTTAGTTTAATTAATCCACTGTTAGTCTAACAGAGGCTGACATGTGGGTCCCACTGGAAGGACCCACATGTCAGGTTTGACCAGGTCAGCGTCTCTATTGACTGCTGACATCATCTCTGAGTTAATTAAAATAATTCCAGAAAATCATTTAAACTTCGAAAATTCGTAACTTTTAAACCATAGCTCAGATCGAAAAACTTAAAACATGAAAGTTGCTCAGAACGACGAGACGAATTTGATCGGGTCGTTTGTTTCTTTGTCGGAACCCCCTACGTAGAAGAAATCGTAACTCCGAACCTGATTCCGGTAGATGAATAGTGCACACACACCGGGTAATAAAACCCACGATAATCCTAAAAATAACTAAAATGACCTAGATGCATCTTTATGCAACCCTGCACTGCATCATAGCATAGCATGCCCCGTGTCGCATCAGTTTGCATTATGTTTACCTGTTTCCTCCCCCTCTTCTCTCTCAATTAGACCCCGACATTGACGTAGCTCCCGAGGCAGACGCAGCTCCGGAGCACGACTACGTCCCCGACGACACCACTCAAGACCTTGCCCTTGCCGCAGGGCAGACAGGCAAGCACCCCCCTTGTTGAGCATTCCGATACCGCCCATTCTCTTCTCTCTTATGCTTGCATTAGAATCTGCTGCTGTTACTGTATCCTATATCTGCTGCATAGCCTGTTTACTTGTAACCTGCTGTTGATACTTACCTGTTATCCTAAACTGTTTAGAATAGGTTGGGTAGAGACCGACAGAGACCCCCACTTTATCCCGACTGCCGCGCTGGATTATCAGAAGACCCGAACAACGGGATTGAAGACCAGGCCCTGACACCGCACGTCACTTCCCCTTAGTTGCTGACACTACTGGGTTACTATCGAGTGCCGAGGGTGATACCTCGTCAGCACTTCTGATGATAACCTTGTAGGTTAGTTATTCGGTCATGGTAAGCGAGGGTGATTCCTCCTACACCACCCCCGATAACGACGTCGTCGTGCAACACTTCAAGTGTGGACCTCGACGGTGATTCCTCCTTCGTTCACCTTGACGTTAATATCAGGTGGGACTCCATCGACGGTGATTCCTCAGGGTTCCCCCTTGGTGTTAGACACACGGTTACCATTGATATTATGACTTTACACTGTAACATGCAACTAAAGACGGGTCGGCCCTGAGGGGTACCCGCGCGAGCTTAATTGCGAGTGATGTGGAATCGGGTGTACCTGGAGGGTACGCGAGAGTTGAACACGAGGCGTGGCCTGGCATTCTTAGCCCTTGCTGCAAGTCCTCGAGACGGGGCGATGGGGTCACATCGATCGTGAGTCTCTGCTCATTACCGCGCGCTCCTAAACCACTAAACGGTTTGGATATTTGATCCGAGGGGCCTTTGGCCTGATAGCACTAACCATCACGTGGGCATAGTTTGGGCGTTCTACGTCATATACTCTAGTCGGAGCTTAATGGACGTCAGAAACTGAGCGGCACACGCTGGGTTGGACTGGGAATGCAACCACACTTGTATAAGGGGTTGCTAGGTCTTCTCATCGGCGGTGCACGTAACATGTAGGAGTTCCCGGGGCGAAGGCCCAAGACCCCTGGGGGCATAGGTTAGTCAGGCGTGCTGACCTCTCTGTTAAGTATTTGGTCGGGTTGCGGCGTGTTTCTTAGCCGAGGCCGGGCATGACCCAGAAAAGTGTGTCCGGCCGGAGTTAAGCGAGCGTGGTGGGTAAGTTGGTGCACCCCTGCAGGGAAGAACTAATCTATCGATAGCCTGTCCTACAGT
Organism: Thinopyrum elongatum; assembly: GCA_011799875.1. Classification (NCBI taxonomy): domain Eukaryota; kingdom Viridiplantae; phylum Streptophyta; class Magnoliopsida; order Poales; family Poaceae; genus Thinopyrum; species Thinopyrum elongatum. Next base: position 598,181,775 of record CM022303.1, on the reverse strand, counting down.
AACGGACACTCAGAGTTGTATCCCGATCGGTACAACTAGAACTTGAGATGATAACTGGATAGTATAGCTCTGGAATTGCTTTCTCGCAGGGAGTCGAGGAAGAATCTCTGGCCGAGGTTGATGATACTACTACTACTTTACATTATGTTAATCTGCACTCTTCTAATGCTGCAAGACCGATGAAGATGTTTGAAGATGCTAGTCTTCGATAGGACTAGGCTTTTCCCCTCTATTCTGGCATTTCTGCAGCCCAGTCCACATATACAGCCCCCTTTGAAAATGTTGCATATGTAGTGTAGATCCTTGCTTGCTGAGTACTTCGGATGAGTACTCACGTTTGCTTTATTTTGTTTTTCTCGCCATATCCATTTGATACCGCCAGATGACGGAGCCCCTGAGATAGCAGCCCCCGTCGACGACTACGGCTACTACTACTATCCTCCCGGCGAGTACTACTACGAGGAGCCGACTGACGACCAGGAGTAGGATTCGGAGGGTCTTAGGCAGGAGGCCTACGCCTTTCGATCGTAGATTTTATTTTGCCCCGCCTTTCTAAAAGGCTTATCTCTATTTCTGTAATATATCTGTACCCAGATATCTGATGCTTCCGTTGACACTTGTATGCCATCGAGCTATCTATTCGAGCCCTCGAGGCCCTGGCTTGTAATATAAAGCTTGTATGAATTTATTTATGTCTTAGAGTTGTGTTATGATATCTTCAAGTGAGTCCTTAGGCTTGATCGTGTGCATTTGCGTGTATGGTTAGTGCACGATTAAGCCGGGGTCGTCACAGGTTGGTATCAGAGCCGACTGCCTCAAGGAATCCCCCTTTCCAACTCCTTGGCCGAAGTTGAGTCTAGAAACCGAAAACTGTTTTACCAACTTGGCTGTGTGGCTTACGGGCCCACGTCGCCGAATGGGGTGGTATTAGGATCTTTTACTCCTCGACCTTTACTCTGGGACTCTGATCTCTCTTCTATTCGGGTTAAAATTTTACTAACTCCAACATTAGGATCTCGTAACCACTTCCTCCCGGAGCGCCCCTTCACTACAGATGATCGTCTGCTTCGTTAGAAGATTCTGAAGATACTCCTCGAAGTCATCCGAGATCCTGTGCCACTGCTTTGCAGTTCCTGACCACCGATAAACTCCGATGGATAACTACTTACAACTGCCGGTCATATATTCGTTCTAGTTACTCTCGGGTTTCACCCGACCTATCAAAATATTATCCGACATTTCGAGAATTCTCTGAACCTACTGCTTTGCAGTTCCTTTTCGCCTGAACACACCTACGAATAAATCCTCATACTTACCAGGGATCCGTTCATCCCCAGTTGCTCCTGTGATTCCTAAAGCACTTTGAAATATTATATGATCTCCCGAGAATCCTCTGTAGCTTACTGCTCTTGAAATTCTTGCTTGCTTGCATTATGGTTAATTCCATATGTCTGGCAATATTCGTTGACATCCTTTGTCATTAACATTCTGAACCTATTTATTCATCGTGTATGTGAGTGCTCCCTATCATCAGCTAATTCCTAGAATTCGTCCTTCCGGCTCATTCACCATTCCGGACCTGAGCTGGTTCTCGGCCAATCAAGCATTGGTTGATTGTCCAACTAAGCCTATTCAATTTACTTGTCCTTTTGCCCAGGTGAACTAATTGTCACTCCTGGCTTTGGAAATCGTGAACCCTCTGAATCTTATACCTGAGTTGTTCAAGTGCTTCCTTAATCCGATGTGCTTGCCTCCCGTCCTTTCTCGGAGGACTCTCAGGTGGAACCAGTTGTTAAAACCTTACCCCGTTAGTTCTCACGGATCATTTGATTCCTTTTGTGGACAACTATCCGACCGATTCTTTTCTATTCTAAGAACCTTATCGGTTCCTTCCCTGTTGACATTGCCTTTGGCACTGAAGCTTCCTCTACTTCTTGCCGTCTGTATATCCGCTCAGTTTGCATGGCACAGAGAGGTAGTGCATTCCTTTCCCTTATTGGCTTGGGACTGACTACTGACCAGGACATGTCCCGTAAACATGGGTGGAGATCTCTGCAAGACGGAACGCTAAGGTTGTTCATCTAGCTCTATTCAACCTACTCATATTTGGATAGAGCTTTTGCTTCTGATCCTTCGTTTCTGAACCATAACTCCTTTGTACTTAAACGTCGGATTATTCCGATGTTTCTATAATCTGATGCCATTACATTCTTTCTTCTTCTGTTTGAGTACCGATACTCACATCGGATCCTTTGCCGACCATCTGATCTTTTGCTGGGTTGCTATCCGACAGCATCGATCATATACAATAACCTTGCGAGTCTTTCCTTGGATACAGAATGTCTATCGTAAAATGTATCCTCTCCTTCTGTCAACCATGCTCTGCTTCTGAGCTTGAGTTCATTACCCCTGCAGTTTATGGTATATGTTCCTAAGATGCCCCGATGGGTTGAACCTATGCCTTCCATAATCCGCGTGAACCCGAGCGTTTTCAGGAGTCATACTCCTCTGGTGTTTTGCCAGATAAAATTTATCAACTCTTCAACTCCATCGAAACCGAAAAGTGAATGAAAGCTTATGCATTGAAGAAGTGGGGGTCGACCTTGAACCTTTGAGTTCATGCCCATGGACCTGATGCAGAACTTATCATGGAAGCTTCACTTAAAGGTTCATTTGTACCTGTGAGTTGATCCTTTGTGATCGTGGCTCCGATCATACTTTTCTTTGATTCCATTTCTTGGACAAGTTAAGGCACTTGTCTTTTGCAAACCAGTATGCTCACCCAACCTCTATCTTGATCTACCTTCGAGTATTACCCCCTCGTATCTCGAGAATATCTCAGGAACTACATAACTTCTTATGAGTTCTTCATCAACTATTATTGATCACCAATCACAATATCCTCCGGGTTCTGAGTTGTTTGTTACTCGAGAACACCGGTAAGTGAATCGATTCCGCACTATGATTCAATAACTCTAAGTAATTTTTGTTGCTTACGAATTTAATAAACCTTCGATTCTTTTCTAACCTAATCGTCTATATCCCTATTGTGCAAATTTCAACTGTGCTACCTGGTCCCTATAACCTGGAGCAACTTCCAACGATGAGCTAAGCATACGTCGATCTTCCTCATCTTATCATTTCACCTCAAACAACAAGCTAGATTTCGAGGTTGTGTCGCATCCGTAGTCCCAATAACCTTTTGCTTCATCATTCCATTTTCTTGATGTCGTCACTGCTCGATGGCTTCTACATAGAGTCTCTCGACAAAATTTGTCGTGATCACCATCAATATACTACCTTGTTCTAGGATATCGATCGAATTCATGGCTACAAATACCATTCCTGCCCCTCGATGATTTGTGATATCATCAATGACATCCTTGACTTTCTGCCAACACAGACCTGGTTGTGTTTGATTAATCCTTACGTTCCGAGACAATCTTGGAAGCGTTCCATTGTCTCTCTTGTGATCTTTCGATCCAACCCTTACTTGAAACACCATGTTATCACTACCTCGGAGCATGAGTATGGTACTCCGAATATCTTTTAGAACAGTGGAAACGCAACGTTGCATGTCCCTTCATCAATTATCCAAACATCGTTGAATGGGTAATATCATGATTCTTCCCTCGCCCCTTTATCTAAATGCTTTTGAACTTGCTGCCCTATCATGTATATCCTACTCCGCTTTTCCCTGGGAAGGATATACTCCCAATTCTTGTGTGTGCATACACATTTTCCTTTCCATTGTTTTATTTAACCTTTCCAGTAATCTAGCTTGTCTAAGCAGAAATAATTCTCTGCCTATGAAAACATCTCTATGTACAACCTTGTCAGAGAGACCGTGTTACTATTGCTGATGATATTCTGGTAACCACCGATTGACGAGAACCTTGCCGATTGGTCTGCCTCGAATTAACGAGCACCGACGATTGTTGCCAACATGACTGATAGGCTAACCTCTGACATACATTGCTATCATGACTGTGAGAGAAGTCAGCGCCTTCTCACTTTTAACCCTCATGGTGGGCCCATAACCCACAGGTCCCAGGTCCTGTACACCCCCGATTTCCAAGGTTATTCCTCGCGCATGGCCTCGTATATAATTCACGAGCCACCTTCCAAAAAATCATCAATTCTAGTATCAGACACAATACTTATTCCTGTTGGTTTGAACCCCTTTCACGCCCTGTTTCAGGCATCGAACGATTGCCTGCCCGCTCGAAACTTCCCATGATACCTCCTTACTTTTCTCTCGATATTTTCTTAAGTTTCAATTCGAGAGTTACTTTTCGCCACCTTTCCCCGATGTTATTGACCAGATAGTCAACCTTACAGAGGTCCGCTCTCCCGGAATACCCCCTTTTATTCTTTCGTAAGTACGATAGAGTTCCCGAAGAAAGGATGCTGGCTTCATCATAATGACCTGAAGCAGAAAGTTGAAGACATCAATGAAGGGATCAACTTCTTCGAGAAGAGCAGCCAAGAACAATGAGACTCATAGAATTTCATAATCAGAACGCTTTCCCCTACAACACCTCTTAATTCTCGGGACGAGAATTTCTTTTAGAGGAGGAGAACTTGTAACACCCCTGTGTAATAGCCACTATGATCAACTGCTAATAATGCCAAGTCATATCATTTGCAGTGCCTAGTCATAGTGGTTAACCATAACAATTCAAAATCCATTCTGAAAATCAACTCAAATTCAAAAGTGCAAAATAAATTTTCTCAAACACCTTTGGAAAAATGTTCACTAAATAGCAAATATTCCAGAAGCAATCATAAAAATATAACCAATGATACTTGGATTGGTTAAATGACTCAAACCACATGAAACAGTAACAAAACAGAATTATTTAATCTACTTAAATTCATTTCAAATTCAAATGAAATCCAAATCTGCTCAAACAAGTTTTTGGTGACAAGGAGTATTGCATTGTAATATTTGGGCCTAGTCTCATATTTTACAAAAGTGCAAAAGTGTCCTAACTAATACAAAACAGAAAAGAAATAAAAGAAAAACACAAAACAGAAAATAGAAAAAACATAACGAGGCACTGTGCACTGGGCCTAAGTGCACAGTGCCCCGGAACGGCCCACCTGGCCCAACTCCTTCTCTCTCCCTCGCGTGTCACCTTCCCCATGATCGAGCGCGCGTGCACCGACGGGCGCGCGACACCGCGGCAGCCACCGACGCCGCCGACAGCAAGGCGATAAGGACGAGGCCGAGCCGTCCCCCTTGGCCTCTCCGTCACTCTCCCCTCTCTCCCTCGCCAGCTCCACTCCCTTTCTCACCCTCAGATTCATCGTCCGAACGCCATCGCCGCCGCACCGCGCGCGTCTCTGTGGCCACAGCCACCGCATCACTCCGCCGACACATCCGTCGTCTTCGCCATGATCTTCCTCGACGTCTGGTGGTAGCAACTGGAGCCCGAAGCCACCACAACGCTGGAATCGCCCCGTCTCCTTCTGCTTCGGTCGCCGGCGATCCCCGTCAACCCCGAGCCCTCTGCTGCAACTAAGCTTCCACCGGGCCACCGTGAGCCTGCTAGGTGAGCTCCGCCTTCTTCTCCTTCTCTCCCCGCCGTCGTTTGAGCCCCCTAGCTCTAGTTTCACCGGCGCCCGAACGCGCCTCCACATGAGCTCGTCGCCAGCAGCCGTCTGGTGAACGTTTGGTCATGGGCGCGAGCCCATCGAGCTCGCACGCCCACGTAGATCACTCCCACGTGTTTAGTTTGAGCTAACACGCACCGTTTCATCAATTACACCGACGCCTGTAGCTCACCGCCGCTCCGGCTCATCGCCGGCGTCGTTCCGGCCATCCCCGGTGCTCCTCGCTAGCCTAGATCGACGCGGAGACGAACGGCCGTTTCAACGCGCCCAAGCGCGCGCGAAATAGCCCCCTGTAGACGAATCCCGAGCAGCTCCGGCGAGAAACTGTCGCTAGAACGGTCACCGGAGCAACTCCGGCGACCCAGCCGACGTGGACAGGCGTGGGGTCCATCCTGGGACACTGCTAGTGGGCCTCGGACCCCACTCTGACCTCGTTGACCAAGGTCAACGTGGCACTGTTCACCCCCTCTCTCTGACATGTGGGCCACCTCGGCTGATTAGGCTAATTAAACATTTTATAAATAAAATTAATTAGTTAGTCTAATATCTCACTGACACCCGGGGCCCACACCCCCTAATTAGCTATGTTAGTTTAATTAATCCACTGTTAGTCTAACAGAGGCTGACATGTGGGTCCCACTAGACCCACATGTCAGGTTTGACCTGGTCAGCGTCTCTGTTGACTGCTGACGTCATCTCTGAGTTAATTAAAATAATTCCAGAAAATCATTTAAACTTCGAAAATTCGTAACTTTTAAACCGTAGCTCATATCGAAAATCTTAAAACATGAAGGTTGCTCAGAACGATGAGACGAATCTGATCGGGTCATCTGTTTCTTTGTTGGAACCCCCTACGTAGAAGAACTCATAACTCCGAACCCAATTCCGGTAGATGAATAGTGCACACACACCGGGTAATAAAACCCACGATAATCCTAAAAATAACTAAAATGACCTAGATGCATCTTTAGACAACCCTGCACTGCATCATAGCATAGCATGCCACGTGTCGCATCTGTTTGCACTATGTTTACCTGTTTCCTCCCCCTCTTCTCTCTCGATTTGACCCCGACGTTGACGTAGCTCCCGAGGCAGACGCAGCTCCGGAGCACGACTACGTCCCCGACGACACCACTGAAGACCTTGCCCTTGCCGTAGAGCAGACAGGCAAGCACCCCCCTTTTTGAGCATTCCGATACCGCCCATTCTCTTCTCTCTTATGCTTGCATTAGAATCTGCTGCTGTTACTGTATCCTATATCTGCTGCATAGCCTGTTTACTTGTAACCTGCTGTTGATACTTACCTGTTATCCTAAACTGTTTAGAATAGGTTGGGTAGAGACCGACAGAGACCCCCACTTCATCCCGACTGCCCTGCTGGATTATCAGAAGACCCGAACAACGGGATTGAAGACCAGGTCCCGACACCGCACGTCACTTCCCTTTAGTTCCCAACACTACTGGGTCACTATCGAGTGCCGAGGGTGATACCTCGTCAGCACTTCTGATGATAACCTTGTAGGTTAGTTATTCGGTCGTGGTAAGCGAGGGTGATTCCTCCTACACCACCCCCGATAACGATGTCGTCATGCAACACTTCAAGTGTGGACCTCGAGGGTGATTCCTCCTTCGTTCACCTTGACGTTAATATCAGGTGGGACTCCATCGAGGGTGATTCCTCAGGGTTCCCCCTTGGTGTTAGACACACGGTTACCATTGATATTATGACTTTACACTGTAACATGAAACTAAAGACGGGTCGGCCCTGAGGGGTACCCGCGCGAGCTTAATTGCGAGTGATGTGGAATCGGGTGTACCTAGAGGGTACCCGAGAGTTGAACACGATGCGTGGCCGGTCATTCTTAGCCCTTGCCACAAGTCCTCGAGACGGGGCGACGGGGTCACATCGATCGTGAGTCTCTGCTCGTTTCCGCGCGCTCCTAAACCACAAAACGGTTTGGATATTTGATCCGAGGGGCCTCTGGCCTGATAGCACTAACCATCACGTGGGCCTAGTATGGGCGTTCTGCGTCGTATACTTCAGCCGGAGCTTAATGGATGTCAGCAACTGAGCGGCACACGCTGGGTTGGACTGGGAACGCAACCGCACTTGTATAAGGGGTTGCTAGGTCTGCTCACCGGCGGTGCACGTAACGTGCAGGAGTTTCCGGGGCGAAGGCCCAAGACCCCTGGGGGCATAGGTTAGTCCGGCGTGCGGACCTCTCTGTTAAGTATTTGGTCGGGTTGCGGCGTGTTGCTTAGCCGAGGCCGGGCATGACCCAGAAAATTGTGTCCGGCCGGAGTTAAGCGAGCGTGGTGGGTAAGTTGGTGCACCCCTGCAGGGAAGAACTAATCTATCGATAGCCTGTCCTACAATAACGGACACTCGGAGTTGTATCCCGATCGGTACAACTAGAACTTGAGATGATAACTGGATAGTATGGCTCTGGAATTTCTTTCTCGCAGGGAGTCGAGGAAGAATCTCTGGCCGAGGTTGATGATACTACTACTACTTTACATTATGTTAATCTGCACTCTTCTAATGCTGCAAGACCGATGAAGGTGTTTGAAGATGCTAGTATTCGATAGGACTAGGCTTTTCCCCTCTATTCTAGCATTTCTGCAGCCCAGTCCACATATACAGCCCCCTTTGAAAATGTTGCATATGTAGTGTAGATCCTTGCTTGCTGAGTACTTCGGATGAGTACTCACGTTTGCTTTATTTTGTTTTTCTCCCCATATCCATTTGACGCCGCCAGATGACGGAGCCCCTGAGATAGCAGCCCCCGTCGACGACTATGGCTACTACTACTATCCTCCCGGCGAGTACTACTACGAGGAGCCGACTGACGACCAGGAGTAGGATTCGAAGGGTCCTAGGCAGGAGGCCTACGCCTTTCAATCGTATATTTTATTTTGCCCCGCCTTTCTAAAAGGCTTATCTCTATTTCTGTAATATATCTGTACCCAGATATCTGATGCTTCCGCTGACACTTGTATGCCATCGAGCTATGTATTTGAGCCCTCGAGGCCCTAGCTTGTAATATAAATCTTGTATGAATTTATTTATGTCTTAGAGTTGTGTTATGATATCTTCAAGTGAGTCCTTAGGCTTGATCGTGTGCATTTGCATGTATGGTTAGTGCACGATTAAGCCAGGGTCATCACATGTTGTTGGACGGACGAGCAACTTGCAATACCCATGAAGAAGCTTCAGGAATATATCAGGGCAGCGCAGGAAGGGACGTTCATTCCCGATAGAGAGAAGGACGAGCTGACAGAGGCCCTCGGGAATCCTGAGCACCCTGGACGAACACGAGGCACACCAGGCACCGTTCCGTGGGTGGTTGAGTTTCCTGGCAGCGGTGGTTACAGAAGCTGAGAGAGAAAGAGGAAAGCGTAAGTGAGCAAAATGCAGAAGCTCAATGCAAGAATAGCAAAGCTAGAGGAACTTGCAGCTACCGGACAACCATCTTAGCGGCACGAAGATCCTTGCTTCGACGCTGCCCTAGAAGCTACCCCACCATCTCAGCGGAGAAGTAGCGTCGCTTCCACGGAGCTCGTTCAGCCTGATTTCACGGCTCCTCGCTACCCCATGGATACTATCACGGAGGCTCAACATTGCGAGCTAATGACGAAATGGCAGAACCTGACTTTGAAGGCGGCGGTCGGCTCTGTTGCACCTCTCCTCAAGCTGAGGGAACTTTCCATTGCCGTCCGATTCCACATGGCTATGCTGTTGTGATGGTGGATGAAATAATGGAGGGATTTGAGGAGCTGGAGCTTGACTACCCTATAGGTGAAGGGGAGAATCATCTGGTTTATGCTTTAAGGAGTACCTGTCTATGGAGGAAGGAGTACATCAAGCTTCCAAACTGGACGCCTCCTCCTCCTCCGGCGAATCAGAGCACTCCGCCTCCTCCTCCTCCTTCGGCGAGTGATCAGGGCACTCCGTCTCCTCCGGCACGTGAGGGCACTCAGCCTCCTCCTCTGCCTCCTCCGGTGCATCCGAGCACTCCGCCTCCTCCTCCACCACCTCCGGCATGTCAGCGGACTCCGCCGCGTCAGCAACGGCGGAAGAGAGACGGCGCCGCTGCGGCGGCTAGCAGTACAAGATGCGGGAAGAAATTCAAATACGGTCCAAGCCTCAAGCCTCTGGAAAAGTTACCATATAAGAGGACCGACGAGGAAAATGCGAAATCAGTGCCGCCGAAGTGGAGTCCCATTTTGCACGGAAACCTCCACCTCCGAAGGAAACAATAGATCAGGTGAAAGTGAAGCGCACTCTGCGTGCCCTTAAGGGACCACCACCGTCTCTGCCACAATCCAACTATGAGCGCATTATTGAAAGGACATATAAGGAAGCGCAGTGGTCGGGAAGTACTTGTAGTGCTGCAAGAGAAGCAAAACGAAGAAGTGGGAAAACAATTCCCCAGCTCGGCGAACAGGCGAAGCAATTGTGCCCCCCGCTCAAGGTGTCTAGTGATATCGTCGCTAATCATCCGGGGCTAGTGTCCAGTACCAATCATGCTGATTACCTGGCCGATGATGTACATTTTGAAATGTTAGAGGTAGTAGATATCTTCAAATATGAGTATGGGAGGCCTCTCGTCAAATCTTATCATCCTCCTCTAACAACGATGATGTGAAGATTGCATGAATGGTACATGGATACCTGCAGGAAGGCTGGGAAGGATACTTTGATGATGAGAATTAAGGAGGAGCACGACCTCGTTGGAACTGAGGTGATGCCTGTTGAATTTGTGGAGTTATTCCAGTTATTCAATCAAGACGGACTCGACAAACAACTCATGACTTGCTACTGTCTGCAAGTATTACCTCTGTAATTAAGTCTCTATAGCTCAGCTCTTTCATTGCATGTATATAACATTATCCTCACTATATTATGCAGACTGAAGATCGTCGAATGCAAAAAAGCACAAATCTATGACATTGGGTTCATTAACCCAAATACCATAAATGAATGGTCGGTTCAAAACTGAGACAAAGATACTGAGGACAACTTGCTAAAATCGTTACTTCGAAATCAAAACAAAGGGAAAATACTCTTTCCTTACAACTTCAAGTGAGTGTTACTGTCTTGTGCATATTTGGTTTCGCTTACTCAAGGTTATAGTAATGTAATTGATAAGTTATGCATGTGTGCGCAGCTTCCACTTTATTCTGCTAGAGATTAAGCTTGACATGGGGAGTAGTAACTGTCTTAGACTCGAGACGAAAAGATCCCCAGGAATATGCGGACATGACTGCAATGCTCCAGAAGTAAGTTCAATCGATCATTATCGAACCATATCATATCGGCAACTTTGTTTATTTCCGGATATCAAGTAATTATTTTCTTTGCTGGCAGGGTTTGGAAAGAGTTCACCGGAATGGTTCAGGGACTGCCGTGGGAGCTGCGATTTACACACCCGAAAGTAAGTAGTACTAGCTAGTTCCGCGCACCTCCCATTGATTCTAGTTTCATCAATACCATTTATCATGCTTGATTATCAGTTTGATTGAACTCTATTCTCGTAAAGTGCTTGTGGCAGGAAGGCGGGAATAATTTATGTGGATACTACGTTTGCGAGTTCATCCGCGAATCGACCTCTGAGCGGGGCTACTCTGACCGATAATATGAAGTACGTAAACAATAATATTCACAATTTTATTTTATTACCATCATTTGTGTTGAGTTTCATTCATATATATGTATTGACCCCCTTCTTTAAATTAGATGTGACAGATGCGGGATGAACTCCTACCACATGATCGCATACAAGCAATTCAAGAGGAATTGGCGGGATTCTTTCTTGACCGCGTCATAAATGAGAAGGGAGAATACCATCTGGAAATTGAAATGGATTTTAGATGATAGGGATTGTAAGAGATGTTATATTGTGTATATGTAGTAGCGTCGGATAGATATACGAAAATTTGTTGTTCGACCAATCTCTCGGAGAAAGAGAGATCACTTCTCTCTGTATATGTTCATGACGATCTTGTGTAATTAATGGTTCCTTCATTTGCTTATTAGCTAGCGTGTCGAGTTCTCTCTATATGTATAGTAGCTAGCGTCAACCAAGCACAGAGAAAGAGAGGTCACTTCTCTCTATTAGCTAGCTAACACAATATGAAACCCCTAAATTAACCTTCCAAAACCCCAAACCCCCCCTTCAAAAAAAAACCCCCAGCGCCTGCGAGCTGCTGACGCGTGGCAGCCTTTTGGTCCCGGTTGGTGTTTCCAACCGGGACTAAAGGTCCTCCTACCTGGGCGCCCCGCAGCGGCCACGTGGATCCCCTTCTGTCCCGGTTCGTAAGCGAACCGGGACTAAAGGTTTTGGGCTTTAGTCCCGACCCTTTTGTCCCTGTTCTAGAACCGGGTGTAAAGGCCCTCTAGAACCGGGACTAGTTCCCTGTTTTCTACTAGTGGGATGCAATTTTGGTCCCGGTTGATAGGAATGCCGTACATGTTAGAGAAGATGACTGTTGGAAAGCACACTGCAAATTCCAAAGATAATGGTCTCAAGAATTTCTTCTCTTTTGTAAACCGATTAATTTGTCATTGATATCTTGTATTTTTTGCAACAAAATTATGCTTGCGTGCATTCGAAGCTGGGTTGGTAAGCTTGACCTTATCTTCCTTTCCAAACTAAAAATAAGTTTTTAAGCTTCATGTTAAAATACATATGCAGATTGTAGATGCACCTATTGTCATAGTTACTAGTTAGTGGCATGCAATATGAATTGTAGTTTGTATGGTATATGGTTTAATTAGATTTGTAATATCCACGTTCTATTGAAAGCACCAGTATCCATGAAAGCTTGACTTAAGTAAACCAAATGCAACATGATTTTTGTGATTGTGCTTGGTAAAAATACTTGATGTTTTATAGTTCACTACTGTCTTTTTGGGTGATGAAGTCACTACTTCTTTAGTACATGCATGTTGATGATAGTAGTGGAACTAGTGGTGTTAATGATGGCATGTATGATGAGGGGACAAGTGTGCATATTGAGATAAACAGAAGTAGTGGAGGATCCAACTACTTAAGTGATTCTCTCAGTTATTCTACCCTTTTTACTTTCATACTGACCTAGCTCTAGTATTCACACATGGACCCCTTTGTAGACTATTTCTATCCCTCACCCCCTTGGTATTGGCACTTGCTAGTCCAATACTATATACATATATGTGATTAGGGGATTGCATTGTCCATAGACCACTAAGATGAGAAGGATATTCATTCTTTAGTTGCCTCTTCCATTCATTTCTATTCATGCTAGACTGATAATTTGGCATGGGAGGTATCAGGACGCAAAAATGTGCTAGATGAAGGTTATTCTGAGATCCAACAAAAGTGGTGATTTGCTTTACTAACAAATGATGTAAGGCTAGTACATGATTAGTTGCACATCACACAACATATACAACAATAGGGAAGAAAGTTGGGCGGGTTCACGGACATCGGAAATTCACACAAGCACCAAGGTCGGGTGCAGGAGCCTAAGTGGTCCATCTGGACTGTTCGATTGCTTTAATATTCGTAAAATGTTTAGTATTAGGGCTTTAATTACTTTGGTCGACTGGTGTTCATCCATGCATGCTTTCGGCAGGTCTTACCAAAGCTGTATGCGTCATGCATCCCACCTCCCATATCTTTTCTATTTCATCTTTTAATTTCAATCTACTATATATTTTGAACCATAAGTTATTGTTTCGTTTGCATATATGTGTTTGTCGCGACAGGAACTTTTGAACAAGACCAACCTTGAATACATTTTGATAACTTTAAAAAAAATCATAGTTTTAATATTTAAAACTTGATGATCACAACATTAAGTTTTACTAAGTTTCATCAAGTTTTACCAAGTTTCATATGCTTTAGGGTTTTAGGGTTCTCGGCTTAGGGTTTACGGTATAGGGTTTTAGTTTTTAAAACTTGTTGAATTTATCCAGTTTCAGTAGTTGAAACTAACCCAACGCCCCAATTTGGCTCGTGATCTGCAAAGATATTGGATTCCACACGAGAGCACACCAAGATTTAAGTTTCAGTTTTTGAAACTTACGATTTTGTCATTCGCTCCTACCAAGTTTCAGTAGTTGAAACTTAATGAATTTTTAAAAACTCATCAAAACGTATTTTAAATGGATCTTCTTTGTAGGCACTCTCCACAAGAAACCTGAATATGCAAAGGAAATATAAATTAGACTTTTGGTTTAAAAGATATATTAGATTAAAATTTAAATGTTAGAAGAAACAGCATGGGATATGGGATGAGTAAAGCCACCAAAAGCTGCCAAAAGTTGTACGCATGGACCCCACCTAAGATACTTAAGGGCTAAACACATGCAAAGACCAAACCCACTTTTCAAACACGAGGGACTCGAGCGGCCGCAAATCTACGTGCCCCCACAGCTTCATGCTACAAATCATCTCTCTCACGAGCAATGTAGTGTTAACATCTGGCGATCATATAACTAATGAATTTTGAAGATAAATGAGCCGCCGACTAACATCTCATAGCCCTCATTGTAGTGTGTTATCCTTACCTGCGAGAGGATTTATGGCACACAGGTGCAAGGGCACCGAGCCCCTCGCGCATGCCTTTTCTTTTGGCTTTGAATGAAAAGTTTGAATTAAGTTATGTTTTCATATTCGTATTTCTAATGACGAGGACTTTCAAATAAGATCTATTTTGAATATCTATTGATGACATTTTAAGGATTATGTTAAGTTTCAACTTTTGAAACTTAGTATGACCGTCCGACAAAATAACTATTTTAGCACCTGCGGCCAACAAAAAAAACCACTTAAAGTTTTCACTCTGAATCCTTATACGAGCGACAGACAAAATCGTAAATTTCAAATGCAAAATTGTAAGTTTCAGAGACTAAAACATAAAATTTACTATGCCCTCGTGCAGAATCCAACTACTTTGGGAATCGCGGGGCAATCGAGCAGTCAGGCAGGACTGGCAAGGTGCGTGCTCCCGCATTTGCATGCCCCTGCGAATTTCTGATCCTTTCCTCATGATTTTTCGCGAGAGCATGAAACTATCACTTAACTTTACGCAGTCATTTTAGGGCTATTTCGGAAGGAATGGTTCTAGTAAGAAATTTTAATATCTGGAGAGGTTCAGGACTCAAGCATGCATGCGAACTGGGAATTTCGTCTAGATATTGCTAGCTGGACGTAGTCTGCCATCCAATGCGATGCCCTATTGGTCCTTGGACGCGTTGGGTTGTATGAAATCCCACACATCGAACACAAACCAGTAGAGCTTTGCTAGCAGCCGAACCGCCACCGCATACTCATCTGACACAACGGTCCCACCTCAAAACCGTCTCTGCCCGAAAAACCGTCGCCTCATGAAAGAGTTTCTGTGCATTCATGCCGGTCATTCTGTTCCAGAGTGAACATGACACCAAACGTCATTTATGCCCATCAGGGGTATGCAATCGTACGTGCGGGCGTGGGCTGTGTCGCTTCAATGCCGATGCAGCGACTGAGAAGCTTAATTCGGCGTCAAAGTCATGGTTCTCTGCGACAGCAAGCGGCGGCTCCAGATCCGGATCTTGGTGCAGCCAGCGTCGCTCTACAGGGTCGTCGACCTCCACGGAAGAGCGGACGCTGCAGCAGCCGTGCCTCCTCGTGGAGGCGGTGATCACAGATGAGGAGTACTAGGAGAAGATCAAGCTCATGATCGAGCGATCACTCCGGTACCGCGGTCTGGTGCTGACCTCGCCGCCGCCAACCTGTGACAACGAGGATTCGGCGTCACGGCCTTGCCACCACGTCCAAGCGAAGCCGGAGTTGCCGCCTCTTTGATTCGTTAAGGTGGAGCCTACCTCCCGCAACCACAGCTTACAAGTCGGACACCGCGTGAAGGAGGAGCCGATGTTACCGCCGCATCGATGAGCCGACTTCTGGCATAACAAGGACACAAGGTTGATGTGCTCGGCGATCGCGATGGTGCACGGGAGCCTGCTCCACTACGTCGATGGCCATGGCGGTGGCATCTCCTCGTTGTTGCGGAGCCTCGTGTCGGCTGAGGAGAGGACGGTAGGGAGGCGGCACACTGCTCGCCATTTGCGAAGTTCGATGAGGCGCTGTCCTGGGTCCTCGCGAGCCCCGACCTCGCGGAGGCCTGGGCTCATGAACGGTTGGTGGCCAACGCAGCGACGTCCGTGCGACGACCACGCCGCCTTCCCAGGGAGCTCGCCAAGATTGGCGAGGAGTTGTCGCATAGAGAGACCACCATCGCCGATGACAGGGGAAGGGGCTCTACAGCCAGGGTCCGTGTTGGCTGTGGCGGCTCTCTGCATGGTGCAGGAGGAGGCGGAGCGGCTACTACGCGAGTGCTAGATAACGGCTGGGCTGGGTTGCCGCGCTCAGGTGACCTTTCGCTCTACGCACGATGAAGACTACGATGATGGAGGTGCCTCCGGCCAGCCTCACCGGGCATATGAGGTCACTGCCCGTTACAAATTAGTTCCTTTTTTTAATGTTAAATATCATGCGGTTCATGTAAGTTATGTCTAAACTTATGCTAGTTTTAATAATCTCTGTCATGTTTCAATGAATTCTGTCTGAATTAGTTTGTACTGCGGGCAGCTGGAGGTTTATGGCACACGTATTACTCTCCGTGGATGAGTTCGGACCAATCCACGGGCAACTAGTGTCACTAGTGGAAAACGGGGCTTTAGTCCCGGTTGGCAACGGCCTTTAGTCTCGGGTCACCAACCGGGACAACAAAATTCGGACTAAATGCCCTCACCCTTTAGTCCCGGTTGGCCACAACCCGAGACTAAAGTCCCTTCATGTGGCCGCGAACGCGCGCTGGGGGCTGGAGGACCTTTAGTTCCGGTTGGTGACACCAAGCGGGACTAAGGTCCCTCCACGTGGCCGCGAGTTTGTGCCGAGGGCTGAAGGACCTTTAGTCCCGGTTGGTGACACCAACCGGGACTAAGGATTTTGTGTTTGGGTTTAGGGTTTATTTTTCATTTTCATTTTGTGTTTTTCATTCAATTCGTTTTCATTTCAAACATATTTTACGCTACTACATACTGTACACGTTATGCATATATAATATAATTTCTCGTGCGACCATACATATATAATATAATTTCTTGTATGACCATATATATATATATATATATATATATATATATATATATATATATATATATATATATATATATCGCGTAACAGAATATACCCTACTTGAACTGATGATTTCAGGAGGTTGTACTGATGAATTCGAGCGGTTGAACTGACGCTTTCATTTCTGTTTAACAGATCGTCTTCTTTAGTTCAAATTTTTTTTACAATTTTTTGTCTGAACGGGGCGTGTAATATATCGTTGGAAAGCTCTTGAAAATTATATTTCAAGTATATTGAACGTTTTTGCAAAATCATCATGGTTTAAGAGCAGTTTTGAAAAAACCATTTTTTTCAAAACCGAAAACGCGAATCGTATTTTGGACACAATTTTCAAATGGTTTGTCGGAATTGAGCAAATAAGAAGGCGTTGGAAAGCTGGTAAAAATCCGCATCTCCCATATATCAATTGTTTTTTCAAATTTTATACAATTTAAAAGTAATTTGAAAAACAATGAAATTCTGGGCGAAATGTATTTTTTCTTTTTTTGCAAACGGTTTGTCGGATTGACGCAAATGATACGGCGTTGGAAAGCTACGGAAAATGCGCAACTTTTTCGTGTTGAAATGTTTTTCTAATTCCCTAAGTTTAAACTCGAATTCGAATACAGTCAAATTTGATTTCGAACGCGATTTTTTAAAAAAGTTTATCGAAATGTGGCAAATAATATACCGTTGGAAAGATATCGAAAATGCGAAACTTAGTCATGTTGAACGTTTTCTCAAATTCGTAACCGTTTGAAGAGTAATTTTGAATATGGTGAGACCTATCATGTTGTTTTCCCGTCAGAAAAAACAGAGTGCTTGTACTGATCTATGTGTGTGTTTGTACTGATGTATTTCTCACAGAGTAATTTTGAATGGTTTCGAAAAAAGAATACTTGAACGGATGTCTGTATGATTTTGTACTGAGCGTGTTTTCACATACTAGACTTTCCTCTGTATTTTCGGTATAATTTTCCTCGTAACTTCTCAATGGTATCGTTGAACTGAATGATTTTTTTAATGATAATTGATATTTTTAATACCGAACTTGCATAGTTTATACCGTTGAACTGAATGATATTTTTAATAAAACAAAAAAAATTGTGTCGTAAGTTTTCAACGGTTTACTGTATCGTAGTCCCCGAACTTGCATGGTTTATATCGTTGAACTGAATGCTATTTTTTTCAAAAAAATTGTGTCGTAAGTTTTCAACGATTTGCTGTGTCGTAGTCCCTGAACTTGCATGGTTTATATCGTTGAACTGAATACTATTTTTTCAAAAAAAAATTGTTTTTATGTGTTTCTTATTTTTTGGAAGTCAAATTTCTTTTGCAACGATGTTCTAGACTTCTCTTCTTTTGTAACTTGAACTTTTACCATCTTGAATTACCGTGTGTGGATGAGCACTTGAACTTATAGAATTTAAAGTTTTTTTTAATTCTTATTTGTTTTCTTGTCCGAACTTATGGTATCATCATCACTGAACCTGCATGGTTTCTGTAGTTGAACTAAAATAAACTTTTACCCGAATAAATGTGAACACTGGGACATTTGTACAAGAACTGAATCTAATGCTAATATTGAATTTGCAGGTTCCATACGCAAGCTAGCTACCAACATCAACATTTGTAATACAAGAACTGAATATAATGCAAATGTTGAACTTGCAGGTTCCATATGCAAGCTAGCCATGAACGGGGCGGTGCGTGACTAGAGGCGGTAGTGGAGACATGGCGCAGCGCGCTAAGGCAGACGCGGCGGAGGAAGGCGGCCGACGGTGGCTCGCGGGAGGAAGGCGGCCGGCGGTTGCTCGCCGGAGGAAGGCGGCCGGCGATGGCTCGCGCGAGGAAGGCGGCCGACGGTTGCTCGCAGGAGGAAGGCGGCCAGCGGTTGCTCGCCGGAGGAAGGTGGCCGGTGGTGGCTCGCGGAGGACTTGAACTGACCCTCGGTGGGGCAGAGAGGCAGCGGTGCGGTGGGGCATAGGGCCGACGGCGCGGTGGGGCAGAGGGTCGGCGACGCGGTGGGGGAGAGGGGCGGCGGCGCGGTGGCCTAGAGGGGCGGCGGCGCTCGGGAGGAAGGCGGGGGTCGTGGGGTGGGACGGGTTGCGGGGGCTCGTGCGGGGCGGGTTTTCGCGGATCGCCTTTTCATACGGCCGAGGGTAACAGAATATTATTCCGTTATAGTCCAGCCTATATATATATATATATATATATATATATATATATATATATATATATATGAGACAAATTTTATCTACAAGTAATGGTAGTTACGACCTAGCTATTGCCTTTGCACGTGTCCCATCGTACCACCGAACCAAATGGGTTATTGGATATTAAAAGATCCAATAACGTGCAGCAGGTAGATGTGTTAGTTAGCTGGTTAGTTAGGAAACGTGACTCGGTTCAACAACCTGCTAGCTAATTGGCCGTCAGCTGAGCTGTGAGCGTGTTCCTTGAGTATTTTTTTAATCTTCCTTGAGAATAATTAATTAGTATTCGCATGGAGTATGGTGAAAGCACCTGTAAAAAAAGAGTATGGTGAAATACTTCTTGGTAAATTATGGAGTATATACCTTTACGTATGGAGTATATATAGCTTGGAGTATGTAGTATATTCCCGCAAAGAAAAGGAGTATGTAGTATATATCACCCGCAAAAAAAGAGAGTATGTAGTATATATAAATACAGTTTTGCTAAGTCTCAGTCGACTTAGACTTCGTTATGTCTCAGTCGATAAGATCTTCCTTTGCTTTTGCATTGAGATTCGTGCAAAAAATTCTTTTCATTTTTTCCTTTTTCTTCTTACATACTATATCACTTGACTTAGACTTGGTTAAGTCTCAGTCGACTGAGACCTAGCCACACCCATATCAATATGATAAGAGCATGCTGGCTCTAATTTTTTGTTGGGGCAACGTGACGCTAATTTTCTGCACCCCATGGAAGAGTATGTTTACTTGGAAGGATGTAGTATATAGACAGATTTTAGCACTTACGTAATCTCATTGCCAATAAACATTAAAGTATGAAATTTTGTAAAGATTATGAACATAAATATGTCCGTAGCATCTGCATTTGAAAAAAATGTCCATAGCATGCGTGTTCAGCACCATGCACAAAAAGTAGTATGTATACTCCAAATTCCAAAAGGTGGTATACGTGTAGCACTTGTAGTATGGAGTATAATTTGAGATGGAGTATGTGTCATATAATTTTTTAAACAGGAGTACGTGTCACTACTTAATTTGAGGCACGTATAAAGTAAAGTATTTTCAGCAAGGGAGAATGGAGTTTATATACTTCAACTTGAAAGGAGTATGTAGTTTATATACTTCTGCTTGAAAGGAGAATGGAGAATGTCATGTATACAACAGAGTATGTTTATACAAAAAGAAAAATAAGTACTTTTATACAGCCAATGAGCCATAGTATATGATTTACATATATTTGCTGCATGCGTGATGCCATGCATCCATCACACAGACTTAACACGATTGTGGCACATCCATGCGTGAACCATGTTCTCATATGTACGTTGTTGTTGCCGCCGACGCGCCGGGGCAGTCATCTGTCGGCGATGTACTTCGACGCGCCAGAGCACGTATCGGTCATGTGCATCAGCCACAGTTCATCGTTGTCTCCGCTGCAGCAGTGGAGCAGTTACGTCGTTGTCGATCTTCTCGCCGCGCACGACAGGCTAGCCTTTGTGCAGGTCTTGAAACGCCGACGAACACTCGCATGCTTGGAGGAGTAACTGCGTGCAGGAAAGGAGACTCGGCGGACGGCAATGGCTGTGCAAAAGAATCAATGATTATATTGATGTACATGTGCCTTGAAATCTGGATTAAACAATCAAACCCATTGTACACGCATGGAAATTACGGGAAGTAGTTCACGTTGCATACCTCCTTTTCCAATTTGTAATCGCTACAGCCGGTCTAGGTTTCTTGGGATAGCTTTTGATTTCAGCACAGAGACGTGAATTGAGATTAGAAAAAGGAGAGAGAAACAGAAGATCTTTAAGATGAGATCGGTACGATCCTATTATATATGGGTCCAGTCTAGCGCCAGGAAAATCGGAAGGTTAGCGATAGCGCTCACAACCGGGTCGGAAAATATCCAATTCTTTTGTGCCCACGGCCCGTTAAGAAATCTACAGATCTGGTGTAATCCGACGGCAATCAAGGTAGGGGTAACTACCACCTAATGATAGAATGAATTTTCCATATATATATATATATATATATATATATATAGGGTGGGTCTATTCTAATAACATCCTTAAAAATCTTATTCTGTACAAAAAAACCTTATTCCGCTAACACCTTACCGCACAGCGAGCCGATCAACCCCTGTTGAAACGCACCCCGACTGCTCCCACTCCCACGATTCCTCGTGCCCACCAACCCATCTCCTCCCACCTTCTTCCCCTTCCCCACCACAGCACCTCCCTCCCTCTACCGCACCACATCCTTCCCCATCGCCGCACCACCTCCCTCCAGGCGCCGCCTGGGGGCCGAGCAACCGAGCTTCCGCAACCTGCTCCGGCACCGCCCGGCGTCGGGCCCTGGCTACCAACCCCCGCAACTCTTCCCCCACCTCCCTCATTGCCCTGGCCCCGCCCCTCTGTGGTCTACCAACCAAACACTCCTCCCCTCCCTGCTTGCCCCCGGCGCCCTCGTGGCCTTCCATTCCTCCCGTCCCTCCCATTCCTCAACGCGGATTCCACCGCCGGAGATGGGGCGCGCGAGCACACACACCGCTGCTGCCGTCCCGCTTCTCGGGGTTCCGCAGCCACCTCCGCGGCTCTCCACCGCAGAAACCACCTCCGCCATGCTCCACCTACTGGCGTCCACCGCGGGACCGACCTCCTCCGCGTCCCCCTCCGTGTCCCCCTGCTGTAGTTCACTCGAGACTAAATCAGCCCCTCCTCCCCTTGCAGCCAGGCGTCCCGGACTTGCAGTGCGTGGGGAACGCGGTGCGGTTCAGCGCGCCTGGCCGTGCAGTTGACGGCTCCGACGACATTGTGCAGTACAGAAGGGCGCCGCGTGCAGTTTGGGTTGTGCTCCGATGTGTAGATCGGACGAGCAGAGGGGGAGCCACGCGTGCTAGATGTTGATGGTGGTGGTGGGAACTCGCGTGGATCTCATCGGCGAACAGCGGCCATGCATGCGCGGCGGCGGCAAGCAAAGGAAGAAGGCCGGGGGCAGGGAGGAAGAAGGTCCTCTCGCGGGTCTGTAGCCGACGTCCATCCTGGCGAGGATCCCCTCTCCTCCCACCAGCACGCGGCCCGTCTCCACGGGCTTCTCCGTGCATCCCTCGTGGCAGTCCTCTCTTCTCCCCTTTACGGCGAGCAAGGCAGTGCAGTCCCTGGCGCCGGAAGAACGGCGGGCTACTCCGGCGGCATCGGATGCAGTACTTGGGCACGCAATGTGCGGTCCGTAGTGTGAGCCTATTCAGTCCGTCGGTGTTTGCGCGTGCAGTGCCCTTTTTGGGCGTGTAGTGATTCCATTGCAGTGCCAATGTCTCGATTTTGGTGTTGATTTTGGTGAATTTAGTGCAGTATAAAATCTCTAATGCAGTTTGGTTAATTCCCTGTGCAATTCGCCGGACGTTTGTGTGTGGCTCGCACTGATGACCAGCACGGGTGATGAGGGCTACCCCGGGTCAACGCCATTCTGCCTCCTCTGTCGCGTGCAGTTTGCCCTTGCTGCTCCGCCGGAGATCGCCTCGCAGTCCATATTTCCAGTCCGTGCAGCTCACAGACTGCCCACGTGCGGTGCAACTATGTGTGCTTGCACATTAATCTCTCTCTTCTTCTCTCTTCTTTCTCTGACGCCCGTCCACTTTGTTGGTATGTAGGTGGTACAACGAGACAAAATTACTGTTCTGACCTTTTGTGCTAACAAAATCGGAAGTTGACCTCGTTCAGAAAATATTTTTGATTATAACCTTTTGAGGTGACGCCAACACCCTTGGCGTTTGGGTTGCAAAGGAGACGCCAGGTACCCTGGCGTCTGGCCCCTGGCCCACACGACCTGCCTGCCCGTTGACCTGCTGACGTGGCAAAGGGGCCAGATGCCAGGAACCCTGGCGTCTGGCCCTGGTAAGTTGATAACGGCGCGGGCCAGCCCACCCATCCCCATCTCATCTTCTCCTGGCAGCGCCTCACGAACAGAGAGGGGCTCTGTTCGTCACCCCTACTCTCCCTCACACCCCCCCCTGCTCTATCCAATCTCGCTCAGAAACTCGTAGCTCTGACCCCCCCCCCCCCCAAGCATCTTTGAGGTATTCTCCCCCATTTCCTCCAATTTGTTTTGGTTTTCCCCTCTCTTGTTGGATGCATTATTTCACATTAGGTGATGTTACATGAGTAGATGAATTCTTTGTTTTAGGAATATGTTTGTAGTTGGTAGATGATTATGTAGGTAGTGTAGTTGGTAGATGTTTGTAGTTGTCCACCAATAGACTTAGTTTGATAATTTTTTTGAATTATAGATGATGTATGCATGTGCTACTAAATTAGTTATATGTTGAATATATAGATGGCATAATATTTTTTTGAATCTGAGAAGACTACTTTGGCAAGCAAATCTATTTAGAAAAAATATTATATGTGTGAAGTGGTATGACAATAAAGTTGAATATATAGATGGCATAATATTTTTTGCAAAAGAGATGATGAAATTTGATGATTGTGTGTGAGATGATTTGTTCAATAGATTGTTATGGGTACTCGTATATGATATGTATTTATTAGAATTGTCAATAGGAATGCTTTAAGAGATGTTGCATATGAAGAAATTTTGCATAACTTGGAGAAGCAAATTCTACTGTTTGTCATTGTAGTTCATGTTGTGATTTGTTTGGTAGGATGGCGGATGATGATGGACCTTGGTATGACGGATTAATCGAGGAGTGGGATAAGGAACATCGTGCTCGTGCCATTGAGAACGGAAAGGTAAGAAGCAAGACTTATCAATTTTCGTTGTTTCTCATTTGTGTTCTTGTATTGATCAAAAAATCACTTTATTTGCAGCATGTAGTTGCTATGCGCATGAGGGGTCATTCCGCTGATGACTTTCCTTACGACGCGCGGTACGAGCCGTACATTCGGAGATTGGGTCTTCTCCCATTCATGTTGCAGTTTAAGCGACGCGCTCCGCCGGTGAACCACGCGGCGCTGACCGCACTTGTGGATCATTGGGGGCCCGAGACTCACTCATTCCACCTTCCATGTGGGGAGATGACGATGACCCTAGAGGACATGGCTATGATAAGCGGCCTTCCTATCAACGGACAAGCTGTTACCGGTCGTGTCAGCGCCGTTAATTGGCGAGAACGGGCTGGCATTTTAATTGGTGTTGAGCCCGATCCCCCTCTGCCAGGCAAGGCCGATACCTCGAAAGTGAGGCATTCTTGGCTAAAACAAGTCAGAGGAGAAAACAATCCGTGCCCTGAGGGTGCCAATGACGTGGTTGTGCAGCAGTACGCGCGGGCCTATCTTTGGTATGTACTAACCAAGGTAGTCTTCTCAGACGCAACGGGGAACTCAGCCCTCTGGATGTTCTTGGAGCTACTCAATAACTAGGATACCCAGTATAGCTGGGGTTCGGCCGCACTAGCATACTTGTATCGTCAGGTAAGAGATATTTGCAACCATTTATCTTGCATTTGTCATGCGCCTCCATATCTAACATGTTTGTTTGATTGCAGCTTGACTTGGCGTGTCGCAGGCAGGGAGATACATCCTCATTGGCTGGGTTTGTTTGGAGCCTATCCGTGTGGATGTGGGAACGGATCCCGGTCGGACGACCCAATTTCAAGAACCCCGAACAGCCAAACCCACGGGGTAATCATGACGGGGCGCATGATGTTGATCCATATCGGCGCCCTACGCTTGCTTACTATTGGGAACGGGTGACGGTGTACACAGGAAGCTCGCATGTGCGATACAAGTGCTATATGAACGAGCTGGACACCTTGATTGCTGAGCAGGTATTGAGAAGTTCAATGAGACAAAATTTAGTCAAGAATGAAATTTGTATCTAACAATGTATCTCTTTGTTTTGCAGGTCCATTGGTTGCCTTATGTGGATGATCGTGGCTTCTCTCTTAACGAGATGTGCACGCGTGATCGCCATCTTTGGCGGGCGAGGTGCCCAATGATATGCTTCTTCGCAGTCGAGTGGCACTTCGTAGACCGTGTGGCAAGACAATTTGGAAGAAGACAAGGTATTCCAATTAAGGAGAGCAAGGAGGAAATGCTATCTCTTCATCGGTGAGCAAGCATGTCTTTGAGTATGTAGTAGAGCATTGAATAAGTCTATGTTTGCTAATGCTTTGTACCGTGCATCATTTGTAGGTTCGATCGAAGGAACAATCAGGATATATCGGATTGGGCAAACAAACACCGTACGTGGATACAAATTTGGAATCAAAGAGACACGTTAGTGGAATCAGAGAATAGACCTCACAATTAGTCAGCATATCAGAAGTATCAAGTGTGGTATGCGAATCGTTACCGGTTAAAGCTAAAGCCCGGTTGGACTCACGAGGAGTGGTCGGAGTTGGTGTCTGAAGACCCGGAGACTGCAGAAGGTTATCATACGTTCAACACGGCGGTGAGAGACACCAGAGGGGCTCACGTTGACTATGCACCGATGCATGACGAAATGGTAGTCTAATGAACCTATTCTAACATACTTGCATTATATTGTCTTCTTTCAAATACATAAGTTTGGTGTGTTCATGCATTGCAGGGCAGAGAGTTGCTTATGTGCGTCAGCGATGCCAATGTAGCACTGAGTCATCCCCATGGTGGTGGATTATCTGAGAGGACTCTTAGGAGCACGATGGAGCTGTGAGCAATATATTATAAAAGCTTCTCTTCGCGGATTAGTTATTTGCATCTCATATCATATCATATTTTGTGTTGTCGCAGAAGTTCAAGAAGCGGTTCCATAAGATGGCAGCTATGCTTTCTTGCCATGGTGCTCAGTCCAGTGACGTGTTTGCACCTGGTAGCCGCGCCGCCAGAGCTAATAGACGCCGTTATCTCTGCAACGAAGAGGACATAGAGGAGGAGGTCCATGAAGAGGAGCCAACACATCAAGAGGAGCCAACACAACAAGAGGAGCAGGAACAACAAGAGCATGAGTATGATGTTGATGCTCCACAACCATCACAGGTTATACAACCGACACAAGGCAATGCTCGCTCTAGGAAAGGCAAAGCCATAGCTAATACACCAGCCAAGAAAGGTAGAAAGAAGACATGGAACAGTATATTTCATAGTCCGGAGTATCCACATCAGCTTATGCCCACAGGAATGCAAAGATATAAGTCCAACAATGATGCGGAGGAGGAGGCAAACAACGAAGAGGAGGAGGAGGAGGCTAGCGAAGAGGAGGAGCCTACACTTGCAACTCTCGTAAAGAGAGGAAGGAGGAAGTGAGCTAGTTTGGTCCATGAACTTGGTGTAGTTTGTTTCCATGAACTTGGTGTAGTTTGTTTCCATGAACTTGTTGTCGTTTGTTTGAATTAAGTTGTCTTGAATTCATGAATTTGCTATGAATGTATGACACGAATTTGTCGGTTAAAAGTAGAACTCAGTCATTACGTTGATTGCTGTGAAATGTTCATTCCTGTGATGTCTTTGTCTGTGTTGATTGCTGTGAAATGTTGATGAAATCTGTCTAAAGGCAAGACTTTAGTCATTTATATGCACAGGGGACCAGACGCCAGGGTCCTTGGCGTCTGGCTACCAGACGCCATTGTCTCTGGCGTCTGGTGGTCGACAGGAACAAGAAATAGGGCAAAACAGGGGAGCCAGACGCTAGGGTTCCTGGCGTCTGGGTGTGCACCAGAGTACCATTTTCATTATCAATGCTAGCATAGTATTTTCATGATCTATGCTAGAGTAGTATTTTCATGTCCATTGCACATTCTTGTCAATAAATGCGAACATAGCAAATTAATTTGACAGACGAGGTCCCACTAGTTCAAATGACATAAACCTTACATAGTGATCATACAAGGGTGATGCCACTAGTTCAAATGACACAGCTAGTTCATGACCACGATAGTTCAAACGACATAGACATAAGCATTACATGGTTCAAATGAAATAAGCATTACATGGTTCAAATGAAATAAGCATGACATAAACATCACATAGGTCCATCATTAATGCCATTATAGTTGAAATGACATAAACATCACATAGGTCCATCAAGGACATTGGCGTTTTGGAGGAGGCTCTCCATACCAACTCGGTTTCCTGTAACAATGCAAATCAACCTTCCTTTTTGACTTGAATTCTTCCTTCATCCGTTGAACTGTAGCCTCATTAGTTAGTTCAATCATCGCTCTGCCATTTGATTCCAACTTGCTTCTATAGTACAAAAAATCGCCTTCGTTGAAGCCATGTTGAACTATGAAATTCTTCGTCAAGAAATCAATAGTGATAAGCTCTTCAATCATTGGCTCCCATACACCTTGACGGACTCCCCTTACGTGCACAATGCACCTAAGTAACCACGGTTTACTCGTGTACCACCCATTAGCATTAGCCATCTGCAACAGACAAATCAATTAAGTTTACATCGAGCACCTAAGTAATCACGGTTTACTCGTGTAACCATAACCCTAATCCTAAGCATAACCCATTGGGGAAATTCCTAGTTAAGAAGTCTTTTCCACCTTCGTTCACCGCTGCAAAGAGTTTGTTGTACCGAGCATCGAAAGCATCGGTGGTGAAGGCCACACATACATGGGTAAGGTCTTTGCTGAGCTCCTTGCTCTTACATGCCCGGTAAAAGTTGGCCACGAAATGCCTCATGCACCATCTGTGGTGAAGCTTTGGGAATCTTGGAATAACAATGTCCATTGCCTTGAGTATGCCATGGTGCCGGTCCGATATGATGCATACCTCCCTAGCCCCAATCACCTTGTGCCTAACATGAACCATGAACCACTCCCAGTTGCCTTGGTGCTTGGAAGGCACCAAAGCAAATGCCACTGGCAACACATTGTCGTTTGATGAGTGCGCCATTGCTACCATTAGTGTGCCCTTGTATCTACCGGTCAAGAATGTGCCATCTATAGACAAGACCGGACGACAATGCTCAAACGCCTCCACGCATTATCCATAACTCCAGAAGGCACGGTGGAACACTCCCTCGTGATCATCGACCACATGAAACATGTCCGGGTTCCTATGTGCAATCGCGCCCAACAACCTCGGGAGCTGGTTGTATGCTTCTTCGTAACCACCATACAACATCCTAATAGCATTTGCCTTTGCCTTCCATGCCTTCTTATACTTGACTTCATAACCAAATTGTTTTTTCACCGTCCGCATGAGAAACCCCACTTTCACAGTTGGATCAACGGCTATGTCTTTCATCCATTTGTATCCGAGATACTCAGATGTGAGCTGACGGTGTGTCTTTCGAAGTCGTTTTGATGGCGGTTTGCACCTATGAGTGGCAACACAACTTTTTAACACCCATTCTTCGGTTTCTTTAAGCTTTCTTGCACGAACCTTCCATGGGCATCCTTCTTGCTCACACTTCACGGTGTAACGCAACTTCATGTCCGAGTGCTTAACATAAAATGGCCTATGGTTCCGAATGGCATAGTCAGACAACCAAAACTTCAGCATAGGCAAGCTCAGAAACTTCGCTCCTTTCTTCAAATGAGCATTCTCGTCCTCGTTCTCCTCCCTTGGTTCTCCTGGATCCGGGCATGGTGTTGGCTCAATCGCCGTCATTCTCATTCCACCATCAACAACAGCTTTATGGGCAAGGCTGAGATCTTGAAACAAGTGAGTTCTTTTTTCTAAGCCCGTCAGCTCAAAGTGGATTTGGTTTTCCTCCTTTGTGAATCCATCCTCGTCCAACTCTTCCCCCGGGCCCTCGTCATCCGAGTCATACGCATATTGACGCCTAAAAGGCAACTCACGATCCATGTCCTTTTGCGCTATGTACGCATCCAAGTCACCAACATCATTACCATTAAACCCTTCCTCTTGCTCTTCGTCGTCATCATGAGCATCTTCATCCTCTTGAATTACTTCGTCACTAGCAATCACCTCAACTTCATTTTCTTGGCTAGTTGGTGGTTGGCTAGAAGCATTGGGGGCATACAACTCAACCTCATTTGCTTCACTAGATGGTAGACGGGGACGTGGTTGGCGATAAGCATTGGGGGCATCAACCACAACCCTATGCTCAACAAGTGGCACCATTGTCCTCTCGCTCATGTCATGCATTGGGAAAGAGACATGCCGGTTCAAATCAATTGTAAACCGAGGAGATTCAACCTTGGTGGCAGACAATTCAAGTGACTTGTCTTCCGATTGGGAAACTTTTTCCTTGTATACATCCCAATGCAAATCCGAGGTGATAGGCATACTTTTCAAGCGAGATTTGGCTCCAACTCCAACATCATACCTTCCTATTAACTTAACATCAACATTGGTGTCCATCCACTTTAAGACATGTCTCACTTTTGCATCAACATCCTCATAGCTAGGGCTTGTATCAAAAACCAATGGTTCCTCACCCGTGTCGGCTTTGTTACTCAAGAATGCCTCCTTGTCCATGTAATGAACATTAACAAGTCTCTCCATCTAAAAACAACATGAATGCATTTAAGGCATCAATGAGAATTGGTGTTTATCCAAAAACATCTCAATATATCCAAATCATATCAACACTAAATTATTGGTGATGTCCACAAAGGTTTTATTAATTAACACACACTAAGCAAAGTTTACCCTAAACACTAACTAACCCTAACCCCCAATCTTTCTACTCAACAAGCAAATATTCCTACTACACACCATGCATATCACTATATTACCAAAGTTAACCAAGACATTCACACTAAAAGAAGGGAGAAAACATGAACTAGGGTTCCACCAACATGTAAAAAATGCAACCAAAATAACAAGATTTAACCAAAAAAAATTGGGTGATTTGGGGGAGATTACCACAAGCAACAAAGTGATGGAAAGATCCACCTAAGGGAAGCACCTTTTGGAGAGGATTTGAGGGGGAGCTTGAGGGGTGGGAGAGAGTAGGGGAGCACCAACTATTCTTCAAGCTCGGGCTGGATTGGGGAAAGTGTGTGGGGTGGGTCCCACACACTCTCCCGTGGGGTTGTCCACTTACCAGGGCCAGACGCCAGGGTTCCTGGCGTTTGGCCCCTTTGCCACGTCAGCAGGTCAACGGGAAGGGGGGTCGTGTGGGCCAGGGGCCAGACGCCAGGGTACCTGGCGTCTCCTTTGCAACCTAGACGCCAGGGATGTTGGCGTCACCTAAAAAGGTTAAAATCGAAAATATTTTCTGAACGAGGTCAACTTCCGATTTTGTTAGCACAAAAGGTCATAACAGTAATTTTGTCCGGTACAACGGCCAACGAGAAAAGCTCCAACGAGGAACAGAAATGTAATGCCCAGAGCCACCTCGCAGTGAACTGAATCAATTTAGAAAAACAAGCTGCAGTCCACTGTTTTGTCTTCTTTAAGAAAATCAAAGTGCAGTTTTCTTTTGGGAGACATCTAGTGGTTTGTAGTCTTTGCAGTGCAGTTTTATTCTGGGAGACGTGCAGTTCTCGTTTTGTTGTGCGATGGGAGTATACACGTCTATATGTATGATTTCGTTGCTGTACGGTGCATGGGCGCAGGAAGTGCTTGTGGTTCAAACTGTAGAAAACCATTGATCCAGTACACTTTGTTTTTTTTTGCGGGGTCAGTACACTTGGTTGGTCTCAGCAGCCAGGATGCATTCATACTAAAGTGAGAAGAAAAAACAAAAAATAAAAGTGCAGTTCACTAATCTCAACCATGCAAACTTTAAAAAGGCGTTTTGGAAAAAATGCAGTAATTCAGTTCGAACGTATTTATAAAAAAGTAGTTTGAAAATGATAAAAAAAGCCACGCAGCCCACGTTGATTTGTGTTGTGGTTCACTTTACCTTTGATGTGCCCTGCACTCATCCCACAAGTTGTTTCGTGTTTCATAAAAATGTTAGAAAAATGACTAAAGAAACCATGAAGTTCACTTGACTGTATGATGCAGTGCGGTCTTCAGTCCGAAGCAGTGCGTTCTTCTGTCTGATGAAGTACACACGAAGATTTGAGTGTCGCGAAAAACAGTGTGTCCGCGTTTTGGTATTTTGAAAACTGCTCTTAAACCGTAAGAAATTAGAGAGAGCATTCTACATGAAAAAGTTGCGTCTCGACGATATCTTTCCAACGACGTATCGTTTGGATCATTCCGCTCAATGATTTGTAACAATTTCATGAAAAAACCGTCGTTGTCACTCGTCGTCCGCCGCACGATTTCTAAAATTAACTTAAAACAGTAAGGAGTCTCAAAAACATTTGTACATATGCAAGTTGCGCCTCGTCCGTAGCTTTCCAACGGCGTATCACACGCCTCGTTTCGACAAATAGTTAAAAAACTGGAGCGAAAACAGTACCAAAAATTTGCAAAAATTTGAAAAACAGAATTCCGCGATTAAGTAAATTTGAAACTGCTCTTAAACCGCAACGAATTAGAGAAAGTAATACATATGAAAAAGTTGCGCCTCGACGATATCTTTCCAACAGCGTATCATTTGCTTCATTCCGATAAGCGGTTTGCGAAAAAATGTGAAAATACGCTCGGTGCCACTCATTGGGCGCCCACTGTTTTTGAAACTGCTCTTAAACCGCGAGAAATCTCGAAAAGTGTTCAACATGGCGAAGTTGCGCCTAATCCATAGCTTTCCAACGGTATATTATACGCCTCGTTCCGACAAATGGTTAAAAAATTAGAGCAAAAACAGTACCGAAAAAACACCGCATGCAGTTTTTTCCGACGCGAAGTTCACTACCATGTGTGTTGCAGTGCCTTTGTTACAGAAAGTGCAGTGCCCTCGCGTTGAGCGTGCAGTGCGGAAGTGTTTGCAGAATAACTATTCTGCTAATATTAGCTTAATAGACAGGCTATATATATATATATATATATATATATATATATATATATATATATATATATATATATATATACACACACACAATTTGGTATATACAATTTCTCCTACAATTTAAAGATCATTACATGCAGGCATTAGCGGCAATGGTATTCTCTGCTTTCACATATGGCCTTCGTAAGCAAAAATCCCGCAATTTCCTCTTGGATTGCTCGTATGCGGTTCTCTGGTAGGAGCTTCTGCCGCATGTCTTCCATCTTTAAAGAAGGAAATAATATGAATATATTAGTTGTGTGTGTATATATATATTAGATTATCATAAAAAAATTGTGAATAGTGTTTACGTACCTGAAGTTGTCTTACATCTCTGCGCCATTCAGTCGTCATGCGAATGTTCTCGCAAAAGTGGTATGCCCATAAATTAGTTCCCTGTTTCTGCCTCATGCACTTTGCGAGAATAGAATTCAATCAGATAATAATCAAGCATGATAATGATATTGAAACTAGAATTAAAGAGATACGTGGACCTAACTAGTACTACTTAATTACCTTGGGCCGTCGCCAACATAGCTCGGTTTCCATTCACCGACAACATCATTGATGAACTGTTTCCAAACCCTGCCCGGCAAAGAAAATGAATAAAGGACTTATTAATTACTTGATATCAGTAAATGAACGAAAGAGGCCGATATAGTGTGATAATGATTGAAATTACCTATCGAGCATCCAAAACACGCTAGTGTATTCTCGAGGGTCTTACCTAGTGAGTCTAGGGTTTCAACAGTTCCAACATCAACTTTAATGATTAGCAGGATCCAGTGGTAGCTGCGCATGTTTATCTAAGCAGACATGCATAACTCATCAACTATACTTAACATCGAGTAAGCAAAATAGAATTTGTAGTACAAGACAGTAACACTCACTTGAAGTTGTAAGGAAATAGTATTTCTGTTCTGGTATTTTGTGCCTTCATAAACCCTAGCAAGTTGTCCTCTGAGTCTTGGGGGTGGTCTTGTATCATTTTTTAATGATATATGGGTCAACGAACCCAATGCCATAGATTCTATCTCTTTTGCATTCGAGAATTTTCATTCTGCATAATAGCGTATAAAAGAATATAGTGAGGATAATTACATGCAATGGACGAGCTGAGCTAGAGACTTAAATTACAGACAGAAATCACTTGCAGACAATAGCAACTGACGATAGGTTTGTCGAGTGAGTCTTGATTGTATAACTGAAAAATTTCTAAAAACTCAATGCATAGCTCATTTTCATAGAAGTAATGCTCTTCTTTGACTTTCACCATGAGCATCACTCGCCCGTTCTTTACTTCTTTCATGTACCACTCATGCAATCTTCGCATTTGTGTTGATAGATGCCGGACCTGCTCAGGTCTGACCAAAGTTTTCCTGTGGGCATATTGCCATGCTACATCAGCCACGAGGACTACCTCGGTGCCTAGGAGTTGAGCAACACTGATACCAATGTTTCTAGCAGCGTCGGTTACCTTATCGGTAATAACCTTGAGCGGGGGGATCGATTGCATTGCCTGTTCTATGAGCTGGGGAACTGTTTTCCCACTTTTACACTAGTAGAAAATAGGGCTTTGGTCCAGGCCTAAAAAGGGCTTTAATCCCGGTTCACTCACAAACCGGGACCAAAGGGGGCATCAGTCCCGGTTCGTGAGGCGAGGGCGCCGGCCGGGCCCCGGGGGCCATTGGTCCCGGTTCGTCTGACCCCTTTGGTCCCGGTTCCAGACACCAATCGGGACCAATGGGCCTCGCTCCTGGCCCACAACCTTTAGTCCCGGTTGATGGCTGGAACCGGTACCAACGGTTGTTCTTTTGTCCCGGTTTTGGCCACAAACCAGGACTAAAGAGAGGCCTATATATACTGCCTGCCCGCTCACTGCTCTGTTCTCACTCTGTTTTTTTGCCCTCCTATGCACATGAGGTGTGTGTTGCTCTAGCTCACCTCCTCTGCACATGAGGTGTTCGATGAAATAACCGAGCCACACTACTTAAGCTTTATCCTCTCCAAGCTCGACCTCCAAGCTCCATTTTCCTCAAGATTTGTCTAGGTTTGGCGGTCCGTCACGTCCCGTCCCCGTCCTCACCGCCGTCGATCGCCCGCGCCGATCTCGTCGCCGCACCACCGTGGTGAGCCTCTTGTTCTTATATTCTTTCTAAAAGAAAAAAATTCTTACTTGTACGATTTAGATAGATACTTGTATAATTTTCTTACTTTTGTTATTGTTTGTTATTATATAGTGCGATGGTTTTGGTATCCGCCCCCGTCGGCCCTCGTCCTGTCTATGATTCGGATGTGGCATATATATTATCTTTTATAACTATTTGGTTCATTTAGTGTTTATGACAATTATGCCGACCAACGTGACATAGATGTTTTTATCTAGGAGGTATGTGAACCGGAAATTCCAACCGACCCTCTTGTCGAGAGGTTAAATTTAGTTGAAAAAGAAAATGATTACTTGAAGAAAAAATTGAAAGAATTGAGGAGGAGAAGATGGAATTGGAGTTGCATGTTGCGGATATCATCGATGATCACAAGATCAAGATGGATAAAATGCGCTTGAAGATTAGAAAGATGAAAAAATATGCCATTCATACCGAGGCTTGGTATCATTATGCCGTTGGATCAATTGTTACCTTAGTTGCGATTATGATCGCATTTGTTGTTGCATTGAAATGTTTTACATAGTTTCAATTTATGGTTTAATTAGATGCTCTAGAGAGCTATATGTTGTTCAATGAGAACTATGTATGAACTTTATGTATTTATTTTTTCAGTAATAACATTTGATCACTACTGTACTTTGGTTTTAATGTGATGATGAACTTCTATTAATTTGGTCACTTCTGTATTCATGATGTTCTGTAATGGTTTTTGACACACTTAATTATATATAATGCACGCAGATAAACCGACAATGGATGTACGGTGACAGACGCACCTCCGAGTACATTAAGGGCGTGCATAATTATCTCGAAGTTGCTGAGGCAAACAAGCAGAATGGTTTTATGTGTTGTCCATGCCCTATATGTGGGAATACGAAGTCTTACTCTGACCGGAAAATCCTTCACACCCACCTGCTTATGAAGGGTTTCATGCCACACTATATTGTTTGGACCAAGCATGGAGAAAGAGGGGTTGTGATGGAAAACAACGAAGAAGAAGAGGATGATGACAACTATGTGCCCCCTGAATACGGTGATGCTGCAACGGGGGAAGCTTAAGATCAAGAGTAACCAGACGATGTGCCCGATGATGATCTTTGCCGGGTCATTGTTGATGCAAAGAGACAATGCGAAAGTGAAAAGGAGAAGTTGAAGTTCGATCGCATGTTAGAGGATCACAAAAAAGGGTTGTACCCAAATTGCGAAGATGGCAACACAAAGCTCGGTACCACACTGGAATTGCTGCAGTGGAAGGCAGACAATGGTGTATCTGACAACGGATTTGAGAAGCTACTGAAAATATTAAAGAAGAAGCTTCCAAAGGATAACGAATTGCCCGACAGTACGTATGGAGCAAAGAAGGTTCTATGCCCTCTAGGATTGGAGGTGCAGAAGATACATGCATGCCCTAATGGCTGCTTCCTCTACCGCGGTGTGTACGAGGATATGAACGCATGCCCGGTATGCGGTGCATTGCGGTATAAGATCAGACGAGATGACCCTGGTGATGTTGAGGGCGGGTGGCCCAGGAAGAGGGTTCCTGCCAAGGTGATGTGGTATGCTCGTATAATACCACGGTTGAAACGTCTGTTCAGAAATAAAGAGCATGCCAAGTTGATGCGATGCCACAAAGAGGACCGTAAGAAAGACGGGAAGTTGAGAGCACCCGCTGACGGGTCGCAGTGGAGAAAAATCGAAAGAAAGTGGGGGGACTTTGCAGGTGACGCAAGGAACGTATGGTTTGCTTTAAGCGCGGATGGCATTAATCCTTTTGGGGAGCAGAGCAGCAATCATAGCACCTGGCCCGTGACTCTATGTATCTATAACCTTCCTCCTTGGCTGTGCATGAAGCGGAAGTTCATTATGATGCCAGTTCTCATCCAAGGCCCTAAGCAACCCGGCAATGACATTGATGTGTACCTAAGGCCATTAGTTGAAGAACTTTTACAGCTGTGGAATGGAAAAGGTGTATGTGTGTGGGATGAGCAAGACCAGCAGGAATTTAACCTACGTGCGTTGCTGTTTGTAACCATCAATGATTGGCCTGCTCTCAGTAACCTTTCAGGACAGACAAACAAGGGATACCACACATGCACGCACTGTTTAGATGACACCGAAAGTATATATTTGGACGAATGCAGGAAGAATGTGTACCTGGGGTATCGTTGATTTCTTCCGACCAACCATCAATGTCGAAAGAAAGGCAAGCATTTCAAAGGCGAGGCAGATCACCAGAAGAAGCCCGCCGTCTGTACAGGTGATCACATACTTGCTATGGTCAATGATTTACAAGTAATTTTTGGAAAGGGTCCCGGCGGACTATCTGTTCCGAATGACGCTAAGGGACGCGCACCCATGTGGAAGAAGAAATCTATATTTTGGGACCTACCGTATTGGAAAGACCTAGAGGTCCGCTCTGCAATCGATGTGATGCACGTGACGAAGAATCTTTGCGTGAACCTGCTAGGCTTCTTGGGCGTGTATGGGAAGACAAAAGAAACACCAGAGGCACGGGAGGACCAGCAACGTGTGCACGAAAATGACAGCATGCCTCCAAAGTAGTATGAAGGTCCTACCAGCTACGCTCTTACCAAAGAAGAGAAGGAAATCTTCTTTGAATGCCTGCTCAGTATGAAGGTCCTGTCTGGCTTCTCGTCCAATATAAAGGGAATAATAAATATCCCAGAGAAAAAGTTCCAGAACCTAAAGTCTCATGACTGCCACGTGATTATGATGCAACTGCTTCCGGTTGCATTGAGGGGGCTTCTACCGGAAAATGTTCGACTAGCAATTGTGAAGCTATGTGCATTCCTCAATGCAATCTCTCAGAAGGTGATCGATCCAGAAATCCTACCAAGGTTAAGGAGTGATGTGGTGCAATGTCTTGTCAGTTTCGAGCTGGTGTTCCCACCATCCTTCTTCAATATCATGACGCACGTCCTAGTTCATCTAGTCGACGAGATTGCCATTCTGGGCCCTGTATTTCTACACAATATGTTCCCCTTTGAGAGGTTCATGGGAGTCTTAAAGAAATATGTTCATAACCGTGCTAGGCCAGAAGGAAGCATCTCCACGGGCCATCAAACAGAGGAGGTCATTGGGTTTTGTGTTGACTTCATTCCTTACCTTAAGAAGATTGGTCTCCCTCAATCGCGGTATGAGGGGAGACTGACTGGAAAAGGCACGCTAGGAGCGGACTCAATAATATGTAGGGACGGTCATTCTTGGTCTCAGGCACACTACACAGTTCTACAGAATTTTACCTTGGTGACCCCGTATGTCAATGAACACAAGAATATTCTGCGCTCCAAACACCCGGAGCAGTGTGACGACTGGATTACACACTACTAGGGAAAACCCTAGTAGTAGCGCTTGAAATATGCATAGTAGTAGCGCAGGGTCCAGCGCTACTGCTAGCGCGCTACAGCTAAGTTGTAGCAGTAGCGCTGTAACGAGCAGCGCTACTGGTAAGTATTGTTAGCAGTAGCGCTTCCTCGACCAGCGCTACTGATAACTATCTATAGCGCTTGTTCACAGGAAGCGCTGCTGCTATGCCAGCGCTACTGCTAGGTGCTTTCCAGCGCTACTGCTAATGTTCCTGCTTTCGCCGGTCCGCACCCCTCTACGTATTTGTGCTGTATTTATACAGGCTCTATACAAAAGTTTCATCACATCATACTAAACATACACTATTCTCATCATATCATAGACATACAGTAGTCTCGTCATACCATCATCATCATCATCATTCAACACAAATATCATCACATCTCGAAAATAGCGATATACAAGTGCGATCATGTCATGTCTCGAATAAGTGCAACTGCATGGTCATGGCACACACACAAGTTTCATCATCTCTATCTAAACCATGATGTAGAAGAGAAGAGCGATCAGCATGAGCAAGAGCGCGACTATGTAGTACCGGCGGTCCCGCCCCTGCTCATGCTGGAGTGTCCACCTCAAGTAACTACTTTCCGCTTCGGCTCTGCTGTCGAACCCACTGTGGCTGACTGGCTAGCACCCGGGTACCTGTGCACCTGGGCTGAGCGGGGCCAGTGGTCGTAGACTCCTGGAACCCTCCCAATGTACACGTGTTGTAGTAGCCCTGCGCCATCTCTGATCTATGTACCTGCATCGTGAGTTGATGAATTGAACGATAATATGCAACATAATGTACTTAAGAAAACAAAGAGGCATAATTAGCAAAATACCTCATGCTGGAGTGTCCACCTCAAGTAACTACTTTCCGCTTCGGCTCTGCTGTCGAACCCACTGTGGCTAGCACCCGGGTACCTGTGCACCTGGGCCTGAGCGGCTGGCCAGTGGTCGTAGACTCCTGGAACCCTCCCAATGTACACGGTGTAGTAGCCCTGCGCCATCTCTGATCTATGTACCTGCATCGTGAGTTGATGAATTGAACGATAATATGCAACATAATGTACTTAAGAAAACAAAGAGGCATAATTAGCAAAATACAAGCAACCAATAGTAAACATAAATGACGAAGTTCCTCATACCCAAACTAATTAACTAGAGCGATCTACGCTAGTTCAGGACCACGGTTTAGTTACATCACATAGTTTCGCCGTGCATAAATTCAAAGTTTTGCCATAGAAAAAGACAGTAGTGACACATTGTCATCAACAATCGGTCCTCCATGTCGGTGGTCCAATCTTCATATTCAGGGAGGAAGCACGCGAGCTTCTTGAAAGGCTTCATGTCCAGACGCTGAGCGAGTAGCAGTGCTCAGACATCTTCCCGCGTGATTGGGCCATGGTAGAACATCCCTGTTGGTTCGAGGACCTGCTTCATGATCACTTGGGCAAGTTCACACTGTACGTGATAAAACTCAGCTCTGATTCGATGATCCGGTGTCTTTCCTATGCTTGTGGCCCAGCTGACAATCTCGGCATCGTTGGTAGTAGGTGACATGCGAAGGCGTTGATTATCCCTTCTATACTCGAGCAGGTGATGCATGAGGTAGAATCCATCAGCCATACTGGTGTGCGGTTGCTGGATGCAACAGAAGTCGGTCTTATGACTGAAAGCCAGCCCGCGATTCCTGTACTTTTTCACCTTGATATATCCACCAGACAGGCTGAAGGTTAACAGGGCACTATCGAGAACACTCTTTATGTGCTTGTAATCCTTTTTCCTGAGGTTCTTCGATGAGTCCAAGTACATAGCATGGGAGTATTCCGGGTACAGAACGATGAGGACGGCGCCGCCCCCTCCCCCCCCCCCCCCGCTGCGCAAATTAAGTACACCTCAAATTAGCCTCCATGCTTGCAAAGGAATGATTAACACTTATGAAAGGATATGTGAGGATGACTTACATGGGATGATAAGGCATGAGAATCGCTTTCTTTTCCTTATTAGAGATCATGAAGTCGCCGAGGTACTTGCTCGCATAGTCACGGTGCTCTTTGCAAACTGCCAAGAAGCTCTCGTGCATATAGAATGGGTCCGCGATGCAGATATATTTGATGTTCTCGACCCTGATGAAGTAGTTCAGATACAGCGCATACATGCGGATGAACTGGAAATCCAGCTTGGTCATGTGGAACATGTCATAGATGTAGTCAAATCGCAGGATGAGCTTATTCGCGGGCCATCTCTCGACGTACAACTTCCCACCCAGCACCTGAGCCGCGTAAAGTGGGTATCCTGGTTTTTCCGTGATCAGAAGGCTTTTCTCTCTGGCCAGCACATCTTCATGGAGTCTCCTTAGATCATTGTTCAGTATGTGCTCTAGCGCTTTGGCAGGAAGGATCGGGTCGCCGGCGACATGGAAACGCTTCTTACCTTCGACAGGTATTCTGTCTACCACTCGGGGCTTCGGAGGCGGCTGGCTGCTTGAAGCAGCTCTGGCGCCTTTAGGGCCTTTCCTGTCCGGTCTCCTCCTTTGCTTCTTGGCGGGTGGCGGTAGTGAGCCACCATACCTTCCCTAACCACCACCCCCAGTGTCGTTGGGCTAATCAGTGGACGGGCCTCGGGGGGTTGCTGGGTACAGGTGGCATATGGAGGCGTCTCCTGCGAGGATCGCTTGAAGAGAGACTTTTTGCATTTCGCCTTAGGACGTTCCGGCTCCGACAAATCAGGCAGCATCAAGTCATCATCTCCACGCTCATAGCCTGAGTCTTCGTCGTCCTGAGCCATCAATCCTCCATCATCATAGGCGGTATTGAAATACTTGTCTGGGTCATCATCATCATCCTCCATGTCATCATGAACATTTGCTTCTTTAACAGCGGGGGCTACATCATCTGGTACTAATGGAGGCTCTCCCTCGCGTCGTCCGCTATCACTCTCCATGACAGGTGCAGGTAATGTGGTAGGTGGGGTGGTGTTCATACCTTCTTGAGAAGGTGGCATTGGCGTGATACTGGGCGCCTCGAGACGAAGAAGAGACATCGGCCAAGGCAAGAACCAGCTCTTGCATGCGCCAATCATCTTAGGGATCTCGTCATCATCTACTGGTGCTGGAGGAGGCAAATCCTCGAAGCCCGCTAAGGCACTGGCCACGTTCACCTTGAAGATGCCATCGGGCATCTCTCGGTTGTGGAACATGCGGTCCTTCGGCTTCACGATCGTTGCCTTTCCCACGGCCGCCTTCTAGCCCTTGATGTCGTAGAGTAGGGTGCACGGGGTGTCGTCGCCCTACGAAGGAGACATGTCTGCGATGTCAAACATCCGAAATGCAACTGAAACGGAAGACTATAGACATGCTGGTGAAAAGGGTATGACGCGTAATTACCGTGAGGGAGTCAAGCTCAGCCAGCGATGAAGGCCCACCGAGCATGCAAGAGACGGAGGTCGGGCTGCTATGAACAGGAGCGGGACCTTTTGCGGTTGCTTGAGCAGGTGCTGGTGCTGTGGTGTTCGCCGAATTGCTCCCGACAAAGCTGGGAAGGGGAAAGTCCTCCGGCCGTGCATTTGGATTGTTCTTCGTGAAATCGAAAAGTGCCGGAAGCAAGCTGACCACCGCGTCAGTGACCGCTGCATTGACGGCCCCGAGCTACTCTTCTTTGGTCTCAGCTTTGGCCATATTGACCGCAATCGCGACCTTCTCGTTGATGCTCTGCTGAGTGACGACCGACCGTCTCTTCCTTCTTTCCTCTGGCTCCTCGTGGTAGCACGTCTTCCACGAGGCGCCATCTCCGACGCCATGCACATGTCCATAGGACGGTGGCTTGTCCACCGGGACCTTTTTCAGTATGTTCAGGGCCCAGTTGAATGGGGTGTCCCACTTGGGCCTCGCCGACGACTGTGATGACTCGTCGCTTTCGGCTGCCTTTTGGTGCTGCTCTTTCTGCAAAAGGAACGTGGATGGTTTACTAATGTGACAAAAATTGCAGTCGAATTGATTGGAAGCTAATATGATAATGTGGTAATATAACAATTACCAGAAGTCTCATGAACTCCCTCGTGTTCGGGTCCGTGTAAAAGATCTTTTTGACTTTGTCCCACTTGTACCGGGCCCTGATCCAGTCATGCTCCAGCAGGCCGGTGAACTCCGCCAAGGGGTCTGGGATTCCGTGACTTTCACGTTCGGCGTCCTCCTTGGCCCATACGTGCCTCTTCCCCTCGTAACCACGGCTTCCGAGGCGGTGGGGAGGCGTGTTCCTGGCCTGGAGCACCTGCATTTTCTCCGACCTTGCCTTGACTTCTTCTTTACCGTAATTCTCCTTGAATTTTGCAAAGTCCTCTTTCGTTATTGTCGGATTATCAGCATGAATCTTGGACCACGGTTCATTCTTCCCAATCACTTTTTTCACCCGAACTTTCCAGGAGGACAAGTCATTGGTGAACGTCACCATCGCCTTGTCGTTTATCTTTGTCATGGCGACGTTGTCCCACGGCTCTTTATATTTGCCTTCATTCCGGCCGGGGAACAGGAACCTATTGTGCAACTTCTTTAGGAGCATGTGCTCCATATGTGGTATCTGCTTCAACCTCTCATCGTTGATGTTGGCGGTTTCCCTAAGGATGCATCCAAGTTGATTGCCCCAGCAAGAGCGCGCATCCTCCGGCGCCGTTGGCTCTAACTTCTTGGGGTGCATCTCCGTGACCACAATTTGTCCGATGCCAAGCTCGTTTGGTCTTCGTGTCCTCTTCTTCTTCGGTGCTTTACCGGCTACGACAGCATCGTTGCCGGTCTCGGGGGTGGTGTCGGTCCCGGTGCCAGTGCCAGTGTCGGGGTTGGTACCACTGCCGCCACCATGCAACCCCATCTGGTGTTCGTCCAAGTAATCAAAATAGTGATTTGCTGCCTCGATGGGGTCTTCGAGGCGAGCAGAACCACCCACGACTTCGGCGTCGGTAGACATGTTTCCTATTGATCAACAATTGTAAATAAAAGATATAATGAAGAGGAAAAAGGGGCCTATGTTTGGTCGGAATGTTGATTCATTCCCCTTCCGACAAATCCCGGGTACTCCATATGTCCTAGTTTCTAGCACAAGTCATGCCGAAAATCACGGAAATTTTCGGCATGACCTTTGCTAAAAAGTGGACATATGGAGCGCCTGAAATTTGCCGGAACGGAAATGAATCAACATTCCGGCAAAACATAGGCCACTCGGATATTTTTCGACATCCAACCAACATTGCAAAACCAACATATAACATCAATGACATATATCATTCAAGCAAAAGCATGCTTGTACTTAAATGCACAAAAATGACAAAAATAGCTACAAACTTGCTACAAACTTGCTCTCTCTCTCTCTCTACTGTTTTTGCTAACTTGCTCAAAATTTTGCTAACTTTGCTATTGTTTTTTTAATTGGCTACTGTTTTTTTTATTTGCTACTGTTTTTATACCTAATTTTTTGCTAAATTTGCTAACTTGCTCTAAAAGCCCTAAACAGAGAGAGAGGAGGGCAGGGGAGAGGAGAGGGAGAGGAGGGAAGGGGAGAGGAGAGGCTTACGGCGATGCAGGAGAAGCCAAGGACGGAGGTGGAGGGCGGCGGAGGGCGGCGGCGGCGAGGTCAAGGGCGCTCGGGCAAGGGAGAGGCGGGGGCGGCATTGTGGTCGAGGGCGGGCAGGGGAGACGCCGGTGAGGTCGAGGGCGGGCTCGGGAGACGGCCGGCGACGAGGTCGACGGCGGCCAGGGGCGACGGCCGGCGGTCGAGGGCGACGGACGGTGCGAGGGTGGGCAGGGCGACGGCGGCGGCGACAGAGTGGGGGAAGAGTGGGGGATTGGGACTTGGCAAAATTTGAGCCCTCGCGGGTTAACTCAAAATAGTAGTAGCGCTGGATTGTGAACCAGCGCTATAGCTAACTTAGCTATAGCGCCGGGTTGTAATGCAGCGCTACTGCTAATGGCACATAGTAGTAGCGCTTTTTTGGAACCCAACGCTATAGCTATATTAGCTATAGCGCTGGTTCACAATCCAGCGCTACTGCTAACTGTTCCAATTTTTATTCTTTTCTTTTTATTATTTTCCTTTTCTAGTTTTTAGTTTTCTTTTCTTTTATTATTTTCCTTTTCTTTTCTGTTTACTTTTCTTTTTCTTTTGTACTGCTTTCTCCCTTTTGTTTTTGTTTTTTCTTTCTCCCGACGACGGCGTCTCCCTCTCCCCCACTACGCGAATATCACTGGAACCATGCATGTGGTGGTAACATATCAGTTGACCGATAACGGTTACTTAAGTGCATACACAAGATAGATACATATATATAAATGTAGGTTTCTGATCAGCTGCGTCGACGACGTTTCACATTGAGCTTCTTCCCATTCTTGTTCGTTGCCGAGTAATTGAGCCCCTCCTTGTGACTTTTCCGGAGCCATGGATTATGATCTTTCTTAGGTAATGTAGTATTGATTCTTCTTTTCACGTATGCTGCATCGTCATCGTCATCTTCCCTCATCGGGTTGTTGTATTGGTCATAGTCTTCCTCGTTGGCGACTCCATCCATTCCGACGATGCTCCTTTTGGATTTCCTCACAACAACACGGCTGGGATTGGCCGGGTCGGTTATGAAGAAGCATTGTGTCACGTGCTTAGCGTGTACCCATGGCTCATTTTTGGCGATGACGTTAATGTTCACGGGAGTGCTCTTCGCGTCAGGTATAGACATGGTGGTGAAATACTTGTTTTCTCTTACGACATCCTTGGCCCATCTGACATGGAACATCGTCGCATCGTGCATTCCAGCATAGTCAAGCTCCCAGATCTCTTCGACCCTTCCGTAGAATATTTCAGTTGTGCCGTTGGCGTCAGTCACGCATTGAATTGTCACCCCGGAGTTCTGGTAATCACTGTCCATGTCTTTGGCCTCCGTGTAGAATGTGTACCCATTGATATCGTAGGACTGATAGGTCGCGAGCTTGGGCGCGGGGCCATGTGCTAAGGCGTGTATGAGCAATCCGTCTGAACTGCCCTCTTCCGGGGGATTTTCAAGAACTTGCTCTTTGAACGAACGCAAGAAAGTGGCGTTGTGCTCTACAGTAACTTCGTCGTCCGTCTTGAGCATCCCCTTATCACGGTACTTCTTTGCGATGCTTTCTTTGTGCTGTGCCACATAATCATCTACCACATCTAGGTGTTGTAGCACTACTAAGTTAGCCCTGTCAAAGTCGTTCCGTCGATCCGAGTAGTCCACGTGCAATTCCCTCCAGGCGTTGTTGCGACCATCTCCTTCGAGCTTCCCATCGTGCTTCTTGACGGGCAAACCAACAACAGGGTCTCCGACGCTTATATAATTCTCGCAAAAGGAGACGCACTCATGCATCAGATACCCCTGGATGATGCTCCCTTCGGGACGGGACATGTTACGAACGAATCCTTTGATGACCCCGTTCATCCTCTCGAACGGCATCATGCTGTGAAGGAATGTTGGCCCGAGGTCGATGATGTCGTCCACGATGTGGACACACAGATGCACCATGACGTCAAAGAACGCTGGCGGGAAGTACATCTCAAGCTCACATAGTATGACAACGATCTCTTCCTGTAGCCTTCGGAGCTGCTTCACACTTATGGACTTTCGAGATATAACATCGAACAAG
This sequence comes from Thinopyrum elongatum, assembly GCA_011799875.1. Classification (NCBI taxonomy): domain Eukaryota; kingdom Viridiplantae; phylum Streptophyta; class Magnoliopsida; order Poales; family Poaceae; genus Thinopyrum; species Thinopyrum elongatum. The sequence continues at coordinate 598,136,792 of CM022303.1, read as the reverse complement.
TTGCAGAGACCAGTAAGCGTGTCACGGACGTGCTTGTCCATTATCCCTCTAATGGCAACCGGGAGTATCTGCGTCATCATCACGTGACAGTCATGAGACTTCATCCCGCTGAACCTTTTCTTCTTGGGGTCTAGAAATCTGCTTATCTTCCCACAGTAACCGGAACTGACTTTGATTCCCATAAGGCACTTGATGAATTGATCGATCTCCTTCGCACTTAAGGTGAAGCAAGAAGGGGGGCAATAATTCTCCTCCTTCTTGTTGACTTTTCTGCCCCTTTCCCCTTCCTCCGTCTCCGTCTTCGTCTCCTCCATCGACTTTTCACGGTGGAGCTCTTTCTGTTGGGGAACGTAGTAATTTCAAAATTTTCCTACGCACACACAGGATCATGGTGATGCATAGCAACGAGAGGGGAGAGTGTGTCCACGTACCCTCGTAGACCGAAAGCGGAAGCGTTAGCACAACACGGTTGATGTAGTCGTACGTCTTCATGATCCGACCGATCCAAGTACCGAACGCACGGCACCTCCGAGTTCAGCACACGTTCAACTTGATGACGTCCCGCGAGCTCCGATCCAGCAAAGCTTCACAGGAGAGTTTCGTCAGCACGACGGCGTGGTGACGGTGATGATGATGCTACCGACGCAGGGCTTCGCCTAAGCACCGCTGCGATATGATCGAGGTGGATTATGGTGGAGGGGGGCACCGCACACGGCTAAGAGATCAATGATCAATTGTTGTGTCTCTATGGGGTGCCTCTGGCCACGTATATAAAGGATGGAGCGAGGAGGAGGCCGGCCATCATAGGGTGCGCCCAAAGTGTGGAGTCCTACTAGGACTCCCTAGTCCTAGTAGGATTCCACCTCCCACATGGAATAGGAAAAGGGGAAGGTAGAAGGAGAAGGAAGGAAGGGGGCGCCCCCTTTCCCTAGTCCAATTCGGACCAGTCCATGGGGAAGGGGCGCAGCCACCCTTGAGGCCTTTCTCTCCTTTCCCGTATGGCCCATTAAGGCCCAATACGAATTCCCGTAACTCTCCGGTACTCCGAAAAATACCCAAATCACTCAGAACCTTTCCGATGTCCGAATATAGCCTTCCAATATATCGATCTTTACCTCTCGACCATTTCGAGACTCCTCGTCATGTCCCTGATCTCATCCGGGACTCCGAACAAACTTCGGTCATCAAATCACGTAAACTCATAATACCGATCGTCACCGAACTTTAAGCGTGCGGACCCTACGGGTTCGAGAACTATGTAGACATGACCGAGACACATCTCCGGTCAATAACCAATAGCGGAACCTGGATGCTCATATTGGCTCCCACATATTCTACGAAGATCTTTATCGGTCAAACCGCATAACAACATATGTTGTTCCCTTTGTCATCGGTATGTTACTTGCCCGAGATTCGATCGTCGGTATCTCAATACCTAGTTCAATCTCGTTACCGTCAAGTCTCTTTACTCGTTCCATAATACATCATCCCGCAACTAACTCATTAGTTACAATGCTTGCAAGGCTTATAGTGATGTGCATTACCGAGTGGGCCCAGAGATACCTCTCCGACAATCGGACTGACAAATTCTAATCTCGAAATACGCCAACTCAACAAGTACCTTCAGAGACACCTGTAGAGCACCTTTATAATCACCCAGTTACGTTGTGACGTTTGGTAGCACACAAAGTGTTCCTTCGGTAAACGGGAGTTGCATAATCTCATAGTCATAGGAACATGTATAAGTCATGAAGAAAGCAATAGCAACATACTAAATGATCAAGTGCTAAGCTAACGGAATGGGTCAAGTCAATCACATTATTCTCCTAATGATGTGATCCCATTAATCAAATGACAACTCATGTCTATGGTTAGGAAACATAACCATCTTTGATTAACGAGCTAGTCTAGTAGAGGCTTACTAGTGACACTCTGTTTGTCTATGTATTCACACATGTATCATGTTTCCGGTTAGTACAATTCTAGCATGAATAATAAACATTTATCATGATATAAGGAAATAAATAATAACTTTATTATTGCCTCTAGGGCATATTTCCTTCAGTCTCCCACTTGCACTAGAGTCAATAATCTAGTTCACATCGCCATGTGATTTAACACCAAAGAGTACTAAGGTGTGATCAAGTTTTGCTTGTGAGAGAAGTTTAGTCAACGGGTCTGCCACATTCAGATCCGTATGTATTTTGTAAATTTCTATGTCTACAATGCTCTACGCAGAGCTACTCTAGCTAATTGCTCCCACTTTCAATATGTATCCAGATTGAGACTCTGAGTCATCTGGATCGGTGTAAAAGCTTGCATCGATGTAACCTTTTATGACGAACTCTTTTATCACCTCCATAACCGAGAAATATTTCCTTAGTCCTTTTAGGTAACTAAGGATAACTTTGACCGCTATCCAGTGATCTATCCCTGGATCACTATCGTACCTCCTTGCTAAACTCATAGCAAGGCATACAACTGGTCTGGTATATAGCATGGCATACTTTATAGAACCTATGACTGAGGCATAGGGAATGACTTTCATTCTCTTTCTATCTTCTGCCGTGGTCGGGTTTTGAGTCTTACTCAATTTTACACCTTGTAACACAGGCAAGAACTCCTTCTTTGACTGATCCATTTTGAACTTCTTCAAAATCTTGTCAAGGTATGTGCTTTGTGAAAGTCCTATTAAGCGTCTTGATCTATCTCTATAGATCTTGATGCCCAATATGTAAGCAGCTTCACCGAGGTCCTTCATTGAAAAACTCTTATTAGGGTATCCTATTATGCTATCCAGAAATTCTATATCATTTCCAATCAACAATATGTCATCCACATATAAGATTAGAAATGCTACAGAGCTCCCACTCACTTTCTTGTAAATACAGGCTTCTCCAAAAGTCTGTATAAAACCATATGCTTTGATCACACTATCAAAACGTTTATTCCAACTCCGAGAGGCTTGCACCAGTCCATAAATGGATCGCTGGAGCTTGCACACTTTGTTAGCACCCTTTGTATCGATAAAACCTTCAGGTTGCATCATATACAACTCTTCTTCCAGAAATCCATTCAGGAATACAGTCTTTACATCCATTTGCCAAATTTCATAATCATAAAATGTGGCAATAGCTAACATGATTCGGACGGACTTAAGCATCGCTACGGGTGAGAAGGTCTCATCGTAGTCAACTCCTTGAACTTGTCGAAAACCTTTCGCAACAAGTCGAGCTTTGTAGACAGTAACATTACCATCAGCGTCTGTCTTCTTCTTGGAGATCCATTTATTCTCGATGGCTTGCCGATCATCGGGCAAGTCAACCAAAGTCCACACTTTGTTCTCATACATGGATCCCATCTCAGATTTCATGGCCTCAAGCCATTTTGCGGAATCTGGGCTCATCATCGCTTCCTCATAGTTCGTAGGTTCGTCATGGTCTAGTAACATGACCTCCAGAATTGGATTACCGTACCACTCTCATGCGGATCTTACTCTGGTTGACCTACGAGGTTCGGTAGTAACTTGATCTGAAGTTTCATGATCATCATCATTAGCATCCTCACTAATTGGTGTAGAAGTCAAAGGAACCGGTTTCTGTGATGAACTACTTTCCAATAAGGGAGCAGGTACAGTTACCTCATCAAGTTCTACTTTCCTCCCACTCACTTCTTTCGAGAGAAACTCCTCTAGAAAGGATCCATTCTTAGTAACGAATATCTTGCCTTTGGATCTGTGATAGAAGGTGTACCCAACAGTCTCCTTTGGGTATCCTATGAAGACACTTTTCTCCGATTTGGGTTCGAGCTTATCAGGTTGAAACTTTTTCACATAAGCATCGCAGCCCCAAACTTTAAGAAACGACATCTCAGGTTTCCTGCTAAACCACACTTCATACAGTGTCGTCTCAACGGATTTAGACGGTGCCCTATTTAATGTGAATGCAGCTGTCTCTAATGCATAACCCCAAAACTGTAGTGGTAAATCGGTAAGAGACATCATAGATTGCACTATATCCAATAAAGTACGGTTATGACGTTCGGACACACCATTATGCTGTGGTGTTCCAGGTGGCAGGAGTTTGTGAAACTATTCCACATTGTTTTAATTGAAGGCCAAACTCGTAACTCAAATATTCACCTCCACGATCAGATCGTAGAAATTTTATTTTCTTGTTACGATGATTTTCCACTTCACTCTGAATTTCTTTTGAACTTTTCAGATGTTTCAGATTTATGTTTCATCAAGTAGATATACCCATATCTGCTCAAATCATCTGTGAAGGTCAGAAAATAACGATACCCGCCGTGAGCCTCAACACTCATCGGACCGCATACATTGATATGTATTATTTCCAATAAGTCATTAGCTCGCTCCATTATTCCGGAGAACGGAGTCTTAGTCATCTTTCCCATGAGGTATGGTTCGCAAGTATCAAGTGATTCATAATCAAGTGATTCCAAAAGCCCATCAGCATGGAGTTTCTTCATGCGCTTTACACCAATATGACCTAAACGGCAGTGCCAAAAATAAGTTGCACTATTATTATTAACTTTGCATCTTTTGGCTTCAATATTTTGAACATGTGTATCTCTACGATCGAGATTCAATAAACCATTTACATTGGGTGTATGACCATAGAAGGTTTTTATTCATGTAAACAGAACAACAATTATTCTCTGACTTAAATGAATAACCGTATTGCAATAAACATGATCCAATCATATTCATGCTCAACGCAAATACCAAATAACTTTTATTTTGCAATAAACATGATCCAATCATATTCATGCTCAACGCAAACACCAAATAACATTTATTTAGGTTCAACACTAATCCCGAAAATAGAGGGAGTGTGCGAGGGTGATCTTATCAACCTTGGAATCACTTCCAACACCCATCATCACCTCGTCATTAACTAGTTTCTGTTCATTTTGCAACTCCTGTTTCGAGTTACTAATGTTAGCAACTGAACCAGTATCAAATACCCAGGGGCTACTATGAACACTAGTGAAATACACATCAATAACATGTATATCAAATATACTTTTGTTCACTTTTCCATCCTTCTTTTCCTCCAAATACTTGGGGCAGTTCCGCTTCCAGTGACCAGTCCTTTTGCAGTAGAAGCACTCAGTTTCAGGCTTAGGTCCAGACTTGGGCTTCTTCCCGGGAGTAGCAACTTGCTTGCTATTCTTTTTGAAGTTCCCCTTCTTCCCTTTGCCCTTTTTCTTGAAACTAGTGGTCTTGTTAACCATCAACACTTGATGCTCTTTCTTGATTTCTACCTTCGTTGATTTAAGCATCACGAAGAGCTCGGGAATCGTTTTATTCATCCCTTGCATATTATAGTTCATCACGAAGTTCTAGTAACTTGGTGATAGTGACTAGAGAACTCTGTTAATCACTATTTTATCTGGAAGATTAACTCCCACTTGATTCAAGCGATTGTAGTACCCAGACATTGTGAGCATATGCCCACTGGTTGAGCTATTCTCCTCCATCTTGTAGGCAAAGTATTTTTCAGAGGTCTCATACCTCTCGACACGGGCATGAGTCTGAAATACCGATTTCATCTCTTGGAACATCTCATATGCTCCGTGGCGTTCAAAACGTTTTTGAAGTCCCGATTATAAGCCGTAAAGCATGGTGCACTAAACTATCAAGTATTCATCATATCGAGCTTGCCAAACGTTCATAACATCTGCATCTGCTCCTGCAATAGGTCTGTCATTTAGCGGTGCATCAAGGACATAATTCTTCTGTGCAGCAATGAGGATAAACCTCAGATCACGGAACCAGTCCGCATCATTGCTACTATCATCTTTCAACTTAGTTTTCTCTAAGAACATATCAAAAATAAAACAGGGGAGCTATACGCGAGCTATTGATCTACAACATATTTTGCAAATACTACCAGGACTAAGTTCATGATAAATTAAAGTTCAATTAATCATATTACTTAAGAACTCCCACTTTGATAGACATCCCTCTAATCATCTAAGTGATCACGTGATCCAAATCAACTAAACCATGTCCGATCATCACGTGAGATGGAGTAGTTCTCAAAGGTGAACATCACTATGTTGATCATATCTACTATATGATTCACGCTCGACCTTTCGGTCTCAGTGTTCCGAGGCCATATCTGCATATGCTAGGCTCGTCAAGTTTAACCTGAGTATTCTGCGTGTGCAAAACTGGCTTGCACCCGTTGTAGATGAACGTTGAGCTTATCACACCCGATCATCACGTGGTGTCTTGGCACGACGAACTTTGGCAACGGTGCATACTCAGGGAGAACACTTTTACCTTGAAATTTAGTGAGAGATCATCTTATAATGCTACCGTCAAACAAAGCAAAATAAGATGCATAAAGGATAAACATCACATGCAATCAATATAAGTGATATGATATGGCCATCATCATCTTGTGCTTGTGATCTCCATCTCCGAAGCACCGTCATGATCACCATCGTCACTGGCGCGACACCTTGATCTCCATCGTAGCATCGTTGTCGTCTCGCCAACTATTGCTTCTATGACTATCGCTACCGCTTAGTGGTAAAGTAAAGCAATTACAGGGCGATTGCATTGCATACAATAAAGCGACAACCATATGGCTCCTGCCAGTTGCCGATAACTCAGTTACAAAACATGATCATCTCATGCAATAAAATATAGCATCATGTCTTAACCATATCACATCACAACATGCCCTGCAAAAACAAGTTAGACGTCCTCTACTTTGTTGTTGCAAGTTTTACGTGGCTGCTACAGGCTGAGCAAGAACCGTTCTTACCTACGCATCAAAACCACAACGATAGTTCGTCAAGTTAGTGCTGTTTTAACCTTCACAAGGACCGGGCGTAGCAACACTCGGTTCAACTAAAGTTGGAGAAACTAACACCCGCTAGTCACCTGTGTGCAAAGCACGGCGGTAAAACTAGTATCGCGTAAGCGTACGCGTAATGTCGGTCCGGGCCGCTTCATCCAACAATACCGCCGAACCAAAGTGTGACATGCTGGTAAGCAGTATGATTTGTATCGCCCACAACTCAATTGTGTTCTACTCGTGCATATAACATCTACGCATAAAACCTGGCTCGGATGCCACTGTTGGGGAACGTAGTAATTTCAAAATTTTCCTATGCACACACAGGATCATGGTGATGCATAGCAACGAGAGGGGAGAGTGTGTCCACGTACCCTCGTAGACCGAAAGCGGAAGCGTTAGCACAACGCGGTTGATGTAGTCATACGTCTTCACGATCCGACCGATCCAAGTACCGAACGCACGGCACCTCCGAGTTCAGCACACGTTCAACTCGATGACGTCCTGCGAGCTTCGATCCAGCAAAGCTTCACAGGAGAGTTTCGTCAGCACGACGGCGTGGTGACGGTGATGATGATGCTACCGACGCAGGGCTTCGCCTAAGCACCGCTGCGATATGATCGAGGTGGATTATGGTGGAGGGGGGCACCGCACACGGCTAAGGGATCAATGATCAATTGTTGTGTCTCTATGGGGTGCCCCTGGCCACGTATATAAAAGATGGAGTGAGGAGGAGGCCGGCCCTCATAGGGTGCGCCCAAAGTGTGGAGTCCTACTAGGACTCCCTAGTCCTAGTAGGATTCCACCTCCCACATGGAATAGGAAAAGGGGAAGGGAGAAGGAGAAGGAAGGAAGGGGGCGCCCCCTTTCCCTAGTCCAATTCGGACCAGTCCATGGGGAAGGGGTGCAGCCACCCTTGAGCCCTTTCTCTCCTTTCCCGTATGGCCCATTAAGGCCCAATACGAATTCCCGTAACTCTCCGGTACTCCGAAAAATACCCGAATCACTCAGAACTTTTCCGATGTCCGAATATAGCCGTCCAATATATCGATCTTTACCTCTCGACCATTTCGAGACTCCTCGTCATGTCCCCGATCTCATCCGGGACTCCGAACAAACTTCGGTCATCAAATCACGTAAACTCATAATACCGATCGTCACCGAACTTTAGGCGTGCGGACCCTACGGGTTCGAGAACTATGTAGACATGACCGAGACACGTCTCCGGTCAATAACCAATAGCGGAACCTGGATGCTCATATTGGCTCCCACATATTCTACGAAGATCTTTATCGGTCAAACCGCATAACAACATACGTTGTTCCCTTTGTCATCGGTATGTTACTTGCCCGAGATTCGATCGTCGGTATCTCAATACCTAGTTCAATCTCGTTACCGGCAAGTCTCTTTACTCGTTCCGTAATACATCATCCCGCAACTAACTCATTAGTTACAATGCTTGCAAGGCTTATAGTGATGTGCATTACCGAGTAGGCCCAGAGATACCTCTCCGACAATCGGAGTGACAAATCCTAATCTCGAAATACGCCAACTCAACAAGTACCTTCGGAGACACCTGTAGAGCACCTTTATAATCACCCAGTTTGTTGTGACGTTTGGTAGCACACAAAGTGTTCCTCCGGTAAACGGGAGTTGCATAATCTCATAGTCATAGGAACATGTATAAGTCATGAAGAAAGCAATAGCAACATACTAAATGATCAAGTGCTAAGCTAACGGAATGGGTCAAGTCAATCACATTATTCTCCTAATGATGTGATCCCGTTAATCAAATGACAACTCATGTCTATGGTTCGGAAACATAACCATCTTTGATTAACGAGCTAGTCTAGTAGAGGCTTACTAGTGACACTCTGTTTGTCTATGTATTCACACATGTATCATGTTTCCGGTTAATACAATTCTAGCATGAATAATAAACATTTATCATGATATAAGGAAATAAATAATAACTTTATTATTGCCTCTAGGGCATATTTCCTTCACTTTCCTGATCTTCAAATCTTCCAAGTGTTTCCTTGCCTTCGGCACATCCTTGGTCTTCTCCGGCATGTTCATCAGTGTGCCAAGCAAGCTCTCGAGGACATTCTTCGTGATATGCATCTGATCAAGGCAATGAGGCGTGTCGTGATTGGGCCAGTACTCCAAGTCCCAGAAAACAGACCTCGTTTTCCATACGTTCAGCAGCGGCTCCGGCGCCTTTTTGATCTTTCCCGGCGCGGGGCATTGTTCCCAGTTTCTCAATAGCTCGTCGATTTCGGCGCCGCTCCTCTTACGTGGAGGTCCTCGAAGCTCAGCCAACCCATTGAATAGATCTCCACGCTTTCTCCACGAGTCATCCTTCTCGAGCCATCTATGATGCCCCATGTACACAATTTTCCCGGACCTGCCATCTTTCATTGACGTAAGCTGTTGAGACGTTGTATCATCCATGCACCTCGTGCATCCGCAGTATCCGTGGCACACCTAGCCTGAGGTGTACCCATAACCGAGATAGTCGTGCACCGTCGTCATCAGCGCGGCTCTCATATGGAAATATTCACCTTTGCTGGCGTCCCATGTCCATGCCGGTGTTTTCCATAACGTGTCTAGCTCCTCTTGCAGAAGCCCCATATACAGGTTAATACTATTTCGCGATTGTTTCGGCCCTTGAATCAGCATGCTCATGTGTATATACTTTGTCTTCATGCACTTCCATGGGGGGAGGTTGTACAAACATACAAACACGGGCCATGTGCTGTGGTTGGTGTTCTGGTTTCCAAACGGATTCATGCCATCGGTACTCGCACCAAGCACGATGTTCCTTGGATCTTCTGCAGCAAATCCATATACGGTGTTGAATGCTCTCCACTGGCTACCATCTACGAGGTGTCTCAGCCTCGGATCATCTCCATCATCGGGCTTCTTCCTCTCCGCGTGCCAGCGCATGAGCTTTGCTTCCTTAGGATCTACGAAATACCGCTGCAGACGGGGAGCAATCAGAAAGTACCATACAACTTTCTAAGGAGCTTTCTTTCCTGCCTTCTTGTATCGAGAAGCATTGCACACTGGACAGCTGGTTTTTTCCGCGTGCTCCCCCCGATAAATGATGCAATCGTTGATGCATGCGGGGTACCTAATGTGCGGCAAATCAAAAGGGCACACAATTTTCTTGGCCTCCTCGACACTAGTAGGACACAGGTTCCCCGCGGGAAGAACTTTATTATGTAGATATTTCAAATGCTCATCGAGGCTTTTGTCTGTCCATTTGTTTTTGGCCTTCGTCTTTAGAAGTTCGAGCGTGAAACTCAAGCGGGTCACCTCGGGATCGCAACCATCATACAATGGAGTCCTCGAGTCTACTTCAAGTTGCGCCAGCTTGGCCTCCTCTCTAGAAGTAGCTCTCTCACTAGTCGTACTCTTGCGAAGGAGGTCTCGAACATGAGGGTCCTGCACGATTGCACTTAGTACCGTCGAAGACTGCGGCGCGACCGCCGCCTCTTCTCCGCCATGTTCGGACTCTTCTTCGTCGTGTTCGGAATCTTCACCGCCGCCGTCGTCATTTCCGGATTCTTCCCCGCCGACATGTCCAGCGCCATCGTCTTCATGTCGATCAGTCATCTCTTCGTCTAGCCCCAAGTCGTTATTCCCTGCCATGTGGACATCCTCATCATCATCATCTTCTTCACTTATCCACTGAGTATAGCCATCCATGAAACCATTCATCAGCAGGTGCGCCTTCAAAGTGCCATGATCAAAAGGGTCCAAAAGGACTCCTTCCTTGCATCTTGCACACGGACATCTAATCCTAGTCCGATTATTTGCATACATGTCCATCACCGCGGATTGCATGTACCACTCCACCTTCCATCCACTCACCTTCATGACCGACTGCACGGTATAACAAGCAAAAGGGTTATAAAATAAATAATGCATGCTTCAAAGTCATATATATAAAATTTTGGCATGACCTTGCCTAAAAATAGGACATATTGAGTTTGCTCGAAATTCACCGAAACGGAAATAAATCGACATTTCGGCAAAACATAAGCAACTCGAGGGCATGTCACTCGCACAAATCTCTCCATATATATATCCTAAACACACATATTCTCATTCACACACATATTCCCATTCTTGAAATGAACAACTTTTTACTCACCTATATATCTCCCGAGAGAGAGCGAGAGCACGCGCGGTTAATTAGATGATGAGAAAGAACGATCTAGAGAGCACGTGTGGTTGGCTAAATAGCTAGCTAGATCTAGTTGTTGGGGAGGAGAGGTGAATCTAGCTAGCTAACTAATGGAGAGGGGTTATGGTGGAGGGGGGCATTAATGGGGGAGAGAAGAGAGGTGTAGGAGAAAGAGAGAGGCCATTTATGGAGGAGGGTGCCATTAATGAGGAGAGAAGAGAAGAGAGGTAGGAGGAAGAGAGAAGAAGAGCAACAATGGTGGAGAGTGGAGAGTGGAGAGGGGAAAGGAGGGGGAGAGAGGGCAAAGTGGGGGAGGAGGGGGAGGGGGTGGAAAAGGTGGCACCAGCCACAACTAGCAGTAGCGCTGCTGCTATGGGACTTAGTAGTAGCGCTCTCCTAGAACAGCGCTACTACTAAGTGGGGCCCATTAGCAGTAGCGGCGCAGTATAATCAAGCGCTGCTACTAAACTGTTAGTAGTAGCGCTTGTTTCTGTACAGCGCTACAACTCCAGCGACCGTCGGTGGCCTCGTCTGGTCCCACATAGTAGTAGCGCGTTTTTGCTTACCAGCGCTACTACTAGAGTTTTACTAGTAGCGCTTTCTAGGAAAAGCGCTACTGCTAAATAGCAGCAGCAGTTAGTATTTTACAGCGCTACTACTATGCTACTGTGTATAAGCATTTTCCTAGTAGTGACATGTGAACACATCTGGACTTTCGGCAGTTGGTTGCAAACACATCTCATGGGTGACAACACTGTTTCTGATGAGCTGTACTCGTTGGCCAGGTGACCATCTTCGACTGTATTGACTTACAAAGGGTACGAGATAAATGGGAATACATTTTACAAGATCGCCCAAGGTCAAAAGAGCACCAACCAAAACAGTGGTGTCCGCTTTGATGCAGCAACCAAGAGGGGAAAGGACACATATTATGGTTACATAATGGACATATGGGAACTTGACTATGGACATGATTTTAAGGTCCCTTTGTTTCAGTGCAAATGGGTCAATCTGTCAGGAGGCGGGGTGCAGGTAGAGCCACAGTATGGAATGACAACAGTGGATCTGAACAATCTTGGGTACATAGACAAACCATTCGTCCTAGCCAATGATGTGGCGCAGGTTTTCTATGTGAAGGACATGTCTATCAAACCGTGAAAAAGAAAAGATAAGGAAGCGAATACATCATAAGATGAGCCAAAGTGCCACATAGTTCTTTCAGGAAAAAGACACATCGTGGGAGTGGAGGGCAAGACAGACATTTCTGAAGATTATGAAAAGTTTCATGAAATTCCTCCCTTCAAAGTCAAGGCTGACCCAAGCACCTTGTTAAACGATGAAGATTATCCATGGTTACGGCGCAATAAGCAAAGGACACAAGCGAAGAAAGAGTGAAGACTTTCTCCCCAAAACTATAATGATGATGCCTTTGATCTAGAATATCACCGCAGTTACATGTGAAGAAATGAAATGCCTTTTGTAATAGATGAGTTTTCGTCTGAAACCCTGATACTTCGAAAGTGATTGTCCATTTTGTACATGAAGTGCATCCAGTTTTTGCCGTAACCCTCTCAACTTTTTAGAACATGCTATGTGGGTGAAATGATGATACCATGCCAACTTTCAACTTCTTCAGAGTTCATTTGAAGTGCTTTTGAATTTCAGGGTCATTTAGCTCAAAGAATGAACTAATAGCAAAAAGAATGAACTAGAAATCTTTTATGAAACTGCACATAGCCAAAAAGAATGAACTAGAAAACTTTAATGAAACTCTAATAGCAAAAAGAATGAACTAGAAAACTTTAATGAAACTCTAATAGCAAAAGGAAACTAAAATTATATAAAATTTATGCAACTAAAATTATCAAAGTATTTTTTGTTCAAAACATTAATAGCAAAAAGAATTTTCATAAAGATTTTTTTTGTTAGAAACTTTAATAGCAAACTAAAATAAACAAATCTATTTTGAATGAACAAACATTAAAATAACCTAAAAATTACCAAATTGAATATAATGATAAAACACAGTAATATTAAATAGCAGGAAAAAGAATCACTGAAAAATCTTTTTTTATAGTAAAGTTATTCATAAACTAGTGATTCACACAAATTTCAAATATTTCAAATTTAAACTATTAAAATTTGAAAACTAACGGTACTAACAGAAAGTTTATAATTTTTGTGACCTAAAAGCAAAAAGAATCACTGGAAAACTGTAAGTATTTAGCTGTAAGTGGAAAAAAAAGATAATAAATAAAGCAAAAAACAAAACAAAAAAACTGGAAAAAAAATGCTGCCTACTGGGCCACCACGGCCTGAATACGACTAGAAACCTAACTAGCTTGTTGGGCCAGGATTCAGGCCCGCAGAAGGCCAAGTAGGCCCACAGGCAGAGAGACAAGTTTAGGCCAGCAGGGCAGCAGTTGAGAGGAGCTCAAAGTGGCTGGCGCAGCGGCGCTTATAAACCACTCCGAGCCCCTCTCAACTAGCGAGGTGGGACTAAACTTTTGGCCCCGGGCAGCACCAACCTTTAGTCCCGGTTGGTGGCACCAACCGGGACAAATACACACCTTTGGTCCCGGTTGGTGGCACCAACCGGGACCAATGCTACCTTTGGTCCCGGTTCGTGCCACTAACCGGGACCAAAGGTCTCTGCTTCCCGCCCGTTGGTGGCACGAACCGGGACCAAAGGGTAGCATTGGTCCCGGTTGATGCCACCAACCGGGACCAAAGGATTGGGTATATAAGCCCACACTTAGCAAATTTCACAGTTTCATCGCCACTTTCCCCGACGACGCCGACCTCCTCGACGCCGCCAGGCTGCCCCGACGCAGTCCGCCGCCCACGCTATCGCCGTCGCCCGTGTCCCTGCCCCGCCCCCGAGCCCATGCCATCCGCCGCCCATGCCGATGCCGTCCGCCGCCCACGCCGTCACCGTCCGCCGCCCCCGAGCGTGCCCGGCCGTGCCCCTACCCCGGCCTGCCCGCACCATCGCCGTCGCCCTCGCCGGCCGCCCCCGCTGTGAGCCGCCGCCGCCCCGGCTCTGTGCATAGTTTTTTTATATATATGTTGATTTTTTATATGATGATTTTTTTGTTCATATATAATGTATATATGTATGTGGCTATATGTATGTATGTATGGATGTATATGTTTTTTTTGTTCATAGCATTTTTTTCATATATATGTTTTTTCTCATATATGTGGTTAGCTATATGTATTTTTTTGTTCATAGCATTTTTTTCCAAGTATGTATGTGGCTATGTATGTATGGATGGATAGCATTTTTTTTGCATGTATGTATGTATGGAGTCGTTGTCGATCTACCCCCTCCCCGATAACTTCGACATGAGGGGGGGGGGGGGGGACGTCGGACATGCATGAGGAGGGAGAGAGAGATGTTCATAGAAAGTTTCCTCTCGAAACGTTACTATGTTAAAATGTTACTAAGTTTTCTCTCGAAACGTTACTAAGTTACTAAGTTAAAATGGTGTTAATAGAATGTTTTCTCTCAAAACGTTAATAAGTTACTAAGTTAAAATGTTCATATATATTCGAAACATATCAAATGTTGTATTTTCTCTCGAAACGTATCCCCGGTAACTTCGACATGTGGGGGGACGTCGATCAACCCCCTCTCGCCTGACCAACTCTCGAGGCCACCCAAATTTACGAAGTTCAAAGTTACTAAATTTACTCCCGGTCCGCTCGCCTACCCCCTCACACCCCTACCCGACAAACTCTCGAGGCCACCCAAACCACTAGAAGAAAACTCTGGTAACTTCAACATGAGGGGGGAGGTCGATCAACCCCCTCTAGCCCGACCAACTAGTCGACGAAGAAAGAGCGTTGTCGATCTACCCCCTCCCGCCCCCTACGCGTAATTGTTATGTTCATTGTTGTCATTATCTAGGTATATGTTTGTGCATATGATTCCTTGTTGTGATATTAGCTAGGTTATGTTTGCCACTAATATATCCATCTCTCATGTTTGTATATTGCCATGTTGTAATATTTGCAGAAACCATGGACAGAGACTTAGAACAAGAAGAGTTGTTGGGGGACATAATCCGCGACGGACGTGATGTCTTGTCGTTTCTCAACGACACCGATGGTCTGGAAGGAGAGGATGACGGCTCCTGTGATCGAACAATGGAGGAGGAAGGACATGATCATGACGGCTCCGGTGACCGAATGGCGGAGGAAGAAGGAGGCCATGATGATGGCTCCGGTGACCGAACGGAGGAGGGAGCTGTTGCAAAGTCTGGCGAGGTATATATATTAATTAAGCCTGTGCTGACTAATTGATGCATTAATTTTTTTGGTATGTACATATATTAATGCTTATTTCTTCTTTTATAGCCCTCCGGATCGAGCCAAACTTCCGTAACGAGATGAGGCGCGAAGAAAAGGTTGCGCCAGGATGAAAGGTTCACGATCACAGCACTCGCGGACGATGGCCTACCAATTGAACCCAAGCGGACCAAGGACGCATTTGTTGCTCAGTGCAGAGCTATTTTTAGGGACAGCATCCCGATCATCATCCAAAATGGAATAAGCTTAAGGACGACCCTGAAGTTTCTTATGTCAACGATAGACAGAAAGCTGATCTTTGGACCGCGCTGAAGGCAAATTTCACCCTATCCCCAGAGGAGGATCTGATTAACCCAGTTATAGATCCAAAGGTTAAGGCGTGTGCTCATAAGAAGATGGCAGATCTATTTAGGAGGTGGAAGAAAGAGTTGAACACAAAGTTTGTCGACAAAGGGAAGACTCCAGAATTCACCGGCCGATATGAGAAGATAGGAGATCACTGGCCCGCATTTGTGGCCTACAAGACATCGGAGAAGGGTAAGAAAATGTCAGAGACAAACAAGAAAAATGCTGCAAAGAAGCAGTATCACCATCACACGGGGTCAGGTGGCTACCTCAAAGCCCGGCCGTTGTGGGACAAAGCTGAACAAGACCTTCTTGCTAAAGGGGTCCAACCAGCGACATTGAACTGGCCAGACCGTTCAAGGACTTTGTTCTTCGGGGTTGGGGGAACTTTGGACCCAGAAATAGGGGAGTGCCGTTGGACGGACAAGCAACTTGCAATACCCATCAAGAAGCTTCAGGCTTATGTCACCGCAGCGCAGGAAGGGACGTTCATTCCCGACAGAGAGAAGGACGAGCTGACTGAGGCCCTCGGGAATCCTGAGCACCCTGGACGAACACGAGGCACAGCAGGCTTCGTTCCGTGGGTGGTTGGGTTTGCCGGCGCAGGCGGTTACAGAAGCCGGGAGAGAAAGAGGAAAGCGGAGCTGAGCAAAATGCAGAAGCTCAATGCAAGACTAGTAAAGCTAGAGGAACTTGCAGCTGCCGGCCAACCATCTCAGCGGCACGAAGCTACCCTAGAAGCTACCCCGCCATCTCAGCGGAGAAGCAGCGTGGCTTCCACGGAGCTCGTTCAGCCTCATTCCACGGCTCCTCGCTACCCCGTGGATACTATCACGGAGGCTCCACATTGCGAGCTTATGACGAAATGGCAGAACCTGCCTTTTGAAGGCGGCTGTCGGCTCTGTTACACCTCCTCAACCTGACGGAACTTTTCACTGCCGTCCGATTCCACATGGCTATGATGTTGTGACGGTGGATGAAATAATGGAGGGATTTGAGGAGCTGAAGCCTGACCACCCTACAGATGAAGGGGAGAATCAGCTGGTTTATGCTTTGAGGAGTACATGTCTATGGAGGAAGGAGTACATCAAGCTTCCAAACTGGACGCCTCCTCCTCCTCCTGTAAGTGCATCTAGTGCCCCTTAGTGATTTTGGTGTATTGAAGACTTATAGGTTAAGGGACTAATGCGTTTGTGAGTGTACACAGGTTCTATAAGTCTATGAGGAGTTCGATATTTACGATGAAAGTCGACCCCTAAAAATGAATTTCTTCAACTGAAGACTTTGGTTTTCTTGAAGACTTTGAAAGTGAAGAAATTGGTGTGACCCTGAAGACTTGATATTCATGCGAGGATTATGAAGCATGAAGACTTTTGTTTTCGAAGTTTCATTTTCTTCTTCTTGAGTCGTAGGAAACACCGTACTGTTAAAGGGGGTCGAGGTAAACCTAAGGAAAAGTTTCCAAGTGATGCTCATCTCAAAATCCTACACCTACCCAATCCTTTTGAGTGAAGCCATTGGAAATCTCATACAGTTCAGTCAATTTCTTCAGTGACAGAGACGAAGTTCTTCTGTTCTCTGAGGAATTTGTTCTGACTGAGGAGTTAGGAATTCGCCAGTGCGGATTGCCTACAAGTGAGGAACATGATAGCCCTGAGGAATTTGATACACAAATTTCCGACCATTGCTGTGCTACGCGCCAGCTGTCCAAATATCCTACCCACCTAACGGTCATATCATTGAAGGGCATTTATGTCATATCATGTCGGGCTGCTCCCTAGGCTATAAATAGCCGCCCCCTACAACCACTAGCTGGTTGGCTGCTCCGAGAGATAGATTGGCATTTGTCATTTAGAGCATCCCATCCTCCGAGGACTTTGAGCGAAAATCATCAAGTGAGGAAAAACCCAAAAACCCAAACACCTACAAACCCAAAGTGATTGAGCATCACTGAAGAAATTGTTCCTGTGTGGAACTGACGCTTGTTACCTTTGAGGACTGCGCATCCTCCAGACGGCTAGGCGTCATGGTCTAGAGCATCCAAGAGGAAATTGTGGATCGCCGAGTGACCGAGTCTGTGAAGGTTTGGAAGTCACCTGAAGACTTACCACGAGTGATTGGGCGAGGTCTGTGTGACCTTAGCTCAAGGAGAATACGGTGAGGACTGTGTGTCCTCAGGTTTAAATACCTAGCCACTCCAACCAGACATACAACTGTCACAGCAGTTGGAACTGGTCTACCAAATCACTGTCTTCACCGAGCTACTGGTTCTATTTCCTCAACCCTTTCATTTCCTCATTCATGTGTTAATGTACTTGATCGTTACTGTGTGAAGACTTTCTCAATTTCCTCAATCCTATTTCTTCAGTCACACAGTCTTCAGCCTGCTTATCCTGTGTTTCACGCTACCTGTACTCTGTGCCTACTTCATTTCATCATGATGACTGTTCTTATGCCATGTTATGTTTGCATCTGAGTACTTATTCCGCTGCTAAGTAGTTTGTTACTGAGGAATTTCCTCACCGTGAAATTCCTCAGTGATGAATTTGTAAAAATCGCCTATTCACCCCCCCTCTAGTCGATATAACGCACTTTCAATTGGTATCAGAGCAAGGTACTCCCTTGTTCTGTGTGATTTTGGTTTAACCACCTGGAGTTTTAGTTAGGTCGACTGCAGGCATGATCAAGGTCTCGGCTGGGTGTCCTACCTTTGATGGGACGGACTACCCCTACTGGAAGAATAAGATGCGCATGCATCTTGAGGCAATTGACAACGATCTCTGGTACGTTGTGGAAAATGGAGTTCCCGCTGTCACTCCTTCCGTGAATGCTGCTGATGTGAAGAGATTCAAGCAACTCGACTCTCAAGCGAAGAATATCATATGTGGCCATCAGAGCAAAGGACAGTATGGCAGAGTGAGTGCTTTGGAGTCTGCAAAGCTTATCTGGGACAGGCTGTCCAAGGTCAACGAAGGAATCTCAACTCAACGTGATTCTCGAGTTGACGTTCTACGCAATCTCTTCAACCGCTTCAAAAGGCTCGACAATGAGAATGTCCAACAAACCTTTGATCGCCTCACTGACATTTCAAATGAGCTTCAAGCACTGGGTGCCACTGACATCACCGACCATGAGGTGGTGAAGAAATTGCTAAGGTCACTTGATTCTTCATTCGATACACTGGCACTGATGATTCAAGAACATGGAGACTACAAGTCACTTGATCCTGCTGATATCCTCGAGAGGCTAAATACTCATGAGTTCCAACTTGCTGAAAAGAGAGATCTCTACGGACCGAGCTATGGCAGATCTCGTGCACTGAAGGCCAAGGCAGTCTCTAAATCTGAAGATGAAGATTCTGGTAGCAGCCTTGGTGATCCTGATGAACTGAGTCAGGAGCTAGCAATGCTCGTGAGGAAATTCCAGAAGTTCTCTAGACGTGGCCGATTTGAAAAATCCTCAAGAGGTGATGACATGAAATCAGATTCCTCATCCCGTGATTACAAGAAGAGAACTTGCCACAAATGCAAGAAACCTAGTCACTACATAACTGATTGTCCTCAGTGGGAGAAGGAATCAAAGAAGAAGAAATACAAGGATGATAGTTCAGATGACTCTAAGAAGAAGAAGAAATCTTCAAAGTCCTCATCGTCAAAATCTTCAAAGTCTTCATCTCACAAGAAGAGCAGCTCCAAGAAAGCTCGGGCATTCATTGTCAAGGAAATGGACTATGAAGCTGAATCTGAGGAACATGAGGAAGAGGAGGCATCTGAGGAGTCAGACTCTGGTGTGGCGAGCCTAGCCCTCGATACTGCATACGTCAGCAAGTCCATCTTCAACACTGAGGAAAATGGCTTCCCCAACACTGCTGATGACGGCAATGATGACTATGCTCCCACCTATTGCTTCATGGCAAAAGGTGCCAAGGTATTTAAATATCCCTCCTCTGAATCAAGTGAGGATGAATCTGATGATAACCTCAAACCCAGCTATTCCAAACTTGCTAATATTGCTGTTAAACAACAAAAGGCTTTGGAAAAGGTTCAAAATATGCTAGACAAAAGCGATGATCTATTAGGTGAGGAAATGGACCGAACTCAAACACTGACTGATAATCTTCAGCAACTACAGTCTAAGTTTGACAACCTTCAAGGTCGTCATGAAACTCTCTTAGCCGATCATGAGAAGCTTTCTTATGAATTTCTTCAAAGAAAGCAAGATCTTGAGAAGCTAAGGGTGAGTCATGAAGATCTTCAGAAGGAAAATGATTCATTGCTTGCTCAACAGATCAGTTCCGCTCAGAAAGAATTTATGCCACCATGCTTGAAATGCATTGAACGTGAAACTGCTAATTCTTCACCTGAATGTTCAAATGCTTCGATTGCTGCAAATTCTTCAACTATCTCTGTGGTCACAAATTCCTCATCTGAGGATACCACTAGTATCACTGACGAAAATGCAGGGTTGAAGGAATTGAATGTGACAGGCATGTACAAAAGCCTCAAAGGGCATCAAACTCTTTGTGATGTGCTCAAAAAGCAGATCTTGAACAGGAACCCTAGGAAAGAGGGTATTGCATTTGAGAGGAAACTCAATGCTGATGGAACCTACTGGAAACCTGAGCAGTATCCCAAAACCTCATGGGTTGCTGCGAAGGGACCTCCCATAGATCCATCCACTTTATCTGGTTTTACTTGTGAATCCTCATATTCATCTGATGAGTCATTTGACTCCAACTATGAACTGTTCAAAAATCAGAATGGTGAAGTATTTGCCAGATATGTTGGAACTAACTGCAGGAATGGTCCCCCTATGAAGAAAATATGGGTTCCCAAAAGGTGCCTTGAAAGTCTTCAGGTGAATGTCCTCATGACACCACCTGTGAAAAATAGGAACCCCAGATCAAATTATTCATATGGACCAAAGTCTTCATATGGATCCAAGTCCTCTTATGGATCAAATTCCTCACGTGGATCCATGTCCTCATATGATCATCATGCTAATGCTTCTGTTTCGCAGGGAAAATCTAAGAGTTCTGATTATGTTCATTATTCTTCAAATCATTATGTTCATAAGTCCTCGAAGAATTTCTCTGCTTACTCATATGCCTATACTAATCCCTCTCCTGTGAAACAAAGCGCTTTGGCTTCAATGCCACCCTTCTCTTATGGAACTCGCAGAATGATGAACTCTTTGCCACCCCTCAAGATGTGGGTGGTGAAGAAAAAGAACTAACCTCTTATGCAGGGTCAGGTCTCCAGACGAACTAAATCGTCTGAAGAATTTTCTGGAGACCTGAAATGCTTGAAAGGACGCAAGCTAATCATGATGAAATGAATCATTCATTTCTCACGTCCTTATACTGCTATATATACATAAGTTGCGTTAACTGATGAATTTCTGTCTGATGAAATTGATGTCATATTCTTCACTCTGAAGATATGTGTTCGTAAGATGCACTAATTCATCTGCAGGATGATTTACCCAAAGCTACTGAGTGGGTCCTCGACAGTGGATGTACTAATCACATGACTGGTGACAAGAGCTTACTGATGAACAGGCACTCCTTTATCTCCATCACATTTGAATATCACCTACGCAGACAAAGGCAAAAGCAAGGTATTGGGTCTAGGTAGGGTTGCAATCCCAACGGATCGACACATGGACAAAGTCATGCTTGTCGAGTCCCTCGGATTCAACCTCATGTCTGTCTCAATGCTTTGTGATCTGGATATGGTTGTTGTCTTTCGCAAATATCGCTGCTTAGTGCTCATGGAATCTGACATTTCCAAAGTCTTCGAAGGCTTTAGGAGAGGAGACTTGTATATTGTTGATTTCTCTGCAGGACCACAGCCTGCCACTTGTCTACTTGCGAAAGCTTCAGAAGGCTGGCTATGGCATCGACGACTAGGTCATGCTGGCATGAGGAACTTGCACACGCTCGTGAAGAAGAAGCACGTCATTGGCATTGAGGGTGTCAAATTCCTCAAAGATCATCTTTGTGGGGCTTGTGAGGCCGGAAAGATGACCAGAGCCAAGCACCCCTCGAAGACTATCATGACTACCTCTCGTCCTTTTGAATTGCTTCATATGGATCTCTTTGGTCCTACTCATTATGCCACACTAACAAATGCTGCATCTCTATATGGCTTTGTCATTGTTGATGATTATTCTTGTTACACATGGGTGCATGTCATTACTTACAAAACTGAAGTGCAGGAAGTCTTCAGACGATTTTCTTCAAGGGCTTCGATGAATTTCGGTGTGAAGATCAAGCATATACGTAGTGACAATGGGACTGAGTTCAAGAATACTGGTCTTGATGACTATCTTGATGAACTCGGTATTACTCATGAGTTATCTGCCCCATACACTCCTCAGCAGAATGGCGTCGTGGAGCGCAAGAACAGGACTCTTGTTGAGATGGCTCGCACTATGCTTGATGAATACAAGACACCTTGTCACTTCTGGCCTGAAGCAATTGATACTTCATGCCACATTATCAACAGGGTATATCTTCACAAATTCTTCAAGAAGACCTCATATGAACTCCTCACTGCCAAGAAACCCAATGTGAGTTATTTCAAAGTCTTCGGTGCTAAATGTTGGATTAGAGATCCCCATCACATTTCTAAATTTGCACCGAAAGCACATGAAGGTTTTATGCTTGGTTACGGAAAGGACTCGCACACCTACATGGTCTTCAACACCTATCACAACAAGGTTGTTGAAACTGTAGATGTGCGGTTCGATGAAACTAATGGCTCGCAAAGAGAGCACCTACCTCCTGTGCTAGATGAAATGTCTCCTGAGGAATCCATCAAGCTAAAGGCTACTAAGGATGTTATTCCTACCGAAGAATCTGCTGAAGAAGTCATTCCAGATCATGAAGAAAATCAGGCTGGTGCATCTGAAGAAAATGGCTCTGAAGAAAATACTGAGCCAAATCAAAGTCATCAACCTGCTCATCCTCGCGTTGCAAATGAAGTACAGATTGACAGAATCATCAACGACATCAACGCACTAGGTCCTCTCACTCGCTCAAAAGCTTCACATTTGTCTAACTTTTGTGGGCATTTTGCTTTCGTCTCTATCACATAGCCCACCAAAGTAGATGAGGCATTTCTGGAGCCTGAATGGATTCAAGCGATGCAAGAGGAATTACATCAATTCGAGCTAAACAATGTGTGGGAGCTTGTCAAGCGACCAGACCCTCGCAAGCACAATATCATCGGCACCAAATAGATCTACCGCAACAAGCAAGATGAAAATGGCCTGGTGGTAAGGAATAAGGCTCGTCTTGTAGCTCAAGGAATTGATTTCGATGAAACTTTTGCACCTGTTGCTAGACTTGAGGCTATTTGCATATTGCTTGCCTATGCTAACCATCATAATATCATCTTATATCAAATGGATGTGAAAAGTGCATTCCTCAATGGTAAGCTTGAGGAAGAAGTATATGTTGCTCAACCCCCAGGTTTTGAAGATCCTAAGCATCCTGATCAAGTCTTCAGACTCAATAAGGCCCTCTATGGCCTCAAGCAGGCCCCTCGTGCGTGGTATGATACTCTTAAGGAATTCCTCATGAAGAAAGGCTTCAAACCTGTTTCACTCGACCCAACTCTTTTCACCAAAACATATGATGATGAATTATTCGTGTGCCAAATATATGTTGATGATATTATCTTTGGCTGTACTAACCAACGTTATACTGACGAATTTGCTTATATGATGAGTGAGGAATATCAAATGTCCATGATGGGAGAATTGAAATTCTTCTTAGGTCTTCAAATTCGTCAACAACGCAATGGCATCTTCATTTTTCAAGAGAAATACCTCAAGGACGTTATGAGGAAATTTGGTATGCAAGAATGCAAAGGCGTCAAAATCCCTATGCCCACAAATGGCCATCTATACACTGATGAAAATGGTATAGACTTCGATCAAAAGGTATACCGCTCCATGATTGGCTCTTTACTGTATCAATGTGCATCTAGGCCAGATATTATGCTTAGTGTTTGCATGTGTGCCCATTTTCAAGCTACACCGAAGGAATCACACCATAAGGCTGTGAAGCATATTCTTCGATATCTAGCTCACACTCCAACACTTGGATTATGGTATCCCAAGGGCTCGGCTTTTGATCTCATTGGATATTCTGACTCTGACTATGCTGGTGATCGTGTGGACCGCAAATCAACATCAGGCACATGCCATTTCCTCGGACGATCCTTAGTATGTTAGTCCTCGAAGAAGCAGAACTGCGTATCACTTTCTACTGCTGAAGCTGAGTACATTGCTGCTGGTTCTTGCTGTGCTCAACTGCTGTGGATGAAGCAAACCCTCAAGGACTACGGCATCAATGTGAAGAATGTGCCACTCTTCTGTGACAATGAGAGTGCCATCAAGATTGCTCACAACCCAGTTCAGCACTCGAAGACAAAGCACATCGAGATTCGTCATCATTTTCTTCGAGATCATGTGTTGAAGGGCGACATTTCTATTGATCCCGTGAAGTCTGAAGAACAGCTAGCAGATATCTTCACCAAGCCCTTGGATGAGAAGAGATTTAGCAAGTTGCGGTGTGAGCTAAATATCTTAGAATCTTCGAATGTCCTTTGAAAAGGACACACATCCTAACACTTATGCATATTGATGACTTAGATGCGCAACACACGAAGAAACGTTTTTCTTCAAATCAATGAAGACTAACCCTCTAAGTGTGAATAAATTAACGAAGAATCTGATTCTCAGAGCCCTACGACAATTGTACGTGGCGTCTGAAATCATCATTCTTATACGGTGGGTCACGCCACCACAAAAAGTTGAAAATCTTCAAAAATTGAGTTTTTCTTCATTTTGCAAATTCTTCAAATTTTCAAATTCTTCAACTTTGCAAAGTCTTCACTCTTTCCGACTGTGTTCTTCATTGACTATATATATATTTGTGTTTTCAGTCCTCTACAGCATTCACTTATTGCTAATTCTTCAAGTTGATTTTCTTCTAAGTGAATGTGATCGGACCCGTTCCCCCTCTATGCTAAACTCAATCCAGTCTGTTCACAAATTCTTCATGTGCGTTCTTTTTGAAACCCGTTCAAAGTCTTCACTGTGTCCTTGACAGCTGAAGAATTTGTGAACGAAACATTAAAATATTCCTATCTAAATTTTCGGCTTTTGCCGCTCAAACCGTTCCACATCCCTCGATAAGATTTATCTATTCACCCACGATCTAACACGATCTCCACTTCACAGTACGTGGGTGACACGTGTCGTTAGGATGATAAGGGTCAGGGGCATGTTCGTCCAATTTCTTCGGACGAGCGCTTTTTCACCTCGGATATAAAGACCCCTCGCCCTCCCCAGATCTCATTTACCCCGCTCGATCTTACTCCCTCACTCGAGCTCTCAGACCTAGCGCCACTGCTACACTCCATCGTCGCCGGTGAGGAAGAGCTTCACTGCCTCGACCTCGTCGCCGTCGTACTCACCCCGGCCGCGGAAATCTTCACTCCGCCGCCGCCGTAGCTGTTTTCCATCGCCAAGTTAGGGCGTGGAAGATCTGAATGGACGAGCTTCCCCACTGCTACCCTCAGTTCGTCGTGTTCTTCGTCAAGGGTAAATAAAATCTATTTTTACTGCCCTTGTTGATTCTGATGATTTCCACAAAATCTTCAAAAGGTGTTTATTCTTCAACTTTCATGTTCTTAAACACCAACTTGCTTCTGTTCTTGATCTGTTTCTCTAAGCAACGTTTTTCTTCAAGATTCCTCAATTGTGTGGATTTTCAATCTATACAACTCTGGAACCTATGTCAAAGAACGCTTAGTGAAATTCCTCAAGACACCCCTGGTCAAATTCCTCAAACTTGATACTTTTGAAAAACTTCTGAGAACGCATATGACCTCTCCAAATTCTTCGCACTTATATTCTGTTCACAGGTACAAATGTCCACTGCTGAATCTCTAGGTTCTCATCAACTTAACTCATTTGTAGCGTTCCTCTAAGAAAAGTTGCACACTTCCTCAGAAACATCCATTGTTCAAAATCCTCAAGTGGAGAAAATGGCCGATGGTAAAAGATCTCAGAAGGGAGGAAAGAGGCTGGAAACAAATACTGCTTTTGAGATCCCTGAAGACATCTATGATGAATATTGTACTCCTGATGAAGCAACTCATGGCAAGGAGAACAAAAATTAGTGCAAAGTGCGCATTCAGAAGATTGAGAGAAGATGGGCAAGAGAATGGAGAGAGTATCGATATGTGACTCCAAAGTACATGAAGAAATTCACTGTTAACCCTCCACGCCCATGACCTCCATTGGCTCCAGGCCAAGAAGCTGATCCCACAAGCATCAGAAGAGGTGAGGAATTTCCTCAGGAGTGGGCTAAGCGTCAAGCCAAGCTGGCCAAAGTGGCTAAAGAGGCAGTGAATAAATTCAATGAAGAGTCTGCTGCTGCCTCTGCTCAGGCCTCTGCTAGCAAGCCCAAGAAGGCTTTGACAAAGAAACCAGCTGTCAAGACAAGTTCCTCAGCTGCAATGCCCTCTCGGCCATGCTCTTCAAAGCCCTCATGGCCTGATCCTCAAGCAACTTCTTCAAAAGCAGCTCCAACTCCCTCAGTTCCAAAGTCCTCAGCTGCTCCTGCAAAGTCCTCAGCACCTGTGCATCTTGCCATGTGCCAAAGGACTACTGGAATCTCAATTGCTTCTGGGGCCTCTGCAAGTTCCTCAACTCCACCTCAGTCTTCAACAGCTCTGATCTTGTTGAAGAAAAAGGCCACTGCTAGACGAGGCACAAGGCCAAGTCCTCACAAAAAGCAGGTCGCCTTTCAGGTTCCGTCAAGTGAAGACGAAGCTGATGATGAAGAATTAGCTGAGATCATCAGAGATCGACAACAAAGGGTCGCTAGTGCAAAAGGCAGTGTTCTGCCCCTCATGCTGGATCCAAGGAAGATCCTTGATTTCATCGATCTATGGCACAAGGATCCAAATACACCTTTGCCTGAATTAAACCTCACGCCTGGTCAAAGTCACATGTTGACGGCCTTCATTAATGAAGAGAAATGGAAATTTGAAAAGGCCAGGCAGGTGAAGAAGGCTCAGTACAAGAAGGAGCATTTTCTGAAGAACAATGTTGTGAAAATGTCTCCTGAAGAACTTGTGACTATGCAGGCTGAGATCAAAGCACTCAGTGATGAATTTCACGCATACCGTGCAGATTGGCTAGGTGCAAAAGTCATATTCGTCAGAATGGCAAAGGGATTCACTCCAAATGTTGCAGCTTCATAGCAACCCAAATTTGCTCAGACTGACACATCTGCTCAGCCTACTGAAGAACATGCAAGTACAGCTGATGAAAATCAGACTGTTGAAGAAAATGAAAGCACCAGGGCTGATGAAGAAATTCTAGTCTCTGAAGAAAATGCCAGGGCAACCACCAATGTTACGACTGAAGAGCAAACCAGGCCAGTTGATACATATGCTACTGCGCCTGAGGAATCTAAACAAGCCAGGGCAACTGCATCACTTGTGCCTGAAGAAATTCAACCAATTTCATCTGCTCCTCCTGCAAAGTCATCACAGATGAAAGATGTCCTTCCTTCTGCATCAGAAGCGAAGAAGACCAAAGCCGCAGAGAAGGCTGCGGTGAAGAAAACGAAAGCATCTGCCTCCTCGGAGTCTTCAGCTCCCAAGAAAGTGAAGACTTTGACGAGCTCAACTGAAAACCCAATTGATGCTGTTCCAATATCAAGCATGCCATCAAAGGAGATTATTCCCTTTGGTGAGGAATATGCAATTCGACGTGAATCTGATGAAGAAGATCCTTCTGCTGCTTCGACAGAGCAGTTGGATGAAAACATTGAAGTGGACAATATCACTTCAACTCCGTTGGTATCATCGCCCATGCCTCAGTTCACAGCTGAAGAGGCAGGCATTGAGGAATTTGATGATAAAGATGAGGATGTGGATATTGGGTCTACAACTCCTATTCTGAATGATGACTTTTGGGAAAGTCATCACCCCAATTCACCTCTGACAACACCACTACATCATGTTCCTCAGTCCCCTGTGCCAACCGAAGAAATTCATATGGGCTCTGATGGACCTCAATCTTCACTTCAATCTATTCCTGAAGAAGTTCCAGCCGCTAGTGCTGAAGAAATGGAGGCCAAGGCTGCTGATGATACAGCTACTGAAATTCCTCAGCCTGTGGCTCCAGTGGCTATACCTCAAGAGGCTGTGAAGACTTCAACTATAAATCTTCAGCCCAAGCCACAGAACCCTCACCCCAAGAAGCAGAAGTTCAATGCTGAAGATTTCTTCACTGAGCACATATTCTTCACTGACTACAATCCCTATGACTCTACTCGACTTCATCACAACTGCTTCTGGACTGCTAGCCAGATGAACTTCTATTCCTCACTGTTGTTTGATAAGGACAAGATCATTGATCATGAGCAAATTCCTCATGTGGATATGGAATCGCTGCCCTGCTTCACCCCAGTCCTTAGTGTTCTTCATGACGCTGGGTTACTCAACTTCTGCTCCGACATCTGCGATTGGAATGAAGAACTCATTCTTCAATTCTTCGCCACGCTGCATATCACTGGAAATGTTGAGGATGTCAATTCATGGGTATTGGACTGGATGACTGAAAATACTCATTTCAAAGCACCGGCCTCTGAATTGCTTCATGCCGTCCCAGTCAGTCCTCCCACTGAAGGTGCTAGGCTTCTCTATGTTGAACCTGAACTATCCGATCATCTGATGCAAGTGCTGATGAAGCCTTTGAAGCCAGGCCAAGCTCCAAGGACCAAATTCCTCGTCAAGGAATTGCTCTATGTGCCAAGGATAGTTTATCGCATTTTGACCAAAACCCTCAGTCCAATCAAGGGCCATGACTCTGATGACGAAGAGGTTGTTGGCATTATGAAGAATCTGTTGTTCAATATCATTCATGTTATTCCTATCAACTACCACGATTTCTTCATGAGGACTTTGGACAATGCTGCTCTGTCACCTTTTGAGTTGAAGCCTTATGCTCCCTGGATCATGAAGTTCATCAGATCAAGGTCTTCAATTAATTATAAGGCTGACTTTCAAAATTATCTCAGCTTTTTGCCCCCTATTGAAGTCCTCAAACGGACTATTTCCTCAACTATTGAGAAGGGCAAGGCTGCAGTTATTGATGAAGGCACTCGTCCATCGGATGGACAGTTTCGCAAAGCTACTTCTTATTCCACCAATGATGACTCTGCAACACAAGATTCTGCCACCAAAGCTTTAGAACATAATCCTCAAGCCACAGCTCCGCGTGTGTTGACTGATCGTGAACTTCTCCTTAGTCTTCATCAGAAAGTTGATCGAAATCACAAGTGGGTCAAGCGTCAGTTTGGTGCAATTCTTCAGAACATGACAGTCACTCAAAATACTGTGAAGAAGAATCATTACTACTTGCATGAAGTCTTTGACCGCACTTGGGCGATTCTGTATAATCTTCAGAGTGCTGAAGAACTCAAGGAGATGGGCTTCCAACAGGACTTTGACTGGTCTCAGCCACCTTCGAAGAAGTTCAAGAAGGTCAAAGTTCCTCAGCTTGTTGCCAGTTCATATTCTTCATCGCGAGAGACCGATGAAGCTGAAGACTTAAACGACACCGCGGCAGGCCCTACTCCAACGGATGACCCCAACAACGCTGGCGCTCCTCCATCGACATCATGATATTCTTAAGGGGCGTTAGTCCTCATTTTTCATCCCTTTTGGTCATTCGATGACAAAGGGGGAGAAATTTGATTTAGTGTTCAAGCGGGTCTCTATATATGGGCATTTTTTGCTAAGTTACAACTCTCGTTCTTCTGAAGTATTTATTGGATCGAGTTGTAAACTAAAGTCCTATGGTGGTCTGATACTTTTACTCTGTTTTTCTGCATGCTATTTCCTCACACGCATGCTGAATTACATCAGTCACCATATTTCATCATGCATTTCAAATTCCTCACATCATATGTTAAATGCGTGTATGAATTGCAAGATATAGGGGGAGATCTCCATGATATTACTCTACAATGTGCATCTGCAATCCAAAGCAAAATCCTCAATATGCACTTCTTCAGGGGGAGTTCTTCTGTATCTTGCAATCAAATTCCTCATTATCAGTACTTACACTTCATATGTTTATCCCCGTTGAAAACTTAACCTATATTGTCATCAATCACCAAAAAGGGGGAGATTGTATGTGCATCTAGTGCCCCTTAGTGATTTTGGTGTATTGAAGACTTATAGGTTAAGGGACTAATGCGTTTGTGAGTGTACACAGGTTCTATAAGTCTATGAGGAGTTTGATATTTACGATGAAAGTCGACCACTAAAAATGAATGTCTTCAACTGAAGACTTTGGTTTTCTTGAAGACTTTGAAAGTGAAGAAATTGGTGTGACCCTGAAGACTTGATATTCATGCGAGGATTATGAAGCATGAATACTTTTGTTTTCGTAGTTTCATTTTTTATTCTTGAGTCGTAGGAAACACCGTACTGTTAAAGGGGGTCGAGGTAAAACTAAGGAAAAGTTTCCAAGTGATGCTCATCTCAAAATCCTACACCTATCCAATCCTTTCGAGTGAAGCCATTAGAAATCTCATACAGTTCAGTCAATTTCTTCAGTGACAGAGACGAAGTTCTTCTGTTCTCTGAGGAATTTGTTTTGACTGAGGAGTTAAGAATTCGCTAGTGCGGATTGCCTACAAGTGAGGAACATGATAGCCCTGAGGAATTTGATACACAAATTTCCGACCGTTGCTGTGCTACGCGCCAGCTGTCCAAATATCCTACCCACCTAACGGTCATATCATTGAAGGGCATTTTTGTCTTATCATGTCGGGCTGCTCCCTAGGCTATAAATAGCCGCCCCCTACAACCACTAGCTAGTTGGCTGCTCCGAGAGATAGATTGACACTTGTCATTTTGAGCATCCCATCCTCCGAGGACTTTGAGCGAAAATCATCAAGTGAGGAAAAACCCCAAAACCCAAACACCTACAAACCCAAAGTGATTGAGCATCACTGAAGAAATTGTTCCTGTGTGGAACCGACGCTTGTTACCTTTGAGGACTGTGCATCCTCCAGATGGTTAGGCGTCATGGTCTAGAGCATCCAAGAGGAAATTGTGGATCGCCGAGTGACCGAGTCTGTGAAGGTTTGGAAGTCACCTGAAGACTTACCATGAGTGATTGGGCGAGGTCTGTGTAACCTTAGCTCAAGGAGAATACGGTGAGGATTGTGTGTCCGGGACTGTGTGTCCTCAGGTTTAAATACCTAGCCGCTCCAACCAGACGTACAACTATCACAGCAGTTGGAACTGGTCTACCAAATCACTATCTTCACTGAGCTACTGGTTCTATTTCCTCAACCCTTTCATTTCCTCATTCATGTGTTAATGTACTTGATCGTTACTGTGTGAAGACTTTGACTGAAGACTTTCTCAATTTCCTCAATCCTATTTCTTCAGTCACATAGTCTTCAGCCTGCTTATCCTGTGTTTCACGCTACCTGTACTCTGTGCCTACTTCATTTCATCACGATGACTGTTCTTATACCATGTTATGTTTGCATCTGAGTACTTATTCCGCTGCTAAGCAGTTCGTTACTTAGGAATTTCCTCACCGTGAAATTCCTCAGTGACGAATTTGTAAAAATTGCCTATTCACCCCCCCTCTACTCGATATAATGCACTTTCACCTCCTCCTCCTCCAGCGAGTCAGGGCACTCCGGCTCCTCCTCCTCCGACGACGACGAGTGATCAGGGCCCTCTGCCTCCTCCGGCGCGTGAGTGCACCCCGCCTCCTCCTCTGCCTCCTCCGGCCCGTCGGAGCAGTCCGCCTCCTCCTCCGCCTCATCAGCAATGGCAGAAGAGAGCCGCCGCCGCTCCAGCGGCTAGCAGTACAAGCAGAGGCGGGAAGCAATTCAGATACGGTCCATCTCTCAAGCCTCTGGAAAAGTTACCATATGAGAGGACCGACGAGGAAAACGCGAAAATCAGTGCTGCCAAAGTGCTTGAACATTTTGCACAGAAACCTCCACCTCCGAAGGAGACGATAGATCCGGTGAAAGTGAAGCGCACTATCGATGCCCTGAAGCGACCACCACCGCCTTCGCCGCAATCCAACTATGAGCGCATTATTGTAAGGACATATAAGGAAGCGGAGCGGTCGGGAAGTACTTGCAGTCATGCAAGGTTAGCAGAATGAAGAAGTGGGAAAAAAAATTCCCCAGCTCGGCGAACAGGCAAACCAATCGTGCCCCCCGCTCAAGGTGTCTAGCGATATCGTCGCTAATCATCCGGGGATGGTGCCCGGTACCAATCCTGCTGATTGCCTGAGCGATGATGTAGAGTTTGAAACAATGGAGGTGGACGAATTTAGATACCAGTACGGGTAGCCTCTCGTCAAACCTGATCATCCTCCTCTAACAACGATGATGCGAAGATTGCATGAGTGGTACATGAAAACCTGCAGCGAGTCTGGGAAGGATAGTTTGATGCTGAGAATTAAAGAGGAGAATGACCTCGTTGGAACTAAGCTGTTGCCTGTTGAATTTGTCTAGTTATTCCAGTTATACAATCAAATGGCCCTCGACAAACAACTCGTGACTTGCTACTGTCTGTAAGTACTACTTCTGTAATTAAGTCTCTATATATAGCTCAGCTCTTTCATTACATGTATATATAATTATCCTCACTATATTATGCAGATTGAAGATCGTCGAATGCAGAAAAGCACAAATCTATGACATTGGGTTCATTAACCCAAATATCATACATGAATGGACGGTTAAAAACAGACTCACAGATACCGAGGACAACTTGCTACAATCGTTGCTTAAAAATCAAAACAAAGAGAAAATACTCTTTCCTTACAACTTCAAGTGAGTGTTACTGTCTTGTGCATATTCGGTTTCCCTTACTCGAGGTTATAGTAATGTAATTGATAAGTTATGCATGAGTGCGCAGCTTCCACTTTATTCTGCTAGAGATTAAGCTTGACCGGGGAGTAGTAACTATCTTAGACTCGAGACGAAAAGAACCCCAGGACTATGCGGACATGACTGAAATGCTCCAGAAGTAAGTCAATCGATCATTATCGCACCATATCGGCAACTTTGTTCATTTCCTGAAATCAAGTAATTATTTTCTTTGTCTGGCTGGGTTTGGAAAAAGTTCACCGCAATTGCTCCGGGACTGCCGAGGGAGCTACGATTTACACACCCGAAAGTAAGTACTACTAGCTAGTTCCGCGCATCTCCCATTGAGTCTAGCTAGTTTCATCAATACCATTTATCATGCTTGATTATCAGTTTGATTGAACACTATTTCTCATAAAGTGCTTGTGGCAGGAAGCCGGGAATAATTTTTGTGGATACTACATTTGTGAGTTCATCTACAACGCGATGGCCTCTCAGCGGGGCTACTCTGAAAAATAATATGAAGTACGTAAACAATAATATTCAAAATTTTATTTTATTACCATCATTTGTGTTGAGTTTCATTCATATATATGTATTGACCCCCTTCTTTAAATTAGATGTGGCAGATGCGGGATGAACTCCTACCACATGATCGCATACGAGCAATTCAAGAGGAATTGGCGGGATTCTTTCTTGAACACGTCATACATAAAGCCGGAGAATACCATGTGGATATAGACTTTAGATGTTAGGGATTGTAAGAGATCTTATATTGTATATATGTAGCTAGTAGCGTCAGATAGATATATGAAAACTTGTTGTTCGACCAATCTCTCGGAGAAAGAGAGGTCACTCCTCTCTGTATATGTTCATGACGATCTTGTGTACTTAATGGTTCCTTCATTTGCTTACTAGCTAGCGTGTCGAGTTCTCTCTATACGTATAGTAGCTAGCATCAACCAAGCACGGAGATAAAGAGAGGTCACTTCTCTCTATTAGCTAGCTAACACAATATGAAACCCCTAAATTAACCCTCCAAAACCCCTAAACCCCCCCTTTAAAAAAAACAAAAACCCCAGCTCCTGCCAGGTGCTGACGCGTGGATGACTTTTGGTCCCGGTTGGTGTTACCAACCGGGACTAAAGGTCCTCCTGCCTGGGTGCCCCGCAGTGGCCACATGGAGCCCCTTCTGTCCCGGTTCGTAAGCGAACCGTGACTAAAGGTTTTGGGCTTTAGTCCTGACCCTTTAGTCCCGGTTCTAGAACCGGGGCTAATGGGCCGTTTTCTACTAGTGTTATTACTACTTCTATGTCTCGACTGCTGCATTTGTTCCTCATATGACTTCCTAACAGAGCGGTCATAGTCTGATGGCCTATTCTCCACATGTGCCGGGGGTCGCTCAAGAAAGTGCACAAAGTGCTTTACGATTTTCATAGGTATTCTGTCCTTTGGTGGTGGGGGTGGTTTTGGTGCAAAATGGGACTTCATTTCAGAAACCACGACTATTTTGGTTTCCTCATCAGTCATATCGTAAGCTAACCTCTTTTTGGAAGGAGGATCATGTGTGGCTTTCTTCCCGGTTGCTTTCTTCCGCTTTTGGCCTTGCTGGGACATAGGGGATGGAGTCGGCTGACGTGGCAGAGATCAATATGGACTCGCGCTGGGTTCCCTCTCGAGGTGGGGTGGACTTAGAGGTGTATTGCTACTCGGAGGAGTCGGTGGCCTTGGCGCCGAGTTTGGAAACACGATGCATTCGTTTCTCCATACAGTGACACCATGTATGACTTCTCCCTTTGTCTGCTCCCCTTCACCTCCAGGAATGTCAAGCTCTAGTGAATCATATCCCGGTAGAACTTCATCCACCCTGACACGAGCATAGCCAGTTGGAATTGGATTGCCATGGATGGTTGCTTCAGGTGCATTCGTTAAGGCGACGCCGAGTGCCACCTTAATGGATATGTTCTTCATTTTTAGGTGTAGCTCACAATTTGTCCTCTCTTTGATATCATCCACGGGGTAGCGAGCTAGTAGTGCATCATCGGCCCGGTCCCCCGTGGAACC
This sequence comes from Thinopyrum elongatum, assembly GCA_011799875.1. Lineage (NCBI taxonomy): Eukaryota > Viridiplantae > Streptophyta > Magnoliopsida > Poales > Poaceae > Thinopyrum > Thinopyrum elongatum. Next base: position 598,102,084 of record CM022303.1, on the reverse strand, counting down.
CATGCTACTTTTCTACATAGATAGGATGGTACTATCCAACGCTAGATCTGCTTGCTGCTGCCGCGGAGATGCCATTTGCTGGCTAATTGTGTCCAGTTGCTCCTGCTGCCGCTTTAACATGCGTTCCAACTCGTCGTTCTTTGTTTCTATCTTCTGAAGCTGGTCTGCATCCTGCTTGTTTTTTCACTGACGGCTTCTATAAGTGTCGTTCCACTCCGAAAACCCCTCAACCCATGCAACAACGCCTTTGCCTCGTGTTTGTCCTTCGTGTTCAGGATTCTTGAGGGCGCATGTAAGCTCGTTGTTCTCTCTCTCGGGCTGGAACAACCCCTTTCGAGCATCTTCTATTGCTTGAAGTAAAGCGTCCAAGGGTGTTTTAAGATCTACCTTTTTAATAATCTGCCATGTCGCTGGGTCCAACTGTCCCTCATGCGCATAAAACCAATGCTTGGACCTCTGGGGCCAATTCGCTGTAGCTGGAATGACCCCTTCAGCAAGCATCTTGGCCTCAGCTGCTTCCCACCTAGGAACGGCTCTCTTGTAGCCACCTGTCCCAGAACATGGTGATACTTCTTTTTCTCAGCATTTATCTTATTTTTTTCTCGACCTTTCCAGAGCTTCATCCGAGTCCTTGTACTTGAAAAATGCGTCCCAGTGCTCTTTTCTCTTCTCTAGTGCTCAAGTGAATTCTGGAGTCTTCTTTTTTACCTTGATGTAGTCGCTGTATAATCTTTTCTTCCAGCTCTGGAACTGTGTGGCCATCTTCTTAAGAGCAAACTGCTTGGCTTTCAACCATTTGCCATCTGTGAGACTCTTTGGTAGGTTGAAATGTGACATGAGCATACCCCAAAGTAAAACTTTCGATCTTTCGTCGACATAACTAACTCCTCGATCTCCTCGATCTACCTTTGGCTTATTCCATTCTCGAATGGTGATCGGGATGTTGTCCCTAACAATAACTCCGCATTGATTTATAAATTTATGGGCATTCTGTTCAGGAGAAATCGGTTCACCATCTTCTACGACTTCATCGATGTTGAACTTTATGTCATCGCCCAACTTTTTGGCCCGGTCTCATAACCTTCTAGGAGATTGGCTCGATCCGGAGGGCTAAAAGAAGAAAGATTTGTTAATATATATATATATATATATATATATATATATATATAATCAATTAATACATCTAATGATCACCGAGGGTTAATATATATACCTCGCCGGACTTTGTTAATTGTCTAACATTTTCTTCGCCATCATTGTTTGTTTGCCCTTCATCTCTTGGTTCTTGCTCAAGTCCCTCACTAGAGTCGTTCAGAAATTGTGAGTCGTCATCTTGTTCATTCTCTTTGTTTTGGGAGGAGCGTATGATGTCGAAGATATCCTCTTCATGGTATCTGCCGCTATCTTCCATAGCTTAACTAATCCAGAAGAAACATAAAACAATTTAGTATTTAAATTAGAATGCATTCAATAAGGAAAAACTGAATCATAGTATCGAGAAGAACAATACCGGAGATGCAATCAATACACAGCAATGCAACAATATGATGCATGATCATGACATACAGATATGATGTGGTTTGAGCTTATGGAACTAACATCAATTTGGGTGAAGTCCATTTGAAAGTTAAGCACTTAAAATGCCATGTCACTACTAGGGAAAAGCTTATAGGCAGACGCTTACTAGTAGCATGGGTTTATACCCCTCGCTACTGCTACTTACTAGTAGCTCGGGTTTATAACCCCCGCTACTACTAAGTTGATAGAAGTAGGTTTACAACCCTCGCTACTATTAACTGGTGTCTGCCGTGACCCCCCGAGACATGCCATAGTAGTAGCGAGGGGTATTAACCCGCGCTACTACTAAGTTGATAGTAGTAGCGCGGGTTTATAACCCTCGCTACTACTAAGTGGTCTCTACCGTGACCACCCAGGACATGCCATAGTAGTAGCGAGGGGTATAAACCTGCAGTACTACTATCAACCCACCAAGACATCTGTACACATAGCGTGCGGAGGCCCAAATCCAAACCCACACTCTTCTAATTCCCCTTCTCCTCCCACCCGCGATTCCCTTCCTCACCCACTGCCACTGCCGGCCTCTCACCTCGGCGCCACTCACAAATCCGGCGACCTCCTCTCGCAATGCAGACCCCTCACCACCCCCTCCATCCTTCTTCTTCTCCGTTGTTCGAACGAGAGGGAAACCAGCAGAGCATTGTCCATAGCGGCGGCCAGATCCGCCATGGACGCTGCCACTTGCACCTCATCGCAGGGTCAAGGGTCCCACGACAAGCAGCAGCTGGTCACCGGGCTTCATCTAGGGTTTTGGGCGTCGGCTCCAACTCCGGCGGCCACCGGTGAGTTCCTCCTCCTACTGCTCTCTATCTCTCTCTACCTCTTTCTAATAATTTTCTCTTCTTTTGTAGTAGCAGTAGACGAGAAGTGCGGGCACAAGTTGGGTGGGGAAGCACCATCACCATGGACAACTTCATCCCCTCCAGGACCAGTAGCAGCCATGGATGGATAGAACGATGACGCCCAGCAGAAGCAACCGCCATGGATGGAATTTATTTTTTTAATTCTCAATTAGTTAGTAGTAGCGCGGGGCCTTGACCCGCGCTACAACTAAGTAGTAGTACTGTGGGTGGCAATTGCGCTACTACTACTAGAAGTAGCAGTAGCACGGGTACCACCCGCGCTACTGCTAAAAGTTAGCTGTAGCGCCTTAGCAGTAGTGCAGGCCCCCGCGCTACTGCTAGGCAATTACCCCGCGCTACTACTAGGGTTTTCCCTAGTAGTGTGTAGTTGTTTTCACGTATACAGCAGCTAGCTATAAGTTCGTTTGTCATAAATGAAAATAGTACAGATGGATAGATTGAATTTTTCTGATAATTGTTCATATATAAATTATTTCAATCTGAGCTACGGTTGAAGTTCTATGATTTTTCGAAGTTTAGTCAAATTTCTGAAATTTATTAAATCATTTGTGACTTATTAAAAACCAGAATAGAATTAATGATGTCAGCAGTGCGTCATGCTTGCATCGGCTAATCAATCGGTCAGCCGAGTCAAACCTGACCAGTGGGGCCCACTGGTCGGTGACTCACTTAATTAACAACGCAATTAGTGTTAATCTTTGTCCTAACTAAAAAGTGTCAGCCGGCAGGGCCCACATGTCAGTGACCCACGTGGTCATTAGCTTAGTGTTAACTGGTGTTTACCCGGAGTTAAACCGCCGGCGATGAGCCGAGGCGGCGGAGGTGCTCGGATATCGCCCTCCGATGAACATTCACGCGACGGAGACGACCTAGGCGAAGCCAGGCTCATGCACATCCAGTGGGATGCGCGGGAGGCCGTGGGATGGCCAGAGGCGACGGTGGCATCGACCTCGGCGGAGGCCGGAGTTCGGCAACTACGGCTACGGTGACACGACGCACGATAGGAGCAACAGATGGTTGCTACGTGCTCCTGGACCTTTTCTAAGCACGGTGACGCGCACGAACTCAAGCTCCAGTGACTAGAAGGATGGCGATGATATGGACGGTGACAGATCGAGGGACCAAACTGGGGGAAATGCGGGAGAAGCTCACCGAGAGGGTGTAGGTGAGCTCGAGGAGGGTTGGGGACGGCTTGAGTAGCGAGATCTGGCGACGGACGACGGCGACCATGGCGAAGAAGACCGGCCATGGCGGTGAAATCCGGCAGCCTGGCGGCGCATGGTTCTGTTCCTTCTCCCGGGCGGTGGCTGGCACCGGGACACCAGTTATATACCCGCGACCTTTCGTGCCCGCTCCAGTCACGTGTTGGGGAACGTTGCATGGAAAACAAAAAAATTCTACGCACACGCAAGATCTATCCATGGAGATGCTTAGCTATGAGATGGGAAGAGCATCTACATATCCTTGTAGATCAATAAGCAGAAGCGTTTATCAATGCGGATGATGTAGTCGTACACCTTCACGATCTGTTCCGATCAAGCACCGAACGCATGGCACCTCCGCGTTCAACACACGTTCAGCTCGATGACGTTCGCACCTTCTTGATCCAGCAAGAGGGGCGAAGTAGCAGATGAGTTTCGGCAGGACGACGGCGTGATGACGTTGGTGGTGAAGTTATTTCCGCAGGGCTTCGCCAAGCTCAACGGTTTTGACAGAGGACGAACTAGAGGGAGAGGGGGCGCCGCACACGGCTACGGGATTCGTGGTGTGTTGCGCCCCCTCCCCTCCTCTCATATCTATAGGTGGAGGGGGAGGGAAGGCTGCCTAGGCGTGCCCCTAAGGGGGCCGGCGGCCGCCCTGGGCTCCTGCCATAGGCACCCCCCCTTTCCTTCTTTAGGTGGTGGAGGAGATGGCAGGGGGGGCGGCGGCTGCCTGCCTTGGGCGCCCCCCTCTGTCCTTCCTAGAGGGCCGGAGGCCAGGAGGTGGGCACGCCAGCCCCCTTGTGCACTTGTGTGCTCCCTCCCTTGGCCTGTTTGGCCCAATAACTCCCCATGGCCTTCCGGAACCCCTTCCGGTGATCCGATAATTATCCGGTGCATTCCGAAACTCTTCCGGAGACCAAATACTATCATCCTATATATCAATCTTTACCTTCGGACCATTTCGGAGCTCCTCGTCATATCCATGATCTCATCCGGGACTCCGAACAACAATCGGTCAGAAACATACATAACTCACATAGTACTATATCGTCAACGAACGTTAAGCGTGCGGACCCTTCGGGTTCGAGAATGATATAGACATGACCGAGACACTTCTCTGGTCAATAACCAATAGCGGGACCTAGATGCCCATATTGGTTCCTACATATTCTTCGAAGATCTTTAACGGTCAAACCATTATGACAACATACGTAGTTCCCATTGTCTGTCGGTATGTTACTTGCCCGAGATTGGATCGTCGGTATCTCCATACCTAGTTCAATCTCGTCACTGGCAAGTCTCTTTACTCGTTCCGTAATACATCATCTTGTAACTAACTCCTTAGTCACTATGCTTGCAAGCTTCTTGTGATGCTGTATTATCGAGAGGGCCCAGAGATACCTCTCCGTCATACGGAGTGATAAATCCCAATCTTGATTCACGCCAACTCAACAGACACCTTCGGAGATACCTGTAGCGCAACTTTATGACCACCAAGTTACGAAGTGACGTTTGATAGCACACAAAGTATTCCTCCGGTATCCGGGGGTTGCATGATCTCATGGTCTAAGGAATATGTATTTGACATTAAGAAAGCAGTAGCAAAACTGAACTATCATATGCTATGCTAATGGATGGGTCTTGTCCATCACATCATTCTACTAATGATGTGATCCCGTTATCAAATGACAACTCATGTCTATGGTTAGGAAACCTTAACCATCTTTGATCAATGAGCTAGTCCAGTAGAGGTTTACTAGGGACACGGTATTTTTTTATGTATCCACACATGTATTTAGGTTTGCAATTAATACAATTCTAGCATGAGTAATAAACCTTTATCATGATTAAGGAAATGTAATAATAACCACTTTATTATTGCCTCTAGGGCATATTTCCAACAGTCTCCCACTTGCACTAGAGTCAATAATCTAGATTACATAGTAATGAATCTAACACCCATGGAGTCTTGGTGCTGATCATGTTTTGCCCGCGGAAGAGGTTTAGTCAACGGGTCTGCCACATTCAGATCCGTATGTACTTTGCAAAGTTCTATGTCTCCATCCTTGACATACTCACGGATGGAATTGAAGCGTCGCTTGATGTGTTTGGTTCTCTTGTGAAACCTAGGCTCCTTGGCTATGGCAATTGCTCCAGTGTTGTCACAAAAGATTGTCATTGCACCCGATGCACTCGGTATTACACCCAGATCGGATATGAACTCCTTCATCCAGACTCCTTGCACTGCTTCAGAAGCAGCTATGTACTCTGCTTTACATGTAGATCCCGCCACGACGCTCTGCTTAGAACTGCAGCAACAGACAGCTCCACCATTCAATATAAATACGTATCCGGTTTATGACTTAGAGTTATCCGGGTCTGTGTCGAAGCTAGCATCGGTGTAACCCTTTATGTAGAGCTATTCGTCACCTCCATAAACGAGAAACATATCCTTAGTCCTTTTCAGGTACTTCAGGATATTCTTGACCGTTGTCCAGTGATCCACTCCAAGATTACTTTGGTACCTCCCTGCCAAACTTATGGCAAAGCACACATCAGGTCTGGTACACAGCATGGCATACATTATAGAACCTATGGCTGATGCATAGGGAATGACTTTCATTCTCTCTCTATCTTTTGCCATGGTCGAACTTTGAGTCTGACTCAATTTCACACTTTGCGACACAGGCAAGAACCCTTTCTTTGACTGGTCCATTTTGAACTTCTTCACAACTTTGTCAAGGTATGTGCTTTGTGAAAGTCCTATTAAGCGTCTCGATCTATCCCTATAGATCGTGATGCCTAATGTGTAAGCAACTTCACCGAGGTCTTTCATTGAAAAATTCTTATTCAAATATCCTTTTATGCTATCTAGAAATTATATCAGAAATGCTACAGAGCTCCAACTCACTTTCTTGTAAATGCAGGTTTCACCGTAAGTCTGTATAAAGCAAATGCTTTGATCACCTCATCAAAGCATATATTCCAACTCCGAGATGATTGCACTAGTCCATAGATGGATCCTTGAAGCTTGCATACTTTGTTAGCACCCTTAGGATGGACAAAACCTTCTAGTTGCATCATATACAACTCTTCTTTCAGAAACCCGTTAAGGAATGCAGTTTTGACGTCCATTTGTTAGATTTCATAATCATAAAATGCGGTAATTGCTAACATGATTTTGATAGACTTAAGCATCACCACGGGTGAGAATGTCTCATCGTAGTCAACCCCTTGAACTTGTTGAAAACCTTTTGCAACAAGTCGAGATTTGTAGACAGTGATGTTACCATCAGCATCCGTCTTCTTCTTGAAGATCAATTTATTCTCAATGGCTTGCCGATCATCGGGCAAGTCCACCAAAGTTCATACTTTGTTCTCACATATGGATCCTATCTTAGATTTCATGCACTCAAGCCATTTGTCAGAATCTGGGCTCATCATAGCTTCTTGATAGTTCGTTGGTTTGCCTTGGTCTAACAACATGACTTCCAGGACATGATTACCATACCACTCTGGTGCGGTACGTGTTCTAGTCAACCTACGAGGTTCAGTAGTAACTTGATCCGAAGTTTCATGATCATTATCATTAACTTCTTCTCTAGTTGGTGTAGGCATCACGGGAACAGTTTTCTCTGATGTGCTACTTTCCAATTCGAGAGAAGGTACAACTACATCATCAAATTCTAATTTCCTCCCACGCACTTCTTTCGAGAGAAACTCCTTCTCTAGAAATGACCCATTCTTAGCAACAAAGATCTTGCCTTCGGATCTGTGGTAGAAGGTATACCCAATAGTTTATTTAGGGTATCCTATGAAGACGCACTTCTCCACTTTGGCTTCGAGCTTATCAGGCTGAAGCCTTTTGACATAAGCGTCGCATCCCCAAACTTTAAGAAACGACACCTTAGGTTTCTTGCCAAACCATAGTTCATACGGTGTCGTCTCAACGGATTTAGATGGTGCCCTATTTAACGTGAATGCGTCTGTCTCTAATGCATAACCCCAAAATGATAAAGGCAAATTGGTAAGAGACATCATAGAACGCACCATATCTAATAAAGTACAATTACGACATTCGGACACACCATTATGCTGTGGTGTTCCAGGTGGCGTGAGTTGTGGAACAATTCCACATTGTTTTAAATGAAGGCCAAACTCGTAACTCAAATATTCACCTACATGATCAGATCGTAGAAACTTTATTTTCTTGTTACGATGATTCTCCACTTCACTCTGAAATTCTTTGAACTTTTCAAATGTTTCAGACTTGTGTTTCATCAAGTAGATATACCCATACCTACTCAAATCATTTGTGAAGGTCAGAAATAACGATATTTGCCGCGCGCTTCAACACTCATCGGACCGCATACATCGGTATGTATTAATTCCAATAAGTCATCAGCTCGCTCCATTATTCCGAAGAAAGGAGTTTTAGTCATCTTAACCATGAGGCATGGTTTGCAAGTATCAAATGATTCATAATCAAGGTGATTCCAAAAGTCCATCCGCATGGAGTTTCTTCATGCGCTTTATACCAATATGACCTAAACGGCAGCGCCACAAGTATGTTGCACTATCATTATCGACTTTGCATCTTTCCGCATCAATATTATGAATATGTGTATCACTACAATCGAGATTCAACAAGAATAGACTATTCACTAAGAGTGCATGACCATAAAAGATGTTACTCATAGAAATTGAACAACCATTATTCTCAGACTTAAATGAATAACCATCTCGCAATAAACAACATCCAGATATAATGTTCATGCTCAACGCTGGCACCAAATAACAATTGTTCAGGTCTAAAACTAATCCCGAAGGTAGATGTAGAGGTAGCGTGCCGACGGCGATCACATCAACCTTGGAACCATTTCCGACGCGCATCGTCACCTCGTCCTTAGCCAATCTTTGTTTATTCCGCAGCTCCTATTTCGAGTTACAAATATGAGCAACCGAACCAGTTTCAATTACCCAGGCGCTACTACGAGCATTAGTAAGGAACATATCAATAACATGTATATCAAATATAGCTTTGTTCACTTTGCCATCCTTCTTATCCGCCAAATACTTGGGGCAGTTCCGCTTCCAGTGTCTATTTCCTTTGTAGTAGAAGCACTCGGTTTCAGGCTTGGGTCCAGCTTTGGGCTTCTTCACAGGAGCGGTAACTTGCTTGCCATTCTTCTTGAAGTTACCTTTATATCCCTTGCCCTTTTTCTTAAAACTGGTGGTCTTGTTAACCATCAACACTTGATGATCTTTCTTGATTTCTACCTCCGCGGCCTTAAGCATTATATTGCGAAGAGCTCAGGAATTGTTTTCTCCATCCCTTGCATATTATAGTTCATCACGAAGCCTTTATAGCTTGGTGGAAGTGACTGAAGAACTCTATCAATAACACTCTTAGCTGGAAGATCAATTCCCATCTAAGTCAAGTGGTTGTGGTACCCAGACATTCTGAGTACGTATTCACTGACAGAACTATTCTCCTCCATCTTACAGCTAAAGAACTTGTTGGAGACTTCATATCTCTCCACCCGGGCATTTGCTTGAAATATTAACTTCAGCTCTTGGAACATCTCATATGCTCCGTGGCGTTCAAAACGCTTTCGAAGTCCCGGTTCCAAGCCGTAAAGCAAAACACACTGAACTATCGAGTAGTCATCAGATCGAGATGCCTAGGCATACACAACATCTGCATCAGCTCCTGCAGTAGGTGTGTCACCTAGCAGTGCATCAAGGACATAGTTCTTCTGTGCAGCAATGAGGATAATCCTCAAATTACGGACCCAGTCCGTGTAGTTGCTACTATCATCTTTCAACTTAGCTTTCTCTAGGAACGCATTAAAATTCAAGGGAACGGTAGCACGGGCCATTGATCTACAACATAGATATGCAAAAACTATTAAGACTAAGTTTATGATAGATTTTAGTTCAAATAATCAAATTACTAATGAACTCCTACTTAAATCAATATCCCTCAAATTGTCTAAGTGATACATGATCCAAATCAACTAACCAATGTCCGATCATCACGTGAGATGGGGTAGTCTTCAATGGTGAACATCTCTATGTTGATCATATCTACTATATGACTCACGTTCGACCTTTGGTCTCCAGTGTTCCGAGACCATGTCTGTACATGCTAGGCTCGTCAAGTTTAACCCAAGTATTCTGTATGTGCAAAACTGGCTTACACCCACTGTATATGTGAACGCAGAGTCTATCACACCCGATCATCACGAGGTGCTTCAAAATGATGAACTTTAGCAATGGTGCATACTCAAGGAGAAAAATTTTATCTTGAAATTAAGTAAGGGGATCATCTTATAATGCTACTATCATTCTAAGCAAAATAAGATGCATAAAGGATAAACATCACATGCAATCAAACATATGTTACATGATATGGCCATCATCATCTTGTGCTTTTGATCTCCATCTCCAAAGCAACGACATGATCTCCATCGTCACCGGCGCGACACCTTGATCTCCATCATTGTGTCGGGGTCGTCTTGCCAACTATTGCTTCTACAACTGAGGCTAACGCATAGCTATAAAGTAAAGCAATTACATGGCGCTTAGTGATTGACACACAGGTCATACAATAAATTAAAGACAACCCTAAGGCTCCTGCCAGTTGTCGTACCCATCGACATGCAACTCATGAACTTATTAAAAAACATGATCATCTCATACATCAACATATATCATATCACATCTTGGCCATATCACATCACAACATACCCTGCAAAAACAAGTTAGACGTCCTCTAGTTTGTTGTTGCAAGTTTTACGTGGCTGCTATGGGCAACTAGCAAGAACCGTTCTTACCTATGCAAAAATACAACGGTGATTATCAAGTTGCTGTTTTAACCTTCTGCAAGGACCGCCGTAGTAAAGTTTGTTGGGAAACGCTGCATGGAAAACAAAAAAAATTCTACGCACACGCAATGATCTATCCATGGAGATGCATAGCAATGAGGGGAGAATGTGTCTACGTACCCTCATAGACCGTAAGCGGAATCGTTTCACAACGCGGTTGATGTAGTCGAACTTTCTTCGCGCTCCACCGATCGAGTACCGAACGTATGGCACTTCCGAGTTCTGCACACGTTCAGCTCGGTGACGTCCCTTGCCTTCTTGATCCAGCAAGACATCGAGGTAGTAGATGAGTTTCGTCAACACGACGGTGTGGTGACAGTGATGGTGAAGTGATCTTCGCAGGGCTTCGCCTAAGCACTACAAAAATATGACCGAGTTAGTAAACAGTGGACGGGGACGCCGCACACGGCTAGGAAATTGTCTGGTTTGTGCTAGGCGCCCCCTCCCACATATATATAGGTGGGAGGGGGAGGGGAGAGGCTAGGAGGCACCCCAAGTAGGACCATATCCTAGTTGGGCTCCTCCCAAGCCGCGCGTCCCCCCTGCCATATATAACGGAGGGGGAAGGAAAGGGGGGAGAGGTGGAAGGAAGGGGAATCCTATTCCCATTCTTTCCTTTCCTCCTTCCCCTTTCCTTCTCCACCTTGGCCGGCCCATATGGGGGCTGTGACGCCCCCGACTCAATCGTACACTAATCATACACGCAAACGTTTACGATCAAGATCAGGGACTCACGGGAAGATATCACAACACAACTCTAACCGTAAAATAAGTCATACAAGCATCATAATACAAGCCAGGGGCCTCGAGGGCTCGAATACAAGTGCTCGATCAGAGACGAGTCAGCGGAAGCAACAATATCTGAGTACAGACATAAGTTAAACAAGGTGCCATAAGATGGCTAGCACAAACTGGGATACATGTTGAAAGAGGCGCAAGCCTCCTGCCTGGGATCCTCCTAAACTACTCCTGGTCATCGTCGACAGCCTGCATGTAGTAGTAGGCACCTCCAGAGTAGTAGGGGTCGTCGTCGACGGTGGCGTCTGGCTCCTGAACTCCAGCATCTGGTTGTGACAACCAGAAAGAAAAGAAAGGGGGAAAAGGGGGGGAGCAAAGCAACCGTGAGTACTCATCCAAAGTACTCGCAAGCAAGGAACTACACTACATATGCATGGGTATATGTGTAAAGGTCCATATCAGTGGACTGAACTGCAGAAAGCCAGAATAAGAGGGGGGATATCTAATCCTGTCGAAGACTACGCTTCTGGCAGCCTCCATCTTGCAGCATGTAGAAGAGAGTAGATGGTAAGTTCACCAAGTAGCATCGCATAGCATAATCCTACCCGACGATCCTCTCCTCGTCGTCGCCCTGTGAGAGAGCGATCACCGGGTTGTATCTGGCACTTGAAAGGGTGTGTTTTATTAAATATCCGGTTCTAGTTGTCATAAGGTTGAGGTACAACTCCGGGTTGTCCTTTTACCGAGGGACACGGCTATTCGAATAGATAAACTTCCCAGCAGGGGTGCATCACATTACCCAACACGCTCAATCCCTCTGGCCAGGCACACTTTCGAGGGTCATACCCGGCCTCGGAAGATCAACACGTCGCAGCCCTACCAAGGCCTAACAGAGAGGTCAGCACACCGGTCTAAATCCTATGCGCGCAGGGGTCTGGGCCCATCGCCCATTGCACACCTGCATGTTGCGTGGGCGGCCGGTGAGCAGACCTAGCAACCTCCATTACAAAGGAAGTTGCGTTACGCGGTCCAACCCGGCGCGCGCCGCTCAGTCGCTGACGTCTAGGAGGCTTCGGCTGATACCACGACGTCGAGTACCCATAACTATTCCCGCGTGGTGGTTAGCACGTATAGGCTCGTAGCCAGACTCAGATCAAATACCCAATCTCGTTAACGGTGTTATTTTGAAGTAACCGCAGACGCCGACCAGGACCAGGCCCACCTGTCTCCTAGGTGGTCACAACCTGCCCTGTCGCTCCGCCACAAAGTAACACTCGGGGGCCGTCGGGAACCTAGGTCCACCTCTGCCTGGATGAAACCACCTGCCCCTTCAGCCCCCATCTCCGAACAGTAACATAAGTATGCAATAGTATATAGTATATGTACCCGTGATCACCTCCCGAAGTGATCACGGCCCAGTAGTATAGCAAGGCAGACGGACAAGAGTGTACGGCCACTGATGTAATTCTAGCAACCTATACTAAGCATTTTAGGATTGCAGGTAAGGTATCAACAGTAGTAGCAAAGACAGGCTATGCAGCGGAATAGGATTAACCGAAAGCAGTAACATGCTACACTACTCTAATGCAAGCAGTAGAGAGAAGGAATAGGCGATATCGGGTTGATCAAGAGGGGGGGGGGGCTTGCCTGGAAGCTCGGCAGAGAAAGACGGGTCGTCAACGCTGTAATCGTACTGGGGGTCGCCGGCAGTCTCGGAGTCTACCAGAGAGAAGAGGGGGAAGAAACAATAAATATAATGCAAACAGATGCATAACGATGCATGACAAGACATATAACGGTGCTAGGTGTGCCCTAACGTGGTGATAGGTGGTACCGACGAAGGGGGGAAACATCCGGGAAAGTATTCCTGGTGTTTCGCGTTTTCGGACAGACGGACCGGAGGCGGTTTGTTGCATGTTCGCTATGCTAGGGACGTGTGGTGAACGAACGGACCGCGCTTTCGAATTTGTCTCGTCGTTCTGAGCAACTTTCATGTACAAAGTTTTTTCATCCGAGTTACGGTTTATTTTCTATTAATTTTTTAAAGATTTAATCAATACTGAAATTACTATTAATTAAATTAATTTGAAAATACATTTATGACATCAGCATGATGTCAGCGTGACGTCAGCAGTCAACAGGATAGTTGACTGGGTCAAACTGACGGTGGGTCCCGCATGTCACTGACACACTGTTAATCTAGGGTTTAAATTAACCTAATCTAATTCAAACAGTGGGGTGGCCCACATGTCAGTGACCTAACTAACTAAAATTAATTAACCTAATCTGTTTTTAATTAAAACTAATTAAACAGGACATTGACCGAGCCAATGGTCAACGACGGCCCCACGGGCCCACATGTCAGCGAGCCAGGGGAGGGCCCAGGGCGCCCACGTGCCGTGCCACGTCGGCCAGGCCGGCCGGAGTGCCCCGGCAAGCGCCAAAAACGCCGGCCGAGCCACGGCGAGTCTCGGGTTTGCTCTGTGGGCGGCCATTTCGAGCGCGGACGGTGGCGTTCGAACCGCCCGAGCGCCGCGGTTTGTGTGGTGGTGGTGGCCGGGGCAACGGTGGCCGGAACAAACGCCGGCGACGATCGAGGTGGAGGCGAGCTCCGGCGTGTGATGGGGAGGGAGCTACGGCGTGAGTTAGCGAGGGGTTTTGGTGGCGCTCGAACGAGTGATCCGCGGTGGTTCAAACGGGGCAAAGGCCAAGTAGAAACGATGACGAGGAGGGCCCGACGGTGAAGAGCGGCGGAGGACCCAGCACGGGCTCGCGGCGAGCATTCCACGGTGAACGAGGCGGCGAGCAGAGGAGCAGGGGAGGAAGGGGGATCTCACAGCGAGGTGTAGCCGACAGAGTGGGCTCGAAGGAGAGGCGGAGCAGGTGGTGGCGGAGGAGATCGACGGCGGCGTCCCAAGGTGGGGGACGAAGCAGCGGCGGCCAAGGACGGCGCCCGGGCTCGAATCGGCGGTGCAGCCCGACGTAGTCGACGTCGAGCGAGCTCCCAGACAGCACGGCCGAGTGAGACGGGGCCGATGGCCACATCTACGCCGGCGACGAGGCCATGGCCGCGTCGGCTAGGAGGAACAGAGGGGTGGCGGCGGATCTGGGAGAGAGGGGAGGAGTGCTAGGGTTCGGGGGAAGGCAGGGGGAGGCGCTTTATACCGCCGGCGAGCTGGCTGGGCTGCGACGGCGCGCGTCGAGCACCTATAGCGACCGCTCTGTTCGCTACAGGGGAGGGAGATGAGCGAGAGGGGTTAAGTTGGCCGGGCCGGCGCAGAATAGCAGGAAATGCCCACCTCTGACTCCCCCATCTCTTTTCCAGTTTTGGTTTTATTTTATCAGCTAAATCCACTTCACAAACATTTTGGCCAGAGAAAAACGTGGGACCACCACCTAAAATACCAGTAGCATTTTGTCAAATGCTACAAATAGTTTAGGGCAATTTTGAACTTGTTTGATATTTTAAATAACAATAAAACCAATTCAAAAATAGTTTTGACCACTGTTTTAATTGTTGGGACATTTTAACTATGTCAAATAAACTTGGATCTTGTATGACAATTATCCAAAGAATATTAGCCCCATGTTGAACATTTTTGTTCACATGTTGGAGAGTTTGGAATTTTCAAGTTAAATTTGAATTTGAATCCCAAGGTGGAATTTGAAAAGAGATATGATCAAATGATGATCCACACATCATTAGCAAAAGATTATCATAATCCCCTGATCACTGTAGCATATTACAATTAGGGTGTCACAATTCTCCTCCACTACAAGAAATCTCGTCCCGAGATTTAAGCGGTGGAGAAAGGGGGAAAAAGTTCTGGTTGCGAAATTCTAACGGGTCTTCTTGGTCTTGGTTGCCCTTCATCGAAGAGGATGATTCCTTTCATTGATGTCTTCATTCCTCTGATTCAAGTCATCGTGATCAAGTTGTCATCGTTTCTTCGGGATCTCCATCGTCCTACGAACGCGATAAGGGAAAAACTCTGGAAGAACATATCTCCACAAATTTGGGCATCGGACGGTGAACTCAAGGGGAATACACGTAGTACCCCACGAGTTGTATTTCAGTTAGTTTGTTGAGTGCCACATACGATGGTACCAAAAGTTTCAAACGGTTAGGCAAGCATCCGATGCCTAGACAGAAGCTGAAATGGGGTTTGAACACGAGAATAACATGGTGTTTGATACCAGGGTGAAACATGGTATAGAATCTAGCTCGTGAATAACATACAAGCCAAGTGCAAATGATACATTAGAATCAGGGTTGAACAGGAGAGTCAGGTTTCGATCCCGTGGACTAGTGGGTTATGGGCCCACCATGTGGGATGAAAATAGGAAGAGTGGTGACATCTTGCACAGGAAGCAAGGCATGTCAGAGGGTAGTCTGTCAGTTATGTCGGCAACAATGTCGGTACCAAGGACAGGGAACGAAGAGAACCATTTTCTTGCTCGTTGAAACGAGGCGGACCAATAGGCAAAGTTCTCGTCCATCGGTGGTTACCGAAATGTTATCAACATATAGTAACAGGGTCTTACTGGCAGAGTTGTACACCGAGGTGTTTGCATAAGCAGGAAAATATTACTGCTTAGACCATATAGATCACAAGAAAGGTTAAACAAAACAATGGAAAGGAAAATATGTTTATCAGATTAAACAAAACAATGGAAAGGAAAATGTGTTTAAACACAAGTAAATAGGAGTATATCCTTCCCAAGGTTAAGCGGGGCATGATATACGTGTCGGAGATCAAAGGCATGGCCATTTAGTTAATAGGAGTAAGAAGAATCATGATATGCACCCATACAACGGTGTTTGGGTAACAGTTCAAGAAACATTTAGCATTGGGCCACAAATGTTCTTAAGGATGTACGGAGTACCATAGTCATGCTTCGAGATAGCATCGACAGGGTTATCAGATAAAGGTCAGGCTTTGGATACACAAGGGATCCATCAAGAACAACTCAAGAATAAGTCTTACAATTTCCTCCTGGAGGAATGGCTATTCTTGCAAAAGAAAGAAACTATATTAATAAGTCCTCCAGCCAGGTGTGCTAGGCACGACATCACCTAACCGGGTCATCAAAGGACCAATATTATAACTCCGGGAATTATGTTCCAACCATTATATCTAACCGAGATCCAGTTCTGCTTGGTGTCAGGATACCTCAGAATCTGGATGCCCGGGAAGAAAAGGTGCAACACAAATTGTCGAGATGACATTGTAAGATTCTCGGGAAATGAACTATAGGAGCGGGTTCCCGAAGCAATAGTTCATCATTAAACCAAGGAGAGGACGAGGAGGTGGCTGATGAACTCAGCGACAATTCATCGAGAATTCCACAAGATGGATGTCCACAATTATGTGAACAAGGAGATGACATATGACAATTCAAATGATATAATGTTGTATGCCCGAGGAAAACATACACCATTAATCATTAGTTGAAAGGTGTGACCGAAATACGACCTTGGGCAACAAGATCAATATTAGAGTGACGATTCAATAATCAACAGTCTAAGAACGAACTGTCGATCGTTAACATTCAAAGCAATAGGGTTGCCAGAAGTACAGAATCCAAGCAGCACCGCTTGTTAGATGGTATCCCGGTTAGAATCAACACGGGGACCAAGAAAGAATGGTGACGGTGAGAAGTATCACTATGCCAAGAATTTTCAAAGAGGTGAAGCAATCCTCACAACATACTCGGCATAAAGGACAGTAATACTTCAAGGTAGAATATAATGCAAACAGGATAGCAAGTTGCATCCATAACACGGACAAGCTCGCGATGAAAAGAAGTTCAGGGTGTTGTCGATGATAACAAAAAGCATCGAGGGCAAGGAGGGTATTCCTCAACATGAACACAGTTGACATCTCGAAAGAAGTCAAAGTGTTGAAGGTGATCCGACACATTTGCCGGGAGGTTTCAAGAGGACGCAATCAAACAGCGACGGCGTCAAGCAGGGAGTGACGACGTGAAAGTCATAGGAACAACAAGTAAGATGCAAGCTCAGAATCAAAGTTGTCTTTCAGAACAAGAAGCATGATGTTGAAAGCTCGACGTAAGTCGTGCTCGCACTCTGAAGAATTTGTGCACCGAAGAAGGTCGAGGTAGCACAATCAAAGATAGCAAGATAAGGGTGTAGCCGATGGTCTAGGACGACATGACTGAGTTTAAATTTCCCAGTAACAATTACTAGGGGTATTTGAATTTTAGAGCGGATTTGATTTACTAAACGGTGTCCTCGGTTGACGGCAACCTAGAACCCGTAGAGTGATTACGACCAGGAAAGTTATTACTTCAACAAGTTAGTAAGATGCCGTGCAAAGGCATGATATCCTCGAGATACCACGGGGTAAAACTCGAAGGTTAAACATGATAGAAGTTGAACTGGGTCGTTGACCTGCGATAGCAGATACTTTAACCTTGTCAAAAATAGACGAGGCACTGGAATGGTTTCCTTTCAGAAATATATTAAGTAAAGTTAGCATGGTCGGAACCATAGCTGCAAGGGATCCAATTCAATGACACCGAAAGAATTATTCAAATGATTAAATATTCTTGTAAGAAGCTTTCATGATAAGCTCCACATCGATTCCATGGGCAAGAACACAAAGGTTCGGGGTCGACTCCCACTTCTTCAATGCATAACATTTCATTCGCTTCTCATCTTCGAAGAAGTTGTAGAATTGAAAAGTATCTCGTAAAACACCGGAAGAGAATGTCTTGTGTAAACTTTCGGGTTCACACGGTTTAGGGAAGGTATATGTTCATCCCATAGGGCATCTTAGGAACATATAACGCTTCAGGAGTAAATTATACAAGCTCGAAAGCAAAGTATGGTTGGGAACGCAGAGGATACAATTTACCAAATGCATTATGTATCATGGAAGAATTCACAAGGCAGTTAAATATTAAGGACACTGTCGATAAATAATCCGACGAAGGATCGGATGTCCATAGCGGAGCTGATGTGAGCATCGGCACACAACCAGATGAAGAAAGAACGCAAAGGCATCGGATTATAGGACATCTGAATAATTTGATGCTTAGATAACAAAGGAATTATGAATTCCAAAACGAAGGATCAGAAGCAGACGCTCTAATCGAGGATGGGTAGCTTGAATAGACCTAAGGGTACGATCGACGGCAATTAGATTGGTCGGGAACCAGCTCATGTTCAAAATGACATCTGAGTCGGAAGATAATGTAAAAGGATCAACTGATGAATGCGTGCATTCACACTCATGTTGAATCAATAAGATCAAAGTCACGGTGTCAAAGGATATTAATGAATATTGCCAGGCATATGGAAAGCATCCATAATGCAAGCAGACAAGTATTTGCAGAGCAATAAGCTGTTAAGGATTTTGGAAAGATCGAATAGTATTTGTATGTATCTTGTGAATCATATGAACAAAGGGGGAGGAACGGATACTCGGTAAGTGTGAGGAATTATCCGTAGGGGGTATCCATGAGGCAATAACTGCAAGGCAGAAAGCTCAAAGGATTGTCGTAACAATAAAGAGCAGTTCGGGGCATCTTGTAATAACAAGATCAACGGGACTGAATGTATGAATGGCAAGTGTATGTACTTATCCATAAGTATATAACAGCGGTAGGGAATTTGCAAAGGCGATGGACATAGGTGTCTCGGGAAATCATCGAATAGCATCTTCGAAACCTACTGGTGAAGCAGGCGATCATCTGTAATAAGGGGCTCTCCGGGTGGATGTAATCATGAGATCCTAATGTTTGAGTTAGTAAATTCATTTAAACCCGAATAGAAGAGAGATCAGAGTCCCAGAGTATAGACGAGGAATAAAAGATCCTAATACCACCCAATGGCGACGTGGGCCCGTAAGACACACAGCCATGTTAGTAAAACTGTTTTCATTGTCTAGACTCAACTTCGGCCAAGGAGTGTGGAAGGGGGGTTCCTACAGGCAGTTGGCTCTGATACCAACTTCTGACGCCCCCGACTCAATCGTACACTAATCATACACGCAAACGTGTACGATCAAGATCAGGGACTCACGGGAAGATATCACAACACAACTCTAACCTTAAAATAAGTCATACAAGCATCATAATACAAGACAGGGACCTCGAGGGCTCGAATACAAGTGCTCGATCAAAGACGAGTCAGCGGAAGCAACAATATCTGAGTACAGACATAAGTTAAACAAGGTGCCATAAGATGGCTAGCACAAACTGGGATACATGTCGAAAGAGGCGCAGGCCTCCTGCCTGGGATCCTCCTAAACTACTCCTGGTCGTCGTCGACAGCCTGCACGTAGTAGTAGGCACCTCCAGAGTAGTAGGGGTCATCGTCGATGGTGGCGTCTGGCTCCTGAACTCCAGCATCTGGTTGTGACAACCAGAAAGAAAAGAAAGGGGGAAAAAGGGGGGAGCAAAGCAACCGTGAGTACTCATCCAAAGTACTCGCAAGCAAGGAGCTACACTACATATGCATGGGTATATGTGTAAAGGGCCATATCAGTGGACTGAACTACAGAAAGCCAGAATAAGAGGGGGGATATCTAATCCTATCGAAGACTACGCTTCTGGCAGCCTCCATCTTGCAGCATGTAGAAGAGAGTAGATGGTAAGTTCACCAAGTAGCATCGCATAGCATAATCCTACCCGACGATCCTCTCCTCGTCGTCGCCCTGTGAGAGAGCGATCACCGGGTTGTATCTGGCACTTGAAAGGGTGTGTTTTATTAAGTATCCGGTCCTAGTTGTCATAAGGTCGAGGTACAACTCCGGGTCGTCCTTTTACCGAGGGACACGGCTATTCAAATAGATAAACTTCCCTGCAGGGGTGCACCACATTACCCAACACGCTCGATCCCTCTGGCCGGGCACACTTTCCTGGGTCATACCCGGCCTCGGAAGATCAACACGTCGCAGCCCTACCTAGGCCTAACAGAGAGGTCAGCACACCGGTCTAAATCCTATGCGCGCAGGGGTCTGGGCCCATCGCCCATTGCACACCTGCACGTTGCGTGGGCGGCCGGTGAGCAGACCTAGCAACCTCCATTACAAAGGAAGTTGCGTTACGCGGTCCAACCCGGCGCGCGCCGCTTAGTCGCTGACGTCTAGGAGGCTTCGGTTGATACCACGACGTCGAGTACCCATAACTGTTCCCGCGTGGTGGTTAGCGCGTATAGGCTCGTAGCCAGACTCAGATCAAATACCCAATCTCGTTAAGCGTGTTTTTTTGAAGTAACCGCGGACGCCGACCAGGACCAGGCCCACCTGTCTCCTAGGTGGTCACAACCTGCCCTGTCGCTCCGCCACAAAGTAACACTCGGGGGCTGTCGGGAACCTAGGCCCACCTCTGCCTGGATGGAACCACCTGCCCCTTCAGCCTGCATCTCCGAACAGTAACATAAGTATGCAATAGTATATAGTATATGTACCCGTGATCACCTCCCGAAGTGATCACGGCCCAGTAGTATAGCAAGGCAGACGGACAAGAGTGTAGGGCCACTAATGTAATTCTAGCAACCTATACTAAGCATTTTAGGATTGCAGGTAAGGTATCAACAGTAGTAGCAAAGAGAGCCTATGCAGCAGAATAGGATTAACCGAAAGCAGTAACATGCTACACTACTCTAATGCAAGCAGTAGACAGAAGGAATAGGCGATATCGGGTTGATCAAGGGGGGGGGGCTTGCCTGGAAGCTCGGCAGAGAAGGACGGGTCGTCAACGCTGTAGTCATACTGGGGGTCGCCGGCAGTCTCGGAGTCTACCAGAGAGAAGAGGGGGAAGAAACAATAAATATAATGCAAACAGATGCATAACGATGCATGACAAGACATATAACGGTGCTAGGTGTGCCCTAACGCGGTGATAGGTGGTACCGGCGAAGGGGGGAAACATCCGGGAAAGTATTCCCGGTGTTTCGCGTTTTCGGACAGACGGACCGGAGGTGGTTTGTTGCATGTTCGCTATGCTAGGGACGTGTGGTGAACGAACGGATCGCGTATTCGAATTTGTCTCGTCGTTCTGAGCAACTTTCATGTACAAAGTTTTTTCATCCGAGTTACGGTTTATTTTCTATTAATTTTTTAAAGATTTAATCAATTCTGAAATTACTATTAATTAAATTAATTCAAAAATACATTTATGACATCAGCATGACGTCAGCGTGATGTCAGCAGTCAACAGGATAGTTGACTGGGTCAAACTGACGGTGGGTCCCGCATGTCACTGACACACTGTTAATCCAGGGTTTAAATTAACCTAATCTAATTCAAACAGTGGGGTGGCCCACATGTCAGTGACCTAACTAACTAAAATTATTTAACCTAATCTGTTTTTAATTAAAACTAATTAAACAGGCCGTTGACTGAGTCAACGGTCAACGACGGCCCCACGGGCCCATATGTCAGCGAGCCTGGGGAGGGCCCAGGGCGCCCACGTGGCGTGCCACGTCGGCCAGGCCGGCCGGAGCGCCCCGGCGAGCGCCAAAAACGCCGGCCGAGCCACGGCGAGGCTCGGGTTTGCTCTGTGGGTGGCCGTTTCGAGCGCGGCCAGTGGCGTTCGAACCGCCCGAGCGCCGCGGTTCGTGTGGTGGTGGTGGCCGGGGCAACGGTGGTCGGAACAAACGCCGGCGACGATCGAACGGGGCAAAGGCCAAGTAGAAACGACGACGAGGAGGGAGCTACAGCGTGAGTTAGCGAGGGGTTTTGGTGGCGCTCGAACGAGCGATCCGCGGTGGTTCAAACGGGGCAAAGGCCAAGTAGAAACGACGACGAGGAGGGCCGGACGATGAAGAGCGGCGGAGGACCCAGCACGGGCTCGCGGCGAGCATTCCACGGCGAACGAGGCGGTGAGCAGAGGAGCAGGGGAGGAAGGGGGATCTCACAGCGATGTGTAGCCGACAGAGTTGGCTCGGAGGAGAGGCGGAGCAGGTGGTGGCGGAGGAGATCGACGGCGGCGTCCCGAGGTGGGGGACGAAGCAGCGGCGGCCAAGGAGAGCGCCCGGGCTCGAATCGGCGGTGCAGCCCGACGTAGTCGACGTCGAGCGAGCTCCCAGACAGCACGGCCGAGTGAGACGGGGCCGATGGCCACATCTACGCCGGCGACGAGGCCATGGCCGCGTCGGCTAATAGGAACAGAGGGGTGGCGGCGGATCTGGGAGAGAGGGAAGGAGTGCTAGGGTTCGGGGGAAGGCAGGGGGAGCCGGGGGAGGCGCTTTATACCGCCGGTGAGCTGGCTGGGCGGCGATGGCGCGCATCGAGCACCTGTAGCGACCGCTCAGGTCGCTACAGGGGAGGGAGATGAGCGAGAGGGGTTAAGTTGGCCGGGCCGGCGCAGAATAGCAGGAAATGCCCACCTCTCACTCCCCCATCTCTTTTCCAGTTTTGGTTTTATTTTATCAGCTAAATCCACTTCACAAACATTTTGGCCAGAGAAAAACGTGGGACCACCACCTAAAATACCAGTAGCATTTTGTCAAATGCTACAAATAGTTTAGGGCAATTTTGAACTAGTTTGATATTTTAAATAACAGTAAAACCAATTCAAAAATAGTTTTGACCACTGTTTTAATTGTTGGGACATTTTAACTATGTCAAATAAACTTGGATCTTGTATGACAATTATCCAAAGAATATTAGCCCCATGTTGAACATTTTTGTTCACATGTTGGAGAGTTTGGAATTTTCAAGTTAAATTTGAATTTGAATCCCAAGGTGGAATTTGAAAAGAGATATGATCAAATGATGATCCACGCATCATTAGCAAAAGATTATCATAATCCCCTGAACGCTGTAGCAAATTACAATTAGGGTGTCACAGGGGCGCCCCACCCCCTTGTGGCTGGTGTGTTTCCCCTCTTGGCCCATAAGGCCCATATCTTTTGCCGGGGGTGCCCGAAACCCCTTCCGGTGACCCGATAAGTACCCGGTGACCCCCGAAACACTTCCGGTGTCCGAATACCATCATCCTATATATCAATATTTACCTCTGGACCATTTCGAGACTCCTCGTTGAGGTCTACTACGCAACTTTATTCTTGTAGACTCGTGTTGGGCCTCCAAGCGCAGACTTTTGTAGGGCAGTAGCAATTTTCCCTCAAGTGGATGACCTAAGGTTTATCAATCCGTGGGAGGCGTAGGATGAAGGTGGTCTCTCTCATACAACCCTGCAACCAAATACAAGAAATCTCTTGTGTCCCCAACACACCCAATACAATGGCAAATTGTATAGGTGCACTAGTTCGGCGAAGAGATGGTGATAAAAGTGTAATATGAATGGTAGAAATACATTTTTATAATTTGAATAAATTAAAACAGCAAGGTAGCAATTGATAAAAATGAGCACAAACGGTATTGCAATGCTTGAAAACAAGGCCTAGGGTCCATACTTTCGCTAGTGCAATCCCTCAACAATGCTAATATAATTGGATCATATAACCATCCCTCAACGTGCGATGAAGAATCACTCCAAAGTTCCTATCTAGCGGAGAACATAACAAGAAATTGTTTGTAGGGTACGAAACCACCTCAAAGTTATTCTTTCCGATCGATCTATCAAGAGTTCGTACTAACATAACATCAAGTTATCCATTCCGATCAATCTATCAAGAGTTCGTACTAAAATAACACCATATGATACACATCAACCAACTCTAATGTCACCTAGATACCCCAATGTCACCGCGAGTACCCATGAGTTAATTATACGATATGCATCAAACAATTTCAGATTCATAATACTCAATCCAACACAAAGAACCTCAAAGAGTGCCCAAAGATTTCTACCGGAGAAAAAAGAGAAGAACGTGCATCAACACCTATGCATAGATTACCCCAATGTCACCTCGGGAATCCGCGAGTTGAGTGCCAAAACATATATCAAGTGAATCAAAATAATACCCCATTGTCACCACGGGTATTCATATGCAAGACATATATCAAGTGCTCTCAAATCCATAAAAGTATCAATCCGATAAAACGAAATCTCAAAGGGAAAACTCAATTCACAACAAGATAGAGAGGGGAAAACACCATATGATCCGACTATATTAACAAAGCCCGCGATACATCAAGATCATGACATCTCAAGAACACGAGAGAGAGATTAAACACATAGCTACTTGTACAAACCCTCACCCCCGAGGGTGGACTACTCCCTCCTCATCGTGGTGGCCGCCGGGATGATGAAGATGGCCACCGGTGATGATTTCCCCCTCCGGCAGGGCGCCAGAATGGGGTCTAGATTGGATCTCATGGATACAGAGGCCTGGCGGCGGCGGAACTTCTGATCTAGGGCTACCCCCGAGGGTTTTGGAATATTTGGTAATTTAAAGGGCGAAGATGGGGTACGGGAGGCCACCGAGGTGGGCACAACCCACCTGGGCGCGCCTGGGCCCCCAGGCACGCCCTGGTGGGTTGTGCCCCCCTCGGGGCACCCCCCAGGTGCGGCTCTAGCCCATTGGATGTCTTCTGGTCCATAAAAAATCCACAAAAAGTTTCGCTCTGTTTGGACTCCGTTTGATATTGATTTCCTGCGATGTAAAAAACAAGCAAAAAACAGCAACTGGCACTGGGCACTGGGTTAATAAGTTCGTCCCAAAAAATGATATAAAGTTGCTATAAAATGATTGTAAAACATCTAAGAATGATAATATAATAGCATGATTACTTCATAAATTATAGATACATTGGGGACGTATCAGCATCCCCAAGCTTAATTCCTACTCGTCCTCGAGTAGGTAAATGATAAAAGAAATAATTTATGAAGTGTGAATGCTAGCAAAGTGCATAAGTTTGATCAATGACAATTTCAATCACTTTTCCTAGCATCATAACAACAATTCTTTCTTGTAAAACCTCTCATGTTAAAGTAGCAACCAATTCACATGTTAAGGTTCAAACAATGAATTCTCTTGAAACTCAACAACCTATGTTCTCAGTCACCAAACAATTGCAATTCAACTTATTCAACAGAGTCTAAGTAAGAGCTCCGCATACTCAACCATCATATGGTCTTCTATGATTGCTAACACTCACCGCATACACATGAGCAAAACGTTTCAACCGGACACGTAGAAAGATAGGGGCTTGTAATTTCGCCTCCCAACGTATTCACCTCAAGGGTGATGTCAACAATAATAACTCATGCCACCCATATCCAACTGGACATATGTGCCTATATCTTTCCTCCCAACATGATGCTTGCCAAAGGAGAAAAATAGAAAGGAATAGAGAGAAAAACTTTGACTCTTGCATAAAAGTAAATACATAAAAGTAAAAGATTGGCCCTTCGCAGAGGGAAGCAGAGGTTGCCATGCGCTTATTTCTTTGTATGCTCAACCCCTTAGTGCAAAAGAATATCACTTTATATTGCCCCTTGTGATGGCAACCTTTATTATGCAATTTGTCGCTTTTATTTCTTTACCATCACAAGTTTGTACAACGCTCAATTTTCTCTTACACTAAATGATCTTACACTTTTAGAAGCAATTTTTATTGCCTTATTGCACCGATGACAACTTACTTGAAGGATCTTACTCAATCCATAGGTAGGTATGGTGGACTCTTGAAAATAAGATTTTGGTTTAAGGGTTTTTGGATGCACAAGTAGTATTTCTACTTAGTGCGGAATTTTTGGCTAGGAAAGATGGGGGCAAGCACCACATGTTAAAGGATCTATGACAATATAACTTCTATGTGAATATGAACAAACATAAATCATTACATTGTCTTCCTTGTCCAACGTCAATAATTTTGGCATATAATATTTTGATGGGGGCTCACAATCACTAAAGATTTCCAAGATAGTGTATTTGCATGTGAAAGTTCTCTTCCTTCTACTAATCATTCATGAATTGCTTGTATGACCAATATTGTGATTGTCAAGCCTCAAAAGATTTCACTTTCTAAAACCAATGTGAAGCTACCACTAGGCATGATATGAACATATAATTTCAACTTCATGATATTAAGTTCATTCAACAATTTACTCATAGGTTATAAGTGAAGCCCAAGAGTAAATGACAAGCTACTCCAAAAAGATATAAGTGAAGATCAAGCGAGTAGTTATGTAAATGGGTAGCTATTTGAAGACTCTCTCTTATTAAAAAAATTCAGATCTAAGAATTTTATTAAAACAGCAAGAAAAACAAAATAAAATGACATTCCAACAATAGCACAACTCATGTCGAGAAGCAATAATTTAGGCTCAACCGATACTAACCGATAATTGTTGATGAAGAAAGGTGGGATGCCTACCGGGGCATCCCCAAGCTTAGATGCTTGAGAATTCTTGAATATTATCTTGGGATGCCTTGGGCATCCCCAAGCTTGAGCTTTTGTGTCTTCTTAATTCTTCTCATATCACGGTTTTCCTAAATCTCAAAATCTTCATCCACACAAAACTCAACAAGAACTCGTGAGATAAGTTAGTATAAACCAATGCAAAAACCTTATCATTATCTACTGTAGAAAATCACAAAAAATTACTATTCAACATTGCATACTAAATGCCTCTGCATATTTAATACTCCTATCCTCAAATAGAATCATTAAAGAAGCAAACATATGCAAAAAATGCAAACATAACAGCAATCTACCAAAACAGTACAATCTGTAAAGAATGCAAGAGTATCAATACTTATTCAACTCAAAAAATTCTGAAAATTTAACACACAGTAGAAAATTTATCAGAGCTTATTGTGCAAAAAATTTCAACATTTTATCTCATTTTTAGTTTTCTAGGGAATTTTTGCAACAGAGGTAAACTTTCTGTTTTCAAACAGCAACATGTATACTTGCAAAATAAGCATGGCAAAGGCTATCATTGCCACTTTTATTGAAATAAAAGATGCAAAAAATTATTATAAATAACAGCAAGCAAATAAAAATAAAATAAAATGATGCTCCAAGCAAAACACATATCATGTGACGAATGAAAACATAGCTCCAAGTGAGGTTACCGATAATGTTCGAGACGAAAGAGGGGATACCTTCCGGGGCATCCCCAAGCTTAGTTTCTTGGATATTCCTTGGATATTAACTTGGGGTGCCTTGGGAATCCCCAATATTAGGGTCTTGTCACTCCTTATTCTCCTCATATTAATATCTCACCCGAAACTTGAAAACTTCAACCACACAAAACTTAACGGAACTTCGTGAGATGGGTTAGTATGATAAAGACAAATCATTCACTTTGGTACTGTCAAAGACAAGATTAATAATTGTCCTCACACCATGCCTACTGTAACTTATCATTTCTAGAATTTATATTGAGCAATATAAGCCATAGAAACTAGGAAACAAGCAAACTATGCATTGAAAACAGAATCTGTCAAAAACAGAACAGTACGTAAAGATCTCAAATAAGGTCATACTTATGTATACCCAAAAATTCTGAAAAATTAGGAAAACGTAGAAAATTTGTATGCCCATAAACTGTGAAAATTTCAGAATTTTTCCACGTTCCAGTAGCAGATAAGAATTTCTGCAAATGACGCCAAAGTTTCTGTTTTTGCACAGAATCAAGTCAACTATCATCCACACTATCCCGAAGGCTTTACTTGGCACTTTATTGAAACAAAAGATATAAAACATGATTAATACAGTAGAATAACTATGTGAGCACACAAAAACAGTAGGTAAAAATGTTGGGTTGTCTCCCAACAAGCGCTTTTCTTTAACGCCTTTTAGCTAGGCAAGATGAGTTCAATGATGCTCGCATAAAAGATAAGGATTGAAACATAAAGAGAGCATCATGAATCATAAGTTCCTCTCTCATAATAATTTTCAGTAGCATCATGAATAGATTCATCAATATAACCATCACATAAAGCATTCTTTTCATGATCCACAAGCATAGAAATTTTATTACTCTCCACATAAGAAAATTTCTCCTCATTCGCAATGGTGGGAGTAATATATGAAACTCGAATACTATAAATTGTTTCCACATTAAAAGAGTAATATTCAGAAAAAGGGTAATCATAACTATGACAAGTTTTATAAATATAATCATCACTACCTTTTATAACATAAGTGTCATCACAATAGTCATCATAAGTAGCAACTTTGTTCTCATCATAGATAGGAGGCATGCAATCATCATAGCAAATTTGATCATTCAAAGTAGGGGGACTAAAAAGATCATCCTCATTAAACATAGCATCCCAATGCTTGGGACAAACATTAATTGCAGAAAATAAATTCTCAAACATGTCATTCTCATCAAACATACCATCCCCAAGGTTGTGGCTTGGCATATCATAAGCATAATCACTCTCATCATTAATAGTATGAATAGCACCAACGGTATAACAATTGCTATCATCATAATTTCCCAAGTTGGTGCCAAAAAGATTTCCAAGATTATAAGAAGTATCATTATCTTCCCAACCATAATCATCACAACAAGCAATAGGCATAACAAAATCATCATCAATAGTGCTCTCGGACAATGTGCCATAAGACATAGAAGCAATATCATCATCAAGTGCGTCATCCTCCATAATTATTTTTGATTCAATTTCATGAGGCACAACAATAATAGTAGCAACACTATTTGGGAGAGATACCTTTTTACCTCTATTCTTTCTTCTTCTTTTCTTCTTCTTCACCACATCATGTGTGGGTTTAATTAAAATTTTCAAGCTTCTTATTGATGAGATTGGTTGAATAGGGAGCTCCTCCTTGTCACCTATTTCATCATGAGAAACAATAGGAGGGAAAGTGGAAATCTTTACCCTTTCATTAGTATTCCTTTTATATTCTACTGGTTTTCCCATCTTTCTATTGTTGGCAATATAAGCATTCTCATTGCAATTTACCATGGAAAACATATAGATATTTTTTAGTTTAGTTTCAATGTCATCCGTGAGAATGAATACTTCAAACCAACTATTTTTATAAGTCAATTCTTCACTCCCCAAAAATAAACAAAGTTCATTATAGAGTTCTAGGGTGATCAAGTTATTGCAATATTTGGACACAATTCGATCATGAAAAAGCATGCATTCAAAATTAAGATGACCATCCTTATTGCAAAGTTCACAAGTAATAGGACAAAGAGAGCATAATTTTGTAGCAAATTCATCTATCACTTTGAGCAAAGAATTGGTTCTATCATGTTTATGCTTCTTCACAAACTTTATGCACTCCATAAAAATTGACATGCTTATAAGAAACATTTTTGTCATGACTTGTGCAATCATCATTAGCATTTTGGATATTCAAAGAATTCATACTAACAACATTGCAATCATGCTCATCATTCAAATATTTTGTGCCAAACATTTTATTGACTTCTTCTTCTAACAATTGAGCACAATTTTCCGATCCATCATTTTTAAGAAATATATTATAAAGATAATCAATAATATGATGCAACCTCAATTCCATTTTTTTGTAGTTTCCTTTTTATAAACCAAACTAGTGATAAAACAAGAAACTAAAAGATTCAACTGCAAGATCTAAAGATATACCTTCAAGCACTCACCTCCCCGGCAACGGCGCCAGAAAAGAGCTTGATGTCTACTACGCAACTTTATTCTTGTAGACTCGTGTTGGGCCTCCAAGCGCAGAGTTTTGTAGGACAGTAGCAATTTTCCCTCAAGTGGATGACCTAAGGTTTATCAATCCGTGGGAGGCGTAGGATGAAGGTGGTCTCTCTCAAACAACCCTGCAACCAAATACAAGAAATCTCTTGTGTCCCCAACACACCCAATACAATGGAAAATTGTATAGGTGCACTAGTTCGGCAAAGAGATGGTGATAAAAGTGTAATATGAATGGTAGAAATATATTTTTATAATCTGAATAAATAAAAACAGCCAGGTAGCAATTGATAAAAGTGAGCACAAACGGTATTGCAATGGTTGAAAACAAGGCCTAGGGTCCGTACTTTCGCTAGTGCAATCTCTCAACTATGCTAATATAATTGGATCATATAACCATCCCTCAACGTGCGATCAAGAATCATTCCAAAGTTCCTATCTAGAGGAGAACATAAGAAGAAATTGTTTGTAGGGTACGAAACCACCTCAAAGTTATTCTTTCCGATCGATCTATCAAGAGTTCGTACTAACATAACATCAAGTTATCCTTTCCGATAAATCTATCAAGAGTTCGTACTAAAATAACACCATATGATACACATCAACCAACTCTAATGTCACCTAGATACCCCAATGTCACCGCGAGTACCCATGAGTTAATTATACGAGATGCATCAAACAATTTCAGAATCATAATACTCAATCCAATACGGAGAACCTCAAAGAGTGCCCCAAGATTTCTACTAGAGAAACAAAGACAAGAACGTACATCAACCCCTATGCATAGATTACCCCACTGCCACCTCGGGAATCCGCGAGTTGAGTGCCAAAACATATATCAAGTGAATCAAAATAATACCCCATTGTCACCACAGGTATTCATATGCAAGACATATATCAAGTGCTCTCAAATCCATAAAAGTATCAATCCGATAAAACGAAATCTCAAAGGGAAAACTCAATTGACAACAAGATAGAGAGGGGAAAACACCATATGATCCGACTATATTAACAAAGCCCGCGATACATCAAGATCGTGACATCTCAAGAACACGAGAGAGAGAGATTAAACACATAGCTACTGGTACAAACCCTCAGCCCCGAGGGTGGACTACACCCTCCTCATCGTGGTGGCCGCCGGGATGATGAAGATGGCCACCGGTGATGATTTCCCCCTCTGGCAGGGTGCCGGAACGGGGTCTAGATTGGATCTTGTGGATACAGAGGCCTTGCGGCGGTGGAACTTCTGATCTAGGGCTACCCCCGAGGGTTTTGGAATATTTGGCAATTTATAGGGCGAAGAAGGGGTACGGGAGGCCACCGAGGTGGGCACAACCCACCTGGGCGCGCCTGGGCCCCCTGGCCCAGGCACGCCCTGGTGTGTTGTGCCCCCCTCGGGGCACCCCCCCCAGGTGCTGCTCTGGCCCATTGGATGTCTTCTGGTCCATAAAAAATCCACAAAAATTTTCGCGCTGTTTGGACTCCGTTTGATATTGATTTCCTGCGATGTAAAAAATAAGCAAAAAACAGCAACTGGCATTGGGCACTGGGTCAATAAATTAGTCCCAAAAAATGATATAAAGTTACTATAAAATGATTGTAAAACATCCAAGAATGATAATATAACATCATGAATACTTCATAAATTATAGATACGTTGGAGACGTATCAATCGTCATGTCCGTGATCTCATCCGGGACTCCGAACAACATTCGGTCACCAAATCACATAACTCATATAATACTATATCGTCAATGAACGTTAAGCGTGCGGACCCTACGGGTTCGAGAACTCTGTAGACATGACCGAGACACCTCTCCGGTCAATAACCAATAGCGGAACCTGGATGCTCATATTGGCTCCTACATATTCTACGAAGATCTTTATTGGTCGAACCGTTCTGACAACATACGTAATTCCCTTTGTCCATCGGTATGTTACTTGCCCGAGATTTGATCATCGGTATCTTCATACCTAGTTCAATCTCGTTACTGGCAAGTCTCTTTACTCGTTCCATAATACATCACCTCGTGACTAACTCCTTAGTCATTTGCTTGCAAGCTTATGATGTGTATTACCGAGAGGGCCCAGAGATACCTCTCCGAAACTCGAAGTGACAAATCCTAATCTTAATCTATGCCAACTCAACAAAACACCTTCGGAGATACCTGTAGAGCATGTTTATAATCACCCAGTTACATTGTGACGTTTGATAGCACACAAGGTATTCCTCCGATATCCGGGAGTTGCATAATCTCATAGTCGAAGGAATATGTATTTGACATGAAGAAAGCAATAGCAATAAAACTGAACGATCATTATGCTAAGCAAACGGATGGGTCTTGTCCATCACATCATTCTCCTAATGATGTGATCACGTTATCAAATGACAACTTATGTCCTTGGTTAGGAAACCATAACCATCTTTGATCAACGAGCTAGTCAAGTAGAGGCTCACTAGGGACATGGTGTTTGTTTATGTATTCACACATGTATTTAGGTTTCTGATCAATACAATTCTAGCATGAATAATAAACCTTTATCATGAATAAGGAAATATAAAATAACAACTTTATTATTGCCTCTAGGGCATATTTCCTTCAGAATTCGATTTAACTAAAATGGAAGAGACAGACACTCGCCAGCCACCTTTATGCAAAACAAGTTGCATGTTAGTTGGTGGAACCAGTCTCATGTACGTGGACATGTAAGGTTGGTCCGAGCTGCTTCATCCCACAATACCGCAGAATCAAAATAAGACATTTGTGGTAAGCAATATGAATAT
Source organism: Thinopyrum elongatum (assembly GCA_011799875.1). Taxonomy (NCBI): domain Eukaryota; kingdom Viridiplantae; phylum Streptophyta; class Magnoliopsida; order Poales; family Poaceae; genus Thinopyrum; species Thinopyrum elongatum. The sequence goes on along the minus strand of CM022303.1, from coordinate 598,069,472 downwards.
CACCGCCCAAAACTACTTGTGGGGAATGCTGCATGGAAAACAAAAAAAATCTACGCACACGCAAGATTTATCCATGGAGATGCATAGCTACGAGAAGGGATGAGCATCTACATACCCTTGTAGATCGCTAAGCGGAAGCGTTTATCAAGACGGTTGATGTAGTCTTGATAACCCACAAGTATAGGCGATCGCAACAGTTTTCGAGGGTAGAGTATTCAACCCAAATTTATAGATTCGACACAAGGGGAGCCAAAGAATATTTGCAAGTACTAGCAGTTGAGTTGTCAATTCAACCACACTTGGAGATTAAATATCTGCAGCATAGTGATCAGTAGCACAGTAGTATGATATTTTGATAGTAGTGGTAATAGTAACAGTAACGGTAACAGTGATAGCAATGATTTTGTAGCAAGTGTAATAGTAACAGCAACAGTGGTAACTTAGCAAGAACAATATGTGAAAAACTCGTAGGCATTGGATCGGTGAATTCATTGGATGATATTCATCATATAACAGTCATAACCTAGGGCGACATAGAACTAGCTCTAGTTCATAAATATAATGTAGGCATGTATTCCGTAAGTAGTCATACGTGCTTATGGAAAAGAACTTGCATGACATCTTTTGTCCTAGCCTCTCGTGGTAGCGGGGTCCATAAGGAAACTAAGGGATATTAAGGCCTCCTTTTAATAGAGAACCGGAACAAAGCGTTAACACATAGTGAATACATGAACTCCTCATACAATGGTAATCACCGGAAAGTATCCCAATTACTGTCATCCTGGGGTTTACGGATCATAACACGTAACAGGTGCATATGACTAGCAAGATCGGATCTAGAACATAGATATAATGGTGAAAACATAAACGGTTCAGATCTGAAATCATGGCACTCGGGCCCTAGTGACAAGCATTAAGCATAGCAAAGTCATAGCAACATCAATCACAGAACATAGTGGATACTAGGGATCAAGCCCTAACAAAAGTAACTCGATTACATGATGAATCTCATCCAACTCCTCACCGACCAGCGAGCCTACAAAGGAATTACTCACTCCCGGTGGGGAGCATCACAAAATTGGCAATGAACAAGGGTTGATGATGATGAAGACCAAAGATTCTCCTCTCCGGAGCCCCCAAACGGCCTCCAGATCTAGCCTCCCGACGAAGAACAGGAGGTGGCGGCGGCTCCGTATCGTGAAACACGATGAAACTTCCTCTCTTATTTTTTCTCCAAAAATAGGAATTTATAGTGTTGGAATTAGGGTCAGGGCCACCAGGGCCCCACAACCCACCAAGGCGCGCCTGGAGGGGGTGGCGCGCACTGGTTTATCATGACCAGCCAGGGCACCCCCTTAGGTGGTTCTTGGTTCCAGTATTTTTCTTTTATTCCAAAATAAATCTCCAAAAAGTTTTGTCCAATTCAAAGAACTTTTATTTCTGCACAAAAACAACACCATGGTAGTTATGTTGAAAATAACGTCAGTCCGTGTTAGTTTCATTCAAATCATGCAAATTACAATCCAAAACAAGAGCAAAAGCATTAGGAAAAGTAGATACGACGGAGATGTATCATAGTCGTACACCTTCATGATCCGTTCCGATCAAGCACCGAACGCACGGCACCTCCGCGTTCAGCACATGTTCAGCTCCATGACGTCCTCGCCTTCTTGATCTAGCAAGAGGGGCAAAGTAGTAGATGAGTTCCGGCAGCATGATGGCGTGATGGCGATGGTGGTGAAGTTATTTCTGCAAGGCTTCGCCAAGCATAACGGTTTTGACGGAGGACGAACTAGAGGGAGAGGGGGCGCCGCACATGGCTTGGGGATTCATGGTGTGTTGCGCCCCCTCCCCTCCTCTCATATATATAGGTGGAAGGGGGAGGGGAGGCTGCCTAGGATCGCCCCCAAGGGGGGTGGCGGCCGCCCTGGGCTCCTGCCCTAGGCGCCCCCCTTTCCTTCTTCAGGGGGTGGAGGAGATGGCAAGGGGGGCCGGCGGCTGCCCTACCTTGGGCGCCCCCCTCTTTCCTTCCTAGAGGGCTGGCGGCCAGGAGGTGGGCACGCCAGCCCCCTTGCGGGCTGGTGTGCTCCCTCCCTTGGCCCGTTTGGCACAATAACTCCCCGTAGCCTTCCGGAACCCCTTTCAGTGATCCGATAATTATCCGGTGCATTCATAAACTCTTCCGGAGACCAAATACTATCATCTTATATATCAATCTTTACCTCTAGACCATTCTGGAGCTCCTCATCATATCTGTGATCTCATCCGGGACTCCGAACAACATTCGGTCACCAACATACATAACTCACATAGTACTATATCGTTACCGAACGTTAAGCGTGCGGACCCTACGGGTTCGAGAATGATGTAGACATGACCGAGATGCTTCTCCGGTCAATAAGCAATAGTGGGACCTGGATGCCCATATTGGTTCCTACATATTCTTCGAAGATCTTTATTGGTCGAACCTTTATGACAACATACGTAGTTCCCTTTGTCTGTCGGTATGTTACTTGCCCAAGATTCGATCGTCGGTATCTCCATACCTAGTTCAATCTTGTCACCGGCAAGTCTCTTTACTTGTTCTGCAATACATCATCTTGTAACTAACTCCTTAGTCACATTGCTTGCAAGCTTCTTGTGATGCTGTATTACCGAGAGGGCCCAGAGATACCTCTCCGTCATATGGAGTGACAAATCCCAATCTCGATTCACACCAACTCAACAGACACCTTCGGAGATACCTGTAGAGCACCTTTATGATCACCCAGTTACGAAGTGACGTTTGATAGCACACAAAGTATTCCTCCGGTATGAAGGAGTTGCATGATCTCATGGTCGAAGGAATATGTATTTGACATTAAGAAAGCAGTAGCATAAACTGAATGATTATATGCTATGCTAACGGATGGGTCTTGTCCATCACATCATTCTACTATTGATGTGATCCCGTTATCAAATGACAACTCATGTTTATGGTTAGGAAACCTTAACCATCTATCAACGTGCTAGTCTAGTAGAGGCTTACTAGGGACACGGTATTTGTTTATGTATCCACACATGTATTTAGGTTTCCGGTTAATACAATTCTAGCATGAATAATAAACCTTTATCATGATTAAGAAAATATAATAATAACCACTTTATTATTGCCTCTAGGGCATAATTCCAACACCACGAACCGGGACTAAAGGCCAACCTTTTTGGTGGTCAAAATTCCACGCGGGAGCTGAAACCTTTAGTCCCAGCTGGTGGTAGCAACCAGGACTAAAGGTGTCTTTCAATTAATTTTCATTTTGAAGAAATTATTTGACAGATTCAATTTTACAGATTGAAATTAATTCTTGTAAAATGCATAACAATTTGAAAACTAAACCAAATGAGTCGATTCAAATTTCTGTGGATTCATCTTGAAGATTTGTATCAACTAGTATCATTTTGGCAGGAAGTTACATAATTAATTTTGCACTTATTAATTAAATACAGTAATTGAAGATATTATTTTAAACTTTAAAAATTCATATCTTCAATTCTGTTTAGCCAAATGGAGCAAATAAGATGTCAAATTGTTTGTCTTAACATAACCTACACATTCATATTTTGTTTGGACATAATTGCATTGACTAACTCCTTTGTATAATTAAAATACTAGAATGACAGGAATAACTGAAAATTCATAACTTAATAAATAATTATTAAAAAATCATCTTTCAAATGCCAAAATGCCCTACCTCTTTGGTTGGATTCGGATGCTCCGGAGTCCACCTAGGAACACCCAAAACACATATATACCCTAACTCTTACAAAGATTCCCTCCAGTTTGTCCGAAGTGGGACTTTTCAGCTATAAGTCCGGAAACTCACTAGAGAGAAAGTGATGACGGTGAAGCTGGTCACATCCCAGAGTGGGATCTTGGGGTATAAAACTTTTTCTTCGCGTATGTCCCTTGCTTATGATTGCGCTATAACCATGCAAAATCTTCATCATTTTACAGGATGCTTGGGTGAGCGTTCACTGTGAAGGGAGAAATTTCATCAAACTTATTATAATCTTCTGACATGTCTGTCTTGTCCTCCTATCCCATGATATTTCTTTTCCCTGAAAGAACTATGTGGCGCTTTGGCTCATCTTATGATGTATTCGCTTCCTTATCTTTTCTTTTTCTCGGTTTGGTAGACATGTCCTTCACATAGAAAACTTGAGCCACATCATTGGCTAGGACGAATGGTTCGTCTGTGTACCCTAGATTGTTGTGATCCACTATTGTCATTCCGTACTGCGGGTCTATCTTTACCCCGCCTCCTGTCAGGTTGACCCATTTGCACCGAAGCAAAGGGACCTTAAAAGAAGGTCCACAGTCAAGTTCCCATATCTCCTCTATGTAACCATAATATGTGTCCTTTTTCCTATTGTTGTTTGTTGCATCAAAGCGGACACCACTGTTTTGTTTTGGTGCTCTTTCTATCTTGGGCGATCTTGTAAAATATATTCCCATTTATCTTGTACCATTTGAGAGTCAATATAGTCGAAGATGGCGACTTGGCCAACAAGTACAGCTGATCTCCAATAGTGGTGTTATTCATGAGATGTGTTTGCAACCAACCGCCGAAAGTCGCGATGTGTGTACGTTTAATCCAGGAGTCAGACTGCTCCAGGTTCTTGAAACGTACAATATCCATGTGTTCCTCGACATACGGAGCCACCAAGTTGGAATTTTGTAGAACTGTGTAGTGTGCTTGAGTAAAAGAATGTCCGTCCATACTTATTACTGCTTTCTTTCCTAGCGTGCCTTTTCCATTCAGTCTCGCCTCATGCCCCGACTGAGGAACACCAATTGGCTTAAGGTCAGGAATAAATCAACACAAAACTCAATAACCTCCTCTGTTCCATAGCCCTTGGAGATGCTTACTTCTGGCCTAACACGGTTATGAACATATTTCTTTAAGACTCCCATGAACCTCTCAAATGGTAACATATTTTGGAGAAATACAGGACCCAGAATGGTAATCTCTTTGACTAGGTGAACTTGGACGTGCGTCATAATATTGAAGAAGGATGGTGGGAACACCAACTCGAAACTGACAAGACATTGGACCAAATCATTTTGTAACAATGGTAGGATTTCTGGATCGATTACCTTCTGAGAAATTGCATTCAGGAATGAACATAGCTTCACAATAGCTAATCGAACATTTTCCAGTAGAATCCCCCTCAATTCAATCGGAAGTAATTGTGTCATAATCACGTGGTAGTCATGAGACTTTAGGTTTGGGAATTTTTTTTCTCTGCCATATTTATTATTCCCTTTATATTCGACGAGAATCCAGATGGGACCTTCATACTGCTCAGGCATTCAAAAAAGATTTCCTTCTCTTCTTTGGTAAGAGCATAGCTGGCAGGACCTTGATACTGTTTTGGATGCATGCCATCTTTTTCGTTCATGCGTTGCTCGTTCTCCCGTGCCTCCGGTGTATCTTTTGTCTTTCCATACATGCCCAAGAAGCCTAGCAAGTTCACGCAAAGAATCTTCGTCACGTGCATCACGTCGATTGCAGAGGGGACCTCTAGGACTTTCCAACAGGGTAGCTCCCAAAATATAGATTTCTTCTTCCACATGGATGCGTGTCCGTTAGCATCATTCGGAACAGAATGTCCGCCAGGACCCTTTACAAAGATTACTTTTAAATCCTTGAACATGTCAAATATATCTTCGCTAGTACGGTGGCCAGGCTTCCTCTGCTGATCTGCCTCACCTGTGAAATGATTGCCTTCTTTCTTAAGAGATGCCTGGTCGGAAAAAATCGACGATGTCCCGGGTACACATTCTTCTTAAAATTATCCAAATATATACTTTCAGTCTCATCTAAACAGTGTGTGCATCCATTGTATCCCTTGTTTATCTATCCTGAAAGGTTACTAACACTACAAGAAAATTAAGATACTGTGACGAAAGTCCGCGTGACGATGGTTGACAACGTCATGAAAATATCTAATGTGTGATATTTTGGAGGTAGCGTCACTGATTACTGTAAATGAGTGACGGTTAATGTCACTGAATTTCCTAAGCCACCGAGTGCCACCTGGCTGCCAATTTCTATGACGTTTTGGTAATTTCCGAGATGAACCTACTACAATCACCGATTATTACAAATGTGCGACGCTCATTTTTTTCATCGTGAAACTACTAGCAGTGGGAACCCCATAGAAGCTTCACGGCTTATTGAGCAGTAGGACCCATGTGTCAATGCTGGTAGTTGGACCCCGGCATAATTTTTTCATAGGTTATTGAGCATTGTTTTTTTTAATAGTTTGGGTTGCTTACCACATATGTCACGTGGTAAGTGATGCATTTTTTTCAACATAATACACATAAGTAGTGGCAAAATAAAGCTTACTGGTGCTGTCGTGAGCCCATGAATATGGCGTGCAGTTATTTTGTTCCATCTCAAGAAAGGGAATAATGAGAGAACTCAAGATACATGATAAATTGTATGTGGTACATGCCTTTTGTTTTTATTTTATCAAGATTGTACATATGGTACGTGGTACATGCTTTCTTCTTATTTTTTCATCAAAATATGTACATGATTACTATCTTTTTGTGTCAAAAAAATCAACTGTTTCTTTGACATAAGCGTATCAAACCAACTAGTTGAAGTAGAATCGATTTGCTCTACGGCGCGTAGAGAATGAAAACATATTTTTTTTAGACAACTGAAAACATATTTCTTGAAACGAGAGAATGAAAACTTTAGGACAACGCTAACACCCACACGTGTGGTGGGAGCCAAACCCGCCCACACGCCCTATAACACACAGACTGCGCCACGTCACCGCATGCACGCATGTGGGAATCTTTTTGGATTTTCAGTTTTTAAAATGTTTTATCTCTTAGATGAAAAATCCGATTGAAGATCCGTTTTCACAATTAAATCCCTTGTGACGAGATCTTCGAAACTATATCTCATATCAATATATTTCGGCGAATTTTTTTTGGGGTTAAAAGTTGCCATGTCTATTGCATATGAATTGCCATGATGTTTACACTAAAGTTGCCATGATATGTTTCAGCTATTTTCTTCTACATTTAAAAGTAAATTTTGACATATTATAAAACGGGGAATTAAGAAACTAGACTTGCCATGAACCATAAATTAAAATTGTCATGATACATGCATTTAAAATTGCCATGGTTCATACAAAAAATAATTTTCATGGTCAAAGTGCTAGAATTGCCATCATCAAAAAACTAAAATTGCCATGTTCTACAAACTAAAATTGCCACATGGCAACTTTAGTTTAAGCACTATGGCAACTACAGTGTAAACATCATGGCAACTTTTGAGCAAAAAAAAATTTTGTCGAAACATATCAACATGGGGTCTAGTTTTGAAGATCTCATTGAGACGGATTTAATGGTGAAAATGAATTTTTAATTTGATTTTTTAATTAGGAGATAAAACATTTTTAAATCAAAAACCAAAAAGATTCCTGCTGATGTCATATGTTCATACGTGGCAAAATGAGTGGTGATGGAGGCGTGTGGGCGATGTGCAAGATGCCACATGTGTGGGCGTTAGTTTTTTCGAAACTTTAAGTTGCCTAGGCGGGGTTGGCAATTTTGTTTGGGAGCGAAGCCCATTTAGCTATACAACGGCCGACCCTAATTTCATCATCCGATCTCGCGCCGTCCTTTTATTTCTCAACCCCGATCCAATCTTGCAATCTCCTCCGCCGCCCGTCTCCCACGTTCCCACTCCCATCCACCTGCACTGCCCCCACCATCGACGCAGCAACTCCCGCCACCGCCGGCATCGAGACCCCGAAGGAAGGCCCTGCAGCGGTGATAGTCAGGCTCGGGAGGACCAGCCCTCCGTGTACCTACTCTTCTCGACGTTCTCGGGCCGCACGTCCATCGAGTGATATCCGCTGCAGCTCTTGCGTTTCCTCCCCGACACTGCGATCCCTAACGCGGCCGAACCCTCCATCACGTTGACGCATGCGTCACGACCTTCGTGGCCCTCCTCCAACATCCACCGCGGTGGGAGTAGAGGTGCGGCCCTGCCATGATGGACACCTCCTTCCCGCGCTCCCCGCCCCTCCCGGCGTCTGCTCATCGTCGTCAGGCACCACGGTGAGCAAGGTCAACCTCCACGATGACTGGATCCGCCACCACTGTCACGAGGACGACTGTCCTCCACGGCCACCCCCTAGGCCCCTACCTGCCTAACCGCCGTCCAAGGGCTCCACCCGCGCATGGTCGGCAGATGTAGGGGTCGCCAGCCACCTCAAAGACGACGAGCACTGTGAGATACCATTTTCTCCATCTATTTCCCCTTTTATAGGACATCGAGTGAACTTTTGAAGTTTTGATCTACTGATGAACTAGGTGATGTGAAATTGGTGAACTAATTAGCTTACTAAGTTAATGAACACATAATTCGTAATGCTAGAATTTTGTGATAATGCTAGAATTTTGTGATAATGCTAGAATTTTGTACGGGTGCCAGTCTCGAGGTGGATGATGATGGCTATTACTTGCACTGAGCAGCAGCAGATAACTATGAAGCATCGACGATCCAGCCACCATCATGTTTTTTTCGTCTCTACAGGTAAGCCCTATTCCCGCCACTTCTAGTTGGTCTTTGCCTCCGATTGATAGGATCCCGATCTAACATCATTCCTCTCTATGTAGGATGAACAATGCGGCACTCCCTCCATCCGGTTCCAACAGCGCACGGTAGGTGCTACTCCATCTTCCTCCTCAACCATGTTGTTCCAAAATTTTGGATTGTTACAATCCACACCGTACTTAGTTTTGCATTGTTGCGTGTGTGCCAAAGTGCTACATAGGCAACAAGTTTGTTCCTTTTGTGTGATTAGACCCCTCATCAGCGAATCAATGATTGTTTTGCAAGTGGAGTAGTGCTCATGCCAGAATCAAGCATAGTTTGAAACATATGTCGTTCTCTCTAGATGCTAATAGGTACTAGTGTGATTGTTCCCCTCCCCTCTCTGTCTTCCCACTGTAAATAAACCAATATTGCTCTTACCCGCAAGTAATGGATCTGCATGGTTTAATATATGTGCTGATAGTTGTAATGGGGTTATAAGTCTTTGAAGAAGTCGTGGTGGAAAAAGAAGGGTTACAACAACTTTAGTTTCCTTCAAGAAATTAGGAGAAGAGACGACCAAAAAATGTTCCTAGCTTTGATGAAGACGAAAGCTATACAATTATGTTTGGGAGCCAAGAAAATACTCACTTGTTAATGTAGTCCTTAGTGCCCATTAGTGCTACTTGTTTCATCAGGTTTCTATGTAACTTGTTATTTCGGCTTATGTAGTATGTGAACTATGATTGTGATGTGTGTTGTGAAATAGGCAAGTTGTTTACAGATTAATTGCTTGTCATATGAAGTGAAAATATTATGTGTGGAAAATCGAAAGATGGATTGAACGAGTAGATTTTTTTTAAATAATTGGAGGAAAATGGATATGGCCCAACAAAGGCCCAATCAAATAATATTGTGCAACAAATTGCCCATGGCCTAGAAAATGGATATAAAATTTAAATCAACCAAATTATCGTGCTCGGCCCATTTAGAAATACAATGTGTATTGGGCCATCAAAAATCTAGTGACGTCGAACGTCACTGAAGGTCCCATATTGAGTGACATTTTGTGCAGGCGTCGTCACAAGGAGAAATCTGTGATGGGGATTCCGTGACGATGCTCGATCGTGACACACGAAAAATGTCACGTAGGGGTATTTCGTGACGCTTATGGATGTTCCATGACATTATTCAGCTCGTCATAGTTGGCCCGATCTCTTGTAGTTTAAGAGCAGGCCACTCATTGATGGTTACAAACAGCAACACTCGTAGGTCAAGTTCCTCCAGTTTGTGCTCATCCCACACACGTACACCTTTTTTTATCCCACAACTGTAAAAGTTCTTCGACTAATGGCCTTAGGTACACATCAATGTTGTTGCCGGGTTGCTTAGGGCCTTGGATGAGCACTGGCATCATAATGAACTTCCGCTTCATGCACAACCAAGGAGGAAGGTTATAGATACATAGAGCCCCAGGCCAGGTGCTATGCCTGCAGCTCTGCTTCCTAAAATGATTCATGCCATCTGTACTTAGACCAAACCATAAGTTCCTTGCATTAACTACAAAGTCCGGGAACTTCCTCTCGATTTTTCTCCACCGCGACCCATCAGTGGGTTGTCTCAACATCACGTCTTTCTTACGGTCATCTTTGTGCCATCACAACAACTTGGCATGCTCTTTGTTTTGGAACAAATGTTTCAACTGTGGTATTATAGGAGCATACCACATCACCTTGGCAGGAACCCTCTTCCTGGTGCGCTTGCCCTCAACATCACCAGGGTCATTGCGGCTGATCTTATAGCGGAATGCATCGCATACCGGGCATGCATTCAAATTCTCGTACTCCTCACAGCGGTAGAGGATGCAGTCATTAGGGCATCCATGTATCTTCTGCACCTATAATCCTAGAGAGCAGACAACCTTCTTTGCTTCGTACATACAGTCGGGCAATTTGTTATCCTTTGGAAGCACTTCTTTATTATTTTATGCAACTTTTCAAATCCCTTGTCAGATACACCATTCTCTGCCTTCCATTGCAGCAATACCACTGACCCAGCTTTTTCTTGTCATCTTCGCAATTTGGGTACAACAATTTTTGGTGATCCTCTAACATGCGCTCCAACTTCAACCTCTCCTTTTCAGTTTTGCAGTTTCTCTTTGCATCAACAATGGCCCGACCGAGATCATCAGTGGGCTCATCTGATGCCTCTTCTTCAGCTTCCCCCATTGTAGTACCATCGTATTCAGGAAACCTAGGATAGTTGTCATCATCCTCTTCTTCTTCATTGTCTTTCATTATAACCCCTCTTTCTCCGTGCTTGGTCCAACAGTTATATCCAGACATGAAACCGGACCGAAGCAGGTGGCCGTGAAGGATTTTTGAGGTAGCGTAATCCTAATTATTCTTACAGGCACCACATGGACAACACATAAAACCACTCCGCTTGTTTGCCTCAGCCACACACATCAAATTATGCAGGCCATTAATGAACTCGGGACAACGTCGGTCATCGTACATCCATTGCCCGCTCATCTTCATTATACAACATCGAAGTGACCAAATTAATACAAGTTCATCACATTAAAACAAAAGTAGAGTAGTGACCAAATGTTATTACTGCAAAAATATATACATAAAGTTCATACATACTTCTCATTAAACAACATACAACTATCTAAAGCATTTAAATGCAACAACAAATGCGATCAAAATCGCAACTAAGGTAATAATTGATCCAACAGCATAATGATACCAAGCCTCTTTATTAATGGCATATTTCCTAATCTTTCTAATCTTCGCGCATTGCATCCATCTTGATCTTGTGATCATCGACGACACCGGCAACAAACAATTCCAATTTCATCTACTCATCTTCAATTCTTTTCAAATTTTCTTTCAAATAATTGTTTTCTTTTTCAACTAAATTTAACTTCTCGACAAGAGGGTTGGTTGCAATTTCCGGTTCACATACCTCCTAGATAAAAATATATATGTCAACTTGATGGGCATAACTGTCATAAACACGAAATGAAACAAATAGTTATAAAAGATAATATACCACATCCGAATCATAAACCGGATGAGGGCTGACTGGGACGGATATCAAAACCATCACACTATATATAACAAACAATCAAACAAGTAAGAAAAGTATACAAGTAACTATCTAAATCATACAAATAAGGTTTTTTTTTTACAAAAAGGATAAGAACAAGAGGCTCACCAAGGTGGTGCTGGTGACGGGATGGCGCGGGCGATCGACGGCGGTGAGGACGGGGACGGGAAAGCACTAAGTAAACCACACCTGCACATATGCAAACTAAGAAGTTAATTTGAGCTCAAATTGCATATAAATCAAATAAACTCCTACATAATTACTCCCAAACTAAAACCCACAAATCACTATACTTATAGAGCATGAAACGAGTTAAACTAGCAATGAGAGATGATAGGATGAAGTTGCTAACATTTTAGAACCCTTGGATAGATGGGGTGCCTCCAATCTTGACAAATCTTGGCAAAAATGGAGGATGAACTCGAGCTTGGGGAAGGAAACAAAGAGGAGAGAAAGTTTGGACTCCGGCTGGACGAAGCAGCTTTATATAGGGAAGACTTTTATCCAACCTGGACTAAAGGGGCTCGCAGGGGCCCCGCCTCTGCGAGCCCCTTTAGTCCCGGTTGGTATCACCAACCGGGACTAGAGGTCCCATTTGAACATGGACTAATCCTGGTCGTGCCCCCGTCCGCTCCTAGCCGTTGTAATCGGGACTAATGCTCACATTAGTTCTAGGCCCAAACCCGGCCGGGACTAGTGCTCTGGATGAAAGGTCAGTTTTCTACTAGTGTGTGTCTGCCTGCTTCAATTAACAATTACAAAGGTCATTGTCAATGGTGTGCCGGGACGAAGTTTTGCCCATGCTTGTGGGTTGCGGCAGGGGAGCCAATCTCCCCCCTACTTTTTGTTATCACCATGGAGGTCCTAATGACGCTATTCACAAAGTCCATGGTGGAGGGAGCGGTCAGTTCTTTCGCCGGTGTCTCTGCCACACAACGCCTATCGATTTACGTTGATGATATGGCTCTATTCATCAAGCCCACTACTAAGGAGATGAACTTTGTTGGTGCCGCGCTTGAGATTTTTGGGGAAGCCTCGGGATTGAAAGTAAACTACAGGAAGTCTTTAGCTATTCTTATCCGAGGCTCTGAGATTGATCGAAATCGGATGGCTGGGATTCTGCAATGCGACATTGGAGTGTTCTCATGCAAATACCTAGGTATTCAGCTAGACATTTCGCAACTGACCAAAATGGAGTGGTAACCTATGCTTGATGAGGTTCGACACTTTGTCCCGGCATGGCAGCATGGGCTTATTCAGAGACCGGGCAGGATCATCCTCATCAAGTCTGTCATTGTGGCATGCCCTATACATCAACTCATGATCTTGGAGGTGCCGCAATGGGTCTTTGAGGACATCAATAGCTGGCTACGCTCCTTCTTCAGGGCTGATAAGGAAAAGTCACACGGTGGGCAGTGTTTGGTCACATGGAACTCGATATGCCGCCCGCATTCCTTTGGAGTATTGGGAGTGAAATCCCTAAAGCTACAGGCGATTCCTCTCCGGGTATGCTGGGAGTGGCTAAGGAGAACTGATGAGGCTAGCCCGTAGCAGGGCTGAAACTCATGATTGATGACGGCGTGAGGGAGGTCTTTGATAGCCTCATCTCCATTTATGTGGGCGATGGGAAGAGGATCTTGTTCTGGCGAGATCGATGGATAACTAGGCGTACCACGGCTGAAATCGCCCCATCCATCATGAGTGCAGTTCCTAGGCGCACACAAAATCACAAAACATACGCTCTATGCATCAGGCGTTAGCAAACAGAAGATGGGAACTGGATATTCTAGAGGGCTGAGCTTCACGATGCAAATGAAGTTGTACATGCTATAGCAGGCTATTTCACTTGTCAAGAGGAATGAGGGGAGGCAGGCTATCTTCACCTGGCCGAGCGATAGCTCGGGATCGTACACGGCGAAATCGACCTACAAATGGTTGTGCATGGGCCTTATGACATTCGGCTCGGTCGCGTACATTTGGAAGTTTTGGGCACCGCTGAAGTGGAAACTCTTCATCTATTTGGCCGCACTACCAGAATCAGCGGCTATGCCTATGGCTAAGGCATACCCCCGTCGGCATAGAATGCATCGGCGTATTCTTGTCAGGCCATCGGCGTACTAAAGCCGTCGGCATAGCAGCATATGCCGACAGCTTCCGTACAGCCGTCGGCGAAAAAAGGATGAGATGGCAGCTGACGGCGCCGTTGCGAAGTCCGACCAACCATGAACTGCCACATGGCATGCTATGCCTACGGCTTTGCTGTCGGCATATATGCAAATCTATGCCTACGACTTTGCTGTCGGCATAGCATGCCACATGGCAGCTCATGGTTGCTCCTAGCCGTGAACTATGCCTACGGTTTGCCGGAAGGCAACTATGCCGACGGCTTTGCAGTAGGCATACATGCCACACGACAGCCATCTATGCCTACGGCATAGCCGTCGGCATACTTGCTGACCAGAACAAAAAAAGATTAGCCAAAAAGGCTAGCTATTTACAAATGCTTATACAGACATGATTCAACAACCATGGATTTGCAAACACAGACCATAGAATATTTTTTATGTACATAACATTTCCATTCTAAGAATCCACAACAACATTAGAGGAGGCCCAGGGGCGGCGGTGGGGGAGACAAGGCTGCAACGATGGAGGTGGCATACAGTCAGTATAACAAACCGAAGATCCTACACATGAGGATGAATATGTAATCTATACACTGAATTTACCAAAAGAAAATCGCCTAGAATAGGGGCATCTAACTAAAAAGCAAAAAATTATTGCTTTTGCTGAACATAACTTGTCATGTTGGTGCTTGAACCAAACAATGCTACTATCAAGCATCAGTTGTTGTTCATGGCAAGCTCCAAAGAGAAAGAAATTGGTCTCTCATTGTGACTGATGATACTTACTCATATAAATTTTCAGTCATAGTAAAACCAAAAAACCGACGCATATGTATATACAGAAGATGCAAGTGTCATCGAGTTGGTTTTAGTCAAAGTAAAAACAAAAGGACACATCCAAAACTGAACCAAGGGTGGTGCTGATTCATGTGTATGAACAGATTGAGGTGCCATCCAGTTGGTTTCTGTCAAAATTCAACCAAAAAAATTGACACATACAAACTGAAGAAAAGTGTGGTGCTGATTCATATGTATCTATGTACAGGAGATGCAAGTGCCACCAAGATAGATAGTTTCGGTCAAAGTAAAAAACAATTGGACACATACAAAATGAAGCAAATCGTCGTGCTTTTTCATGTGTACATACAGAAGATGCAAGTGGTATCCAGAATTTGTATATAGGTAGTACACTCATGTGGTGAATTTTGTGAATCTATACTCTACGTCTACCAAAAGGATCGCTCCCCTCACATGCAAATATAATTCAGTCCAATGGCTTTCTTCTCCCCTCACATGTATAAGACAAGAGCAGACCATCTAAACAGGCGAATCAGGCCTTCATCTTGGGAGGGAGGCGAGTGCTACCTGTTGCCGTGTTGTCGTCGAGCTTTGGTGGTCCTCCTCCTCCTCCTCCTCGAGCAGGATAATGTTGTTCCTCCCCTACACTCCAATGGCCATCTTCTCCAAGGACATCTACGAGGGCAGAACACACCATTGATGCAAGTGTCACCAAGATAGTTCCAGTCAAAGTTAAAGCAAATGAACAAATGCAAACTGAACCAAACCGAGGTGCATATTCACATGTGTGTGTGTGTAGAGATGCAAGTGCCATCTGAATTTTGGGGAACCAAAGCGTGGCTGTTGTTGTTGCTACTTTAGCAGCAAAAGCTTCCTCGAAATCAAACGAGGAGCAAGTTATTTTAGCAGCAG
Source organism: Thinopyrum elongatum (assembly GCA_011799875.1). Classification (NCBI taxonomy): domain Eukaryota; kingdom Viridiplantae; phylum Streptophyta; class Magnoliopsida; order Poales; family Poaceae; genus Thinopyrum; species Thinopyrum elongatum. The sequence continues at coordinate 598,053,907 of CM022303.1, read as the reverse complement.
CGCATACTAGTAATTGGCTAGGACCATTATTATTGCACAACCATTCGAGGACGGAGGCAGACACACCAATCTCACAAGGCTCTACTGGAGAAACAAAAGCATAGGATATGTGATGCTATCAATCTTAGCACAAGAAGAAGAAAAACACAGCCTCTCCGATATAATGGATGGATGCATCATGCACAATCATCGGTTCCATCATTGCAGCACTTGTTGACCAACAAATCAAATATAACGGTAGTTCCATTGGTTCAGCCAACAACTTAACAAAAGTTTACTTCCCACTACTAATTTTGCAACTTGTCATAATAAAGAAAACAGAGCAGAGGAAGGACTTGTTCATACATATCCCTCTAGAATTTCTTCACACAAGAGGATTTGCATCAGATATTCCTCTACTTAGCAGCAGCAGTAGTGAGCAGAGGAAGGAGGCAGAGGAGATGGAGGTGCTACCTGCCGAGCTGGGTCATCATGGCCGTGCTTGAGCTCGGCAGGCCCCACCTCCTCGAGTAGGACAGGGCCACCAGCTAGGTGTGCCCCTCGTCCTCCGCCTCCTCGAGTAGGAAGGACGGCGCTCTCCTGCCATCGTCGCCGTCCAGACCGTGCCAAGGTGACCTGGAGCAAGGGAAGGAAAGGAGAAGGTGAGGTGGGGAGGGTGGATCCGGGCGAGGAAAGAGGGGAAGGACGTACCTACGCCATGCTGGTAACGGATCTGTCGAGCTCTGGCCTCGCCATCGCCGGATGTGGCTGATCCCGGCGATGTTAGGGGTGGCGGCCAAAACCCTAGATAGCCACGGGGACAGTGGAGGGCGGGAGCACCGATTCTGGACGGAGGGGAAGGTGGAGCGGACCTAGGGGAGCTCGGGGGCGTGCTGCGCGCCGCCGAAGCTCGCCGGAACTGCCTGGCGTGGGTGGCGGCGGCGGCAGCGAGGGAGAGAGGTTCGTGGGGGAGAGAGGAGTCGCGAGAGACAGAGAGGTTCGAGGGGAGAGAGCGAGGTAGGGGTTGGGTGGGCTCTTTTTTCTTTTTCTTTTTTTTCTTCTTTTCTCTAGATGGATGGATGGATGTGGGGTGGACAGCTAGATGGATAGATGGATGGATATGCGCCATGTCATCGATCCATGGCAGAAAGGTTTCCAACAATAGAAACCTAGCTCATACAATTGTGTTCTCCCTTTTGTTTTTCTTCTACTTTTTCTACCCTCTTGGATTGACCGTCGACGATCCTTGAGGGGAGAGGAGGGCGGCGAGGAGGAGATGGTGAGGTGAGGTGGGGAGGGAATGGATCGGGGAATGGTGCGTTCGGTATGACGACTATGAGTCCGGACGGGGACCTACAGACGGTCGCACAGAACATCTCTTCGGCTTTCCATGTCACCGTTGACGATGACACGTGCGACTTCCCTCACCATCGAACGACGGCACTAAAGGAGGGGCAGGCCCTACCACCAGGGGACGACTGTACCTCGGCGGCATGCCGGATCCAGCCGTTAAAATCAACAAAAAGTCATACGATGCCGGAAATCCTCGGGACCTGGCACAGTGTCGTCATATGGTCCATGTAGGGTGTGGTGAAAGTTTTACCGCATTTTGTAGAAGCCTGACCGAAGGTCGCTTGTAAACTGCACCATCTCCGAGGTGGTATCTGGCTATCGAGAGAGAACGTGTCCGGTTTGTGAAGGAAGTGCATTGCCCGTTGCTCCGTTGACCTCGAAACTTCTCGTGCTATCAAAGGGGGCAATTGCATGACACGTGCCAGTACATAGCATTTTTTGGGCCCGCCTGCAATATTTGAGACATTTACTGCATCCGTAGGGTTTCAATGCAGGAATTGTAGATCTGCATGGCGGCCACGTGAAATGATGTCCAGAAGTGGTTTGTCAAATCATATATGATGTCTTTGCGGTATCTGTAGGCCTAGTGCAACCCAAGGAGGGGCATACCCTACCACCGAGAGGCGAATGTACCTCGGCGGCATGCCGGATCCAGCCGTTAAAATCGAACAAAAATCATACGATGTTGGAAGTCCTCGGGACCTGGCATGGTGTCGTCATATGGCCCTTGTAGGGTGTGGTGAAAGTTTGAGCGCGTTTCGGAGAAGCCTGACCGGAGGTCACTTGTAAACTACTCCATCTCAGAGGTAGTATCTGGCTATCGATAGAGAACGTGTCCGGTTTGTGAAGGAGGTGTGATGCCCATTGCTTCATTGACCTCGAAGATTCTCGTGCTCTCAAAGGGGGCCATTGCATGACACATGCCAGGACATGGCATTTTTCTGGGCAGCCTGCAATATTTGAGACATTTATTGCATCCGTAGGGTTTCAATGCGGGAAATTGCAGATCTGCATGGCGACCACCTGAAATGATGTCCAAAAGTGGTTTGTTAAATCACATATGATGTCTTTGTGGTATGTGTAGGCCTAGTGCAACCAAAGGAGGGGCAGGCCCCACCATCGTAGGGTGAATGTACCTCGGCGGCATGCCGGATCTAGCCATTAAAATCCAGGGTAAATCATACGATGCCGAAAATCCTCAGGACCTGGCATGGTGTAGTCATATGGCCCTTGTAGGGTGTGGTAAAAGTTTGCGGATGTTTCGTAGAAGGCTGACAAGAGGCCGCTTGTAAACTACACCACTCCAAGGTAGTATCTGGTTATCGAGAGAGAACGTGTCCGGTTTTGTGAAGGAAGTGTGCTGCCCGTTGCTCCGTTGGTTATTTCAACCCTCTATCACACTTGTATACATATATTAAGACACAATGCAAGTTTTGGTGGTATTGCTACCCCCGAAGGCCCCCGACCGGCCTAACCCTAGCCCCGTTGACCCGGAGATCTAGGCCTTTGACTTTCACCGGACGGCCTTTGACCAACGGACTTTTCCACCTGGTTGTGATAGGTCAGCCCATAGGAACATTTCAGAACAAGGTCTGGGCCCAACCCACCATCTGATCCCCCTCGTGTCGACCCGACGCGGCCGTTTCCTCCCTCCAAATGCCAGCGACATCGCCTTCCGTGAAGGGGGTCACACTCGGGATCCGCATGATGGGTGTTTGCACCAGACAACACACTTCTAGACATGTAAGAGGACCCAGCGCAAGATTTGGTTGCATAGCTAGCCCCCGAAGGCCCCTGGCCACACTCCTAGACACACGAAGAACAATCCATAGTGGGGGATTTTTTCACATACTCTTGCATCTTTAAAAAATATAAGAAATAGCCACGCCTATTATATCACATGTGTCTGCACTGTGTAAAAATTTCATGAATTGATCACGCTCCGAGTGTTCAGAAATATTCATGCAACGCCAAAACCGCAGAGGGATTACTTCGATTTCATTGCCGTCCGTGAGGAGGGGGGACCTCACACCGGAGCCGCGTATTGCCTCTTCAGACATGCCACCACACCTTAAGACATGTATGAGGACCCGGCGCGATGCTCTGGTGGCATTGCTACCCCCCAAAGGCCCCCGACCGGCCTAACCCTGGACAAGTTTACCCGGAGATCTACGCCTTTGACTTTCGCCGGACGGGATTTGACCAGTGGACGTTTTCATCTGGTTGTGATAGGTAAGCCCATAGGAGCACTTGAGAACAAGGTTTGGGCCAAACCCACCATAAGATTCCCTCCGTGTCGACCCAACGTGGCCGTCTCCCCCTCCAAACGCCGATGGCATCACCGTCCATGAAGGGGTCACACTTCGGAGCCGGTTGCCGGGTGTTTGCGCCTGCCACCACAATCCTTGAAACAATCTGACGGATGTAGATATAAATTTTGTCTCGATTGGCCAAGAAAAAAAATTATACAAAAAATTCAAAACAAAAGGGTGTTTTCTGTAAATTTGAAGCAAACATGATTTAAGTTTGTTCAAATTTGAAACATAGTATAGCAACAGAATCCTTTAAAGATTCTGATAAAAAACCATATAAAATTTTCAAAATCGATACAAGTATCAATTACTTATGATTTTAACAAAGTATAAGGACCTATATGCAAAAGTACATCAGATCACATTTCTAACATACTCAAAAAGAAAAACAAACTGGATATTCATAATCTATGAAAAATTCTACCCCAAGTCGATGTATAATTTGTGTATGTTTAAGTTTAGATAAGATAGATTTAAATTATTCAAATTTTAACATAAAAAAATAAAAATAATTTAAAATAAAAAACAGATGATATCTATGCCTACGGCCATGCCGTAGGCATAATTCTCAGGGCTACCAGGAGGCGCCATGTGGCGGGGCTATGCCTACGGCCTTGCCATAGGCATAGATGAAAAACTATGCCTACGGCTTTGCCGTCGGCATAGCTCTGCCACATGGCAGCTCCTAGTAAAAAAAAAGATGATATTTATGCTGACGGCCGCCGTCAAGGCCGTCGGCATAGATTTAACGGCGACAGCCCGCTGTCTGTCCCCGGGCCACCAGGGCCACATCTATGCCGACGGCCTAACTATGCCTACGGCAGCCGGTGGCATAGATAAGGCCGTAGGCATAAAAGGTTATTCCGGTAATGCCGTGCAATACCGGGTCTGAACCTCCGATCATCGAGCGCAGCACAGACAGCAAGAACAGGCGTCTGCGTGCTACACTTGTCTCCGTGATGAAGACAACGTGGACCATATACTGATTTAATACGCATATGCCAGGGTGGTGTGGTATTTGACCCTTAGCCACTTCAGGATGGCCATTGCCAACCCCTCCTTGCGTAATACGATGGTGCGCGCAAGGATGGACTACAGCCCGGAACAACTTCAACAGGAGGGCTTGGAGAGGCTTTGTCTCACTCTTCATCATCACCGCATGGTCACTTGGAAGCAGAGGAACGCTAGGGTGTTTGGGAGGATGGCGCAGCAACTCAACCCAACACAACTGGAAGAAGGCCAGAGTAGGAGGTTCAGATCGATTAGTGAGAGAGTAGCCCTATATATGTAGCTTGTAGGTGTTGGAGTGGGAGTTCGATCTAGCCCTTGTTCGCATGGTAAGTGTTAGATCTTCTTGTAAACTGTTTTGCTTTCTTCTTAAAAATATGTTACGCCTTTGGCATACTTCCGAAAAAAATATTTAGTAGTTTCTGTAATAAAATTTATGCTTGTGTGCATCTGCAGCTGGGCTGGTAAATTTGACCTTATCTTCCTGTCCAAACTAAAAAAATATCTTCAGCTTTGTGCTAAAAATATAGGGTCTTTTACATATGTGTCCCTAACTGGAACTCACTACTTATATTTGTCTCTAATTTCGAAGCCTGCTCAAATTTGCCCGTCTGCTGTTATATGCACTTATAGAAATGCCCTTATGGGATGTTACTATCCGGTCAAAGGGCTTTGACCGTCCTGAAAAAAATAGTAAAAAAATCTGAAGTTTTGTGGGATCAAAGATACTCAGGTTCTCAAGATGCGTGCAAATTTTCGTGCTGTTTGGACAATCCAGGAGCTCGTGGGGACGAAAAGATAGTAAATATGTACGTTTGTGAACAGTAAATAAAAAAAATAGTAAGAAAATTCAAAAAAAATATGAAAATTTTTGGCATCAAAGAGGCTCGGGTCCGCACGGTGCGTGCAAATTTTTGTTGTGTTTGGACACTGTAGGAGCTCGTGAAGAAAAAAACAAAAATTAGCTCGGGAAAAAACTTAGGAAAAAATGACTTTTTTTGCTAGAGCTCCTCGCATTTCATTTATTCACAAAAATTTGCAAGCACCTTGTGCACCAAAGCCTCTTTGATGCCAAAAATTTTCATAATTTTTTGAATTTTCTTGTTATTTTATTTCAAATTTACTGTTCACAAGCGTACATATTAACTATTTTTCCTCGCCACGAGCTCCTGGAATGTCCAAATAGCACGAAAAATTGCACGCACCTTGCGCACATGAGTATCTTCGATCCCACAAAATTTTAGATGTTTTAGATTTTTTTGCTATTTTTTTCAGGATGGTCAAAGCCCTTTGACCGGATGGTAATAGCACAGAAGGGCATTTCTATAAGTGCACATAACGGCAGAGGGGCAAATTTGAGCAGGCTTCAAAATTAGGGGCATATATGAGTATTATAGGTGGTTTGAGTTACGAAAAGAAATACAAATGGCCCAAAAATATATTATGCAGCTTGTAGGTGCACCTGTCGTCACAGTTGGAAGTATGCAATATGAGTCATAGTTTTGGAGGTATACGGTTTACTAGAAGCAAACTCGCGCTTTGTTGCGCCGATAAATCATTGTGATGATTTAGATTATGGTGTTTCATGATAATCAACAGCAATCGGCAAAATTATATATCCATCTCAACCAAGCACGATGCAATGCAATAAAAGATTGAAAAGCAGCAAATAGTAACTGAATTGGTTTTTTTGTTGTTGCGGATGACTGCATTGGTTTTTAACAATACAATGAAGCCAGTGGTATATTGTATACAAAGGACCACTTCAATGATGTCAATACAACACCCAATACGCGTGTGACGGAGCCAAGTCTGGCCACAGGTACAACTAATGGGTTTACAATTATGAGGTGCAAGTTTTACATGGGCATTTGTGGTGGCATAACCAAGTTGCCAAAATGAGGCGTCATATACATGCATGCGCCCACACGTATGCTATGTCGATCTGCACCGGACTTACTTTCTCATAGCTGAGCATGAGTTTGACACATGCAACCTACAGAGTTTAAATCGGTAGGGAGTAACCATGTTCGAAATAGGAAAATCCGCCTTCAAATTGTTCTGCTAAGTCAAGTCCAAAATTCCGTTCTTCATATAGGCTTTTTGATAGAATTGGCTTATAGTTAAGTTCTGAGCATATAAAATTCAAAATAAAACGACTATAATATGTCATTTTCATGCATAGTTACCCATGTTAGCTACCCAAGTCTTTTGGTTGGTCTAATAATATCGAACTTTGTATGGCATTTCAGGTGAGAATAGAGAGCCTGTGTTTTCAGAAATTAAAAACATTATAGGTTTGTATTTGAGGGAGTAGGGAATGGTTTTGGCGCCGCACGCCTCCATCACCACACGCCAAACATGTAACCACACAATGACAAAGTTGTCGAGCTTCAATTGAAGCTGGATGCACCGATGACAGAGGTGATGAGCTTGGACTAGGGAGAACATAGTTGGCGAGCTTGGACAGGGGAGGTGGAGAGGCTGAGATAGGGAGTGAAGGAGAGAGATCCATCGGTAAAAATGTTATCAACGCCGACCTATGTAAATATCCTATAGGTGTATGTTGTCCATGATCGATGTTGGACCGCTACGTTGAGATTAACTGATTACAATGTACTCCTCTGTTCATAAATATAAGATGCGTTTAAGAGACTTATGTCACTTGGGAGGATGAAAAGACAAAGATAAAAGAAGAATGAGTTGGCGATGACGTTGATGAGCAACACCCCAAGTAGACGCGTCAGAGACCACGAGGAGGATATCAAGAGTATCAAAACCTCTTGGCCCTACTTGACGTTGTTGCCATTGCTGTCACCACCAATAGCAATTGTGATGACCAACTTGCTAGACAGCTGTTGGAGCATCGGAGGCTGATCTCGGAGAAGAACAATTCGATGCCGATTGAGCTGCTCAACGACGACGAAGGTGACGAAACCATGACATGGAGTCAAACAGTAGCAGCTTGTCGCGGCCGACTATCAACTTCGAAGGGACAGAATAAGAGTGATTTAATGGTAAAAAAAACTTGACAGTGTCGTCTAATGTGCATAAAAATCCTTAAGGTATATGTTAAACACAATTGATGTTCGGCCACTAGAACATATATGTCGTCTAATTATGTAACTTTCTACGGTCCTCCCATTATCTTCCTTTTATTAATGAAAATTAAACAGCATGGGGATTCCGTTACTGTTTGCGCATAAAAAATATTAAAATCTCTACTACTTCTCTACTACTTAAAATGAACACAAAGTTCCCATTTCATCTTTCTTCCCACCACCCTTTCGTCCAAGCTTCCCCGTATAATAATCAATCACCTTAATTTACTTACCTTTTAAACCAGTTCCACTTTAATTTACTTTCCAAACTTCTGATCAAAATATAAGGTAAATCATGGGCAAAATTTGATGAACATTTATTTACACAATTGCATATTATGGATAGGTAAATCACAAGATAACGTACTAGAATACTTATATCCCATTGCAACACACGAGCATTGTTCTAGTTAAAATAAAAAATCACTAAAAAGTCTTAATTTTTTACTTAATTTAATTTCTTTAATCATGTTTTGAAATGTTGGGAGATTAAAGGATAAATGTCCAGTGAGGACATCTCCTTGCTTGCTTTTTCATTGACTGATTCTACACTACTAGGGAAAACCTTATACACAGAATCTTAGCAGCAGCGCGGTACAGGAAGAGGCGCTACTGCTAATTAGCAGTAGCGAGGGTAAAAAACAGGCACTACTGCTACCGACTTAGCAGTAGCACAGCTCGGTGGAACCACGCTGCTACTAAAATTGACCGACCGTTCCCGCCACCCTAGGTTTAGCAGCAGTGCACTCTAGCTAACCGCGCTACTGATAAAGCAATAGTAGCAGCGCGCTTTTTTTGGGTGACGCTACTGCTAATTTTGAAACTGGCCACATGGCGGGCCCCTCTTAGCAGTAGCGCGTGTGTCAGAAGCGCAGTGCTGCTATCTTATTAGCAGCAGCGCGGTTTACGACCAGCTATACTGCTAAGCCGCAGCATATACCACATTTTCCCTCCCCCCTCCCCCTCCCCCATCCTCTCTTCCTCACTTTCCCCTACCTCCCACCCCCTCTCTCCCTCACTTTGCTTCTTCCTCACTACTTCTCCCCCCATTACTCTCCTTCTTCTACCTACCTTTCTCTCTCTTTATTACTCCTATCTAACTACACCACCTCCATTAATGCATCTCCTTTCTCTTTTTCCTTCCCCCTCCACTAGTTGAAGTTGTCTCCTCCCAAACTAGCTAGCTAGGTAGATGTAGCATTTAGTGAAGTGACTTATGTACCCCCTAACTAGATCTAGCCTTGTCAAGAAGAGCTTTGTCCACTTTTGATCTCCCTACTACATCATCATCTCCACCGTGTGCTCGATCTCGAGATAGGTGATTAAAAATTTATGCTTTTGCAAGAATGGAAATATGTGTATGTGTGTGCGATATTACATAATCGGGCGATATGATGGAAATTGTATGTGTGGCATGAGTTGACGCCGAATTGTGCTTGTTAGTTGCCTATGTTTTGTCGAAATGTCGATTTATTTCCGTTTCGGCGAATTCCGGGCAAACTCTATATGTCCTATTTTTAGGAAAGGTCATGCCGAATTTTTGTATGACTTTGATGCATGCACGCATTTTTATAATCAATTTGTTTATTATTACCGTGCAGGCATTCATGATGGTCAGTGGAATGATGGTGGACAGGTGGTTGCGGTCGGCGGTGCAGGGCATGAAAGAAAATAACCTGACAGAGGTTTCATGTCTGTGTCGAAGATGCAAAGGACGAGTTTGGCTCAACCCCTATGACGATGGTCGTGTCGAAGCGCACCTGCTCATGACTGGTTTCATGGATGGCTATACTCGGTGGATAATTGAAGATGAGGATGATGTTGTTGAGGACGCCGACGGGGCAGGCAATGACGACACGGGGCAAAACGAAGAGATGATCGATAATGGCGGCGGGGAAGAGGCCGGACATGGCGGCGGAGAATGGGCCGGACAGGGCGGCGGAGAAGGGGCCGGACACGGCGGCGGAGAGAACATGGACTCCACGCCGCAGAGTTCGTCGGTACAAAGTTCAATCGTGCGGGACCCTCATGTTCAAGCACTGCTTCGCAAGGAGATGAGTACTGAGAGAGCTGCTTCTAGAGAGGAGGCCAAGCTGTTGCAACTGGTGGTAGACTCGAACACTCCATTGTATCATGGTTGCAATCCTGAGGTGACCCGCTTGAGTTTCACGCTCCAACTCTTGAAGACGAAGGCTAAAAACAAATGGACCGACACTAGCCTCGATGAGCATCTCAAGTAACTAAAGGATGTTCTTCCCGCGGGGAATCTTTGTCCCACTAGTGTGGATGAGGCCAAGAAGATCGTGTGCCCTCTTGATCTGCCGCACGTTAGATACCATGCATGCATCAACGATTGCATAATTTATCGGAAGGAGCACGCGGAAAAAACAAGCTGTCCGGTGTGCAATGCTTCTCGATACAAGAAGGCCGGGAAGAAATCTTCCCAGAAAGTTGTACGGTACTTACCGATCACTCCCTGTCTCCAGCGGTATTTCGTAGATCCCAAGGAAGCAAAGCTCATGCGCTGGCATGCGGAGAGGAAGAAGCCCGACGATGGAGATGATCCGAAGCTGAGACACATCAAGGATGGAAGCCAGTGGAGAGCGTTGAACAACGAATATCGGTATTTCGAATGTGATGCAAGGAACATCGTGCTCGGCGCGTGTACCGATGGCATGAATCCGTTTGGCAACCAGAACACCAACCATAGCACATGGCCCGTGTTTGTATGGATGTACAACCTCCCCCCTGGTGATGCATGAAGTCAAAGTACATTCACATGAGCATGCAGATTCAAGGGCCGAAACAACCGGGAAATAATATTAATCTATATCTGGGGCTACTTCAAGACGAGTTAGACACGTTATGGAAAACACCGGCCAAGACATGGGACGCCAGCAAAGGCGAGTATTTCTATATGAGAGCCGTGCTGATCACGACGGTGCACGACTATCTCGGTTACGGATATGTCGCAGGCCAGGTGTGCCATGGATATTGCGGATGCACGCGGTGCATGGATGATACGACGTCTCAGCAGCTAACGTCAAGGAAAGATGGCGGGTCTGGGAAAATCGTGTACATGGGGCATCAAAGATGGCTCGAGAAGGACGACCCATGGAAAAACCGTGGAGATCTATTCAATGGTGATGCTGAGCATCGAGGACCTCCACGTAAGCGGAGCGGCGCCAAAATCGATGAGCTGTTGAAAAACTGGGAACAGTGCCCCGCACCGAAAAAGACGATGAAAAAGACGCCGGAGCCGCTGCTGAAGGTATGGAAGACGAGGTATGTGTTCTGGGACTTGGAGTACTGGCACAAACTCGACACACCTCATTGCCTTGATCAAATGCATATCTGTAAGAATGTCCTTGAGAGCTTGCTCGCGACACTGATGAACATGCCGGATAAGGCCAAGGATGGGCCGAAGGCAAGAAAAGACTTGCAAGATTTGAAAATCAGGGAAGATCTGCACATGCCGCCCCGTAAAAAGTCAGACGAGACAGAGACGGAGACAGAGGCGTGGGAGAAGAAGGGCAAAAAAGTAAAGGAAGAGTATTGTTGCCCCCCTTCTTGCTTCACCTTAAGTCCGGCTGAGATCGATCAATTTTTTAAGTGCCTTACCGGAGTCAAAGTTAGTTCCGGTTACTGTGGCAAGATAAGCAGATATCTAGACACGAACAAGAAAAGGTTCAGCGGGATGAAGTCCCATGACTGTCATGTGATGATGACATAGATACTACCCGTTGCCCTTAGAGGGATAATGGACAAGCACGTCCGTGACACGCTTATTGATCTCTGCATCTTTTTCGATGTCATCTCTCGAAAGTCGATCAGTGTGAAGCAGCTCCGAAGGCTACAGGAAGAGATCGTTGTGATACTGAATGAGCTTGAGATGTACTTCCCGCCCGCGTTCTTTGACGTCATGGTGCATCTGTGTGTCCATATTGTGGACGACATAATAGACCTGTGGCCGTCATTCCTGCACAACATGATGCTGTTTGAGAGGATGAATGGAATCATCAAAGGATTCGTACGTAACATGTCCCGTCCGGATGGAAGCATCGTCCAGGGCTATCTGACACAAGAGTGCATCTCTTTCTGCGAGAATTTTCTATATGGCGCAGACCAGCCGCCTGTTGTTGGTGTTGGTTTGCCCGTTAACAAGCACGATGGGAGGCTCGAAGGAGAAGGTCACTCCAACGGTCGCAGGGAACTGCACGTGGCATACTCAGATCGACGCAACGACTTTGACAGGGCAAACTTGGTAGTGCTACAACACCTAGACGAGGTAGATCCTTTCATGGCACTGCACAAAGAAATTATCGCAAAGAAGTATCATGACCGGGGGGTATGCAGGACGGACGCCGAAGTTACTAGAGAGCACAACTCCACTTTCCTGCATTGGTTCAAAGAGCATATTATTGCTAATCCCCCGGAAGAGGGCTCTAAGGACGGATTGCTCATATACGCCTTAGCACATGGCCCCTCGCCCAACCTTGTCACCTATCAGGCATACGATATCAACGGATACACGTTCTACACGGAGGCCAAAGATATGGACAGTGATGATCAGAACTCAGGGGTGACGATGGAATGCATGACCGGCAGCGACAACGGCGCAACTGAGAGATTTTACGGAAGGGTCGAGGAGATCTGCGAGCTTGACTAGTCTGGACTGCACAACACGACGATGTTCCGTGTCAGATGGGCTAAGAATGTCGAAAGAGAAAACCGGTATTTCACAACCATGACTATACCCGACGCCAAGAGCGCTACCGTGAACGCTATCGCAAAAAACGAGCCATGGGTACACGCTAAGCACGTGACACAATGCTTCTTCATAACCGACCCGTGCAATCCCAGCCGTGTTGTCGTGAGGAGAGGCAAAAGGAACATCATTGGAATGGATGGAGTCGCCAACGCGGAAGACTACGACCAGTACGGCAACCCAATGAGGGAAGATGACGATGACGATGAAGTATACGTCAAAAGAAGAATCAATACTACATTACCTAAGAAAGATCGTACTCCATGGAAAAGGAAAAGTCACAATGAGGGGCTCAATTATTCTTCAACGAACAAGAAGGGAAAGAAGCTCACTCAAAAACGAAAACGTCAACGCTGAGGAACCGTTATCGGTCAAATGATGTAATATATATGTTCCTATTTTGTGGACACACTTAACCATTATGCATGGGTCAAATGATGTAATATATATGTTCCTATTTTGTATACATACTTAACCGTCAAATGATGCAATATATATCGCCTTAGTTATATACATTGTATCACCTTCCCTTCGTTCACTGCTCTCGGAAAAAAGGAAAAGAAAAGAAAAAAAGGGAGAGAAAATAAAGGAAAAGAAAATAGAAGAAACAAACAGGAAAACTGCTATAGGTACTGGTTATAGCAATAGCGCTTTTCTGAAAAAGAGCTATAGCTAGTCAAGTTAGTAGTAGCGCTGTCCGGATAAACACGCTATAGCTACCTGCGATAGCAGTAGCGCTTTTTGGCTAAACGCGCTATAGCTAAGTTAGCTATAGCGCGTCCTTCCGGAACGCGCTACTACTACCTTGACTTAACCCCCCAAATCCCCACTCTCTGCATCTTCCCGCCTCTGCTTTTCCCCCCAAATGTCCACTCTCTCTTCCCCCGTCGTTGCCGCCGGTGCCCTGCCCTCGCAGCGCCCCTGCGCTCGCCCCCGGCGCTCGCCCCTGACCCCGGCGCTCGCCCCCATCCCGGCGCTCGCCCCCGTCTCCCCCGACCCCGGAGACCCTCGGTGCCGTGCCGTCTCCCTCGACCCCGCCTCGCCTCGGTGCCGCGCCGTCTCCCCCGACCCCATCTCTCTCTCTCTGCCCTCTGTAAGCCCTCTCCCCTCCCCTCTTCACTGCTATTTAGTGCTAGTTAGTATGAAATAGTACGAACCATAGTGTCGTGGAATAGTCACGGCAGATGTCCTAATGTGAGGACTTAGTCATGGAGCCATCGCAATGAGGTTAGTTTAAAGGGATTAATCAGGACAAAGGACACGGGGAGTTTATACTGGTTCGGCCCCTTGTGGTGAAGGTGAAGGCCTAATCCAGTTTGAGGTGGTATTGCTAGGGTTTCGATAACCAGGGAGCGAATGCGCTTAACCTGGCTCTCGATCTGTTGTTTCTTGTCCCTAAACCGCCGCCGGGTCGTCCCTTTATATACACAGGTTGACGCCCGGCGGTTCACAGAATCCTGGCCAGCTCATAAACGTACCGGCTATGGGCCTTCTTATTAAGTCTCCTTCGTAAGTCGCCATCTTATATGTCTTCATGGGCTTCAATACAGGTAAATCACTATGAGCATAACCCGGCCCCTCCTAGGCGGTTTATACTCAATAGTTACATCCCCAACATTAGGCCCCAGGTTGATTTGAACTTGTTCATGTCAATCTTCAACACTTAGGAAAATTCCTTCTTCATTACCTTCGCAAAAATTTGTAACTCGCCGTGACGTCATCTTCCGAGATCATGATAACCCGCCATGACGTCACCTGTCATTAATTTTATAAACATCCAGCAATCATATATGCATCTCCTTTTTAATGAACCTCCGAAAATCGAGGCGTCAGCCCTGTCACATATCCAATTTGGAGCTCCTCGATTCCCGCACATGCCACTTATCCATTCACCTTATAAATAGGGCCAGGGGTCCATTTCACTTTCCCCCCTTGGCCTCTTCGTCTTCATCGTCTTCCTCGCGATGCACTGCTCTCGAGTCCAGCCGCCGCCATCGACCCTCTCCTCTGCATCACCATTGGCCGCTGCATCAACCTGACTTGGTCCAGAGTTTTCTCACGCGCCTCCGCCGTTCAACAGCTTTGGTAAGTTCTTCCTCCTTCCCCCTCCGTAGATCTTATTAGGGTTCGAACGAATTCATGGAGGTTCGGCACTGTTTTTCACCTATTCTTCACTATAGCATGAGGTTTGATTCAAGCTTGATATTTATCCTGTGCGGCAATAATCCTAGTCCCTTTTTCCTCATCAGAGCATCTCTTTTAGGAAGAAAAATCCGATCTGGACCTTCATAAACTGCTCAAGTACCAGTATTTTAGGTCTGAATATATTTTCATTTTCTAACACGCGGTAGATCCAAAATTGCAATACCAATCTGTGAAACCTGTTTTTCATCACTTAGCCATTTTCCAACTTCAGGTCTATACTTTCAATATCCGTGTAGGCGGTTTAACTTCAGAAAATAATAACCTGCCAGGTACCATTAGTCCCCTCTTAAACCGCCAAGTGCTCGTCTTTTTAATTTGATAACGTCACTGTCCGGTTTAACATTTATGCATGCTTCAACACTTTCTGCCTGTTAACCATGAACCTTAAACCAGCACAAATCTTTTCCAGGTTATCATATAAATGGCCAAATCCTTTTATTCCTGTAACTGGGTTCAATCCCGGGTTACAGAAGAAGAACTGAACGGGTGTGTTGCAACCGACGCTTTAGCAAAAAAGGAAGACATCCACTGGAGAGCCCCCGGTCCAGAAAATCCTCCTGAGCCCAAGGATGGGGAAGTGATCATTTTTGTTGATCATCTGAGTCGAGGGTTCAGCCCTCCCGGATCAAAAAATTTCCGTGACGTGCTTCACTTCTTCCAACTTCACCCTCAAGATATTGGGCCTAACTCCGTGTCCAATATTTGCAATTTTCAAGTGTTTTGTGAAGCCTACCTGCAAGAAGAGCCCACAGTCGACCTGTTCAGAGATTTCTTCTATTTAAACCGCCGTACTGAATTTACGAATGGGCCCAATACTGAACTTGGCGGGGTTTCAATTCAGAAGAGAAAAGACGTCAGCTTCCCTCACGCTAAGCATCATAGCCATCCCAAAGATTGGAATCAAACTTGGTTCTATTGCCAAGAGACATCTCCAGCTGGCGAGAATCCTCTGCCGGGTTACCGTGCTCATCGGCTTACCGATGCACATCCATTCCCCCAAAGACTCAATGCAAAGGAACGGTCCAAATTTGCACCACAGCTTTCAAAGCTCAGAGCCTTTGTGGCAAACAGTTTGACAGGCATTGATTTTGTCCGTTGCTGGGTATCTTGGAGCATTTTGCCTTTAAGCCGTCGCTCCGGTTTAATGTGTGAGTACACAGGGGATGTGAAAGACCCTCAATGCCACACTGATATTCAGCTGACTGATGCTGAAATTACTGAATCTGTCAAGAAGATGTTGGATGAACCGGTGACCGACTGTAGCAAAACAGGACTTAGTCCTTTCTGCGCTTCAAATAAACCGCCAGCTGTAAGAATTGCCCCACTCCTGCCTTAATCCATATTCTTAATACTCCCTTATGATCTTTTCAATCTTTAAACAGGGTGATGATCCGTTCTGGAAGAAGAAACCGCAGGATAAACCGGCCAAAACACCTCGTGTCAAGACCAAGGTCAACAAGAAGCCCGCTAAGAAGAAAAACACCGAGCCTACCGAGTTAAACATTGACGATGATAATCCGGAGTCAGAGGTAGAACTTGATTCACTTGGCTCTTTTTTCATACATCTCATTGACGATGATTTTTATCAGGACGACGCAGAAGCTAGCCGCGCAAATGACATAGAGGTAACTATTCTCTCATCCGGTTCAGAACCTCTGCCCACACAGAAAACCCGACAAGCAAGCCAGAAACTAAGATTTTCTCACCCCCTAGCTTACTTGGATCCAAACTTTCTTTTGAAGAAGCAGCAACACGAAGCTCGCCGCACAACCCGGCACAGCGGCCATATGGTCACTTCTTCCGGTTTACCGAACTCGCCAGTTCGTAAACGCCGCCCAGAGGTCTCTTCTATTTCTGACACATCTTATCCCAAGGCGGGTTATTTCCGACAACCTCTTAATCCGTCTGATTCAAACTATCAGGGAACTTCCCATTCATCCTCTGGCAAGTCCACAGGGACACAAATTCCAACCCTCAAAATTGTTCCTGGGTGAGCATTTTTAACTAACCCCTTATACCTTATGCTTGATCATTAAACTAACCTATTATTTGCGTCTCTGTCAGAGCCAAGGCCAGACCTAGTAAAAAGGCCAAATTGAACAAACCGGCTGATGACAGCGCGTCAACTGATCCGGAAAAGAACCCGGAACAGTTTGAACCAAATACTGAAGCTATTCTTGATGATCCGCCACCGCAAGATCATGAAACCTTTGTTGAACAGATGGAAATTGATCTGATGGGTCATGATGATAAACCGCCAAGCCCAACTAAGGCTGCTGATGATAAAGCTGACGATGTTGTAGTTACCGGTGTCAGTTATACAGCCTTAGGCAACCCCACTGCTCTGTCAAAACATAGTGCCAAAGAAGAATTTTCTGCTGTTGACAAGGGCAAGTGGAAGGTGGACTTGGAAAGCTATGCCCACCTCAGCGCCCAAGATATTCATTCTGGGTTTTTAAACCGTTTGTACACAAGCCGTGATTATGAAGCCGGTTTACTGAACGTGATGAAGGAGTGATATGAGGTAAATGCTGTTAACTCTGCATAAATATTCTTCCCTTAGCCACCAAGTTTACTGGACATAAAAGAATAGAATATTCTGCAAACTTTCAAGAACCATATAGATCAACTGCACTAGCCCGCAAGGGCCGTTTTATAATGTCAATATGAACCGGGACTTTAGAATAATAACTCTTCAATTTTGCCTGTGTAGCCCCCAAAGGTCGACTTAACAAATATGTTAAGTTGAGACTAATTATGCTGTAAGGCTCAAAATTCTTACTTAGGACCTTTATAATCCGGTTGACCATCAAGCTGATAGTTGTTATGTGCTTGGGACTTGTAATTTTTTTTGATAAGAAGCAATAGACATTTGCCCCCAACTGCCAAGTATATTACTTGTTATGTGCTTGGGACTTTGAATATGCACTGCTATCTAATTAATTACATGTCTCTTGCAGGCTGAACTTAACAAGAAGGAATCTCAAATCGCCGACCTTCAAGAAAATATCAAGTCGCAACAAGCCGAGACCTCCAAAGCCAAGGAAGAACTGACCAGTGCCTTAACAGCAATGGAAAAACTGAAGGAGAGCTTCAAGAATGAGCGGGCAGGTTGGGATATAGAAAAGTCAACTCTGCTGAAGAGGGCTGAGGATGCTGAGGCTGCCCTTAATCCGGTAGCTGAGGAGCTGACTGGCTTGAAACAGCAAATAAATGCCATGACCGCTGCCGTATTTGGTAAATAACTTCTTCATAAGCTTTGAACATGTATTATGTAAGAGACTGCCGGTTTACCGATGTTTTTGATGACGTAGGAACTCGCATTGCTCATCTTGGCTCAGATATGCGGCAAAAACTGAAAGCCGCCTATACACTTATAGAGCAATTATATACCGGCGTACAACGGGTTATCTGCACAGCTTCCCATAATAAACCGCCCCCAACCTTGATCAAGGAGACGTTGGAAAGGCTGGCGATGATGCCTGCACGGTTTGAAGAGCAAAAGAAGTCAGCTGCCAGGGCGGGTGCTCTTACTGCACTGACTCGGGCCAAAGCTTGGATATCTGATCTTGATCCGGCCGATGTGGGAAATGGCTACCCGAGCATAAAGGAGGATGGGTCATACTTCAATAACGATGACCTCAGAGCCTTGACGAGGGAAATGCGCCCATTGGCTAGCCAATTGGCTGAAGAAACCGATCTTTCACATTATCAGTCGATTTATGATGCCAACAACAAGAGAGTTAACGCGCCAACTTATGATGCTCCAAATCTTATTCCTCCAATCCGTAAGCATACCTATGCCCCTGATGTTGACCCCTCCACACTTATAAGTGATGAAGCTGTATTCAAGGCCTTAACTGGGATCGATTGGACCACCATTGACTTCCAGCCACTGGGTAGAGAGGAGAAAGATGAACCGGCGCTGGACGATCCGCAACCTTCAAGTCAGCCAGGCCAGGACTCGTAAACCGGGGGCCAGTTTAGCAGCTGCTTTCTTTAAGACTTGTTAAAACAATTATTCTTTTGGGCACCAAACGCCTTGTAATAGGCTAGCTTAAACTATTGTTCTGCTATGCCATCGTGCATATTTACTTTGCATGACACTGCTAATCCACCATGTTAAGATATGCCACTTATGCTTATAATATTAACAATGTGGAATCTGCTCCTGCATGCAACGGATTAAAAGTGTCCTGGCGGTTTACCGCTGGACGGGTCATAACGCCCAATATAAAACCATGGAAACTAACATAGCTTATACCCAAGGCTGGACTTTCAGAATAACCAAATTTGAAATATATCATACCTGTGATATTTGATCACACTATTGGTTTACCAAACCGGTGTAGTAAGGGGGAGAACCCAAACTTTGAGCACTGGTAATTATCATAGATTGCTTGGCTTATGAACAAAACAAGGCCGGGTTAATAAACACCGGATATTATCTTATCTCATACTGGCGACTTATAGTCAAAAGCCAGGCCGGGTTAATAAACACCGAATGTTATCTTATCTCATACTGGCGACTTATAGTCAAAAACCAGGCCGGGTTAATAAACACCGGATAAATTATGATCATAAAGCATTATAAGCCTCATCAAATAAACCTCAAAAAAATGTGGAATAAAACAAACGAAAAAACGAGGCTTTTCATGGGCTGCCAGGCCGAAAATCGAGTGCTTTCACGGGCCGCACAGCCACCGAGTTAAACCTATATACAAACCTTATAAGATGGACCTCAGATAACCAATCGTCGTTTTAACTTTGACAAGTTCAGGGTCTGTATAAGATTGACTTGTCAAACATTCGGCGGGTCATTCCAGGAATACCTGGGCGGAGTGGCTTACTTAAAAAGGCAGGATAACCCGGGGGTTTTAGGTGAATACACCTGGCTTCCAAGCCTGGCTTTTAACCCTGTTACAAGGGTTATACAAACTCTTTGTTCTTTAGAATCAAGGAGCCCCCAAGTAATATTTTTTGAGCTGTGCTCAAGGCGCACCTATGTTTGAGCTGTGATTTTGCAACAGACTCTCTTTGGTACCTTTAACCTGGGTAGCAAGCCCCCAAGTTTTTTTTTCAATTGGCTTATAAGCCGGTTCAAAGGGTAATCATAACTTCGCTCATAAGCAGGAAGCCCCCAAGTAACCAAAGACTCATTAAGAAAAAACGACATAGGCCCTGCTTTAGCAGGGGTGCCGGTTTATTATATTGATCACAATATATACATTGTCAAAAATATGTACATCAGAAGAGCCAATGGCTCAGGTGTAGTAAGGCCGAAGATGAGCAATATTCCACGGCCGGCGAGTCTCTTCCTCCGACGTGCGTGAGTCCTTGTGGTCTCGAACATGCATCCTGATGTGCCTTTTCATTATCAGCTTCAACGTAAGCCGCCACACGGGGTGAGTCATGACGAATGTCACTGGGGAGAACCGCCTCTGCTCCATAAACCATGAAAAAAGGCGTGTAACCCGTAGATCTGTTGGGCGTTGCGTTGATGCTCCATAGCACCGAGGGTAACTCCTCTACCCAACAACCCGGCGTCCTCTGTAAGGGAACCATAAGCCGGGGCTTGATGCCTCTCAGGATCTCTTGATTGGCTCTCTCAGCTTGACCATTAGATTGGGGGTGAGCCACCGACGATACATCAAGCCGGATATGCTCATGTTTACAAAATTCTTTCATAGCACCCTTGGAGAGATTAGTGCCATTGTCTGTTACAATGCTGTGTGGAAAGCCAAAACAGAAGATCACCTTCTTCATGAATTGAACCGCCGTTGCTGCATCACACTTACTGACTGGCTCTGCCTCTACCCACATAGTGAATTTATCAACCGCCACCAAGAGGTGGGTCTTCTTATCCTTGGACCTCTTAAAAGGTCCAACTATATCAAGCCCCCAAACTGCAAACGGCCAAGTGATTGGAATCATTACCGGAACATGAGCTCGACGTGAAAACTTCTGACAACCGTCACATTTTTTAACCAAGTCCTCAGCATCAGCATGAGCCGTCAGCCAATAAAAACTGTGATAAAAAGCCTTGGCTACAAGAGATTTAGAGCCGGCGTGATGACCACAATCTCCTTCATGGATCTCACGCAGAATCTCATAGCCTTCTTCAGGAGAAACACAACGCTGAAACGCCCCGGTAACACTGCAATGGTGCAGCTCTCCATTGACAATTGTCATTGACTTGGACCGCCGGGTTATTTGCCTGGCCAAGGTTTCATCCTCAGGTAACTCGCCCCAGGTCATATATGCCAAATATGGAACTGTCCAATCAGGAATAACATGAAGAGCCACCACCAACTGAGCTTCCGGGTTAGGAATAGCCAAATCCTCCTCTGTAGGTAACTTGACCGACGGGTTATGCAAAACGTCAAGAAAGACATTAGGTGGCACCGATTTACGTTGAGAACCCAACCGGCTTAAGGCATCAGCCGCTTCATTTTTCCTCCGATAAACATGCTCAACTTGATAACCCTTGAAGTGACCAGCAATAACATCCACCACTCGTCAATAAGCCACCATGAGGGGATCCTTAGAATCCCAAGTACCAGAGACTTGTTGAGCCACCAAATCTGAGTCACCAAAGCACCTTACCCGGCTTAAGTTCATCTCCTTAGCCATCCGAAGACCGTGGAGCAAGGCCTCATATTCAGTTGCATTGTTAGTGCAAGGGAACATCAAACGGAGAACATAACAAAATTTATCACCTCGAGGGGAAGCTAGCACAACTCCAGCCCCCGAGCCCTCCAATTGCCTGGACCCATCAAAGTGAATAGTCCAATACGTGTTATCTGGTTTTTCCTCTGGCATCTGCAGCTCTGTCCAGTCATTGATGAAATCCACCAGTGCTTGAGACTTGATGGCCGTGCGAGGCATATACTTCAAACCATGAGGCCCAAGTTCAATGGCCCATTTGGCAACCCGGCTTGTTGCTTCCCTGTTTTGGATGATATCTCCTAAAGGAGCAGAGCTAACCACAGTAATGGGGTGACCCTGAAAATATTGCTTAAGCTTCCGGCTTGCCATGAAAACCCCATATACAAGCTTCTGCCAATGTGGGTATCTCTGCTTGGACTCAATAAGCACTTCGCTGATATAATAAACCGGCCGTTGAACCGGATATTCCTTGCCTGCCTCTTTCCTTTCAACCACAATAGCCACACTGACAACCCGGCTATTAGCAGCCACATATAACAACAGTGGCTCCTTATCAACGGCCGCAGCTAGGACCGGTGGCTCAGCCAGCTGCTTCTTAAGCGCCTCAAATGCCTCATTAGCAGTATCACTCCAGACGAAGTCATCTGTCTTTTTCATCATCTGATACAAAGGGATGGCCTTCTCACCGAGGCGGCTTATGAACCGGCTTAGCGCCGCAATACGACCCGCCAGACGTTGAACATCATTGATACACGCCGGTTTAGCCACAGAAGTAACGGCTTTGATCTTCTCCGGATTAGCTTCAATGCCCCTGTTAGACACCAGAAAGCCCAAAAGCATGCCCGCCGGCACACCAAAAACACACTTGGCCGGATTAAGCATCATCTTATAAACTCGGAGATTATCAAAGGTTTCCTTCAAGTCATCTATCAATGTCTCCTTCTTTCTGGATTTCACCACAATATCATCCACATAAGCATGAACATTGCGTCCAATCTGATTATGAAGACAATTCTGCACACATCGTTGGTAAGTCGCCTGGGCACTCTTGAGCCCAAAAGGCATAGACACATAGCAGAAGGCTCCAAAGGGAGTTATGAAAGCTGTCTTCTCCTGGTCCTTAACTGCCATCTTGATCTGATGATAACCAGAATAAGCATCCAAAAAACTCAAACGCTCACAACCCGCCGTAGCATCAATAATCTGATCAATACGAGGGAGAGCAAAAGGATCAGCCGGACAAGCCTTGTTTAAATCCGTGTAGTCCACACACATGCGCCAAGTGCCGTTCTTCTTAAGTACCAGCACCGGGTTAGCCAACCACTCAGGATGAAAAACTTCAACAATAAACCCAGCCGCCAAGAGCCGGGCTACCTCCTCACCAATGGCCTTACGCCTTTCTTCATTGAAATGACGAAGAAACTGCTTGACCGGTTTAAACTTGGGATTAATATTGAGAGTGTGCTCAGTGAGTTCCCTCGGTACACCTGGCATGTCAGAAGGTTTCCATGCAAAGATGTCCCGGTTCTCACGGATGAACTCGATGAGCGCGCTTTCCTATTTTAGATCCATATTAGCACTTATGCTGAACTGCTTGTATGGATCACCAGGAACAAAATCAACCATCTTAGTGTCATCTGCCGATTTAAACTTCAAAACTGGATCATGCTCTGTAGTTGGCTTTTTCAAAGATGTCATATCCGTCGGATCAACATTGTCCTTGTAAAATTTTAACTCCTCCGTTGCACAAACCGACTCAGCATAAGCCACATCACCTTCTTCACATTCCAAGGCTATCTTTCGGCTCCCATGTACTATGATGGTCCCCTTGTAACCCGGCATCTTGAGCTGCAGATAAACATAACAAGGCCGTGCCATGAACTTGGCATAAGCCGGCCGTCCAAACAGAGCATGATACGGGCTGTGAATCTTGACTACTTCAAAGGTCAATGTCTCTGACCTAGAGTCATGATCATCTCCAAAGGCAACTTCCAGAGCTATCTTACCAACAGGGTACGCCGACTTACCAGGCACCACACCATGGAAAACTGTATTCGACGGTTTAAGATTTTTATCTGTCAACCCCATGCGACGGAAAGTTTCGTAATAAAGGATATTGATGCTGCTCCCTCCGTCCATGAGTACCTTGGTAAACTTATACCCTCCAACCTGGGGTGCAACCACCAATGCTAGGTGACCCGGATTATCAACCCGGGGCGGGTGATCTTCCCGACTCCACACGATGGGCTGCTCAGACCAGCGCAAGTAACGGGGAACCGCCGGTTCAACGGCGTTCACTGCCCTTTTATGAAGCTTCTGATCCCGTTTCCATAAATTTGTGGTGAAGACATGGTACTGCCCACCATTCAACTGCTTTGGGTTACTCTGATACCCAGATTGCTGCTGCTGATTCCCCTGACCTGACTGTTGATGGTAGCCACCCTGATTGCCTTTATTGCCCTGATTACCTTGGAATCCAGAACTAGAACCGCCACCGCCGTAACCCGGCCCATGAGAACCGGACCCTGAACCACCACCCGGTCCATGATTGTCTTGAAAAAGATTGGAATTTTTATACTCCTTCATGATGTAGCAATCCTTCCAGAGGTGGCCAGACGGTCTTTCTCGCGTCCCATGCCTTGGGCAGGGCTGATTTAGCATCTGCTCAAGATTAAAGCCTGAACCTCCGGCCCGTGGGGGCAGTTTAGCTTTATGACGCTGGCCATTATTCTGTGCGTTGTTGTTAGCCACAAAGTCCAAACTATTATCAGCTTTGCGCTTACCATTGCCTCCCTGATTCGCCGGATTATGCTGCTGTCCTCTGGTGCTGCTGCTCTTCTTTCACTTTCCCGGCTTGTCATCATCAGACTCGGGGTCCTTGGTACCATCAGAGTCAGCGTACTTAACCAGAGCCGCCATCAGCTCTCCCATGTCATTGCATTGGCGCTTGAGCCGACCCAACTTCTGCTTAAGAGGCGTAAACCGGCAATTCTTCTCCAACATTATGACCGCTGAACCGGCATTTATGCGATCCGATGAATGTAAGATGGTCGAAACCCGGCGCACCCAATGGGTTGTGGACTCACCCTCTTCTTGGACACAGGCATCCGGATCCACAATTGACATAGGCTGCTTGCACGTATCTTTGAAATTTTGTTTAAACCGGGCCTTTAACTCGGCCCATGACCCAATGGAGTTGGCAGGGAGCCCCTTCAACCAAGTGCGAGTCGTTACATCCAACATCAGGGGAAAATATTTAGCACATGCCGCATCGCTAACATCTAGCAATTCCATGGCCATCTCATAACCCTCGATCCATGCTTCAGGAGGTAAATCGGCTGTATAGTTAGGCACCTTGCGAGGACCCTTAAAATCCTTGGGCAGACGCTCATTACGTATGGCCGGCACTAAACATGGCACGCCCAAATTCCTAAAGGTTACACCTGGCTCCACCGAAGTTGTCGGACGAACCGGAGAAGGTTGATGGGCCGCATATTGCGCCGCCAGCTCGGCCTCTCGACGTGCTCTACCTTGATCCACCATGTTCTGAGCATCAGCACCACCGCCCGCCGGGTTATGTCCACGAGGCAGGCTATGGTTCCGCCCACTGCTTGACATAGCTGGTTCATCAATATGCCTACTGTAACTCCGGCTTGGGCGAGGGGTGGAATGAATCCGGCTTCGACTGTAAGAATAAGCCTGCTGCTGAACCAATGCTGTCTGAAGGAGCTCTCTAGCCCTCCGCATCTCAACCGCCGTTGGAGACTCGCCTTCAACCGGGATAGCCGCCAATCGTGATGCTGTAGCGATCATGTTATCCAAAGGGTTAGAGTAATGACCCGGTGGTGTTGGCATGTGTTGCGGCGGGATATTGTTCTGACGAGGCGGATCCGTGGTGCGCGGCTGAACCGGCGCTCCCGTCCCAGGCGTTTCAACCCGGTCCGCCACTGGCGGGTTACTGGTTCCTGCTCCTGGCGTGTTAAAGAGGTTCCTCGCCTCGTAAACCGGTTGCAGGCGAGACTGATGCCTCCTCTTCATGACTTCGTTTGAAGCGTTTTGATCTAGCATGAGCCGGTAAGACTCCGACTGAATCTGCTGCGCCTGAGCACCCAACGTAACCCGCTCCACAGCCATCCTGGCATCTTCAGCTGCCAGGTCTTCCTTAGCTTGAGCTACCTGATCTCGCAATTTCACGACTTCTGCGTTATGCTAATCTTGATTATCCGGGTTAACCTCCGTCGTCAGCAGTGTTGCCAAGGCGTCTAGTAAACCGGACAAGACTTGAGCCGGCGGGCGCGCAGGGCCTCCTGCCCCGGCTGCCGTCGCCGCTGCTGACCTGAAAATCAATGCCGCTGCAGTTGAAGAGTGTTGCACTGGCTGCGTACCGGCCATGAAGATTGCAACCCGGTTCGGCGGCTCGTAGGGGTCCGGAATACTATCGCCATCGGAACAGCCCCCAAGCCGACTGTTTTGCAGTCGGTACAATGACTCGGTTTCATCGGTGGATGACTCGCCATCAGAATAGACAACTGTCTCACCGTCAGATACCGATTTATCCTCAGATTCCGCACCATTGATGAATCCCACGAAGGCACGACTCATGGCGGGCTGAACTCGGGCGGGTTTTGCACGCTGAGCCGTCTCGATGATGTCGGTGCAGGTGTCTGGCTCAGGGCCCGGTTCGCCGATCTTGCCAATGAAGACGTGAATTCCACCGAAGGGACCCGGTACCCGTACTCAATTGAGCCAGCCTCAGGGCCCCAGCCTTCGTCGTCGATGTAGAGCTTGCCGCGACGACTCTTGGTCATCCGGGCCACAGCGTATCCCTTGATCCATTCGAAGTTGCCCTTCAAGAACTCGAAACCACCATGCGCTGGCCCCACGGTGGGCGCCAACTGTCATGGAATAGTCACGGCAGATGTCCTAAAGTGAGGACTTAGTCGTGAAGCCATCGCAATGAGGTTAGTTTAAAGGGATTAATCAGGACAAAGGACACGGGGAGTTTATACTGGTTCGGCCCCTTGCGGTGAAGGTGAAGGCCTAATCCAGTTTGAGGTGGTATTGCTAGGGTTTCGATGACCAGGGAGCGAATACGCTTAACCTGGCTCTCGATCTGTTGTTTCTTGTCCCTAAACCGACGCCGGGTCGTCCCTTTATATACACAGGTTGACGCCCGGCGGTTCACAGAATCCTGGCCAGCTCATAAACGTGTCCGGCTCGGTATCCACTCTTTCCTATCTTACAATACAAGTCATATACTTATGGCGGTTTACATCTATGGGCCCTAACTCGCCTTTGGGCTTTGGGCCTTCTTATTAAGTCTCCTTCGTAAGTCGCCATCTTCTATGTCTTCATGGGCTTCAATACAGGTAAATCACTATGAGCATAACCCGGCCCCTCCTGGGCAGTTTATACTCAATAGTTATATCCCCAACACCTAGGCTATTTTTTAGTGTAAAAAAATAGAATTGATTATATAGGTTTTTTGCATTTTTTAGTTAAAGCAATTGTTGCTATTTAAATTTTATAGTGATAGTTAGTTAATTAGAATTAGTATGAAACCTAGGACAGATTAGTTAAAGCAACTATTGCTATTTAAATTTTTTAGTTAAAGCAATTGTTGCTATTTAAAAAAACAGAATTTGAAGTGGACAGATTAGTTAAAGCAACTGTTGCTATTTAATTTTTTTAGTTAAAGCAATTGTTGCTATTTTTTAGTTGCAAATTTGAAGTGGACATGTGATATGTGGACATGTGATTTGGACATGTCATATTTGGAATTTGGACATGTCATTTGGACATGTGATGTTTTGGACATGTCATATTTGAAAAATGATGATTATGTGTAGGGTAAATGATCCGAGTGGCCTATGTTTCGCCGGAATGTTGATTCATTTCCGTTCCGGTGAATTTCAGGCGCTCGATATGTCCACTTTTTAGCAAAGGTCATGCCGAAATTTTCCATGAATTTTGGCATGACTTGTGCTAGAAAGTAGGTATATCGAGTGCCAGGAGTTGCTGGGAAACGGCACTCCGGTAAACATAGATCTTTTTTTATGTCATTTCTCATTTTTTTTATTGTTTTAGAATTAAATGAGGAGACTTAATCATAGGAAACATGTCGAACAACGAAGAAACCGGGCCTTCTGACCAAGATGCAGACGAGATGGATTATGAGGGTGAACAACAGTACCTCGAATTTTTGTCTGCTAAGCACAGTCAAGGTTTGCAGGTCGGCCTCGATGATGGTACTGACGCCGACATCGACACCGATAGCACCGGCACCGATGGCGGCGCCGAGACCGGCGGGGAAGATACCGGCGGGGAAGGTACCGGCGCCGATGCCGCTACCGAAAAGAAGAAGCAGAAGAAGCAGAGGATACGACAACCTAACAAACTCGGCATTGGACGACTGGTGATCACAAAGATGGCACCTGGCAAGTTTGAGCCATTAGAGCCAGAAGAACCTCGCAAGTGCTATGGGAACCAAGTAGGATGCATCCTACAGGAATGCGCGAGCATCAACGACGATGACTTAAGGAGTAAAGAACATTTGAGGCAGTTGCTCCTGACGAAGTTGCACAAGAGATTCAAGTTCCCCGACCGGGATGATAGCATAGAACAACCGTGGGATGATCCGAAGATGAAAAAGATTAACAATCATGCCATGGGCATGTTCAGCAATGATTTGGCCTCCTGGAAAGGGAGGGTGAAACGAGCTATTGAGGCCGAGGAACCCCTGTCCAAGATTCTGGAGGAAAATCCGACACTTACGGAAGAGGAGTTCGAAAAGTTCAAGGACACTTGTGCTACCGAGGCAGCCAAGGCTAAGGCTGCGAAATTCAAGAGCCTTCAGCAAAGGAACACGGGGAAGCATCGCCTCGGAAGCCGTCGCTACCTTGGCAAAAGGCCCATATGAGATAAGGAGGACACGGAACGTGAAGCCGCGGGTCTCCCAGACCCCTTCGCAAAGTTCACCAACCCCTTGGAGCGTGACTTCATCAGGGCCCGCTACAAGTGGGACAAGGAAAAGAAGGTTTTTTACACGGACCAGATCACGAGGAGATTGATTAGAATACTGGTAATTATTCTTTTATCACCTTACATTTAGCTCCTGATCAAGTCGACTACACATTCGTAAACGGTTCACGTTCCTTCTGCAGGAGAAGCAAAACCAGCTTGCAGCCGAAAGCCCTACTTCGTCGATGAGGCCCAAGTGGGACACCCCTCTCAACTGGGCCTTGAACGAACTTAAGGGACTCCCTTTGGGCCAGCGGCCGCAATATGGATGTGTGCACGGTGCTGGAGACGGCGCCACATGGAAGGTGTTTTACAACGAGGGCCCGGAGGCCAAGAAGCAGAAAAAGAAGTTTAGTCAGGCGGACATCGACAAGAAGGTGAAGCTTGCATTCGAGAAAAAATCAGCTGAGGACGCGAAAAAAGTAGCCGAGGAGAAAAATGAGTTGCTACAGCAGGCAGTCGATGCAGCTGTAAATGCCTGCTGAAATGAATTCGCTACTAACTTGGTCCCGTCTATCATCAACTGGACGAAGGAAAATCCAGACAAGACGGTACATGATTTCCCCATGCCCAGTTTCGTCGGGAGCAACTCGGTGAACAACACCCCCGCACCATCACCTGCTCACGCAGCCGGGCCTGCTCTCGCACCCGCACCCGCACCCGCACCTGCTCATAGCAGCCCGTCCTCAGTCTCTGCCGCGCTAGGCGGGCCTTCGTCTTTGGCTGAGCTCGACGCCCTCACGGTAATTACATGTCGCACCAATATATATATCTAGAATATTCCATTTTCGTAGCCTTTCGGATGTTTTACGCCGTAGACATGTGTTTGCAGGCTGACGAAACCCCGTGCACCGTACTCTACTTGATCCAAGGCCAGAAGGTGGACGTGGGAAAGGGAGTGATAACGAAGCCCTTGGAACTCACGTTCCACAACCAGCCGATGCCTGGTGGGCACTTCAGGGTTACCTTGTCGAGTGTGAAATCGGGGCATGAGGATTTGCCTCCTCCAGTACGGCTAGGGGGAGAGGACAACGAGACCCCGCTGCGGATTGGAAGCTGCAAGGGTTGGGTGCTACTATGGCCGAAGAATCTTCTTCGTCTGGAGCCGGCCGAGAGCACACCAATAACCACACATCAACAAGCATGTATGGAGACCACCACCCCGCCTACGCAATTACCAGCGCCTGTAGTGCCGGGTGAGAGCGGCGGACGACGTGATGAAGGGGGTCCAATAGTGGCTGATGTAATCGCCCCCGTAGAACAAAGAATGGATGATGAGATGGAGGTGGAGGACCCAATGAGTTTCCTCAATACAGGCGCCTATGACGGTGACTTAGATATGATGAGTCAGCCATATGACGAATCGGGCTATCAGCATGCTGATGAGGATATGGATGATCTTCCCGGGCAGGAACGTCCTAGCAGGGATTGCAAGAAGTCTCTCTTCATGAAATCCTCACAGGACACGCCTGAAGATGCCGCCTCAACACAGGCTCAACTAGCCGGGGGTCGTACAGTGCTTAGCCCGGCAACACTGGGGCAGTGGTTAAGGAAGGGTCTGGAAGGTCAGCCCAAGAAAAAGGAGAGGAAGAGACCGGGGAAGATAGGCTCAGCTGCCTACAAACAAGCCAGAGCACATAGCAGCCAAACGGAGGATTTTGAAGAGCGTGTACCTGTCAAAGGTGCGGCCATGTTCCATGTCACGGGCGAGCCGATGCTACCGCCGAAACCGCTGGAGGCACTATCAGGGGATCTCAGGAGACTGCACGACCATGTGCTGTCGATTGAGAAAAGCCTACTAGCCTCGAAGGATCCAGGATATCCAACATATGCGGCTCGTGTGCCTGAGGGGAAGTGCAACATCGACACATGGCCTGCGGAGGTGTTCTTCCTGCGGTTTGACCATATCTTCGAGATGTTTCTGACAAGGCGGCTGGATTTTACAATCGTCCGCCTTTTTGCGCTACATATGAGCTCTGTCATGAAGAGAGAAGAAGTCTCGCAAATCTGTGTGGCGGATCCATACTACATGCACGAGTCCTTCTTGAGTCTCGGCGACTTTGAGCGTGAAACTGCTAGGGAGTACCTCCAAAACTTCATGGTACAGAATAAGGACCAGGAAATTATCCAAAGTAAGTCAGTGCCGGACAACCCTTTCGTACATTTCAATCATTCCTTCTCGCTCATATGGAGAATAATTTGCGGCGTTTTTCCCCGCAGCAACGGGCATGCCGTCCTTATCGTTCTTTACCCGCGAGTCTCCCACGCCATGTATTTCGACCCTACCAGAAACTACGAGAAGAAGGACTACACCCACATAATGAATATTCTAGATGATGCTCTCCTAGGCTTCAGCATTGGGGGAGGCCACCTGCAGATCAGGAAACAAAGGAAAAAGAAGTTGGGTTTCTCGCATAAAACTAACTTCTGCTGCATCCATGTCCCAAAACCAAGCAAGAACGATGGATTCTACCTCCTCCATCTCAAGATGGAGTTCAGAACGGATCACCAAAAGCTTCGCATGACAAGCAGAAACGATGATCATATCCGCAAGTGGGTAGAATCTCATAGAGAAGCAGATTATAAACTTAGAGATGACTTCTTTCGCATCCAGAGGGACATTGCGACGATCATCATGAAAGAAGTCGTCGATGAGAAGGGGATGTTCCACCATGGCCCTATATCGCGAGCTGACGTCCGAACTCGCATAGGCATGCAACGTCAGAACCTCACGCCATTCAAGAAGCTAGGGTCCATCCTTGATGATATGGAAGGATGGAACTTCTAGTGATTTACGATGCCGATGATGATGATATGTGTCGGTTGAACTTGTATACATTCTGTAGCGATGAAACTTTGTGATGTCCACGGTCCTTGCCGAACTTGCGTAACGCTACTTTGTTAGTTTGGGTACGATGACCTGCGTACCTCTAGTTAATTAGTTTGCGTACTATATGTTGCATCTAGTTGCTAACCCTTTCTTTTTCGTGTTGCTCTAGTATATTTTGTTGCATATGATTGTACATTCTCTTGATGAAGATGCATCTCTAACAGGTACCTAGATTCTTGATGGTGAAGAAGCAGTGCTATGTAGTGTACAAAGAGGAGGTTCCGGGAGTGTACGCCGAGTGGCCTGAGTGTCAGGCGCAAGTGGATGGGGTCTCGGGCGCCAGCCATAAAGGCTTCAAAAGCAGACAAGAAGCAGAAGCTAGTTACTTGAGGTTCATGCTAGCGCGAGAGAGGACTCGTAACCACCGCCTCATGTACTGCATAGTTCCGCTATCACTCATAGTGATAGCTCTTCTCGCGTATATCATTGTTTAGATGGATGACGATGTAGTTGCAAGTATTCGAGACTTGTATCGCTATTTTCGAGATGATGACGAGAGACCACTTTGCGTTGGATGATGATTATGATGATGACATGATTTGATGAGACTATTTGTATGTATATGCTATGATTACATTTGTATGTGTATGATATGCTAGAGATTATTGTATAAAGCCCTAAACAAAATTCAACAGCACAAAATATGGAGCAAAAAAAATCAGAAACTAATAACAGTAGCGCGGGATATGGCTTTAGCAGCAGCGAGTTCTTAGCAGTAGCGCTCTTTGTTCAAGGGCGCTACAGCTATTAGCAGCAGCGCGTGTTGGAGACCGACGCTGCTGCTATCCCTCGATAGCAGTAGCGCGGGTCAAACCGCGCTACTGATAAGAGTTAGCTGTGGCGCCGTATCAGTAGTGCGGCCACCCGCGCTACTGCTAAGCATTTAACCCGCGCTACTGCTAGGCTTTTCCCTAGTAGTGCTAGTGGCTGGCCGCACGATCTATTCACACACGGTGGAGGTAACCATGGTAGAGTCATCAAGTGGCATCCAGATAAAGAGAGACACTACATTGTATATATATGATCTAATTAACTGAGCAACTCTTTTATTCTAAATGAATGCAAGAATCCTGCCATTTCGAGTCGTGAAAATTAACACATGGCCTGTTTGCATCGTGCATCATCGCTACCATCCCACCCTGCAAAAAAAAGAATTATGTATCCCCTCCCTTCATTTCTTTTTACTCTTTAAAGTTTGTCCAAGTTTATATGAAAATTATTAACATTCACAGTACAACAGTGGCATCATTAGATCCATCATAAAATATAGTTTCATAGTATACTTATCAGGTATTGTAGATGTTGGTATTTTCTAATATAAATTGGGTGTAACGTTGCAAAGTTTGAGTTCTGACAAATCTACTACGGTAAGTAAACTGAAACGGAGGCAGTATTTCAAGTGTATACATGGCCACAAAAAAATGCCATGGTTCAACAGTAAAAATTGGTTGTTGACCGCCCAAAATTTGGCAGCTGTAAGGATCTCAAAAGATGAAAATAAAATTATGTGGACCTTTCAATAAAAATAGTAGTATACGTGAGGGTTGAAAAGATGACGCGTGAAAATCTAAAATTCTGGATCTCAAAATATGGAAATAAGAACTATGAGGACCTTTCCATAAAATAAGTATAACTTGTGAGGGGCAAAAAACAAGAGTAAAAATTGGCAGTTGACCTGTGACCCAAAATTTGGCAGCAGTAAGGATCTCAAAAGAAGGAAATGAAATTATGTGGGCCTTTCAATAAAAATAGTAGTATACAGGAGGGGCTGAAAAGATGATGAGTGAAATCCTAAAATTTTGGATCTCAAAATGTGAAAATAAGAACTATGAGGACCTTTCTGTAAAATCCATATAACTCGTGAGGGGTAAAAAGTCGTGACATCCTGTTTTTTAGGCAACTAATGTTGTCTATCCTTATCCATAGGGACCGCAGGGCATGCTTATTTATCGGGTGTCTCCGAAGGGACAATGCTAGTAGCAGCGAGCGAGTTATAAACCGGTCCTGCTCTACCTCGCTAGCGGATGTGGGACTAAACGAACGTGCCTTTTGTCCCTGGCCAGAGGAGGTGGAGCTATCATCTCCCTCCTTCCCCTACACACCGACGATTAGCTGAGACAGAGCCGTATCACCGTGCACGCCCCTCATCTGGACGGCACAGCCGAGTCCGTGGCGGCGTGGCCCTCCTCTCGATATCCATCCTGGACGCATCGTCGGCGTCTGCTAGCCGCGATGCCTCTCTCCGCCGTCCACCCGCTGCCCTCAATGCCTCCGCGGCGTCTCTCTCCGTGGCCCAGCCGCTGCCCTCGGGTCACCGTCCGACAGCCTCGACACCTACCGGCAGTGAGAGCCCATCCTTTTCTCCCGCGTCCCCCCCTCAAACTCTATCCCTTCTCTCCACGAAATCACAGGCTGCGCCGTTGTTGGTGGATTTTATTTTTGTCAGGTCGGACGCGCGCGCAGCCGCACCTGGTCAACATCCAATTTCAGAAGAAGGTGCTGTCGCAGGTAAGCACGATGAGTCACCGATCTTCTGTACTTTCACTCAATTTTCTTTGGACGGTGGGTGATTCCTTTCCTCGAGTCTTCAATATATACCAGAGAGTTACGGAGTAGTTAATTAAGAGCTTAATCAGGCATACATATTGTGCACAGAGTCTTTAATAAACCAGATCAGTTTATACATGCAAAACGTATCGAATAATATTTGCTAAATATTCCTACTTGAATACATAGGTGACATGATCCATTTGCAAGCAGACTGATCGAATTTAATCGTACACAGTGGCGCTTGTTCCATGGAGTAGTGACAGGGAGATTCCTGAGTTCTAACACCGCGTTTGTTCCGGTTAATATGTAACGTTCAGTTGAATCTGGGCATGCTTTTAGACTTAAAATGGATCTTGATTTCCTCCTGCCGCATGTATATCTATATATGTGCATGGCATGTGAAGTGGTCCGAGAAGAGCCAGCTGAGGACATCCATTGCATACACCGATCTAATCTTCTAGATGCACGATTCTTTTTCGCTTCTAAATTTTTTGTTGGGGCCTGCTTGTTGCACTCTACATGGTTTTCAAGCTCGACGAGAGCCATACGCTGAGCAAGATTTCCAACCGGGCCGGCGCCGGCTTCCACAATCTCTAAGTAACTAATTGTAGAAGCGAGGTGCCCACTGAGAGCAAGCACATATATATCTTTGAATTGTAAGTTATGATCTGTGCTCGATAGCGAGAGCACTTAGCAAATGTTGTCTACAATACTCGGGTTGGTGTGGTGTAGTTCTTGGATATGTATTGACATCACAGCTTAGCAAGGGCCTAATTTTGTTTTTTTTAAAGGAGGAACACCCCAGCCTCTGCATCAATCGATGCATATAGCCATATTATTAAATAAAATCGTAACAAGGTCATAAGGTCCAAAGATGCTCATAAACTGAGCAGTAGTCGAAAGAAAATAACTCTGAAAAGCGCCACACTCGGCGATATAGAACTGAAAAAATGCCACATCCGGCGATAAAAAAATAAGTTACGATGCCTACACACCTAGCCTATTATTAGCTCGCCACCCAAATCGACTGAAGATAGGCCGTGCTACCGTCTCCCAATGGTTGCCCCCAATAACCAAAGGCTCCCTGAAGTCCGCATGACTGAGTAAGGACCACATACGGATCCAAGTTGTAGCTCTATAGATAACCTGCAAAAAATTGTTGAATTGTGTCCCATTAAAAATCATATCATTTCTAGTGTTTCATATAGTCCAAATTAATGCACATACTCCTATCCAAATATGTTTAGCTAAGTGTAAGTCCACTCCATTAAGCCATGTCCCAAGTAACGTGTTTATGCTCCTTGGGGGTTGAACGTTAAAGGTTATATGAATTGATCGCCATAATTATTGTGCAAGAGGACATTCGAGAAAGAGGTGTTTAATTATTTCATTTTGATCACAAAAACACCACCTAGAGTTACCAACCCAATTCCTTTTTACCAAGTTATCTTTGGTTAGAATAACCTCATTATGGACAAACCACATAAATATTTTAATACGAAGCGGAACTTTAATCTTCCAAATGTGCAACGACCTCGACAATGGCCCGGAGTCAATTAGGTCCGAATACATAGATTTCACTAAGAAGATTCCATTCGTGGTTAACTTCCAGCGAATTGTATCTGCTTGATTAGATAGGTGAACCTCCATCAACCTACGAACCAGTTGCAACCAAGCATTCCAACGTTCCCCTACAAGGGATCTCCTAAATTAGATATTAAGCGGTATCGAGTTTAATACTGTGGCAACATAATCCTCCTTACGATTGCACAATATTATATAAGGATGGATATTGCAAAGCCAAAGACGTCTCCCCTAGCCATGTATCCTCCCAAAATCGAGAAGTATTACCATTACCAATTAGGAATTTCACTCGTTGGAAGAAAGTTGCTTTCGTCCTCATTAATCCCTTCCAGAAGGGTGAGTCCGTTGGCCTAGCGGTGACTTGGGTCAAAGTCTTAGAGTGTAAGTATTTATTCCGCAAGATTTGTATCCACATACCCTCGGTCTCAGTAGATATTCCGTATAACCACTTGCTAAGTAGACATCTATTTTTGAGCTCTAAATTTTCGATCCCTAACCCGCCCTGGTCTTTTGGTCTGCAAATAATATCCCATCTAGCCAATATGTACTTTTTCTTGGCCTCATCACTTTGCCAAAAGAATCGGGATCTATAAAAATCAAGCCTTTTTCGTACCCCTACCGTACCTCAAAGAAGGATAGAAGGAACATCGGCAGGCTCGTCAAAACGGAATTTATCAAAATTAACCGACCTCCGTATGACATGAGCTTGCCCTTCCAGCACCTCAGTTTCTTTTCAAATCTATCTTCTATACATTTCCATTCCTTGTTCGTTAAACGTCTATGATGAATTGGGATCCCTAGATAACTAAACGGTAAGGATCCCATTTCACAACCGAACAAAATTCTATAGTCATCTTGTTCCTCTTTGGCTCTCCCAAAACAGAACAATTCGCTTTTATTGAAGTTGATTTTGAGCCCAGACAGTTGCTCAAAAAGACATAATACAAGCTTCATATTCCTAACTTTTGTAAGATCATGTTCCATTAATATAATAGTGTCATCCGCGTATTGTAGGACGGAGACTCCCCCCTCTACAAGGTGGGGGACGAGTCCTCCTACTTGGGCACTCTCTTTGGCCCGGCCAATTATTACTGCCAACATATCCGCTACAATGTTAAACAGCACCGGAGACATGGAATCTCCCTGTCGTAACCCCTTACATGTCTGGAAAAAATGTCCTGTATCATCGTTGACTTTTATTCCGACACTACATTTCAGTATGAATGAATCCACCTGAGATCTCCAAGACTCATTGAACCCCTTATACGTAAGGCTGGCTGCAAAAAGGGCCATTTGACCTTATCATACGCTTTTTCAAAATCCACTTTGAAGATAATACCATCTAATTTCTTCGTATGGATTTCATGCAGTGTTTGATGTAAGACCACAACCCCTTCAAGGATGTGTCGTCCTGGCATGAAAGCAGTTTTTGTTGCTTGCACAACCGAATGGCTATCTATGTCAACCTGTTCGTGCCAACCTTTGTAAAAATCTGGAAGCTTACATTGAGAAGACAGATCGTTCGGAATTGCTTAATGCGAATAGCCTCAACCCTCTTTGGCAACAACGTTATTGTTCCAAAATTGAGGTGAAAGAAGTTTAAGTGGCCATCGAACAAATCATGGAACATAGGCATAAGATGTCCCTTTATGATATGCTAGCATTTCTGATAAAATTCCGCCGGGAACCCATCCGGCCTAGGGGCTTTATTATGCTTCATTTGCGTTATTGCATCAAACACCTCTTTCTCAGTGAACGGAGCAGACAACAGCTCATTCTCTTCTAACTTAAGCTGAGGTATGTCCCCGATCGAACTCTCATCTAGAGCTACAAAACTTTCTTCTGGTGCTTCAAAAAGCTTCTTATAATATTCAGAGATGTACAATTTTAGGTTCTCATGTCCTACAATTGTACCCTCATCTTGTTCAAGCTGCATTATCTTCTTCTTTCTATGTTTTCCATTAGCTATCATATGAAAAAACCGTGTATTATCATCTCCTTGGATGATCTTAGACACCTTTGCTCTAAGCGCCCATTTCATTTCCTCTTCTCTCATAAGGGCTTGTAACTTCTTCTCGACCTCATTCTTAATATCTCGCTCCGATATATTAAGAAGGGTGGATTCCGCTTTCACATCAAGTTCATTAATAATTTGTGTTAGCCTCTCCTTTTTAACTTTGTAAATACCACTTTGGTTTTTGGCCCATCCTCTCAAGAATTGGCGCAAATGTCTAATTTTGTTTTGCCATATTTCCACATGAGAAGTCCCACCAGACTCCCTGGTCCATTCTTTGGCAATAAGATTTAGGAAGCCCTCCCTCTCGAACCATCCTAGTTCGAAAGAGAACGTATTTCTATTGCCCACATGGGTCAATTCCCCGGAATCAACCAGCAATGAGGCATGGTCCGAAATGGCCCTCTGTAGAGCATGAACCGTTACCAGTGAAAATTTCTGTTCCCACTCAACACTAGTAAGGACCCTATTCAATTTCTCATAGGTAGGAATTGGTAAGTAATTAGCCCACGTGAATTGTCTACCAGAGAGTTCAATCTCCCTCAAGTCGAGACTCTCAATGATCATATTGAACATGAATGACCACCTTCCATCGAAATTGTCATTATTTTTCTCATCTTGCCTTCTAATGATGTTGAAATCTCCTCCAACCATAATGGAAAGCCTTTCATCCCCACAAATTCTCACGAAATCTGCAAGGAAGTCGGGCTTAAGTTCTAGCTGCGCCGCACCATATACGGCCACCAAAGCCCACCTAAATCCATCAATTTTTGATCTCACTCGAAATTTGACAGGAAATTCACCGTGAACCACATTTAGCACTTCTAAAGTTTCGCACTTCACCCCAAGTAGGATCCCTCCAGATCGCCCCCTTGGAGGAAGACAGTGCCAATCAAAATCAACCCCCCTGAAATGGTGTTGAGAAACCGGGGAGTAAAATTATCCCTACCCGTCTCTAATAAAGCCATGAAATCCAATTTTTGCTCTATCGATGTATCACTAAGGAATCTTCTTTTAGCCGAGTCCGCTAGACCTATGCTATTCCAGAATATTACTTTTGTATTTCATCATGGAATTTTTTCTTTTGTTTAACTCTCGCGCTCCTACGCACCGCCAATGTGGGATAAACCTTCCTCTTCCAGGTTCTTTTTGGATTATCCTTGATCTCCTCTATGTGAAGAGGGTCGGTGTCAGTAGAAACAATGGCATTTGGTTGCAAAGGGGCCATATACCCCTCGACAATCACATCCTCATCCTCGCCTTCTAAGCCCTTCGTGGGGACTAAATCCTCACAGAGACTTTGAAGCGCCGTTACTCCTAGATCATTAATATCATTGTCATTCATGGGTTTTACCACCGCTATATTTCGGATTAAATCCAGAGCTCTATCCGTTTCTAAATCTAACAGGTCATTAATGGATTTGGCGGTTCTTTACCATTACTACCAAGAGAGATCCGCAAGTTGCTGGCTTTATCAATAATTTCATGGTCAGAAAAGTGCAGAATGGAACAACTTGTATTAACCGACATACCTGTATGAGCTCCGATGTCGTGGAGCTTGGCGGCCCTCATAGCTCGCCCCATTTGTATGCCATCCGCGTCCGGCTGACCCTGTATCCGGTGATTGAACCGTCTGTTAGCGGACATAGGATCCGGAATACCTCCAAAAGCGATCACGTCCTCCACAGCGACTCCATCCGGGATGGGACCGCCTGTCATATGCCCGAATGAGTCCGAAGAAGTGGGAGGTATGGATCTCCCAGACTGCTCCACCGCGGTATCGTTAATTAACCGCAACGGCCGAAGTAGTGATCACCGTCGATCGGCTATCGTCACTGACCGGCCGGGACACCACCTGTGTCGAGTTGGTCGGACGTGGCGACATAGAGCGAGATGGAGACCTAGAACCCTCCACTGTAGGGGGAGAAGGAGTCGCCGCAGGTCGCCCCTTCGCCGCAACCACCACCGTAGACACATCCATCACCATCGGAATGCCTGGCCGCAACTGCGACGTCGGCTGCGGTGGAACATCATCCACCATCTATAGGTGGTGCTCCTCCACCACCTGTGATGGAAGATCATCATCAGAGTCATCCATCTCCACGCGGTCACCCCAAAGACGGCTTGGTGCGGACACCGCCTAGAACGAACCAAACCGAAGAGATGTCGCCGGAGTGGACAGGGGCGTCGCCCCCTTCTCAGCCCTCGGCTCAGTTGACTGTGCTGGTTTTCTGACAGGTTTGTCCTTCCCACTATGGTCATCGGGATTACCATCCATCCCCTGGTCCTCACTACCATCTCCACCATCTGTAATCCCAGTATTATTATTTGCTTGCTGAACCTCCTCAACCACAATATCAAGATCATAAGACATCCCATCATAGGTCCATGGTACAAAGTCAGGAATATAATCTGCATTCACAACACCGACAAGTAGCCTCGCCACTCCATGCAGGCGTGTAAATGGCATGTCCACCTTCTCTGTTTTACCTAACAGAGAACCAAGACTCTTAACAATAAGATAGTCATTAAGTAGAGTCTCTGGAACACCAGAAAATCTAACCCAAACCTTTTCTAGCGGTATGCCCATTGGCTCAGGTTTTTTGCACTCGTCAAACTCAAGAATGCACTTACTCCCAGGCACCTTACTAAGCCCACACTTCAGCAGGTGGTTAAGATCCTCCCTCCTAGGGAACTCCACTCTGTAAACCTGATCCTCCAACCTGATGAGTGACCAGTGAAAAGACCCAGACACTAGCCGTCTGAGCTGCTGACACACCTATTCCTCTGTCAATGTCCCCTGAGTAACCCTGACCAGACCAAACTTCGAACTGTCCACCACGGGAGTCGCCGAAATCGTGTGTGGAGTCTCAAAGAACATAAGCTTGGTATTACAGACACCGTAAATGTTCACCACAGGTGTAGGTACCAGAAGCAACGGACAGTCATCAGATGAGTATCCCGACTTCATACATATATCACATAGTACCGCCGTGCAGTCAATCACAAAGTGGCCTGGCACACCACAACGGTAACATGTCATCTTTTCTTTCTTACGTGCCGCTGTGTTAGCACGCACCACATCCGCTTTATCGCTACCTTTGTCACTCTGACCATCTTTGTCATCTGAAGGTGTGGAAGTTGGAATGATGACCCCAGCCAGCGCTTTGACCGCCGCCGCCGCCTCGGGCAACGCTACAGAAGAAGAAGCGGCGGCATCTGCCACTTTGACCGCCACACTAGCAGTCCCCTTCGACGGGAGCATCGGCTTAGGAGCCGTCTTCGGCACAAAGGGACGGCGCGGAGGGGGGTTGCGACCACCCCCACCTCGATCACCTCTCTGGCGGTAGTGAGGTCCCATGGCGCCTTCAACAAACTCGCTGGGTGGAGGGTTAAAGTTCCGCTGCCATTGATTCCCGGCGAATCCGCGACCTCCACCATTATTCCACTGATTCCAACCACGTCCTTCATATCCTACATCGTAGTCGCCCCCGGGACCATAGTCGCCGCGACCTCCATTAAAGCCGCCACGTCCAACGCCGTGGCCAGCCCGACCGCCAACAGGACCCGCAGGTCCCGCGGCGTTCACTCCTTGGCCGCCTTCGGCGGACCCCCTGCCTGGGCCGTCCCCGGTGTGTGCACCGGCCTGCTGCCTCGGCGGCTCCTGCTGCCCTCGCAGCGGTGGCTGGCCCCCGTCGCCCCGGCCGGCCATCAATGCCGCCGGTGGCTGGGTCGCTGCCGGAACTTGTCGAGCCCTTCCGCTCCGGGTACGGAACCCAGGTGAGATCTTTTTACGAACCCTGTACGCATGTCTGCATATATGTTTGAATTGAACACCCGATGCTGTTTTGTAGGTGTGATCCTGTTCTGCAAGTAACTGTACTTTCATCTAATGGTTTTGGTATTAATGAATGCCGCCTACTTATTAATGCAAACAGCGACATCACTGTCATATATCTCTACTAATTGATGTATGCAAACTGGGTTGCATATACTGCATTGTTCTTTGGGCTTTTGTTGTTATCATAATAAATTGATACCACTATATAGGACAAGCTAGAATCGTGTAGGATGATGAATAAAAAATCTAAAGCATCCATAATTTATTTATTATTTATTAATGTATTTGAAAGGTGATGCTTTGTGTCCGGTGTTGATTCACAGCTGCATATGACATCCTCTCAGCGTAATGGGATACCGATACCATTTTCATGATCTAACAAACACCAACAATTTAGGTAAATATACATCACCAATTCTTGACTACTGACTTGAAGAGAAACCATGTTTCCTCAAGTGACATGTTATTCTAAATTTCTATTGCATTTTTAGATCTAATAGCCAAGGTTGTCAGAATCGCGATTCTATTGTATGATTCTACGACTTTACGATCCATTTTGACTCGTATGATTCTATGATTTTGGTTAGTAAAATCTACATTTCTGCTATTTGCGACACTACCATCAGGGCTCCGATTCGATTCAGAATCACGATTCTAACAACCTTACTAATAGCTGCCCAGTCAGCCATTAAGATCATACTATGATCACAATTTTGGTATGGGCGAAACTACTGCCTTGTGTCACCATTTTTTTATGGGTTAATTAAAGGTGATAAAATGTTGAACATGTAGAGCACCAGTCGAGATAGATTGTGCAATGTTTCGATGTTAGAGAAGATTTTGATGGAAGTGGGGTAGAAAGAAGTATGAAAGAGGTATGTGTTTTCTTTAGAGAACTCTTTCCCTTTTGTTCCATGTTTTAGTTATACTATATGGAGCGAACCAAGTATTCAAACCATGCACGTAAGAATATCTAGAGACCGATCATAAAATTCCTAAAGCATTAGGAAATGATACTTAGATATGATGTCCATGCATAGTGTTATAAGAAAGGCATTAGATTGTTACATGATACCTTATTTACATTGCTCTTAAAAAGGAAGCAAAATAGGCAGTGATGCATCATATAGGCTCTGGACATTCAGCTTACAACCACTAAGATACGAGGTGGTTAACATCACCTGAAGTCATCGCTGCATGTGCCATCGGTACCGAAGATGACCTCATCGTTTAAGTAGCTCTTCATGGTGGGTGTCGTTGGTGTTTTGTCATTGCCCGACGCACAAATGCCTTCCATATCGTCGTCCAATCACCAATAATACTTGTATGTTTCCTCACTAGTGCAGAATCGGGCTTTAGTCCCGGTTCTTAAGGACCTTTAGTCCCGGTTCTGCAACCGGCACTAAAGGGTGGGGACTAAAGGTCCCCCC
This sequence comes from Thinopyrum elongatum, assembly GCA_011799875.1. NCBI lineage: Eukaryota > Viridiplantae > Streptophyta > Magnoliopsida > Poales > Poaceae > Thinopyrum > Thinopyrum elongatum. Next base: position 598,011,183 of record CM022303.1, on the reverse strand, counting down.
CCTTAGTCCCGGTTCAACACGGCCCGGGACCAAAGGCCCACCACATGGCAGGAGCCCGCGCCGGGGGCTGGGGACCTTTAGTCCCGGTTGGTAACACCAACCAGGACTAAAGAAATTTTTTTGAATTTTTTTTATTTTTTTTGAAAAAATGTTTGAATTTTTTTCCGATTTAATCTCTAATCACTGCTCAATTATGGAGCACTCATTTCAAATCGTCTAACTTCCCGGCAGGTCACCCATCCTCTCACTACTCCAGCCTGAGCACCCTTAACTTCCGACTTCTATTCCTCCTAGTTTCCAAGTCTGCACTTGTTGTTTTCCTGACGGTAAGCTGTCAATCCTATGAACCCTTAGGAGTTTAGCTTGAGCATGAAGTCACACGTTTCACCGTTTGAATTTGAAACTATTATTCTAAAAAACAATAATTATTTAGTAACACTAATATTTCTTGAATAAGTAGTTTGACCATAGTTTGACCACAATTTAAAAAAACGGCCTACGGCTGTCGAAATCGAAACCGGCTTTTCGTGCTGAACATTTTGATATATTATACGTTTTTTTTTCGACATCGTATGCAAAAGTTATAGTAGTTTTACTTTTTCATAACACTTTTTTGCAAAACATGTCGAAATTTATGTTTTCAAATTTACCTAACTAGTAGATGTAGTAACATAACTACATCTCGAAGGATTTTAATTTTTGAAGTTTTTATCATTTTCTTTTTTTTTTCAAATCTGAAAAGGCGATAGGGGGAGGGGGGGGGGGGGGTAGAGTTTGAAAATTGCAGAACCCCTTTAGTCCGGGTTGGAGCCACCAACCGGGACTAAAAGGTTAGACCCCTTTAGTCCCGGTTGGTGGCTCCAACTGAGACTAAAGGTCTAACTTATAGTCCCGGTTTGTGTCACAAACCGGGACTAAAGGGTCTCGTGGGGCTCCGGCCTGACACCAGCCTGCCACCACCCCTTTAGTCCCGGTTTGTGACACAAACCGGGACTATAGGTACACCACGAACCGGGACTAATGATGCCCGCGCCCTAGCCGATGAAACCGGGACTAATGGTCACATTAGTACCGGACCGTAATCGAACCGGGACTAATGAGGTGAACGTAAGGTCGTTTTTCTACTAGTGCCTGTAGAATGTCGTCTAGTTGTAAGGTCGTATCGTCAAGGCGATCTGCAACACAGCTTATCTGCGATGGGGTATGGTTCAGATCGATGGCTTCGGGTGTTGATCTTGCTGTGAAGTTGGTATTTATTCTACAGTAGAATTCCTTTGATGCCGTGCGATCTGCGCCCACACCATTGTACCCGATGTTGCTTAGATAGTCTATTATTCCTTCTTTTTCCTTCAGCTGATGTTCCAGAGATTTTTTTAACCAACTGTAGCTTATCATAGTTGAAGTCCTGCAACACTTTGTTGTAAGAGGCTTCCATGTATTTAAGAGCCAGCGATGCTACAGCTACGGACTGTTTTTTACAGACTCTAGGCTACGGACAGAGCTGCCATCAGCTGGTTGGGAAAGAGGGGAGACCCCACCCCGAAATTCAGGCGAAGGAATGAATTAGGAGGCAACACGCACGTCCGTAAGTTTGATTCCGTAAAGGTTGTCCGTAGGTCTATCATTTTCGATTTATTGCTATAGACATAGATGTATATTGATTTCTTTGGAAGTCCATTGCTTAGCTGGTACTCAGATGGATAGAACTGTGAAATTAATGGTCCTTGCCTTCTGTTTTGAGTACACTGCATTTGAAAGGCCAAGCCGGTGCATCATAGAATCGAGAAGCACCTTTGTTGGGATCCTAACATTTTCCTTCATGACGGACTGACAACAGAGAGGAAGGCATCACAAGCAATTGTTGGAAACATTAGAGTGTATGATTATATACGTGTCTTCGTATCTATTATTATTTTGTGACAACAACATTGCTGATAAACAATGATGATAGTAACTGAATAGTGTATGCTGGTTAGCTAATCTTAAAGTTACACCGGGTCTGGGCGTCGCGAAGCGCCGCCATCCTGGCAAGGGGCGCGGCGGGGGCACGGCCGCTTCTTCCCGGAGACGACATGGCAGCCCCCGGCGGCCGGCGCGGTCCGCCTCCTCCTCGTGCCTGACTCGGTACACCTCGAAACGAGGGCCACGGTGCACGGTGAAGGCATTGGCGAGGTGGGAGTAGGGGACGAGCAGAGCGCCTGTCTGTACGAGAGGACGGAACCGGCGGAGGAGGGGCTCGACTCAAGACAATGGCGCTCACGCCGCGCCCAGCGGCGGCAGGGGAGGGGGAAGGGCTAACCATGCGGGCAGGGAGGGCGGCTGCGCCGGAGTGGCAACCGTCGAGATCTGGTGGATGCCGGGGCCGGAGTGGCCGCTGGCGGCGCGAAGGCTGGCTCGCTTTGGAGCTAGGAGGTAGGAGCTAGCGAACAAAGGGCGAAGGCCCATAAAGCGGGGAGTTACTGCTCATTACTATGAGGATGAGGCTGCTACTACAGGCACATGTGCTGTCTGGGTGGTTATGGTATATAAGATGGCTAAAATTTTGAGCTTTGTGCTAAAAAATGTGACTGGTAGATGCCTGTGTTGTCCTAGTTAGGAGTGTACGACATAAATTACTTTGTTTGGTATATGATTAAAGTAGACATGTAAGTTCCATGTTCTATAGAAAAACAACAATCTCCATGAATGTCTGATCCTAAAAATGATTGTAATTGTATTGTACAAGCATGTGAAGGTTATAATTCAATATTGTTTTTACTCTTGCCATGCTATCTTATCTGTTCTCTCATTTATACTATCCACTCTTACTCTCTTCAACTACTCTACCTCTAGTCTTCACACTTCCAAATACTTCTTTCATTCTTCCCTATATATTGTCAAGTGCTATTACGCAGTACCTGATAATAAGAGTGCACACGGTATAGTCCAAAACTATATACTATGTGATTGGGTGGTCGGTCATCAATATATCACTATGATGAGAAGGATATCTGTTCTTTAGTTGCTTCCGCATCTGTACTCTTTTGTCCGACATTTAGACATGGGAAGTATCAGGATGCAAAAATGTATCAAACGTATATCTTTGTACCTTTGCAACATGGACAAAATGAAAGGATAATCCATTCTCGCGTGGGAGAAGAGTTGAGAAGGTTATGTACCTTTGCGATGAAGCGATTCCTGACTTGACCCTGCAGCGAGGAGAATGAGCTGTGCCATGCATGCTGCATACAGGCCCTGCCTGCAAAACAGACCTGGGGCTACCTAGCTAGCTAGGCAACACCTGTATTTTGTAATTTTTACGCTGATTTTACATAAACCTGCACCTGGATTGCTTGATTTTCCCTGAACAATGAATGAATGGTTGCCGGGCATCGAACTGAAGTCTAGTGGAGAATATCCCCTAAAGATTTTGCTTTGGCAGGAACATTGTCTTCTTCCCAGAATTGCCTCTAGGGCGGCCACGTTTTGGAAGTTGATTACTTTATTGTTCAGAGACACGACAGGTAGAACCATGAACCACACTTTAAGGCATCTGCATGTGGCAGACGACAAACAACCTTCATTTATCTACTGACACATTTGCGTCGAGAGCAGTTTTCAGTTTTCAGCGGGGCCTCTAATTGTTCGCGAACAGCCCTTTGTCATGGTCCCAATTGTGGAAAAAATTAGGGGTAACCATGAATGGCCCTGCTCGGTGCCACATCGATCTGGTCCCGCGCCCCACTAACCGCCCTCCCCTTTCTCACACTCTCTCCCCTCGTTCTATCATCGATTATAAAACATGCTCATTGTTAGTACACATGGGATTGCTACTGAATTTTCGCCCTTTTGATAGGAATGGTGTATATGATAGACAAGATGACAAGTTGACAACCACGATGGCCATGGGAATATTTTCCTCATTGTAAACCAAGTTGTTCATACTTGATATATCTTCGTAAAAGAATTATGCTTTCCTGGTCCGAGGCTGAGCAGGGTTTGACTGTACTTTCCTTTCCAAACTAAAATAAATTTTTTTAGCTATGCTACTAAAATATGCTACCTATATACCCTCAGGACAAAATATGACCACTTGCCGCCTTAGTTTGAAGCGGGAAATACGTCTTTTGTTTGGAATATGGTTTAAGTAGATAGACAATCTCCATGTCCAGATTTTTTTTTGGTTAATCTCCATCATGACTATTTTTAAAAGAAATATGCCGATGTAATTACTCTACATAAAACCTGTTAATCCATGATGGATTTATGATTACGTTCTCGTAGAAACCATCACTGATTACCAAAGTGCGAATGGGCCTCAAAATGGCAGGTTGTTTACTACAGACATCGAGGGACCGTCACGAAAACAGTCACGGGTCGATCAACTGGGCCTAGTCGGGCCTAGCCTCTTTTACTTTATGTACCATTTGGACCGTCATGGATGGCTCTTGTGTGTCGTGTAGTATGTCTTTTTGTTTGAGCTACGTGTCAATCAGATGGAATCAACATTACACATACATAAAAAAAACAGAGATCGAAACTGAGAGCGCGCGCGACGGCGTGAGGAGGAAAATTTCAAGTCTCCAACACGGGGGGTCAAAATTTTGGAGCTAGCCCATTTAACTACAGAGTCCACACTAGCCTAACCCTAAGAGCAACTCTACCAGATCCCTTAAAAACGCGACCCTCATAAGCGGGATAAGGGCCGAGAAAATCGCGTTTTAAGGGCCGAAATCGGCTGCGGCGGAACAGAGCCCGCAAACACGAGCAGTAAAAGAGGGATATGTTCCGTGAGCTTCCGATTTTGGCCCTCAAACCATAAAAGCACACAAATCAATTGACAGCGATTTCGAACAAATAAAATGTAAATGCCAAGAATTCAAACATGATCTTGCCACCATCACACAGTTTTGGCGACATTTGAACATAGTTTTTGCACCACAACCCAAAAGACATCGCATCTGTCATCACTCCATCATCATCATCATCATCATCATCATCATCATCACCACAAGATGAAATCTTCACCGCCACCATTGCCACCACCACTTGCCGAACCACCATGCCCACTGAACCTTGGCACCGCATGACCTCTTGCGGCTAGCCTCTTCCTCTCCAAGATCTCCAACCTTGCCATGTCATGCCATTCTTTGGTGACCTCGTCCATCTCATTTCGATTCGTCATCATGATCTTGTTCTCCTCTTGAAGGAGCTTGGCCATGGCTTTGTTCTCATCAGCCATGGCTCTTCTCTCCTCAGTGGCGGCCTTTCGCATGGTCTCCTCCTTGAGTAGTTGCAATTACTCTTGCTTCTCTTGAGTCTTCTTCTCGGGAAACTCCTTTTTTGCATCCAATGTCTTGATCACCAAAAGCTCATTGGACTTGACCATGTGATCTAGCTTGTCCCGCAAGCTTGAAGCCTCCGCTTCCTTCTTGATCTTGTCCTTTGCCTTCTTGTTTCCATCGGGCTTGTTCTTGTTTCTTGGGCCATCATCATTGTTGGGGATATAGCTATTGGGTATGACCCGCCCAGGAGGGGCCGGGTCATGCCACTGGCGGTTCATAATGAAGAGGCCCAAGAAGAAGATGGCGGTTCACGAAGCAAGCTTACTAGAAGCCCAAGACCCGGAGGAGACTTGAGGCTCGTGGGCGTAAACCGCTATATGTTTAACTTGAACGTTAAGGAAAGTGTAGTTCTGTCACCGAGCCGGACACGTTGTGTATGAGCCGGGCGGGACTCTGTAAGCCGCCGGGCATCAACCTGTGTATATAAAGGGGTGACCCGGCGGTAGGTTCGGGCAAAAAAGCAACAAATCGAGAACTAGGTCAAGCGTATTCGCTCCCTGGTAATCGTAACCCAAGCAATACAACCTAAAGCAGGAGTAGGCCTTTACCTCATTGTGAGGGGCCGAACCTGGGTAAACTCTGTGTCCCTTGTCCCGTTTTAACTCCTTCAAGCTAACCTCGTAGCGATGGCTCCACACCTAAGTCCTTCCACTAGGACATCTGCCGTGACAATTCCACGACAGTTGGCGCCCACTGTGGGGCCAGCGCATGGTGGTTTCGAGTTCTTGAAGGGCAGCTTCGCAGGGCTCAAGGGATACGTTGTGGGCCGGATGACTAAGAGTCGTCGCGGCAAGCTCTACATCGATGACGAGGGCTGGGGCCCCGAGGCCGGCTCAATCGAGTACGGGTACCGGGTCCCCTTCGGCGGAATTCATGTCTTCATCGGCAAGATTGGTGAGTCGGAAGCTGAGCCGGACATCTGCACCGACATCATCGAAACGGCTCGGCGCGCGCGACCCGCCAAGGTTCAAGCCGCCCCGAAGCATGTCTTTGTTGGCTTTACTCAAGGAGTAGATCTGGAAGGAGGATCTGAGTCCGGTGGTGAGACGGTCGTCTATTCAGGTGACGAGTCCTAAACCGGTGAGACCAACTCCATGTATCAAGTTCAGGATGGTGGGCTTGGGGGCTGTTCCGATGGCGACAGTATTCCGGACTCCTACGAGCCGCCACACCGGGTTGCGATCTTCATGGCCGGCACACAGCCAGGGCAGGATTCTTTGAATGCAGCAGCAATGATCTCCGGGTCAGCAACGGCGACGGCTGCAGGGGCAGGAGGCCATGTGCGCCCGCCGGCTCAAGTTTTGTCCGATCTGTTGGATGCCCTGGCAACATTGTTGACGGCGGAGGTTAACCCGGCGAATCAAACTCAGCATAACGAGGATGTTGCAAAATTACGAGATGAGATAGCCCAAGCCAACGAGGATCTAAACACGGAGAACACCCGGATGGCAATGGAGCGAGCCGCCTTGCAGAGGGAGGCGGAACGGCTTCAGGCAGAGAGCTTCAGCTTAAGCTTGGACCGGGACGCATCAAATGTTGTCTTTAATAGAAGGCATGTGAGTCGATTACCCCCGGTTTACGAGGTGAGGAGCCTTTTTAACACGCCTGGGGCAGGAACCAGTAACCCGCCTGGTGTGGATCGGGCCGTTGAGGCGCCGGCGACTGGAGCATCGGTTCAGCCACGTGCTGCAGACCCCCCACGTTTGAATTTGACCCCTCCTCAGCATGTTCCGACGCCCTCGGGTCATTATTCTAATCCTCTGGATAACATGATAGCTGCGGCTACTCGATTGGCGGCTATCCCAGTTCAGGATGAGTCGCCAGCGGCGATGGAAATACGGCGAGCCAGAGAATTTCTTCAGACGGTCGTGGCTCAACAGGCGGCTTATTCATACAGTCGTGAACGGATTCACTCGACCCCGCGTCCAAGCCGGAGTTATAGCAGATACATCGATGAACCAGCTGTATCGAGCAGTGAGCGGCACCGCAATCTGCCTCATAGGCCTGACCCGCCGCGTGTTGGTAATGATGCTCAGGCTTTAGTGGACCAGGGCAGGGCGCGGCGTGAGGCTGAGCTGGCGGCTCAGTTGGCGGCTCAACAGCAACCTCCGGTTTATCCGTCAGTATCTGTGGAGACAGAGGTGACTTCTAGAACTTTGGGCGTGCCATGTTTAGTGCCGGTTCTATGCAACGAGCGTTTGCCTAAGGATTTCAAGGGCCCCTGTAAGGTGCCTAACTACACGGCGGATCAACCCCCGGAGGCTTGGATTGAAAGCTATGAGATGGCTATGGAGATGTTGGATGTTAGTGATGCTGCATGTGCCAAGTATTTCACCATGATGTTGGATGGGCCGGCCCGTACTTGGTTGAAAAGCCTGCCCGCTAACTCCATTGGATCATGGGCAGAGTTGAAAAGGAGGTTTATTCAAAATTTTAAAAACACGTGCAAGCAGCCTATGTCGATTCTGGATTTGGATTCTTGTGTCCAAGGTGAAGGTGAGTCAACAACCAATTGGGTGCGCCGGATCTCAGCCGTTATACACTCATCGGACAGTATTAACGCCGGTTCAGCAGTCCTGATGTTAGAGAAGAATTGTCGCTTCCTTCCCCTTAAGCAAAAATTGGGGCGGCTTAAGCGTAATTGCAATGATATGGGGGAGCTCATGGTAGCTCTCGTCAAGTATGCCGACTCTGATAGCACTAAAGATCCTGAGTCTGATGAGGAGAAGGCCGGGAAGGGGAAGAAAGGTGGCAATGCAAAGGGACAGCAAAACACGGCGGGTCAAGGTGGTAATGGTAAACATAAGGCGGACGGCTGTTTAGACTTTGTGGCTAACACCAACACGCAGAGTAATAACCAACGTCGTAAGGGGAAAGCACAAGCGCCCCGGTTTGGAGGGCCAAAGTTCAACCTTGAGGCCATGATGAATCAGCCTTGCCCAAAACATGGAACTCCGGATAAGCCGGCCAGTCATCTGTGGAAGGATTGTTTTATTATGAGGGAGTATAGAAACTCTAATTTTTTCCAGAATAATCATGGCCCGCATGGCGGTTCAGGATCCGGCTCTCATGGACCTGGACTTGGAGGTGGCGGTTCAAGTTCTGGTTTCCAGGGCCAAGGCAATCAAGGGGGTTTTAATCAACAGTCTGGCCAAGGGAATCAGCAGCAGCAGTCTGGTTATCAAAGCAATCCAAAGCAATTGAATAGTGGTCAATATCATGTGTTCACCACAAGTCTGTGCAAACGGGATCAGAAAATCCATAAGCGGGCGGTGAACTCAGTTGAGCCGGCAGTACCTCGTTATTTGAGGTGGTCTGAGCAGCCTATCGTATGGAGCTGTGAGGATCACCCGCCCCGGGTTGACAATCCGGGTCAGTTGGCACTGGTGGTGGCTCCTCAGGTAGGAGGATATAAGCTTACAAAAGTGCTCATGGATGGGGGCAGCAGTATTAATATCCTTTACTATGATACTTTTCGTCGTATGAATTTGGCTGACAAAGATCTTAAGACGTCTTCTACTATTTTCCATGGGGTGGTGCCTGGTAAGTCGGTGTATCCAGTGGGTAAGATAACCCTGGAGGTAGCCTTTAGAGATGACCATGATTCCAGAGTTGAGAATTTGACCTTTGGGGTGGTCAAGATCAAAAGCCCGTATCACGCTTTGTTCAGGCGGCCGGCTTACGCCAAATTCATGGCACGGCCTTGTTATGTTTATTTGCAGCTTAAAATGCCGGGTCATAAGGGCACCATCACGGTGCACGGTGATAGGAAGATTGCTCTGTATTGTGAAGAGGGTGATGATGCGTATGCTGAGTTGGCCTGTGCCACCGAGGAGTTGAAGTTTTATAAAGATAATGTTGACTCGGCGGACATGACACCTTTGAAGAAACCCACTACAGAGAATGACCAACTGTTGAAGTTTAAGTCAGCAGATGACACTAAGTTGGTCGATTTTGTTCCTGGCAACTCATCCAAGCAGTTCAGCATTAGTGCTAAAATGGATCCGCAATAGGAAAGCGCGCTCATCGAGTTCATCCGTGGGAATCGGGATATCTTTGCATGGAAGCCTTCTGACATGCCAGGTGTACTGAGGGAACTCGCTGAGCACACTCTTAATGTGGATCCCAAGTTTAAACCGGTCAGGCAGTTTCTTCGTCGTTTTAATGAAGAGAGGTGTAAGGTCATTGGTGAGGAAGTGGCCCGGCTCTTGGCAGCTGGGTTCATTGTTGAAGTTTTTCATCCTGAGTGGTTAGCTAACCCGGTGCTGGTGCTTAAGAAAAATGGCACTTGGCGTATGTGTGTGGATTATACAAACCTTAATAAGGCCTGTCCGGCTGACCCTTTTGATCTCCCTCGTATTGAGCAGATTATTGACGCTACGGCGGGTTGTGAGCATTTGAGCTTTTTGGATGCTTACTCTGGTTATCATCAGATCAAGATGGCAGTTAAGGACCAGGAGAAGACAACTTTCATCACTCCCTTCGGAGCCTTCTACTATGTGTCTATGCCCTTTGGGCTCAAGAGTGCCTAGGCGACTTACCAACACTATGTTCAGAATTGCCTCCATGACCAGATTGGACGCAATGTTCATGCCTACGTAGATGATATTCTTGTGAAATCCAGGAAGAAAGAGACCTTGATAGATGATTTGAAAGAAACTTTTGATAATCTCTGGGTCTACAAGATGATGCTTAACCCGGCCAAGTGTGTCTTTGGCGTACCAGCAGGCAAACTCTTGGGTTTTCTGGTTTCTGAAAGAGGCATTGAGGCTAACCTGGAAAAGATCAAGGCTATTACTTCCTTGGCTAAACCGGCGTGTATCAATGATGTTTAGCGTCTGGCGGGTCGTATCGCGGCATTGAGCCGGTTCATAAGCCGGTTGGGAGAAAAGGCTATCCCTTTATACCAGATGATGAAGAAAACAGATCGCTTTGTCTGGAGTGATGCTGCTGATCAAGCATTTGAAGCCTTGAAGAAACAGTTGGCTGAACCGCCGGTTCTTGCTGCTCCCATTGATAAAGAGCCCTTATTGTTGTATGTGGTTGCCAGTAGCCGGGCTGTCAGTGTGGCAATTGTGGTGGAAAGGAAGGAATCAGGCAAGGAGTATCCGGTTCAAAGGCCGGTTTATTATGTCAGTGAGGTACTCATTGAATCTAAGCAGAGATATCCACATTGGCAGAAATTGGTTTACGGTGTGTTCATGGCCAGTCGCAAGTTGAAGAAATATTTCCTTGGTCATCCCATCATTGTGGTTAGTTCTGCTCCCTTAGGGGATATTATTCAAAACAGAGAAGCCACGGGTCGGGTAGCTAAGTGGGCCATTGAGCTTGGGCCCCATGGCTTGAAGTATGTGCCTAGGACGGCTATAAAATCTCAAGCACAGGTGGACTTCATCAATGATTGGACAGAGCTGCAGATGCCTGAGGATAAGCTGGACAATACATATTGGACTATTCATTTTGATGGGTCCAGGTAGTTGGAAGGCTCGGGGGCTGGAGTTATATTGACTTCCCCGCGAGGTGATAAATTTTGTTATGTTTTAAGATTGATATTCCCTTGTACTAACAATGCAGCTCAGTATGAAGCCTTACTCCATGGACTTCGGATGGCAAAAGAGATGAATCTAAGCCGGGTGAGGTGTTTTGGCGACTCAGACTTGGTGGCTCAGCAGGTGTCAGGAACTTGGGATTCAAAGGATCCACTCATGGCGGCTTATCGCCGAGAGGTTGACACTATTGCTGGTCATTTCAAAGGGTATCAGGTGGAGCATGTTGATCGCAGGAAAAATGAAGCTGCTGATGCTTTAAGCCGGCTGGGGTCTCAGCGTAAGCCAATACCCCCTAATGTTTTCCTTGATGTTTTGCATAACCCATCAGTTAAATTGCTTACGGAGGAAGATCTTGCAATTCCTGACTCGGAGGCACAGTTGGTGGCAGCTCTCCATGTTATTCCTGATTGGACTGTTCCATATTTGGCTTACATGACCCGGGGCGAGTTACCCGAGGATGAAACCTTGGCCAGGCAAATAACCCGGAGGTCTATGTCAATGACTATTGTCAATGGTGAGTTACACAGATGCAGTGTTACAGGGGTGTTTCAACGATGTGTCTCTCCTGAGGAGGGCCGTGAAATTCTCAGGGAGATTCATGAAGGAGATTGCGGCCATCATGCCGGCTCTAAATCTCTAGTTGCTAAAGCTTTTCGTCATGGGTTTTATTGGCTGACGGCTCACGGTGACGCGAAAGATCTAGTCAGTAAATGTGATGGCTGTCAGAAATTTTCAAGACGAGCTCATGTGCCGACTCAAGAGTTGAGGATGATTCCAATCACTTGGCCGTTTGCAGTCTGGGGGCTAGATATGGTTGGGCCTTTTAAAAGGTCCAAGGACAAAAAGACTCATCTCCTGGTAGCTGTTGACAAGTTTACACAGTGGGTTGAAGCTGAGCCGGTCAGTAAATGTGATGCGGCGACAGCGGTTCAATTCATCAAAAAGGTGATCCTTCGTTTTGGATACCCTCATAGTATCATTACTGATAATGGTACTAATCTGTCTAAGGGTGCACTGAAAGAATTCTGTCAACAAGAGCATATCCGGCTTGATGTGTCGTCGGTGGCTCACCCCCAGTCTAATGGTCAAGCTGAAAGAGCAAATCAAGAAATCTTGAGAGGTATCAAACCCCGGCTTATGGTCCATTTGCAGAGGACGCCGGGTTGTTGGGTAGAGGAGTTACCCTCAGTGCTATGGAGTATCAATGCTACCCCCAATAGATCTACGGGTTACACACTTTTCTTCATGGTCTACGGAGCAGAGGCGGTTCTCCCTAGTGACATCCGTCACGACTCGCCCCGTGTGGCGGCTTATGTGGAAGCTGACAATGAAAAAGCACGTCAGGATGCACTTGACCTATTGGATGAAGAGCGTGACCTTGCGGCTGCTCGTTCGGCGATTTACCAGCAAGATCTGCGTCGTTATCACAGCCGCCGGGTTAAAACCAGGACTTTTCAAGAACGAGATTTGGTGCTCCGGCTCATCCAGGATCAAACTGATATGCACAAGCTATCCACACAGTGGGAACGACCCTTTGTGGTCAGTAAAAATCTGAACAACGGGTCATACTACCTTATCGATATTCGAGACCACAAGGACTCACGCAAGTCGGAGGAGGAGACCACCGGCCGGGGAATATTGCTCATCTTCGGCCTTATTACACCTGAGCCACCGGCTCTTGTGATGTACATACCTTTGCTAATGTATATATTATGATTAGTATAATAAAGCCGGCATCCCTGATGATTCAGGGCATCTGTCGTTTCATTTCGGAGAATCTGAGCCTTTATTTACTTCATAAGGTCACTTGGGGGCTTCCTGCTCATTAAGCATAGCTATGGCCCTTTTGATCCGGCTTGTACGCCTTGATTGCAAAAACTTGGGGGCTTCCTGCTCATTGAGCATAGCTGTGACTACCCTATTGATCCGGCTTGTACGCCTGGAACACAATATTACTTGGGGGCTTTTTGTTAAATGAACAAAAGCTTTGTTATCCCTCGTAATAGGCTTGGACGCCAGGTGTATTCACCAAAAATCCGGGTTATCCTGCCTTTGTAAAGCCTGTCACTCCAGCCAGGTAATCCTGGATGACTCGCCGTACGCTTGACAGTTAATCTTTTAAAGACCCTGAACTTCTCAAAGTTAAAGCGGCGATTGGGTCATGTGAGGCCCGGCTTACAGGTTTGAATTAAGGAATAACTCAGTGGCTGTGCAGCCCTTGAATAGCACTTGATGTTGAGGCTTGGTAGCCTTTGAATGCCTTGATCTTATGTTTTCTTTTGTCTTCGAATCTTTTTGGTGGTTTATATTTGGGCCATATTGATATATGGTTGAAGTTTGATTCAGGCCATGATGCGTGGATCTTTGTTTCATAACATCCGGTGTTTTGTTAACCCGGCCTGGCTTTGGATGTTAAGTCGCCAGTGTATGATGATCATATGTTTGGAGTCCTGTACTCTCAAATTTGGCGGATAATACCCTTTGCTGTCTAAGGCATTGTAAGCCGGAGGCATGAATAAATTACACAGAGCGCTGCGCTCTGTGTTGGGACAGTTGCCCTTATTGCGCATGGCCTGGTAAGCCGGCAATACACATAAGTATCACAGGTATGATATTTATTTTGTTATGATTATATGAGGTTTGATAAACTGGCCCTGATCATGGACTATTTAGTCATCAGTTGTTTTTATAAAAGGGTATTGTCACCCGCCCTGGGGTAAACCGCCAGGGCACTTGTTATCTGTTTATGTGTAGGAACAAATGATTAAACTGCCTTGCATCATTGATGGTGCTATGAAGCATAAGTGGCGGATCTTTAAATGATGGATCAGCAGTATTATGCAAATAAAACACGCACGATGGCGTGACAGAGTAGAATTGTTTAAACTAGCCTATTACAAGGCATCTGAAGGCCCAAAAGGACAAGTGTTTTTGATATATAGCGTCAGAATGCCATGACTAGCACCGGCTCATGAATTCAGATTTTTATTCTTGGCGGGTTGTAGCCTCCGGGTCATCCTGCGCTTCTTCGTCTACAGCTCCTTGATTATCCATTTGCTGGAAGTCAGGCGTAGACCAGTTGATACCAGTCAAAGCTCTAAACACAGCTTCATCATCAATAAGGTGGGATGGATCAATGTCAGGAGCAAAGGTATGCTTACGCGTCGGTGGGATCAGATCCTCTTTTGGATGAACCGACGCCTTCATCTTCTTGTTGTCGGCATCATAAGCCGCCTGGTATTGACATAGATTGGGCTCTTCAGCCAGCTGGGTTGCTAATGGACGCATTGCTCTTGCTATTTCTGCAAAGTCATCAGCACTGAAGGGTGACCCATCCTCTTTTACACTTGGGCAACCATTGGCCAAGTCTTCCGGATCAAGATCTGTTTGCCACGCCTTTGCCCGGCTTATAGCAGTCAAAGCACCGGCTCTGGCAGAGGCTCGCTTCAACTCTCCAATCCTTTGGGGCAGCACTGATAACTTCTCCAATGTTTCCTTGATAAGGGTGGGCGGCTGTTTCTTATGAATTGCAGCAGCAATGGTTCGTTGAGCACCGGTATATAGTTGTTCTACAAGAGTGTAGACAGCCTTAAGCCTGATGCGCATATCTGAGCCCAACTTGATGCTCCGGGAGCCTGTATCAGTAAATTTGTTAATAAGCTGGCAGATGTTTATAATATGTTTATTGGTATGACAAGAGTCATGTTTACTACTTACCAAAGATGGCTGATGACATGTTATTGATCTGCTGCCTTAAATCGGACAACTCGTCAGTCACCGGTTTAAGCGTGGCTTTAGCATCCTCTGTTCTCTACAATAGAGCCGCCTTCTCGGTCTCCTAGCCGTTTTTATCAGCATTGAAGCTTTGCTTAAGCTGCTCAATGTTTTCCAAAGCAGTCTTCGGTTCTGACTTGGCCTTGGATGTCTCGGATTGCTGAGTTTTAACGTTGGCCCTCAGATCGTTGAGCTGCGAATCTTTCGCAGTCAGTTCAGCCTGTGACATGAACAAACAGGGAAGGTGTTATGATCATGATTATTTTTGAAGTCCCAAGCACAATACAAGTATTTTCCTTGGCACTTGGGGGCTAATGCCTATTGCTCTTTTTTAAGACGAATTTCTCTACTAACCCGGACAAAATGATGTGATCCGGTTTATAAAGACTACATGTTGGGATATTGGTTTCAGGCATGGTGATAAGTCCCGGTTTATTCATGTTGATTAAGCCGGCCCTTGGAAGCTACAGGTGCAAAGTTGATTACTGCTAATTGAAGTCCCGGCTTAACATAATAGTTAAGCCGGCCCTTGGGGGCTACTAGTGATGATATTCTTCTATTTTTACGACTATTTGAAAGTCTACAGAGTATTCAATCCTATCATACTCTATAGACTTGGCGGCTGATAGCAATATACTTATGAGGAAGAGTTGATTGAATTACCTCATAACGTTCCTTGATCAGATTAACCAAGCCGGCTTCAAAATCATGGCTGGTATATAAACGGTTCAAATAACCGGAATGGATTTCTTGAGCACCAAATTGGGCGTAGCTTTCTAAGTCTACCTTCCACTTGCCTTTACCAGCAGCAGTAATTTCTTCCTTGGCACTGTGCTTGGATAAAACAGTGGGGTTACCCGGCGCTGTATAACCAAACCCGGTGACGACAACATCATCAGCTTTTTCTTCAGTAGCCTTGATGGGACTCAGTGGATTAGGGATGACCGGTTCAACGTCCATATGATCGATGGTAACGTCGTGCTCTTCTGGTGGCGGGTCATCAATGGTGGCCTCAGCGGTTGGATAAGAGGTCTCTGGCAATTGTTTTTCTGGTTCAGAAGGGTTGGAGTCTTCAGCCGGCTTGTTCAATTTTGCCTTCTTGTTGGGTTTGGCCATACCACTGGAAAATAAAATACAAAGATGTCAGCATATTGATTAAGCATGAAGTTTCGACTGATGGAATGCACCCTTACCTAGGCACGGTCTTGAAGGCCGGGATTTGAGTTCCCGTTGAGTCGCCGGAGGAGGAGTGAGATGTTCCCTGATAGTTTGAATCAAACGAATTAAGAGGTGATCGAAAAAGACCAGCCTTGGGATAAGCTAAGTCGGAAATTGGTGAGACCTCTGGACGATGTTTGAGAGGGGCTGGGGTGTTCGGTAAGCCGGAAGAAAGGATTCCGCCTCCGCTGTCCCGAGTTGTGCGGCGAGCTTCATGTTGCTGCTTCTTCAAAATAAAGTTGGGATCCAAATGAGCTAAAGGATGAGAAAACTTTACTTTCCAGCTTGCTTGTCGAGATTTCTGTTCTGGCAGAGGTTCTGAGTCGGAGGAAAGAGCAATTACCTCTTCATCACCCGCACGGCTGGCTTCCGCGTCATCCTGATAATAATTGTTGTTAATAAGATGTACAAAAAATGAGCCAAGAGAATCAAGTTCTACCTCCGACTCATCATCATTATCATCGTCATCCAAGTTAAGTAACTCGGAGGGGTCGGTCTTCTTCTTGGCAGGCTTGTTAGCCTTGGTCTTTGTCCGGGTCTTCTTGGCCGGCTTATCTTGCGGCTTCTTCTTCCAAAATGGAGAATCGGCCTGTGAAGGTCAAATGATCATAAGTGGATAGTGTTAATGAAAACATGATTTAAACTGAAGCATGATGTGCAACACTTACACCAGGGGGCTGGTTGAAAGTGCAATAAGGACTAAGTCCGGTTTTATTGCATTCTGCCCAAGGTTCGTTCAATAAAGCCTTGGTTGCTTCAGTGATTTCGGCATCAGACAGTTGAATTTCACAGTGGCGTTGGGGATCCCTCAAGTTGCCGGTGTACTCGCACATTAAACTGGGGCGGCGGCTTAATGGTAGGATCCTCCAAGAGACCCAGCACTGAACAAGGTCAATGCCGGTCAAGCCGTCAGCCATGAAGGTACTGAGCTTTGAAAAGGTGGATGCGTACTTGGCCCGTTCCTTTGTACTGAGCCACGGTGGGAGTGGATGTGTGTTGCTAAGCCGGTGGTCACGATAACCCGGCAGAGGATTCTCACCTGCTGGAGAGGTGTCTTGGCAATAGAACCAAGTCTGGTTCCAGTCTTTGGGATGACTGGGCGGCTTGGCGTAGGGGAAGCTGGCTTCTTTCCTCTTCTGAATGGAAACTCCACTGACTTCCAAGCTGGGCCCGTCAGTAAACTCTGTCTGACGATTCAAATAATAAAATTCTCTAAACAGTTCAACTGTGGGCTCCTCTTGAACATAAGCTTCACAAAATACTTGGAAGTTGCAAATATTGGACATGGAATTGGGCCCAATGTCTTGAGGATGAAGTTGGAAAAAATGAAGTACGTCTCGGAAGAACTTTGAGCCGGGTGGGCTAAACCCCCGAATCATGTGGTCAGTGAAGACAATCACTTCTCCGTCCTTGGGCTCAGGAGGATTTTCAAGACCTGGGACCCGCCAATGGATGTCCTCTTTCTTGGCTAAGGTGCCAATTGCAACAAAGTTGTTCAGGTCTTCCTCATTGACCTGGGATGGGACCCAGCTGCAAGCAGTGAATGTCTTAGTCATTTTTGATGATCTGAAAAGAAGATTATGCCGGTTTAAGATTACGTGGTTAAACCGGCTGTTGGTTCAAGGGTAAACAATGATGAAACATTCATGCAAATGTGTTAAGCCGGAGGATAGCATTGGAGTTATAAAGGTAAACTATTGGCGGCTTAAGAGGGGGCTAATGGTACCTGGCGGATTTTGGTTTATGAGTTAAGCCGCCCGCACAGTTATCGATTTTCAGATCTATGAAGTGGAAAAATTGCTAAGTGTTGGACAAACAGTTTTCACAGATCGATGTTATAATTTTGGATCTACAGCAGTTCAGATAATGAAGAAAAATTCTAAAAATAAAGTGGCGGCAGCAGGACAGTTCACATGCTCAGATGAGATCTTCTATGGAGGGGAGGCGTTTAGATATTAAAAACAAGTGCCAAACTGCTACCGCACAAGATTGGTACTACACTTGGATCAAAAACTACATGATCTAGGGAAGAACAGAGATGAACTCCGACGAACTCGCAGAAACCCTAATGGGATCTATGGTGAGAGAAAGGGACAAACTTACCGGAGCTGTTGAACAGCGGAGGCGTGCGGACGAATTCTGGTCGGTTCAGGTTGATGCAGCGGCCATGGTTGAGGAAGTGATGAAAGTCGAAGGCGGCGGCGGAGCTCGGGTGCTGGAAGCGTCGTGAGGAAGAAGATGAAGACGAGGAGGCAAGGGGGGAGAGTGAAAGGGACCCCTGGCCCTATTTATAAGGCAAAATGGATATGTGACAGCAGAGACGCCTTGATCTTCGGAGATTCATTAAAGTGACGACATATTAAGATTTGGGCCTCGTGTGATATTAATGTGAGATGACATCACGGCGGGTTACCACAATTTTAGGAGATGACATCACGGCAGGTTATAAGATCCCGTGAGGACAGATGAGGAAGGATTTTTTCTAAGTGTTGAAGATTGATATGAACAAGTTCACATTATCCTGGGGCCTAATGTTGGGGATATAGCTATTGGGTATGACCCGCCCAGGAGGGGCCGGGTCATGCCACTGGCGGTTCATAATGAAGAGGCCCAAGAAGAAGATGGCGGTTCACGAAGCAAGCTTACTGGAAGCCCAAGACCCAGAGGAGACTTGAGGCCCGTGGGCGTAAACCGCTATATGTTTAACTTGAACGTTAAGGAAAGTGTAGTTCTGTCACCGAGCTGGACACGTTGTGTATGAGCCGGCCGGGACTCTGTAAGCCACCAGGCATCAACCTGTGTATATAAAGGGGTGACCCGGCGGCAAGTTAGGGCAAAAAAACAACAAATCGAGAACTAGGTCAAGCGTATTCGCTCCCTGGTAATCGAAACCCAAGCAATACAACCTAAAGCAGGAGTAGGCCTTTACCTCATTGTGAGGGGCCGAACCTGGGTAAACTCTGTGTCCCTTGTCCCGTTTTAACCCCTTTAAGCTAACCTCGTAGCGATGGCTCCACACCTAAGTCCTTCCACTAGGACATCTGCCGTGACAATTCCACGACAATCATCATCATCATCATCATCATCATCATCATCAATCTTGGTGAGTGCACCTCTCTTCGGTGGGGATTCCTTGTCAATCAACTTCCACTTCTCGCTTTCTTTGAGAAGTTCCCAACAATGCTCAAGTTGAAATACCTTTTTGCCGGAAGCTTCCATGTCCTTGTACCTTTCTTGCATAATTCTCTCCTACAAAATGAAAACAATGTCAAATTATGTAACCTCTCCCACGGCTACAAAAGAGTGTGGACTTGTTGCACAACTTGGAACATGAAAACCAACTCACATAGTCGGCTTCAACGGTTCCACTTGGAGGTGCATTGTGTACTTGTTGCAAGCATGCGGCCCAACGGCTAAAAATCAGCTTGATCATGTCCCAACGACCCTGAAGGGACCGAAAGGTGCGTGATGTCCGGTTGGGATACTTTGCCATCATGCGGAGGTATTGATCCTCGATCCTTTGCCAATACCGCTTGGTGGTTTGGTTGGTGCCGGTGCACGCATGAAGAGACACCGATTCCCAAGCCTTGATCAAGACTTTATCGTCGAATGGCGTATAGTTCTTCGATCTTGCATGTGAATTTTCTTGCTCTTCGTCGAACACCCCCTCATCAACCTCCTCCACATCATCTTCTTCCTCACTGTGCCCGTGCACGCCACCATCCATCTCATTGTAACCGTAATCACCGAGCGGGGCTTGGTCGATGTCGATGGTTGTGTTGTCCAACATTTGCATGAAGTCGGCCGTCGCATCATGCAAACCGGCGCTACAATTTCACTCGCCAAGTCACGAACACGCGCAATGCACAAAACTGAAAGAATTTACAAGCAAATCGAAGCATCATAAGTCGAGACCATTCCGTTGAACACCTCGGTGGCGGTGGTAGCAACACCATCGGCGAGCATCCTCTGGCAGTTCTTGCCGGAGCTATCGGGGGAGGTGTTGGTGGGGTCGCTCTTCTGGTGCTCTTCTTGCGCTTCACACCGGCAACCTTCCCTTTCTTTGCCAGCCGGGATGCACTGGATTCGCAACGGCTGTGGCGGCAGGGGCGGCGGGCGCGCGTGACCTCCCGGCGGGGCCTGTGGGAACGCTGCCTTGAACGACTACGTTGCCCTGCCGCATGCGGGGCGGTGCGGCGGAGCCTTGAACGGCGATGGGCGCGACCTCGCCGGTGACGAGATTTGCCGACGGGAATGGCTCGGGGTTGGCATCCGCGGTGATGGCCGACGGCTGGGAGGCTTCAATGGCGGCGGAGGGAAGCCTGGGAAGGTGCTCCGGAGCGGGCGAAGGGAAGTGGTTGGCGGCGGAAGGGGGGAGGCGGGAACTGCCGCACGGAAATGTCCCTCCTGCCAAATCTTGCAGCGGATAGGGGTCAAGCTCGGTCGGCCTCCCACCATGTGAATATAAAGGTTGAGGGCGAAGTTTTTCAGCGCCCCGCAAATTTTTTTATAGTTCACGGGCCGATACGGTCTCTGATCGGGTCACTTTTTCCACGAGAAACCATAAACAGACGGTTATTTTATGGGTTGACGCATTTTAAGTGGTTTGCTAGAGTTGCTCTAAATATCCTTCTCCCATCTCCCGTCCCCAACCATCAGCCGCCGCCACTCCACCTATCCTCCCCGCGCCTCTCCATGTCTTCGCCGGAGGTGCCAGCGCTGAACCACCCCGCGCCGGAGCCCTGCCCGTCTACCCCACGCCATGCCCCTCCCCATTCAGACCGCCCCCTCAAGCTACAGCGGCCCGGTCCTACCCCTGAGCCGTGGCGGCAGTGGCGGCGGCTGGACAAAGTGCTGGATTTGGAAGTCCCCGAGGTCACCGGCTGCGTGAGTGCCGGATTTGGAAGTCCCTGAGGTCGCCGGTGACGGGAACGGATCCATTTTCATCCGGCGGTGAGCGAAGGCGGGTTACAAGAGGTGGCTACACCGCCACGGATCCAGAGTACATGGACGGCCCTTGTGGCTGGGTCCAGTTGTCCGTCAGCCGCGCCACCGTTAGTCCCCTCATCATCGCGGCCGTCTTCTCCATCCGTGGCGCGCGTCTCCTCAAGGCAATGTTGTGGAGGTAATATTTCACCGAAGGTAATATTGTGATGTAGTGTAGCTAGTCAAATAAAGTTAATTCAGAGATAGCTTTTAAAACATTTGATTTAGAGGCTAAAGCATAGGAGAAATAGCTAAGTCAGCTAGCTTAGACAAACAGAGGAGAATTCTCTGTTTCATATTCTTAGAGCAAGTCAGCTGAAACTCTGAAAACTTAGGGTGGACATCAGCGAGTGCATTCTTATTTGTGCTTTTCCTGATAGTTTTTTTTGGAACAAAATAATACTAATGTGGAAACCACCAAACTGTGCACTTAAGGGATACATTTTCTATAGCCCACTGATTCATCTACCTGAGCAATCCATCTAAACCAGACTTTTTTTTGTGATTGCATACGATCTAAACTGAATAGTAATATTTTTCTCATTCTGGTTGATTGTAAAAGCAGAGCACATAAATATTTTGCAGAAGCGCACTATGCATTTGATTAAGAAGCAAAGTTATGATTTTAAAAAGGCAATGTAAAATATCCTCTAGAGAAAACGTCAGTGTACAGCTATGGCGTGTTTTAGTTTGTACTGATAATCTGTTACCACGTCTAAAATTGGCTCATAGACATTCTTTTGTTTTTACTTATATGTATTGTTGTGGTATAAACAGGCATTTTTTGTTGTTGTTGAAAGCAAGGTATTACTAACTCACAAGTTCCATCGAATGTGTGTCTCCTCAAGACAATCTATCTATCTATCTATCTATCTATACCTATACTAATTACAGACTCCCTAGAAATTACCACGTTAATTAGAAATTAAGAGCCATACATCTTTGGTGGGACCAAATTATTACGGTGGAGATCTGCCGATTATTAGGTGGAGATCTACCCCCCGTACGTATACAATCTCCATATTAACAATTTATAGCCGTCAGATGAGATATCAGAGTCCTTACCAGTTGTCCCACATGCAATTTCTTTTTTGGAAAACACTTTCACGCGATTGCTTGGTAAAAAGCGTTCCCTACAATCACGGACATATTGCTTCCTCCAACCTACCGTGATCAAGGCCTCAATCCTTCGTACATCGTCGCCGCTGCCTCACGCCTAGACAACGCCAACAACCGCCGCTACTACCTCGCATGCACGTCGTCTGCCCGCGGATGGGCGCCGTCGTGACCACCTCGCACCTGGACGCCTCCGCCGCCTCGCACCTAGACACCTCCGCGGCCGCCTCACGTGGACGCCATCTCCTAACACTTGGATGCAGGATGCTGCCGCTGCCTCCTCGCGTCTAGCCGACGGCGACCCTCGCCTTCACGCAGTCCTGCCCCGCGCACAGCGTCTGCCCGCGGATGGGCGCCGTCGTGACCGTCTCGCACCTGGACGCCTCCGCCGCCTCGCACCTAGACACCTCCGCGGCCGCCTCACGTGGATGCCATCTCCCAGCACTTGGCCGCGGGACGTTGTCGCTGCCTCCTCGCGTCTAGCCGACGACGACCCTCGCCTTCACGCAGTCCTGCACTGCACACAGCCAATCTGACCATAAGGGTCCAAGCGACAAGGGAGCTCGGCCATCCAAGGTTTAAGGTGTGTACGTGACCTCCTGGCGCATCAAATTTGCTTATTCCTGAACATAGCTTTTCTTTTCATTACTTGCTATCCTATGCTCCCTGAATAAGGTCACCACCACTGCTAGCTACTAATTTCAGAATCCTGGCTATAGGACAACGCAGCAAAGCTGTAAACAAAACTTGGAAACAAGGTACACCGTAGTTTCTGAGGTGGCGAGCGACCACGTGGCAGGAGAGGAGGTGTCGGACGATGCTGTAGTGTGGAGGGGAAGCGGGATGGAGAAGCCGTGTGGCGGGAGAGGAGCGCCGTCGACGCCGAGTCGGGGAGAGCAGACATCGGGGAGATACAGCGCCGTGAGGTCACTGATGTGCCTGTGTGGTGACATTGGTCGGAGGTTCTCTGTCCCTGCTAGGTCAAGGTGTTGAGATGATAGTAGCCTTTTTAAAGAGTTGGAGCTGATAATAATAGTAACTCTGTATTAACAATTGGACTCAGATACCCTTTGCGTGGTTGGCCTTTTCAAGGATTAACTTGAGTACCACAATGACATGCAACCTGCACACTTTACGCTATCATGAAAGAAGCAATTGCGGATAAAAATAGTAGGATGTGCTGTTTCAGTGTGATACAAATTCAGGTTAATTATTATTTCATAGGATTTTGTTTTAAAAGTTTAGATGCATGATATCAAAAGTTCTAAATAAGTGTGCTATCATCATTAGGTTCATTTCCTTTTTGAGTTTTCATAAGATCTTTGTACAAATTTAGATGCCTAAAATAAAAAGGTTTAGATCAAAAGGGCATTGTACACCGATTACATGCATGGAACTCAAAATATGTTTACATTTAAACAATAAAAATAAAACCAATGATTAATTTTTACTTTTAAATATAAATATAATTATAATGTTAATGTTGTTTGCGGTATTTTTTGGTAAAATTTATACAAAGAAATTATTTTTCTGTTATTAATGGTCGGGATGGAGTCTCCGACACGATATAAATCCACCGGACGTCTGACACTTTCCTGGGCAGAATTCCCCCCAACGGCCAGATTTGTGCTCATACTATAAATACCCCTTAACCACTTCGTGGAGGGGTTGAGCAACACAACTATCTTGACCCACACTTGAAGAAAAGCTCCCTCTCCTTTCTCCTACCTCAAATCTTAGATCCCGGAGAGATTTGTGAGAGTTCTTGAGAGAGATTCCACTCAAGTGAAGATCCGCTCCCTCTCCGTCTCTTGACCAAAGGAATTCGTGATTTGAGCAAGTCTTGAGCATTTCCCCCTTGATCTTGTTACTCTTGGAGGTTGGAGACTCCTAGGCGGTAGGAGTGCTCCGGTGAGGAATCAACTTGTGATTTGTCCCCCGGAAAGTTTGTGAAGGTTTGGAGGCCGCCTCAAGGTCTACCACTAGTGGTTGGGAATCGCCTTCGTGGTGATATCTCAAGGAGAATAGGGTGAGCCTTCGTGGCGTTGGTGTGCCTTCGTGGTAACATCCACCTCTCTAACGGTGACTAGCTTCCCTCCAAGGAAGTGAACATCGGGATACATCATCGTCTCCGTGACTTCGGTTATCCCTAACCCTAACTCCTTACTTGTGGTTTACCTTGGTCGCTTGACCGTGCATTCACTATTCTTGTTGTCATCATTATATTGTGTTGGTTACCATATCATAGAGATTATTTAGGCCAACACTTTATAGTCCGCAATTCATACTTCCTACTATTATTCTATCTTGTGTTTAGTGTGAATTGCTAGCTTGTAACATTCATTTCCATATCTTGTAACATAATTTGTGTAAGCTTGTATTGCCTACTTGTGGGTGTGTATTATTCATTTCCATATCTCGTGATATACATTGAGTAAGTTTGTGTAACTTACTTGTGCTTACTCATATCCTCGTTGTTCTCATCTTGTTTATGATAAGTTGTTGGTGCACTTAGTGAGCCTAGTATATTTAGGATTTGTGCTTGAAAAGTATCCGCTTAGTTTATTTCCGCATTAGGATATAGCCAAATCCGTAAAAGATTTTAAAACGCCTATTCACCCCCCCTCTAGGCGACATCGTGGTCCTTTCAATTGGTATCAGAGCTAGCACTACTAGGAAAAGGCTAATTAGTGACGCACCTGTTTTGGCCATTAATGGCGCACTACAGGTGCGCCACTATCATCACGCCACTAATAACAAATACTAATGACGCACCCCTGGTGCGCCATTAGTATACAAGACAATAGGGGCGCACCTGGCAGTGCGCCATTAATATGTCAAACGGTGCGCCATTACTATCTGACTTAGTAATGGCGCACCACATAGAAGTGTGCGATTACTAACAATTTTTTTTCAAAAAAAAATTTCAAAATTTTTTTCAATTTTTTTTTCTGACTTAGTAATGGCGCACCACATAGAAGTGCGCCATTACTAACAACTTTTTTTCAAAAAAAAATTCAAATTTTTTTTTCGTTTTTTTCTTAATCTCGGGTCACTATGGCTTAATCTCAGGTCAATATGCTTATTCTCAAGTCAAATCACACTAAGTGGTCAAACTTCTCAGAAGGTCACCCATCCTCACACTACTCCAGCCCAAGCACGCTTAACTTCGCAGTTCTATCCAACCCCAGCACCACCTCACTTAACAAGTACTTGTTGATATATCTATCATATCAATCCTATTAAACCTTGTTGATGTCTAGGACTTTGTTCATGTTCATGAGTGTGATGAAATTTTGAAAAAATATTTCAAACTTCCTGGTCATATTACATATCATATTTTGAAAAAAAAATCCAAAAAAAAAATTCGAAACCAATTTTTTTTCTGTTACTAGTGGCGCACCTAGCAAATGGTGCACCACTAGTAAGTTTGAATTTTTTTCCATTTCCCCCCCTCTAGATCTTAAAAGCCCCGTATCTTTCGTTCTGTTAGATTTTTGGGGATTCTGAAAATGTTCAACGGGGTTCGCCCCGGTTGAATTCGGATGTAACTTTTCGAGTAGATGATTTTTCATATAAAAAACTTTTTCATCGGAGTTCGTATGCAAAAGTTATGCCCATTTTACAAATTCTCGAGAGATTTTGCAAAAAGTCGAAAATTCATGTTTGTAAATTTTGCTAACAACTAGACCACATATCACATGAGAATATTATTTTCTTTTATTTTTTTGACATTTTTATCATTTTCTTTTATTTTTTTTGAAACTGAAAAGGCGGTCCAGGGGTGGTGCATTTGGTGAATTTTTTGTAAGACTCAGAAAGTTAGTAATGGCGCTACTAATGGCGCACCTGTTACGTGGTGCGCCATTACTAGTTTTGCAAAAAACAAAATATAATTGTTAGTAGTGGCGCACCGTGGTTGTGGTGCGCCATTACTAGTTTGAACTAGTAATGGCGCACTGTACCCAGGTGCGCCATTACTAGTTTTGAAAAAAAAAGTAAAAAAAAAATGTTAGTAGTGGCGCACGGAGCGTGTGGTGCGTCATTAATAGTTAAAAATAGTAATGGCGCACTGTGCCCTGGTGCGCCATTAATAGTTTTGGAAAAAAAAAAATTTGCTAGTAATGGCGCACCATGTGTCTGGTGCGCCATTAGTAATGAGGACACTAATGGCGCACCTGTATCTGGTGCGCCACTGCTATATAGCAGTGGCGCACCACATACATGGTGCGCCATTAATGTCCATATCAGCTATAGCCCTTTTCCTAGTAGTGTAGGTCTCTCCTTATTAGGCTTCACCGCCTAGAGAGTTACGATGTCGACTAGTGAACTAGTGCACGATGACACATTTTGTTTTAATGGCACAAATTACATTATGTGGAGATTACGCATGCTTTGTCACTTTCGGGCCATGGGTCCAAATGCTTTGCGAATTGTTCTTGTAGGAATTTCTATTGCAAAGGATGGTCCTTCTCCATCTTTTGAGGATATGTATCTTGATTGTGATACTTCTCTTGCCATTCATCAAAGTATAACCGTTGAAGTGTTTAAGGAAATCTCGACTTGCAAGTCGGCTCATGAGGCTTGGACCAAACTTGAAGATATATGTGGTGGGTCCAATCTTGATGAAGACAATATTCTTTTCGGGGAGTTAATGGAGGAGTTCTCCACATTTTTAAATCATGAAGAGCTCTCTATGGCTTCCACCTCCAATTACTTGGACACTTCAATATCTTCCACTTCACCAACATGTGGCGTGCCACAAGGTAATGACATGGTGAGTGAAGAAATATCTCGTGATGATGTTATTAAGATCATTATTGATGATCTTGCTTGTGTAGATGCTAGTGATGTATCCTCTATGGACTTGAGCATATCTAGCACCACAAATAGTATAAATTATTGTGTTGATAATCCATGCATATCACCTAAGAATTCCATGACAAATGTTTGTGATGATATGCCTGCTCTCCCGTGTTGCCATGATCAAAATACTTTGGTTTCCTCTAGTTGTTCTATGACTAACCATGTAGAGGAAATCAAGAAAAATGAGGCACACTTGATTGATGAAGAACCCTCTTCTCCAAAAGAATCATCATCAACCCCTTTTGTTCACATGTGCCTCATGGCAAGAGGTAATGACGAGGTATCATCTTCTCTTAGTGATAATGATGATAGTTGTAATGAGGAAGATGATGAAGTCTTGACTCAAAATCTCTATGAGATTGGGAAAACTCTTCGTAGAGCTAAAAATAACACTTATAAAAGGTTCCAAGATGTTCTTGCTTGCTTTCAAAACCGTAATGACTTATTTCTTTACGAGCAAGCAAAAAGTGAACAACTTGAACATGAACTTGCTATGGCTCATCAATGTCTTAGTGACTTGAGGTCTTTAAAAGAAGAGATTGAAGTTACTCATTGTAAACTTAACGCGGATTTTGAGCAACTTGACCTTGACTACAAGAAGGTCAAAGGAGAGCTCACCAAACTCTCTAAGTCTCATGAGGAACTTCAAGCTACTCATGCGGAGTCTCTAGCTTCTACATGCTCCTCTCATATTGATAATGATGCTTGTGCTACTAACTATATCTTGTGTGAAGCATCGATATTAAAAGAAAATGTTGAGCTGAGGACGCAACTTGATTTGCTAACTAGCATTACGGGAAATTGGAAGAAAGTCATAAAAAGCTCTCAGGCACTCATGAGGATCTCTAATCTCTCATGATGGGTTAAAGTTAGCTCATGAGGCTATGGTCACCAAGGTAAAATCATGTGAGTCTCATGTGGATATTAGCACATTTTCTACTCAAAATGCCTTATTGCCATGTGCTAGTCCTTGCAATTCCTCTACATGATATTGGTACATCTTGTGATGAATTGCTCACCATGCCTTGTTGCTAACAATGAAATTTCACCTCCTCTAGTTCTTTTGTTAATACTAACCTTGTAGAGGAAAATAAGAGCTCAAGGCCCAAGTCACTAGTTTGAAGAAAGACTTGGAAAAATGTTGGATAATATCTTGAAGTGTGCAAAAGGACCCTCAAGACAAAATAGGACTTGATTTCATCTCCAACAAGAAGAAGTCCAAGAACAAGAAAAAGGGACAAGATCAAGTCAAGAATTCGGCCAACATTATTTGCTTCAAGTGCAAGAATGTTGGACACCATGTGAGATCTTGTCCATTGAAGAAGAAGGCTTCAAGTGTGAAGCATCAAGGGAAGTGGCCTCAAGTTCAATCTCAAGATAATGAAAGGCCTCTTCCCATGCCTAACCAAGATAATGTTCTCCAAGTTGAAAAGGTAAAGAAGAAGAGAAAGGGGATCATATGTTGCTATATTTGTCGTGAGAAGGGACACATATCTTCATCATGTCCCAACGGTAATGTCTCTAAGCCTCCAATTGTCAATGATCATTATTCACTTAGAAAGGATAATGTTGGCAATTTGTTTGCCAAGTTTGTTGGTGCCCAAAGTGGTTTGAAAGTAGATAAGACCATTTGGGTTGCCAAACCTATTGTGACTAACTTCTTAGGACCCAACTTGGTTGGGGACCATCAAGCTCAAACTTGATCAATAGGTGTGTGGAGGACATTGGAGACTTGGCTAGTTCATGAAGAAAAATGTTTTTCACCATGTATTATGGTTCAAGCCAAGTCAAGTGGATTATCATCATATTTGTCATTCTAATGCTCCTCGTGGCGGTAACTTGTATTTATATTGTCTACATTGAAAGTTACTAGCCCCATGCATGTTTAGGTTTTGTTCCTAGCATGTGTTTGTATATGTTGTGCCTCCTAATATGCTTGATTCGTGTTATCTAGCATGTGTATGTTGCTATGCACATCATATAGTTGTGTGTGTGGTTTCGAGCCTTTATTGCTTCATTAGTTGAATCTTCCTTGGCTCTTTTGAGATATTAATGGATCATCACATTATGGGGGAGTGCTATGTTTTACGCATATCACAAACCTTAAATGTGTATATATGTGGGATACCACCTAGTATTGTTAGTGCAATATTATCTAGTTATTATGTGGTATGTAAAGCTCATTTGAAACTCAAATTCTCATCCATTAATTATCCTTAGTTGGGTGGATCATCATGTCAAGCATATCAATAAAGGAGAGCTCAACCATTAGGGAAAACACGACAATCACCACTCTCCCAACTACTCAACATGACCGTTGTTACAGGTGCACTTTATTAGCAGCATTGTTTCAAGATTTTTAAGATTTTTATGTTGTCCATCCTGTAATTTGAGACATGTTCTCCAATCAGCAAGTACGTACAGCCTAGGGTTTTGTTTTGTTTGGCTTTTCGTGAAGTGCGTCATTTGGTTTCTAGCCCGTCTAGATAGGTATTAGTAGGATGGATAAGATCGGTAGTTGATCTTTCATCCAATTAAGTGATTTAGTTCACCAAATATTGGGACGTACTTGCGCACAGACTCGATCACCTCCTCTAATTTTGTTGGGACTTGGATAAGTCATTTTAGCATTACATGATCCCTCCAGTCTACTTCTCTTTGTTTCTTACAAGCAAAACTCCATGTTTGTTTTCATGGATTTGTTCTTTCAATTATGCTCACCCAATGATCAAATACGATTTGTGCATCTTACAAGCACAGACTACTCTATTCTGATGGAATTTTTTGATAGTACTGTTTGCACACATGGGGCGTATATATTATATATGCATTCAAGTGGTCAACAAGGTATCACCCTAGCAGTATTTGCTGGAAGCAACACCAGAAAAATTATACTCAAGTAAACCTCTTGGTAGAGACTAGCAGCAAAGCTGTTCACCTCCTCAACACTATACAAATTTGTTGTCTGACGCTCCTACACCCATTCAGCAGGAAAAAGTAGCTATGTACACTTATAATTATCTGCTTCAGATAATTTTTACAAATATAATTTATCAAAAAGTCCCTTCCCTGATTGTTCAAGTAACGTCCACAACTTTAAATATTTAGTTCTTCCATTAGTTCTATACTTCAATGGTAAATGCCACCAAAGCATGTCGTGAACAATCAGGAACATGTGGTATAGCTAATGTTTAATGAGTTATTTCATTGTTTGTTTCACCATTTCCATGTTTCATGCATTTTTTTTAAATCGAGCCAGTATAGGAAAATAGACCAATGTTTTCTCTTATATCTTGCAGATGCTTAATTACGTCATCCAGTTTCCAGTTCATGTATCTCTTTGAAAAAAGTTGACAATATCTGTAGATTAGTATTTGGTGAGTTAGTAGGAACCTTTTATGTATTTGTATATGTTCAGTTATACTCTCATATGGACTATGGCCCTGAATTAACAGGAATTTCACATCGGCTTTCTTCTTATAAGTGTGGGTATATTATGGAAAAAAACATTCACCAGCTAGCTGAATCAAAGAACATTCTAGATTAAGATAATTGGACAGACAGATAATTCAATCAAATATTTTGTCACTGTCTAATATGGTTTGTGCAGATCTGACAAGGAAAGGAATCCCGTTGGTTCTGAATAGAAAAATGGCGATTCATTCAGCAACAATCATAATATCTATAATGTTTGAGGCATCTAGAGTTTGTGCTTCATTTTTCTTGCTCTTCTAGGACAGATTTTACTCCCAAAGGTTGGTTCTAACATCCAATGTGACACTCCTAGGGACATAAAGTTGTCGTCTCCAGCCCATCACTTGGTGGAACTTTGATGGTCAACCTTCAGCTTCGTAAAGAGTACATCTTTTTACCCACCATTTATATACAGAAATTATGGACAATCACATGATTTTCATTGTGTGCATGGCATATTTTTTCCCGTGAATGCATCTTTATCCTCTATACATCCATTCATATATTAGATGATAAATCTTTTAGATTATCACAATATATATAGGTGTGCAAATCACGATTCTGCGGAACTTCTATATGTGGAGAGAAAAAACAAAGGTTTCTATAGCTTTTAGTCCAATTTTAGAAAGAAAAAAAACTAGCCCGTGCAGTAGCACGGGTTGACGACTAGTAATTCTAGTTTTATATGAACTTGTACCACCTGGATTGCATGGAAACATCGCTTTATTTTGGCAAGAACAATGACTGGCTA
Organism: Thinopyrum elongatum; assembly: GCA_011799875.1. Lineage (NCBI taxonomy): Eukaryota > Viridiplantae > Streptophyta > Magnoliopsida > Poales > Poaceae > Thinopyrum > Thinopyrum elongatum. Next base: position 597,980,125 of record CM022303.1, on the reverse strand, counting down.
TCAATGTGGAGAATATCCCATAAGAGCAACTCCAACGCGCCGACCCAAACGGACGACGTATTTGTCCGCTTTTTGTCCGTTTGGATTGGCCCGGTGGACATCAACGTCTGCTTCCACGTTTGGGTCGACGCTTGCGCCCAACGCTGGCCCGACCCATTTTGACGGCACGCGAAAAAAATTAGAATACTAACATTTTGAAAATAAAAATAAAAATTAATTAAACATTAAAGCCGGCCACGAAGGCCGTGATAGTCCATGCGCCCACATCTAACATAAAAAAAAGCTAACTACGAGGCGGCGCGCTGCCCTAGTCATCCTTCTTGTCGTCGTCGGGGCCAGTGAGGTCGATGAGCGTCGGCGCAGGGCCTGCCTAGGGGAATGCCGTGTTCCAGACGACGTTGATGTCGGGCGCGGGCTGTGACGCCGCTTCCTGGGCCTGGCGCTCCTCCTCCTCGGCCTCGCGCTGCTCGTCCACAGTGTCGCGCTCGAGCATCTCGAGGTATTCGCCGTGCCGGCGCTCCTCGGCCAACCGTCGCTGGCACCATTGTTTGAGGTACGCCGTCTCCTGTGCCGGCGTCGCCCCCATCCAGACCGGCGGCGCGCTGACCCACTCGCGCTCTCGCCCGGTACATGAGTAGCGCTCGATGGGGGTCGGCTCCGGCTCCGGCTCCGGTTCGGCCTTGACGGGGGAAGGTGGGGCCACCGGCGGCACGACGCAGTCGCCCGCCACGGAGAAATCCATGGCCGCCCGGTACGCTCCTCCTCCTCGCTCTACCGGAGGACGGCCGCCATGGCCGCCTGGTAGGCAGCGACCTGCGGCCGACTACACGGACGCCGCGCAGCCTGGCCTCCTCGTGCTCGAAGGCGAACCAACGAGCCCAATTGGGCGAGTCGAAGGCGTACGCGGCGTCGCTGCGCTGCTCCGGCGTCAGCCGCGCCCGCCGGTGCCGCACCTCCTCCGCCTGCGCCCTAGCCGACCGCGGCGCCGCCGGCACTGGGATCCTCTCCAGATCCAGATGCCAGTTGTGCGGCAGGGTGACGTCAGGGTACGGGAGAGGCACGCAGTGCTGCCAGTGCCACTCCGCCTGGTGCACTGGCACATTGACGCGCTGCCTCAGCCGGCGAGCTGGCGCCGGCGGAGGCCGCGGGAGCTCACGGGGAAAAGGGATGGCGGGGGCCTTGCCCTTGTGAAAGGACCACGATGTCGCCTAGAGGGGGGGTGAATAGGCGTTTTAAAATCTTTTACGGATTTGGCTATATTCTAATGCGGAAATAAACTAAGCGGATACTTTTCAAGCACAAATCCTAAATATACTAGGCTCACTAAGTGCACCAACAACTTATCATAAACAAGATGAGAACAACGAGGATATGAGTAAGCACAAGTAAGTTACACAAACTTACTCAATGTATATCACGAGATATGGAAATGCATAATACACACACCCACAAGTAGTCAATACAAGCTTACACAAATTATGTTACAAGATATGGAAATGAATGTTACAAGCTAGCAATTCACACTAAACACAAGATAGAACAATAGTAGGAAGTATGAATTGCGGACTATAAAGTGTTGGCCTAAATAATCTCTACGATATGGTAACCAACACAATATAATGATGACAACAAGAATAGTGAATGCACGGTCAAGTGACCAAGGTAAACCACAAGTAAGGAGTTAGGGTTAGGGATAACCGAAGTCACGGAGACGATGATGTATCCCGATGTTCACTTCCTTGGAGGGAAGCTAGTCACCGTTAGAGAGGTGGATGTTACCACAAAGGCACACCAACGCCACGAAGGCTCACCCTATTCTCCTTGAGATATCACCACGGAGGAGGCCCGTGGTGATATCTCAAGGAGAATAGGGTGAGCCTTCGTGGCGTTGGTGTGCCTTTGTGGTAACATCCACCTCTCTAACGGTGACTAGCTTCCCTCCAAGGAAGTGAACATCGGGATACATCATCGTCTCCGTGACTTCGGTTATCCCTAACCCTAACTCCTTACTTGTGGTTTACCTCCGTGGTGATATCTCAAGGAGAATAGGGTGAGCCTTCGTGGCGTTGGTGTGCCTTTGTGGTAACATCCACCTCTCTAACGGTGACTAGCTTCCCTCCAAGGAAGTGAACATCGGGATACATCATCGTCTCCGTGACTTCGGTTATCCCTAACCCTAACTCCTTACTTGTGGTTTACCTTGGTCACTTGACCGTGCATTCACTATTCTTGTTGTCATCATTATATTGTGTTGGTTACCATATCGTAGAGATTATTTAGGCCAACACTTTATAGTCCGCAATTCATACTTCCTACTATTGTTCTATCTTGTGTTTAGTGTGAATTGCTAGCTTGTAACATTCATTTCCATATCTTGTAACATAATTTGTGTAAGCTTGTATTGCCTACTTGTGGGTGTGTGTATTATTCATTTCCATATCTCGTGATATACATTGAGTAAGTTTGTGTAACTTACTTGTGCTTACTCATATCCTCGTTGTTCTCATCTTGTTTATGATAAGTTGTTGGTGCACTTAGTGAGCCTAGTATATTTAGGATTTGTGCTTGAAAAGTATCCGCTTAGTTTATTTCCGCATTAGAATATAGCCAAATCCGTAAAAGATTTTAAAACGCCTATTCACCCCCCCTCTAGGCGACATCGTGGTCCTTTCACAAGGGCAAGGCCCCCGCCATCCCTTTTCCCCGTGAGCTCCCGCGGCCTCCGCCGGCGCCAGCTCGCCGGCTGAGGCAGCGCGTCAATGTGCCAGTGCACCAGGCGGAGTGGCACTGGCAGCACCGCGTGCCTCTCCCGTACCCTGACGTCACCCTGCCGCACAACTGGCATCTGGATCTGGAGAGGATCCCAGTGCCGGCGGCGCCGCGGTCGGCTAGGGCGCAGGCGGAGGAGGTGCGGCACCGGCGGGCGCGGCTGACGCCGGAGCAGCGCAGCGACGCCGCGTACGCCTTCGACTCGCCCAATTGGGCTCGTTGGTTCGCCTTCGAGCACGAGGAGGCCAGGCTGCGCGGCGTCCGTGTAGTCGGCCGCAGGTCGCTGCCTACCAGGCGGCCATGGCGGCCGTCCTCCGGTAGAGCGAGGAGGAGGAGCGTACCGGGCGGCCATGGATTTCTCCGTGGCGGGCGACTGCGTCGTGCCGCCGGTGGCCCCACCTTCCCCCGTCAAGGCCGAACCGGAGCCGGAGCCGGAGCCGACCCCCATCGAGCGCTACTCATGTACCGGGCGAGAGCGCGAGTGGGTCAGCGCGCCGCCGGTCTGGATGGGGGCGACGCCGGCACAGGAGACGGCGTACCTCAAACAATGGTGCCAGCGACGGTTGGCCGAGGAGCGTCGGCACGGCGAATACCTCGAGATGCTCGAGCGCGACACTGTGGACGAGCAGCGCGAGGCCGAGGAGGAGGAGCACCAGGCCCAGGAAGCGGCGTCACAGCCCGCGCCCGACATCAACGTCGTCTGGAACACGGCATTCCCCTAGGCAGGCCCTGCGCCGACGCTCATCGACCTCACTGGCCCCGACGACGACAAGAAGGACGACTAGGGCAGCGCGCCGCCTCGTAGTTAGCTTTTTTTTATGTTAGATGTGGGCGCATGGACTATCACGGCCTTCGTGGCCGGCTTTAATGTTTAATTAATTTTTATTTTTATTTTCAAAATGTTAGTATTCTAATTTTTTTTGCGTGCCGTCAAAATGGGTCGGGCCAGCGTTGGGCGCAAGCGTCGACCCAAACGTGGAAGCAGACGTTGATGTCCGCCGGGCCAATCCAAACGGACAAAAAGCGGACAAATACGTCGTCCGTTTGGGTCGGCGCGTTGGAGTTGCTCTTATGGGATATTCTCCACATTGATAGCCAGTCATTGTTCTTGCCAAAATAAAGCGATGTTTCCATGCAATCCAGGTGGTACAAGTTCATATAAAACTAGAATTACTAGTCGTCAACCCGTGCTACTGCACGGGCTAGTTTTTTTTCTTTCTAAAATTGGACTAAAAGCTATAGAAACCTTTGTTTTTTCTCTCCACATATAGAAGTTCCGCAGAATCGTGATTTGCACACCTATATATATTGTGATAATCTAAAAGATTTATCATCTAATATATGAATGAATGTATAGAGGATAAAGATGCATTCACGGGAAAAAATATGCCATGCACACAATGAAAATCATGTGATTGTCCATAATTTCTGTATATAAATGGTGGGTAAAAAGATGTACTCTTTACGAAGCTGAAGGTTGACCATCAAAGTTCCACCGAGTGATGGGCTGGAGACGACAACTTTATGTCCCTAGGAGTGTCACATTGGATGTTAGAACCAACCTTTGGGAGTAAAATCTGTCCTAGAAGAGCAAGAAAAATGAAGCACAAACTCTAGATGCCTCAAACATTATAGATATTATGATTGTTGCTGAATGAATCGCCATTTTTCTATTCAGAACCAACGGGATTCCTTTCCTTGTCAGATCTGCACAAACCATATTAGACAGTGACAAAATATTTGATTGAATTATCTGTCTGTCCAATTATCTTAATCTAGAATGTTCTTTGATTCAGCTAGCTGGTGAATGTTTTTTTCCATAATATACCCACACTTATAAGAAGAAAGCCGATGTGAAATTCCTGTTAATTCAGGGCCATAGTCCATATGAGAGTATAACTGAACATATACAAATGCATAAAAGGTTCCTACTAACTCACCAAATACTAATCTACAGATATTGTCAACTTTTTTCAAAGAGATACATGAACTGGAAACTGGATGACGTAATTAAGCATCTGCAAGATATAAGAGAAAACATTGGTCTATTTTCCTATACTGGCTCGATTTAAAAAAAATGCATGAAACATGGAAATGGTGAAACAAACAATGAAATAACTCATTAAACATTAGCTATACCACATGTTCCTGATTGTTCACGACATGCTTTGGTGGCATTTACCGTTGAAGTATAGAACTAATGGAAGAACTAAATATTTAAAGTTGTGGACGTTACTTGAACAATCAGGGAAGGGACTTTTTGATAAATTATATTTGTAAAAATTATCTGAAGTAGATAATTATAAGTGTACATAGCTACTTTTTCCTGCTGAATGGGTGTAGGAGCGTCAGACAACAAATTTGTATAGTGTTGAGGAGGTGAACAGCTTTGCTGCTAGTCTCTACCAAGAGGTTTACTTGAGTATAATTTTTCTGGTGTTGCTTCCAGCAAATACTGCTAGGGTGATACCTTGTTGACCACTTGAATGCATATATAATATATACGCCCCATGTGTGCAAACAGTACTATCAAAAAATTCCATCAGAATAGAGTAGTCTGTGCTTGTAAGATGCACAAATCGTATTTGATCATTGGGTGAGCATAATTGAAAGAACAAATCCATGAAAACAAACATGGAGTTTTGCTTGTAAGAAACAAAGAGAAGTAGACTGGAGGGATCATGTAATGCTAAAACGACTTATCCAAGTCCCAACAAAATTAGAGGAGGTGATCGAGTCTGTGCGCAAGTACGTCCCAATATTTGGTGAACTAAATCACTTAATTGGATGAAAGATCAACTACCGATCTTATCCATCCTACTAATACCTATCTAGACGGGCTAGAAACCAAATGACGCACTTCACGAAAAGCCAAACAAAACAAAACCCTAGGCTGTACGTACTTGCTGATTGGAGAACATGTCTCAAATTACAGGATGGACAACATAAAAATCTTAAAAATCTTGAAACAATGCTGCTAATAAAGTGCACCTGTAACAACGGTCATGTTGAGTAGTTGGGAGAGTGGTGATTGTCGTGTTTTCCCTAATGGTTGAGCTCTCCTTTATTGATATGCTTGACATGATGATCCACCCAACTAAGGATAATTAATGGATGAGAATTTGAGTTTCAAATGAGCTTTACATACCACATAATAACTAGATAATATTGCACTAACAATACTAGGTGGTATCCCACATATATACACATTTAAGGTTTGTGATATGCGTAAAACATAGCACTCCCCCATAATGTGATGATCCATTAATATCTCAAAAGAGCCAAGGAAGATTCAACTAATGAAGCAATAAAGGCTCGAAACCACACACACAACTATATGATGTGCATAGCAACCTACACATGCTAGATAACACGAATCAAGCATATTAGGAGGCACAACATATACAAACACATGCTAGGAACAAAACCTAAACATGCATGGGGCTAGTAACTTTCAATGTAGACAATATAAATACAAGTTACCGCCACGAGGAGCATTAGAATGACAAATATGATGATAATCCACTTGACTTGGCTTGAACCATAATACATGGTGAAAAACATTTTTCTTCATGAACTAGCCAAGTCTCCAATGTCCTCCACACACCTATTGATCAAGTTTGAGCTTGATGGTCCCCAACCAAGTTGGGTCCTAAGAAGTTAGTCACAATAGGTTTGGCAACCCAAATGGTCTTATCTACTTTCAAACCACTTTGGGCACCAACAAACTTGGCAAACAAATTGCCAACATTATCCTTTCTAAGTGAATAATGATCATTGACAATTGGAGGCTTAGAGACATTACCGTTGGGACATGATGAAGATATGTGTCCCTTCTCACGACAAATATAGCAACATATGATCCCCTTTCTCTTCTTCTTTACCTTTTCAACTTGGAGAACATTATCTTGGTTAGGCATGGGAAGAGGCCTTTCATTATCTTGAGATTGAACTTGAGGCCACTTCCCTTGATGCTTCACACTTGAAGCCTTCTTCTTCAATGGACAAGATCTCACATGGTGTCCAACATTCTTGCACTTGAAGCAAATAATGTTGGCCGAATTCTTGACTTGATCTTGTCCCTTTTTCTTGTTCTTGGACTTCTTCTTGTTGGAGATGAAATCAAGTCCTATTTTGTCTTGAGGGTCCTTTTGCACACTCAAGATATTATCACAACATTTTTCCAAGTCTTTCTTCAAACTAGTGACTTGGGCCTTGAGCTCTTTATTTTCCTCTACAAGGTTAGTATTAACAAAAGAACTAGAGGAGGTAGAAATTTCATTGTTAGAGCAACAAGGCATGGTGAGCAATTCATCACAAGATGTACCAATATCATGGAGAGAGGAATTGCAAGGACTAGCACATGGCAATAAGGCATTTTGAGTAGAAAATGTGCTAATATCCACATGAGACTCACATGATTTTACCTTGGTGACCATAGCCTCATGAGCTAACTTTAACCCATCATGAGAGATTAGAAGATCCTCATGAGTGCCTGAGAGCTTTTTATGACTTTCTTCCAATTTCCCGTAATTGCTAGTTAGCAAATCAAGTTGAGTCCTCAGCTCAACATTTTCTTTTAATATCGATGCTTCACACAAGATATAGTTAGTAGCACAAGCATCATTATCAATATGAGAGGAGCATGTAGAAGCTAGAGACTCCGCATGAGTAGCTTGAAGTTCCTCATGAGACTTAGAGAGTTTGGTGAGCTCTCCTTTGACCTTCTTGTAGTCAAGGTCAAGTTGCTCAAAATCCTCTTTAAGTTTACAATGAGTAACTTCAATCTCTTCTTTTAAAGACCTCAAGTCACTAAGACATTGATGAGCCATAGCAAGTTCATGTTCAAGTTGTTCACTTTTTGCTTGCTCGTAAAGAAATAAGTCATTACGGTTTTGAAAGCAAGCAAGAACATCTTGGAACCTTTTATAAGTGTTATTTTTAGCTCTACGAAGAGTTTTCCCAATCTCATAGAGATTTTGAGTCAAGACTTCATCATCTTCCTCATTACAACTATCATCATTATCACTAAGAGAAGATGATACCTCGTCATTACCTCTTGCCATGAGGCACATGTGAACAAAAGGGGTTGATGATGATTCTTTTGGAGAAGAGGGTTCTTCATCAATCAAGTGTGCCTCATTTTTCTTGATTTCCTCTACATGGTTAGTCATAGAACAACTAGAGGAAACCAAAGTATTTTGATCATGGCAACACGGGAGAGCAGGCATATCATCACAAACATTTGTCATGGAATTCTTAGGTGATATGCATGGATTATCAACACAATAATTTATACTATTTGTGGTGCTAGATATGCTCAAGTCCATAGAGGATACATCACTAGCATCTACACAAGCAAGATCATCAATAATGATCTTAATACCATCATCACGAGATATTTCTTCACTCACCATGTCATTACCTTGTGGCACGCCACATGTTGGTGAAGTGGAAGATATTGAAGTGTCCAAGTAATTGGAGGTGGAAGTAATAGAGAGCTCTTCATGATTTAAAAATGTGGAGAACTCCTCCATTAACTCCCCGAAAAGAATATTGTCTTCATCAAGATTGGACCCACCACATATATCTTCAAGTTTGGTCCAAGCCTCATGAGCCGACTTGCAAGTCGAGATTTCCTTAAACACTTCAACGGTTATACTTTGATGAATGGCGAGAGAAGTATCACAATCAAGATACATATCCTCAAAAGATGGAGAAGGACCATCCTTTGCAATAGAAATTCCTACAAGAACAGTTCGCAAAGCATTTGGACCCATGGCCCGAAAGTGACAAAGCATGCGTAATCTCCACATAATGTAATTTGTGCCATTAAAACAAAATGTGTCATCGTGCACTAGTTCACTAGTCGACATCGTTACTCTCTAGGCGGTGAAGCCTAATAAGGAGAGACCTACACTACTAGGAAAAGGGCTATAGCTGATATGGACATTAATGACGCACCATGTATGTGGTGCACCACTGCTATATAGCAGTGGCGCACCAGATACAGGTGCGCCATTAGTGTCCTCATTACTAATGGCGCACCAGACACATGGTGCGCCATTACTAGAAAATTTTATTTTTTTTTATTTTTCCAAAACTATTAATGGCGCACCAGGGCACAGTGCGCCATTACTATTTTTAACTATTAATGACGCACCACACGCTCCGTGCGCCACTACTAACATTTTTTTTTTACTTTTTTTTTTCAAAACTAGTAATGGCGCACCTGGGTACAGTGCGCCATGACTAGTTCAAACTAGTAATGGCGCACCACAACCACGTTGCGCCACTACTAACAATTATATTTTGTTTTTTGCAAAACTAGTAATGGCGCACCACGTAACAGGTGCGCCATTAGTAACCAGGGTTATTAATGGCGCATTGGAAAAGTGGTGCGCCATTACTAACTTTCTGAGTCTTACAAAAAATTCACCAAATGCACCCCCCTGGACCGCCTTTTCAGTTTCAAAAAAAATAAAAGAAAATGATAAAAATGTCAAAAAAATAAAAGAAAATAAGATTCCCATGTGATATGTGGTCTAGTTGTTAGCAAAATTTACAAACATGAATTTTCCACTTTTTTGCAAAATCTCTCGAGAATTTGTAAAATGGGCATAACTTTTGCATACGAACTCCGATGAAAAAGTTTTTTATATGAAAAATCATCTACTCGAAAAGTTACATCCGAATTCAACCGGGGCGAACCCCGTTGAACATTTTCAGAATCCCCAAAAATCTAACAGAACGAAAGATACGGGGCTTTTAAGATCTAGAGGGGGAAAATGGAAAAAAATTCAAACTTACTAGTGGCGCACCATTTGCTAGGTGCGCCACTAGTAACAGAAAAAAAATTGGTTTCGAATTTTTTTTTGTATTTTTTTTTCAAAATATGATACGTAATATGACCAGGAAGTTTGAAATATTTTTTCAAAATTTCATCACACTCATGAACATGAACAAAGTCCTAGACATCAACAAGGTTTAATAGGATTGATATGATAGATATATCAACAAGTACTTGTTAAGTGAGGTGGTGCTGGGGTTGGATAGAACTGCGAAGTTAAGCGTGCTTGGGCTGGAGTAGTGGAGGATGGGTGACCTTCTGGGAAGTTTGACCACTTAGTGCGATTTGACTTGAGATTAAGCATATTGACCTGACATTAAGCCATAGTGACCTGAGATTAAGAAAAAAACAAAAAAAAAATTGAAAATTTTTTTTGAAAAAAAAGTGCGCCATTACTAAGTCGAAAAAAAATTTTGAAAGAAATTTTGAAATTTTTTTTTGAAAAAAAATTGTTAGTAATGGCACACTTCTATGTGGTGCGCCATTACTAAGTCAGATAGTAATGGCGCACCGTTTGACATATTAATGGCGCACTGCCAGGTGCGCCCCTATTGTCTTGTATACTAATGGCGCACCAGGGGTGCGTCATTAGTATTTGTTACTAGTGGCGTGATGATAGTGGCGCACCTGTATTGCGCCATTAATGGCCAAAAGAGGTGCGCCACTAATTAGCCTTTTCCTAGTAGTGCTAGCTCTGATACCAATTGAAAGGACCACGATGTCGCCTAGAGGGGGGGGTGAATAGGCGTTTTAAAATCTTTTACGGATTTGGCTATATCCTAATGCGGAAATAAACTAAGCGGATACTTTTCAAGCACAAATCCTAAATATACTAGGCTCACTAAGTGCACCAACAACTTATCATAAACAAGATGAGAACAACGAGGATATGAGTAAGCACAAGTAAGTTACACAAACTTACTCAATGTATATCACGAGATATGGAAATGAATAATACACACCCACAAGTAGGCAATACAAGCTTACACAAATTATGTTACAAGATATGGAAATGAATGTTACAAGCTAGCAATTCACACTAAACACAAGATAGAACAATAGTAGGAAGTATGAATTGCGGACTATAAAGTGTTGGCCTAAATAATCTCTACGATATGGTAACCAACACAATATAATGATGACAACAAGAATAGTGAATGCATGATCAAGTGACCAAGGTAAACCACAAGTAAGGAGTTAGGGTTAGGGATAACCGAAGTCACGGAAGGGAAGATAGTCACGGAAGGGATGATGTATCCCGATGTTCACTTCCTTGGAGGGAAGCTAGTCACCGTTAGAGAGGTGGATGTTACCACGAAGGCACACCAACGCCACGAAGGCTCACCCTATTCTCCTTGAGATATCACCACGAAGGCGATTCCCAACCACTAGTGGTAGACCTTGAGGCGGCCTCCAAACCTTCACAAACTTTCCAGGGGACAAATCACAAGTTGATTCCTCACCGGAGCACTCCTACCGCCTAGGAGTCTCCAACCTCCAAGAGTTACAAGATCAAGGGGAAAATGCTCAAGACTTGCTCAAATCACGAATTCCTTTGGTCAAGAGACGGAGAGGGAGCGGATCTTCACTTGAGTGGAATCTCTCTAAATTACTCTCACAAATCTCTCCGGGATCTAAGATTTGAGGTAGGAGAAAGGAGAGGGAGCTTTTCTTTAAGTGTGGGTCAAGATAGTTGTGTTGCTCAACCCCTCCACGAAGTGGTGAAGGGGTATTTATAGTATGAGCACAAATCTGGCCGTTGGGGGGAATTCTGCCCAGGAAAGTGTCGGACGTCCGGTGGATTTATAGTATGAGCATGCCATCAGACGAATGTAGCAGGATATTTGCGAAACAGGTTTGACGGACATCCGACACTTCCCGGATGTCCGGTCACTGGACGTCCGGTTAGTACCGAAAATCCGCCCTTTTGCTCCTGGATTGGCGCACCGGACGTCCGGACTCTGCCGGACGTCCGGCCATTAAAAAAACAACAGGAACCCCAAAACTAAAACATGCATAACTTTCACATCCGGACTCCGATTTTGATGATCTTGGGCTCGTTTTGAAGCTATGGAAAAAGCCCAGGTCCTCACATAGAGAACCACCCAAGATCAACCAAAATGGAGGTTGCAAATTATGCAAAGCTTTTATCATATATTTGGGTAACCTATTTGGCTTTGGATTTTCTTTGGTATATAGGATATGAGTGGACTTGTGTATAGAAGATGTTGACTTGAGCAAATCCATAACGAACCCCTTTGATCCCCTCTTAATAGTGCGGGATCCCTATAACTCAAGAAACATAAAAGAGCTACACTAGATAGCCATCGAGAATCCATTCTTGAGAGTATATGTTTCTTCGGTGGTCATCAATCCACAACACTAACGCCAAAGGAACTAATACCTTTGACTCGAGCCTTTCACTTGAGCTTGATGTTGATGTTTCTTCTTGGCTCAAGTTGAAGGCAGGACATTGGTGAAGTCTTCACGTAGCTCCCCCATACACAATGTGGAAAGCTTTGCTTTGTATTCATCTTCACTTGTCCATCATCATTCCTTGATGACATCCATACCACAAGATCCTGTGTGGCACATTAATTGCACTTGTGTGTTGACCATTTGGATTTCAATCTTCGAGCTTCATCTTGGTCAACCGATATCTCTACTCCATGTTTAATCTTGACGTCTTGAAGGGTATATTGAATTCTTCACTTGAATAACTTGCTCGAAAACTTGATCAATCATGACTCACCACATGAGTCCATTATGATCATATCCTCGAGCCACTCCTAGAATTCATCATTCAAAACATCCTTTTAAGATCTTGATCCATTATGGCTCAAACCATAGCTCTAAGCATGGCAACCCTTAAGATACTCCAATGAACTCCATTTTGATCATCTCGATGTAATTGTTGCTTCAACGGAGTTGTCTTCCATTATTCTTCAATCATTTTCCAATGGGACTAACCTTCAAATGTATATCTCAATGCATACATTAGTCCATAAGGATTGTCATTAATTACCAAAACCACACATGGGGACTACATGCACTTTCATCTTGGCTTTGCTGTTGCTGACGCCGGAGAAGAGCCCCATCTGGCTTGACTAGGGTGGCTAGGCTTGCCGCCGACGGGGGAGCGAGATGGGGACAGGGGAGCTTTCTGGAAGCGGATGAGGACGCCCCCCTGCACGGTCGGCTTAAAAAAAGGACGACCGTCGTCGCTGACGCGTGGGCCCGAGGTGGGCGGTCGTCATCAATTAAGCTCACCAAACTGGCCGCTGGGTGGTTGGACGACCGCCAGGTGGGGATGCGGCGGACACCGGGAAGGCGCGCGTGGCGTCCGCTTCGCGTCCGCGCCGATGCATTTCGGCTACAAATTTGGGCCGCAAATGCGTCGGCGCGGACATGAAGCGGACGCGATTTGGGTTTGGGTCGGTGCGTTGGGCTTCCACTATTGTCCGCGTCGACCCAAACGGACGCAGGCGGACGAAATGGGTCGCCCCGTTGGAGTTGCTCTAAGGATTTGGTTTGGCAGGGACATTATCCCCCGCTAGGGCGACTCGGGTGGCGCCGAAAACCTAGCCGCCGCCAAGCACTCCCTCCTCCCCTTCCTCCACCGCCGCCGGGCTAAGCCCGGAGACCGACGGCGGTGGCGGAGGATTTCCTCTCTCTAGCGTCTCCGACGTGGTGCGGGGCCCCTAGGCGTGTGGTGGCGCGGCCGATCCAGTTTCTGCGGCGCGGCGGATGGCTGCGGTAGGCAGCGGGAGGCCGGCCCATCCTCGGACGACGACGGCTTGGTGCGGCGGGCGGCCCAGTCACGGACGACGGCGTGGGCTGCGGGCGCAGCGGCCGGCCTTTGGGCGTCGGCGGCGGCCGGCTTGGCTATGGCGGCGTGCAATCTGCCTTCAGATCGGCGGCGGCGGCATGGAGGGCCTGGTGGTCTCGTCGGCGGCACCTCCGGTCAGATCTGTTCCGACCGGTGCAGCCGGCGGTGGTGGTCATCTCTTTCGTCAGAGGTGGTCGGCCTGAGGCTGGATCCGTCATCTAGTACCGGCTGTTAGTCGGCGAGACATAGTTGCTGGTGAAAACCGAGCCGACGGCGGGCGATGGCGGCATTCTGCATCATTACCTTGATGAAGGCATCGTCTTGTGATTACTGTCGACCCTCTCATACTGCTCCGGGGGAAACCCTAGGATCTGGTATTCCAGATCGGACGATGGTGGCACTCTGGTGTCTTCTCTCTCTTGGCAGCATCGTTTGTGGAGCAGCGCTGGAAGACAGAGACAGGAGGTGGTGCGGTTTCGTCTTGCACGGAGCTTCGATGGAAATGTCAAGTCATGCCTGGCCGACACGTGCTACGCTTTGTCATGCCTGTTCGGCAGGTGCTACGCACGACAGATCTTCCAGGGACTTCAAGTTGTGTCGGCTAGTGGTACTTGGCGGCATGGTGCTGAGGTGTACCGACGGCGACCGCGACGTGCTCAGCAGTTCGCGCGCAGGGAGGTGGTGCCGTTGGGCGCCGTGGTGGTGTCGATGGCAGCTAGAACGGGCAAGGTTTATGCCTCAGTACAGCTCTGAAGATGGAGTGGTGGCAGTTGGCGGCGGCGGCCTCTGAGAGCGCGCCGGACAAGTGTGTTCCCCATACCCGGCAAGTCGCTTCGTTGGGGCCTCAGGTCTTAGATGCCAGGCCTGACTGCGAGGTCTGTTTGGTATTAGGCCCGGACTATCAGCATCCCTTCATCAACTGGATAGGAATAGCGACAGATGTTGCCTAGACGGTGGCTTCAGACTTACTGTTGTATTTCTTTGTAAGGTCTTTTGTGAATAATTAATAAAGTGGCTGCCTGCATCGCCTAGATGCAAAGGCCGGGGGTCTTCCTCCTTTTCTAAAAAAAGAATTATTGCACCTAACCATCCAGTACGAGAGAGCCTCCCAATTCGCTCCCGAGCGACTCCGCGCCGCCACCCAACAAGCCCAACCTAGCCATCCAATCCCCTCGCCGCCGATGGAGGAGGCCGACTCTCGGCGGACGGTGGCGGCGGGGCCGCCGCCCCTGCTGGTCTATCTCTCCCCGGATCTAGCCTCTCCTCCAACCCCCACCCCACCTCCGCCCATCAGTCGCCGGCCAGGTCCCAGCATGGGTGCATGCTTCATCGAGTTGCCCGGCTACTGTCTAATCCAGCGCACCCTTGCCTGATCAGCCGCCGGCGCTTGGAGACTCCCTGGACCAGGGCGTCAGATCCAGCGGCCATGTGCATGCCGGCCTCAGGCCCGGATCTGGCACAACAAAAGACACCTTCTCTGCTTCTTGTGTGCATCTTGAGATGCATCAGGGGAGGGTTGGGTGATGTGCTGGACCTTCGTATGCGGCCCGGTCTCTAGCCAGATTCGATCAGATTTGGTGTCAGGAACTTGGTATGCGCATGGCTCTCTGCTGGATGTGGACGATGCGGTGAGGTGCTAGCCTTCCGCACAGGCGATGCCCAGACAACGGCTCTACGGTCCACTCCTTGGTGGTGGTGATTCAGATCTGATCGGCCGGATGGTGGTGACTGCAAAGTACTACGGCGACTTCCTACGGTTCCACGACGGCGATGATCATCGAAAGGTCGGGAGGGTCATTACCCCTGAACTGATGGTTGACTTCGACGGTGAGATTCAAATTATATATTACTGCTTGACGCAGAGGAATGGGTGCACAGTGACAACGGTCACATCGCATGTTGTTGCTGGGATCGCGGAAAAGTGGCGGCGACAACACGCGAGCGACTTCGATGATGGTGCTACAGGAGCACCTAGTCTTGAGCTCCAGGGCGAAAGCCTAGGTTAGAACCGAGTGGTTATACCTGGCAACATCGATGTTTCTTTTACGTCGTTATCTTGTTGAAGGCATTGCTTGGATAGGCTCGGACTGATTCTTCATGGTGAAAACCTAGATTCCGGCCTTGTGGTTGGATCCGGTGACGGCGGTGCCTGAGTGTCGCTCCCTTCCTAAAAGCGTTGATGTTGAAGAATCTCGTTGTCCATGTGGTGTCGGGAGATGGTTGGTGTGGATATGTTCATGGTTGTAGTTTGCCGATCACATGTCTGATCGCTTTGGGGTTTTTTTCCTCGCCTTCACCTAGCTTTGGTCTTGTATGACTTTGCTTGTTGTTGGTGTCTTTTCGTGTGTGTGTGAGTTGTTGTAGGCTGTGTGCATCCTAGTTATGCAGAGGCCGGGTGTGTGCTCATTGTGTTATGTATCTTCTTGATGCTCCATTTTAAGTAATAAAATCCACCCATTGTCGGAAAAAAAAATATTACACCTACGGCCATGTTTTGAAAGTTAATTACTTAATTGGCTAGAGGTGATATTTTGGATACCTATGATTAGATGTGAGATTTTGAAAAACGGGTTTTCAGGAGAGCAGCGGTTTGGCTCCCTGACTCATACGAGCCTGGGAATGAACCAAAAATATCATTAAAAATATGAAATAAATTTTTAAAAACTCTGACTGAGTGCGTGATGACCGTGCCAAATTTTAGAGTATTTGGATGTTTGACTAGCTCTCAGCAAAAAAGATGAATTTCATGTCTGTGAAAAGTTTACTGTTTGTTTCTTTTTTTTACACAATTTCACATTCTCTATTTCAACACTGACAATCCATCGGTTTTGTTGCTTATCCTCCTTCTCGTCCTTACTAATGCTTGGCATGGTACTCATCTGACCACAATATGTTTAAACTCATAAATCCCAAGACGATGAGCTTGGTGTGAGGGGACCTACAGCCAACGGAACGGATAACCTAACGTAGATCCACGAGAACACCATCCCGTAAGCGTGGGGCATAGTTTCTTTAGAACACATTCATCTATCAATCTCCCTCCTCACTCCGTGCTATTCAGCTCTTTGTCGTACATGCATGTTTATCGTTTGTGCTCTCTTTTCTGCGAAATGCAATTGTTTCTTGTTCCATCGTTGAATCCTTCCCAAAAGTTACACCATAAGTTATGGAATTTATGCATCGAATTTTCATGTGCGAAAAGGAAGGAAACTCGAGTGACATAAGATGATGGCATGTATAAGGAAGCAAGTGTAAGGTAATGTGATTCTCAACGCAACCATCGCCGCTTGCTAAGCTCATTCTTGTGGTACAAGTTTGGTGACCGTGGCAATGCACGGGCATTCACTAGTACACCCTAGTGTATGAATAGGCCGGACTAAATCGTTGTATGACTTCCTCTATTTCTCTATATGTTGAATTCATGCTTCAACCAACTCCTATAAAAGTTTGAACTATGAGAGAGGGACGGATATTATACTCCAACAATCCCCCTCACATCTATGCTCCTTTGGAGTTATGACATCGGCATGCTGCAATTATTTATTGGGTTTACTGGGTTTTGAACCCTAATCCTCTTGGTTGCAAGTTGTATGCACCTAGCCAGTTCACCCATCAGTTTGAACTGATGAACAAAAGTGGGCAATATATTCAACACTCACCCTCATGTCTAGACTATCATAGTCCTTCGACATGGCATTGATGTACGCCGCCGCATAATCTTTTTTTAATACGACATTGGCAGGGTGTTGAACTCAAGACCTTTTGGCTCAAATACCACTTGTTAGCTGCCTAGGCCCAGCTCCTCGTCCATCTGCATACGTTAGGACGTTTCCGGGGTGCATCGGACACTCCACTATAAGTGAAGAGCCGGCCACATCCCAAAAGATCAGCATGTAGGAGAGGGACGGACATTATACTCCAACACTCTATAAAAGGAAATGTGACCAACAGTGGTTCGAATGTATATAGAATGAAATTTTCCCTTTTCCATTATTAGATAGTGTGCATAATCTCATGATAAGTCCCCGAAGATTCTTATCGAACTTCAACTGGAACTTCTCTTGACACAATAACGCATTGATCCAAGTTTCATTGTAGCCACAAGGGACTATGTAAACTTCAAGAAGACGATTGTCAGTGGTTGGGGTCGAGCTCTGGAGACCCATCCAACTAAGGATCACTAGTAGAAAACGGACCTTTAGTCCCGGTTCTAGAGGGCCTTTAGTCCCGGTTCTGGAACCGGGACTAGAGGGTCGGGACTAAAGGCCCCCCTTTAGTCCCGGTTCTGTTACGAACCGGCACTAAAGGCCCTCCACGTGGCCGTTGTCTGGAGCTCCACCTTTACTACCGGTTAGTAACACCAACCGGGACTAAAGGAAACTTTACGATTTTTTTTTTGAATTTTTTTTTAAAAAAAATTTCCCGATTTTCAAATTTCTGAATTATTTTACAATTTAATCTCTAATCAACCCTCATCACTGCTCAATTTAATC
Organism: Thinopyrum elongatum; assembly: GCA_011799875.1. Lineage (NCBI taxonomy): Eukaryota > Viridiplantae > Streptophyta > Magnoliopsida > Poales > Poaceae > Thinopyrum > Thinopyrum elongatum. The sequence goes on along the minus strand of CM022303.1, from coordinate 597,962,184 downwards.
TATAATCTCTATTCTCTAATCACCCCTCATCATTCCAAATTGTCTAACTTCCCGGCCGGTCACCCATCTTGTCACTACTCCAGTCTGAGCACGCTTAACTTCTGAGTTCTATTCCCCCTAGTTTCCAAGTCTGCACTTGTTGTTTTCCTGACAATAGTAAGAAGTTAATCCTATTAACCCTCAGGAGTTTAGCTTGAGCATGAAGTCACACGTTTCACTGTTTGAGTTTAAAACTATTATTCTAAAAAACAATAATTATTTAGTAACACTAATATTTCTTGATTAAGTAGTTTGACCATAGTTTGACCATAGTTTGACCAGATTTGACCAAAATTCAAAAAAACTGAAATAATTATTTAGTAACACTAATATTCTTGAATAATTATTTAGTAACACTAAGACTTCTTGAATAAGTAGTTTGACCAGATTTAACAAAAATTCAAAAAAAACTGAAATTTGAGCATAACTTTTTTTCCTTTTAGAATTTGAGGATTCTAAAAGGTTGCAAAACGGCCTATGGCGGTGAAAATCGGATGCGGATTTTCGTGCTGAACATTTTGATATATTATACGTTTTGTTCCGACATCGTATGCAAAAGTTATAGCCGTTTTACTTTTTCGTAACACTTTTTTGCAAAACATGTCCAAATTTAAGTTTTTTAATTTTCCTAACTAGTAGATGTAGTAATATAACTACATCTCGAAGGATTTTATTTTTTTTTGAAGTTTTTATCATTTTCTTTTGTTTTTTTCAAAACTGAAATGGCGATACACGTGGGGGGGGGGGGGAGGGTTTAGAGTTAGAGTTGGAGACACGAACCCCTTTAGTCCCTGTTAGAGACACGCACCGGGACTAAAGGGCATCGCACCCTTTAGCCCCGGTTCGTGTCTCAAACCGGGACTAAAGGTCTAATCTTTAGTCCCGGTTTGAGATACGAACCGGGACTAAAGGGCATCGCGCCCTTTAGTCCCGGTTCGTATCTCAAACCGGGACTAAAGGTCTCATTTGAACCGGGACTAATACCTTTAGCCGCTCGAATCGGGACTAATGCTCACATTAGTCCCGGTTCGTAATGCAACCGGGACTAATGTGTATATTGAGCTGTGACCAAAGCCCTGTTTTCTACCAGTGGATCAAGAACCGTACCTCACGTGCATAGGAGTAGCGGAATAGGTGGTGCTCTACTGTCTTGGAATGATCGAGACAGAGAGGGCACGAACCTTGATGGGGGAGTCCTCCTTTGGCAACAAGGCAAAGCACAACTTTTGATTTACGAATGTGTCTTCTGTGAAAAGGGGGCTCTGGTTTTATGATGTCTGCGTAGTACATAGACTTGACTTTGGGAACACCACTCTTTGCATTCATTCTCCATCAAAATAAATCCAGCCCTTGTGTTAGGTTGACCGACACCAGCCTACACACTAAATGCAGCCAACGGATCCATTTATCGCCAATCAAAGCCCCATGGAACTGAATATTCAAGTCTTGCCATAACGTTTTGTATAGCCTGATCTCAACTCCTCTCTACTAACTCCGGCAGCCCTACACTCTCGTACCCATATTCATCCTTTATATGGAAGCGTTTTGTCCAGCTCGGTTGCCTCCCGTCGACCATATGCAAGCCCCACTTGATAATTTGTTTCTTCTAGCTCATGGGCGAGTCACTCGGGTTGGATGATCGATTAATCGGCATGGGAGGTGCAGGGACACGCAAGTAAGGTGAAGTTTGGTCGATCAGTTTGTGGCACCACACATCTGCGCCTCAGCTTTACCGTGGCATGGCCAGTGTGAGCAGATAACGAACTGCTCCTGCAGATCATTCGTGCCAAAGCTACCCGTGAGCACCTAACTAGGCCCCGGCCGACTATCCTTGCAGACACGGCAGAGCGTAGTTGTGTATTTTGTCATCCTGATTTTACATGTACTTGCACCTGCAATTTTTGTAAATGTATTGCTTTTTCCGCACGAACAAGAAATGGCCGCCGAAAATCTAAGTGAAATCTTGTGGAATATCCCGTGTATATAAGGATTCTAGTTGGCAGGAACACTGTCTCTTCCCAGAACAATCGCACGAGCAACGGTGTTTTGGAAGTGGATTACTCCCTTCGTCCTATAATGTAAAACTTTTTTGACACTACACTAATAACAAAAAAGGTCTTACATTATGGTTGGAGGGAGTACTTGATTGGCCAGAGGAATGACCACACAACTATGAACTAGACTCTTATGAGACTACGTGGAGCACATTGGATTCTGAGTTCCTTTCTCAGACTCAGGTTCCAGCAAAATCGTACACGTAGGCCACTCCGATGTGCCATGCGCGTCCCTGTTCATCAACCAGCAATGCAGCCATTGATATGTGGACGTGGCTAACGTCCCACACGAAGGCCCAGTTCTTTTGCCAGAATCTGGGGATTCTCTCAGAATCTGACCCCTACCCAGCTTCTACCAGAATCTTTGAGCCCTAATTAGATAGGATTCTGGTAGAAGCTGGGTAGATTCTGGTAGAAGCTGGGTAGGGGTAGCTGGGTAGGGGTCGGATTCTGGGAGAATCCCCAGATTCTGGCAAAAGAACTGGGCCGAAGAGTTGTTTGGGAAACAAAAATCTGAGTTGTGCAGGATATAGACCGTCTGGGAGGCGATCGACATCACGAACGCAATGTGGACGCGATGTTGCTCCATCCTGTCCGCAGGGAGTTGACTATCTTTCTGCTTGTTCTTTTTTCTGGCCGCGTCCCCGGAAATTTGCTGACATACCATTACGAATATTCACAAGAGCAGCATTACTAAGTCAGTGGAATGTTTTCCTAGAATGGACACCAGATTTTGGCTTGCACAAAACTGTTTTTAAATGAACTGACATGAAAAGTGTTTTGCCTGAAAGTTGTGAATGTCATCGAAACAAACAACTTTACTCTTTGTGTCATCTCCATCCAAGGTCATATGTGACTTCTACAGCTAAAATAACGCACTGCTCAATAGAGATCTGCATATCGCCGGATTGTCTAGCCCAATCGTGCAAATAACCGTAGCTAGACAGAGAAGGCCCGGACAATGGCCAGACTGTCCTGGATATCTCTGGATAAACCGAAGAAGCCCGGACAAATGGTCGGCCTATCGAGGACTTGTCCGGCCTCACACTATCTAGTTTTTTTTTTTTTTTGAGAGAGAGCCTCACACTATCTAGTTGGATCAGGTACAACGTGAGTGCTTTCACTTTTAAGATGTCCTCAAATAGAAATATGCACAACATGAAAGTTGTGGGTCCCGACAAGGCGGACAATATGAATTGTTCATTTTTTTGGCGTATAGTGTAAGTACATAGATAATCTCCATATCTTTATTAAAAATGACAATCGTTATGAATGTCTAATTTTAAAAGAATAATGCAGTTCTATATCCGTGATTGTCAGGTAAAAGCAGGTGAAGTTCTATAATTCGCAGTTGTCTATACTCATGTTCACCTATCTTATCTAGTCTCTAATTTATTCCACCCATTTTTACTTCCGTCAGCTACTCTAGCTCTACTTTTCACACATGGATCCTCTTTTTAGACTATTTCTTTCTCTCTTCCCTCTATATTGCGAAGTGCTAGCTAGAGCTTGGATAACGCACTTATACGTGGTAGGCTGATTGTTGGTGCGCAAGCAGTCCAGTCCAATACTATATAAGTGATTGGAGGGTTCAATTATTGATATATCACCCTGATGCGAAGGATATTGGTTCTTTAGTTGCTTCGTGCATTCGCCTTTGTACTCGTTTGTCTGACGATTCAGCATGGGAGGTATTAGGATTCGAAAATGTGTTGGAAGTAATATTGTTGGGACATCCAGCACAAGTGGTGCTCTGCCTTCTTGCCAGCTAACGTAGGACTGATGCATGTTTGGTTACCACGCATGGTTCGGGGGAACTTCTCCAGGTTGGCTCGTCTTTCGTAGGCTGCAGTTATCACCGACAATGGAATAGTGGTACTGTTGGTTGCTGATTTGCCGTGCGTGTCCATGGAAACATATGCGGTTTCTTGGTTCCATTGGATACGCTAGCGACGTCGTTGTCGGAAGACTGAATGAGTCGAGGTGCTGTCTGAACACATGTTAGCACGATTGAACCTAGTGCTGGTGTTGGAAAGTTCCTTGCCATGGCTAAGTATCTATCGTTCTGTCCGTTGTAGATGTTGGGACAAACCCGGATAGCGCTCTCTCTCTCTCTCTCCCTCTCTCAGACAAAGGTGGAAGGAGTTCCAACATTTGGTATCAGAGCATGGTTGTCATGGGTGTTGTTCCTCTTGCCGGAGGTGTGCCGGCGGCGGCATCGTTCACCGGTGGTTGCGCGATGGAGCCTCGGGCCGTGTGTCGGCCTGAGGAGATGAGTGGTGCTGCGACTGTCACCAGCAAGTGTTGCCGGAGCCGGAGGAGATGGCGTGTGTCGCCACAACCAGAGACGAGAAAGATGGCGTATGTCGCCGGAACGTCAGGCGTGTGTCGCCGCGAAGAAGGAGCTCGGCGTGTGTCGCCGGCGAAGAGGATGGAGGCTATAGCGGCAGCCATGGCGATGGCAACGGGCGACTCACAAGGCATCCAGCGCCGCCACCCAAAGCGGCCTCTCCATCGTTCCCTCCTCGCCGCCGCCGCCGTCGGCTGGCCTGCCGGTCGGCGGCGGCGGGGCTGCTAGGTCTCCTCCGTCTCCTCCCACGTCTAGTCCCTTCTTCTAGCGACCCTCGATCTTGGAGCCCGGCGGCGCTGCGCTGCAGCCACGCGCTCGTCCCTCTCGGAGATGCTGCACCTGTATTAGAGCTGGAGTACAGCGGTTCGTCACCATAGAGGCCGGCTGCACGCTCGTGTTCAGTGGCTGTGTGTGTCCCGTTCCGCCCGACGGCTCGTTGCAGCGGCCCGGATCTGCCACGCCCTAGGTTGAGAACCGGCTCCTAGCGGCTTGGTTGAGGACCTGACATGGGACTATCAGCCTATTGATTGCTGCGGCGGCTACGGTGGTGCACGGGCCATTTGATCTGGCCTCTTTGACACCGCTGCGGACGCGCATGATGATAGCACGGATCAGGACTGATCTGATGCTTGATGGCATGTGACGACCCCGGCTTAATCGTGCACTAACCATACACGCAAATGCACACGATCAAGCCTAAGGACTGACTTGAAGATATCACAACACAACTCTAAAACATAAACAAAGTCATACAAGCTTTATATTACAAGCTAGGGCCTTGAGGGCTCGAATACATAGCTCGATGACATACAAGCGTCAGCGGAAGCATCAGATATCTGAGTACAGATATATTACAGAAACAGAGATAGGCCATTAGAATGGCGGGGCAAAATAAAACACTACGATCGAAAGGCGCAGACCTCCTACCTGGGACCCTCCGAACCTACTCCTGGTCGTCAGTCGGCTCCTCGTAGTAGTACTCGCCAGAAGGGTAGTAGTAGTAGCCGTCGGCGGGGGCAACTAGCTCCGGGGCTCCGTCCTCTGGTTGCACCAAAAGGGGATGGGGAGAAAAGAAAGCAAAGCAAACATGAGTACTCATCGGAAGTACTCAGCAAGTAAGGATCTACACTACATATGCATCATTTTCAAAGGAGGGCTGTATATGTGGACTGGGCTGCAGAAATGCCAGAATAGAGGGAAAGCCTAGTCCTATCGAAGACTAGCATCTTCATCGTCTTCAGCGGTCTTCCAGCATTAGAAGAGTGCAGAATAACATAATGTAAAGTAACACTAGTATCATCAACCTCGCCCAGAGATTCTTCCTCGACTCCCTACGAGAAAGCAATCCCAGAGCCATACTATCCATTTCATCATAAGTCACTAGTTCTAGTTGTACCGATCGGGATACAACTCCGAGTGTCCGTTACCGTAGGACAGGCTATCGATAGATTGGTTCTTCCCTGCAGGGGTGCACCAACTTACCCACCACGCTCGCTTAACTCCGGCCGGACACACTTTTCTGGGTCATGCCCGGCCTCGGCCAAACGATACGCCGCAACCCGACCGAAAACTCAACAGAGAGGTCAGCACGCCGGACTAAACCTATGCCCCAGGGGTCTTGGGGCATCGCCCCGGGAACTCCTGCACGTTGCGTCAGGCGGCCGAAAGCAGACCTAGCCCCATTAATACAAGCGCGGGCTTAACCAGTCCAATTCGGCGCACGCCGCTCAGTCCCTGACATCTATTAAGCTCCGGCTGAAGTATACGACGCAGAACGCCCATACTATGCCCACGTGATGGTTAGTGCTATCAGGCCAGAGGCCCCTCGGATCAAATATCCAAACCGTTAGTGTGTTGGTAGTGCGGTAACGAGCAGAGACTCACGAAGGATGTGACCCCGTCACCCCGTCTCGAGGACTTGCGGCAAGGGCTAAGAATGCCCGGCCACGCCTCGTATTCATCTCTCGGGCAACCTCCAGGTCAACCCGTCTCCACATCACTTTGCAAATATGCTCGCGCGGGTACCCCTCAGGGCCGACCCGTCTTTTGCCAGTTTAATCAGTATCAACAGTAATGTAAAGGCATCCGTGTGGCTACCATATCAAGAAGGAATCCGAGGCATCACCCTCGTTGGATTCCCACCTGACGTAAACATCAAGGTGAACGAAGGAGGAATCACCCTCGAGGTCCACTCTTGAGGAGTTGCGCGACGGTGTCATTATCGGGGGTGGTGTAGGAGGAATCACCCTCCCTGACCACAACCGAATAACGAACCTACAAGGTTATCATCAGAGGTGCTGACGAGGTATCACCCTCGGCACTCGATAGTAACCCAGTAGTGTCGAGCAACTAAGGGGGGAACTGATGTGCGGCGCCGGGGCCTGGTCTTCGATCCCGTTGATCGGGTCTTCTGATAATCCAGCAGGGCTGTCGGGGTAAAGTGGGGTCTCTGATGGGTCTCTACCCAACCTATACTAAACAGTTTAGGATAAGCAGGTAGGTAACAATAGCAGGTTACAATAAATAGGCTATGCAGCAAAAATAGGATAACAGCAGCAGCAGTAACTTCTAATGCAAGCATAAGAGAGAGGAGAATAGGCGATGTCGATATGCTCAAAAGGGTGGTGCTTGCCTGGTTGCTTTGCAAACACCAACGGGTCTTCGACGAGGTAGACGATCATCGGGTCACCATCAGTCTCGGGGTCTATCGAGAGAGAAGAGGGGGAAGAAACAATAAATAAAGGTAGACAAATGCAATCACAGAAGCATAGCATGGCGGCATGTTATTCGAGAGGAGCCCTAATGTAGTACTACCCAAGTTAGTGGGAGCGGAAATTATCCGGGAGGGTTCTCCCAGCTCCGGGTGATTATCGGACAGATGAAATGGAGGGGAAAGTTCCATGTTCAGGTAGTTAGGGGCACCTGACAGGCATGTGGAGGGCATATTCGGATTCGTCTCGTTTTTCTGATCGTTTTTCATATGTAAATCTTTTTCATCCGAGCTACGGTTATTTTTCTATAAATTTTTTAAAGGTTTATCAATATTCTGGAATTATTTTATTTAACAGAATTAATTATTGCTTCAGCAGTGTGTCACGATGACGTCAGCAGGTGAACAGATCGGTCCAGGTCAAATATGACCTATGGGACCCACCTGCCACTGTTACAGGGCTAATTAGGAAATTAGTTAAACTAACATCAGCTAATTAGAGGGGTGGGCCCCCCATGTCAGTGTCTATGTTATTTATCAGATTAATTTTAAAAACCTAATTAGTTTACTGAATCGCTGGGGCCCACATGTCAGCGTCAGAGGGGTGAACAGTGCCGCGCGTTGACCATAGTCAATGCGGTCAACTGCGGCCAGGGGGCCCACTGGCAGTGGCTCGAGGTGGACCCCATGCGGTGCCAAGTCAGCGCGTCGCCGGCGAGAGCTCCAGCGAGGTCGTTTGCGACGGCGCAATTCCGGTGAGATGCGGGTTTCCGCTACACGGCACCAAATCGCGCGCCGCGACCACCATTCGGACGAGGGACGAGCGCCGCGTCGATCTGGACAACTGGCGTGAGCTCTGGTGGCCTATATCGTCGACTAAGACGAGCGCAGGCGGCGGCCGGAATCGGGCTTCCCCGGAAACGCGGCTACGCGGCGCGCTCGGGCGAACTAGCTTCGCGGCCGAGCTCTACGGGACCCCTGGATCTCATCAGGGCTATGCATTTGAGCAAAATGGCACGGGAGTGAGGGAATCGCCGGCAATGGCGGCAGCGAGCTACGGTTCCGAGCGGCGCCGTCGATCTAGTGCGCAAGCAAGCAACCGAAGGAGGTCAGGGGAGAGGGGGAAGCTCACTGAGCGGCGCAAGTTGGCCCGTGGTGGCTTTGTAGCAGCAGAGGGCGCGGGTTCGCCGGAGCAGTGCCGGAGATGTAGAGGAAGGGGACGGCTCGATGCGGACGATGGAGGTCTCCCCGGCTCGAGCTGAAAGGCGGAGGCGACGTGGACGATGACGGTGCTCCTCCTGGACATCAGCTGACGGTGTGAGGAGCTCGGTGGGCACGTGCACGACGGTGGTCCGGCGATGGCTGCGTCGGCCTCCTCTGGAGAGAAGGGGAAACGAGCGAGGAGGACGAGTGGGAGGGGGGAGGAGTGAGCGAAGCGACCAGGGAGGATGGACGAGGGGTTGCTCTTATCCACTCGATGTCGGTGGCGTCGATGGCGTCGCCGTGTCGCCGGCGCTCGCGCGCGACCAAGGCGACGACGACACGGGGAGGGAAACAGGTGAGTTGGGCTGGGCCGCGCGGCCCAATGCCAGGTAAGTCTTCGCCCCCCTTTTTTTCTTTTCTGTTTTCCCTTTTTATTTAAAACAGAGTCAGCAAAAGAATTTTGTGGGCCACTAGATCAATTTAGAAAAATGTGGAAGTGAGCCATAATATTTCCTAGTAAACTTGGCACTGCCTCAAGAAGTTTGGGAGCAAAAGGAAAATGTTAGGTATTTTTATAAATTGAAGAGGACAAATTAAATGCTGCTGGACCACTGTTTTAGTTGCTTGGGTTAATTTGGAGATTTTAATAATGTCTATTTTATTTTTATAATTACTTTACTATGAACATTTTAGTTTTACTGTTTGAAGAAATATTAATTTGACTTAAGTTTGGAATTTGAATTTGAATTTGAATTATTTTCTAGATGCATTTTATTTAGGATGATCATGGTGACCTGGCTAATTAATTATCAAAATGGCAGGGTTAAGATCTGGGGATGTTACGTGGCAGGTCTTCAGACTTTCGGTGGTTGTCGATATGGCTGTGGTTGGCTGAGCGCAGCTCTGATCCGCTCGACAGCCTTCGGAAGGCATGCCACCATTGGTGGATGGTTGGGCAGCTACAAACGACGACTTGACGCAGAGGGCATGATTGTGCTGCGGCATGGTGGGATTTCTAGTCCAGTGCGTGTAGCTGCAAGGATCGTGCAAAGTGGTGGCGATAACACATGTTTGACTTCGATTTGGTGGTGCTTCTTGAGTACCCGATCTCGAGCTCCGGGATAAAAATCCTAGGTCTAACTCAAGGTGGTTATACCTGGCAATGGTGATGTTTTCGCGTCGTTATCTTGTTAAAGACATTGTTTGGATATGCTCGGACTTGCTTCTTCAGGGTGAATACCTAGATTCTTACCATTGCTGGTTGGATCCGGTGACGGGAGCATCGTTCCCTTTCGAAGGTGTTGCTGTTCAAGAACTTTTTCGTTGTCCTTGTGCCGTCAAAAGATGATTGATGCGGATATGGTCGTTGATGTAGTTTGTCGATCGTTGTTTTGATCATAGGTTTTTTTTACTCGCTTAGGCATGGCTTTGGTCTTGTATGACTTTGCTCTTTGCCGGTGTGTTTTTTTAATGTGTGTGCGTTGGTGTTGGCTGTGTGCATCCTAGCTATGCAGAGGCCGGGTGTGTGCTCTTTGTGTTTGTATCTCCTTGATGCTTCATTTTGAGTCAATAAAATCCACCCTTTATCAGAAAATGGCAATGGCAACGACAGCAAGCTGCGACAACTCTGTTAAACATTAGGGTTTAGAAAACTGCTCGACACCCGTAATGGGTGTGGCTATCTCATATATATAAAGGGGTACACAAAGTGTACAATACAATATACAAGACATATACAGAGGAAACGTATAAATACAATCTAACACCCTCCCTCAATCTTAACTATGTCCAGAAGTACAGAGCAAGTTAAGATTGCGCCTACAACCTACAAACTGAGGCTGTGGTAGAGGCTTCGTGAAGATGTTAGCAAGTTGATCTTTGGAGGAGATGAACTTGATATGAAGAATCTTCTGTGCAACATGTTCCCTCACAAAGTGATAGTCAACTTTGATGTGATTGATACGAGCATGGAAAACTGGATTAGATGAAAGATACGTCGCACCAATATTATCACATCAAAGAACCGGTGGCTGCTCTTGAGAGACTTCCAACTCTCTCAACAGAGACTGTACCCAAATGAGCTCAGCAGTGGCATTGGCAACCGCCTTGTACTCTGCTTCAGTGCTACTCTGAGATACTGTGGCCTACTTGCGCGCACTCCAGGCGATCAAGTTGTGACGAAAGAAGATAGCATAGCCCCCCGTTGATCGCCAGTCATCCAGGCTCCCAGCCCAATCTGTATCAGAGAACGCCAAGAGAGCACTCGAGAAGGTAGACCGAAGATGCAAGCCATAGGAGAAAGTATGAGAGAGATAACGCAGTATACGCTTCACAGCTGGCCAGTGTGAAGTCCGAGGAGCATGAAGATACTGGCACACACAGTTTACCGCATAGGAGATGTCCGGCCATGTGATAGTCAAGTACTGCAAGCCACGAACAATACTGCGGTACTCTGTAACACCATCTGAAGGAAGCAAGGCACCATCCAGGGCTGATAACCGATCAGTCGCAGACATAGGGGTGGTAGCATGCTTGCACTGCAACATACCAGCACGTCATAGCAAGTCCAAGGAATACTTATGGTGAGTGAGAGTCAGGCCAGCAGGGGACCGTGAAACCTCCAGACCAAGGAAGTAATGGAGAGCACCCAGATCTTTGAAAGCAAAATGACCACTCAGAGCAGACAACAGATGATTAGCTGCAGTCACCGAGGAGCTGATAAGAATAATGTCATCAACATAAACCAGCAAATACATAGTAACCTCGGGACGCTGGACCATGAACAGAGACGTGTCAGCAGTGGACGGACCAAATCCAAGACGTCGAAGAACCGAGCCAAGTCGGGCATTCCATGCACGAGGAGCCTGCTTAAGTCCATAAAGCGCCTTAACAAGACGACACTAATGATGTGGACGAGGAGGATCAACAAAACCTGGAGGTTGCCGCATGTAAACCTCTTCCTCCAAAACCCCATGGAGAAAAGCATTCTGAACATCAAGCTGATGCAGAGACCACCCTTTGGAAACAGCCAAGGACAGAAGCAGACGAATGGTGGTAGGTTTGACAACTGGACTGAAGGTATCCTCATAATCATGACCATACCGTTGTTTAAACCCTTTGGCCACCAACCATGCCTTGTATAACTCAATAGAACCATCAGCATGCTTCTTTACCTTAAACACCCACTTGGAGTCAATGATGTTGACACCAGACACAGGAGGAACCAAGCGCCAAGTATCGTTCCTCTGTAGTGCCTGAAACTCCTTCTCCATGGCACTTCGCCAATGAAGAATCCGAAGAGCCGCCTGAAAATGCCAAGGCTCAGCAGTAGGGTCAGCATCTGTCTGTGTCATACACGCCGCAATCCACGCAACCATGCCGTCAGTGCGCTCCTTTGGCCGCACAATACCACTCTGACTATGCGTACGAGGACGCATAATAGCGGTAGGCGGCGAAGGTGGTGGTGGAGACGGAGTCGATGAAGATGGCGATGACGACGCAGACCGCTCACCAGAAGCAGAGCCAGTCTCACAAGGTGACCAGCCTGGCGAGGAAGGCATGGACGCCGGCTCGACCAACGCGGGCGGGGATACCGGCTCAGCCCTCGCGGCAGAGGCCGGCTTGGGCGAAGCTGGCTCGACCAGCTCAGCCGGCTCGGTCGGCTCGGTCAACGCGTGGCCAGCCCCATGCTGGACCGAAGTAGCAGGGCCCGGCTCGGCCAGCCCCGTCGGCAAGCCTGGTGATGGAGGGGCGTCGCGAGCGGGCTTGGCGGACGTCCGTGGGGACGCGGGCGACTGCTCATCCAGAAGCTCGAGGCGTGCTCCACGCCCAGTCCCTGCACCATGGTTAGGTAGCAACAAGGGTGTATATGCAGCATCAACAAATTGACCAGACAAAGGTAAAACAGATTTCTCAGGTGCAGTGGGAGTGGTGGAGGTGACCTGAAGTGCGGAAAAAGGAAAAACATTCTCATCAAACACCACATCACGTGAGATGTAGACGCGGTTAGAGGGAACATGAAGACACTTGTACCCTTTATGAAGAGAACTATAACCAAGAAACACGCACTATTTAGACCGAAACTCCAACTTGCGTTGGTTATATGGACGAAGATGTGGCCAACACGCACACCCAAAGACATTGAGAAACGTATAATCAGGAACTTCGTTCAGCAAGAGCTCAAGTGGTGTTTTCATCTTACGGAGTCATGTAGGGAGTCTGTTAATGTGAAAGCATGCGGTGGAAAACGCATCACTCTAGAACCGGAAAGGAACGGAGGCATGGGCAAGCAAAGCAAGACCAGTCTCAACTATATGACGATGCTTATGCTCAGCTACACCGTTTTGCTGATGCGTATGAGGACAAGACACACGATGTGTAATTCCAAACTTATTAAAGAATGCATTGAGGTTGTGATACTCACCCCCCCCCCCCCAATCGGATTGCACATGAATGATTTTATGACTGTGCAGACGCTCAACATGCGCTTGGAATTGCAAGAAAACATTAAACACATCAGGCTTGCGTTTAAGAAGATAAAGCCAAGTGAACCGACTGTAAGCATCAATGAAACTGACATAATAATTATGACCACTAACAGAGGTTTGGGCATGACCCCAGACATCCGAAAACACAAGTTCAAGCGGTTTACTGACTACACGACTCGACTCGGAAAAAGGAAGCTGATGACTCTTGCCTTGCTGACAGGAATCACAAACTGCATCAACATGTTTATTGGACACTACTGGAAGCTCATGACGATGAAGTTCATGGAGAACAATGCGAGTGGCAGGATAACCAAGGCGCGCATACCAATGTGATGGAGACACATGAACACCGCTGAAAGCACTAGGAGCTAGTGGCACATGAAGTGCATAGAGACCATTATTGCGCAGTCGACCTCTAAGGAGTACGTCCCTCGTGTCCCGGTCCTGGACAAAAAAATGAAAAGGATGAAATTCATCAAGAACATTATTATCACGAGTAAGTTTAGGAACTGAAAGCAAACTACATGAAACAGAGGGAACACGAAGGACATTAAGAAGATGTAATTGTGTGGATCGACGTGTAAGAAGTGATGCCTGACCAATATGTGAGATCTTCATACCTTCCCCATTAGCGGTGTGAACCTTACCGTGTCCACGATACGGCTCCTGTGTAGAGAGCTTGCCCATCTCACTCGTCAGGTGATTGGTAGCTCCCGTATCCATGTACCAAGATGCATCAACTGGGTAGGAACGAGTATGCCCCTGCTCATGACTTGCCAGGGCAGCCTGCTTCTCATTACCCTTGCCATTGTTCCTGATCCCCAAGAAATCATGCTTGAAGCGACGATGACAACGGGAGGCAAGGTGACCATCAAGTCCACACAGTTGGCAGGGACCTGAGCACCACATGAAGGACAATAGGCATGGACTCGACCTCCCGTGGAGGTAGTGGTGTTCCGCGAATTAGGCACGGTCGGCGGAGGTTTGCTACCAGATGGTGGCTTGTAGGTCTTTCCCTTCCCACGCGTTGCGGCATTGGTGAAAGGGAAGCTCGGCGTAGAGCGTCGAGCCTGGATGCGCTGTTTCGTAGCAAGGAGATGCGCGTACAACTCATGCGGCTAGATGGGAGTGTCACGACCATTCATATTCTCCACCAAATTATCATAGTCGTCACTCACTCCATTGAGCACATAAGAGGTGAACTCCTCCGGACCAAGAGCCTTGCCAATGGAGGCAAGTGTGTCAGCCATACCCATCACCTTGTTGAAGTAGTCGGTGACGGTGAGATCATGAAGCAAGGAATACCCGGAAGATGTGGTCTTTATGTACCATGTTGTCTAGTGTGTCACATTGTTGAGCAAGGAATTTTGATCCATGTTGATAGGAATACGTGGTAGAGAATTACTTTCAGGAGTTGTCCTTTCTCTAAAAAAAATCCATCCGCGTTTTTTAGTCCAAACTTGTAAAGAAATTAGCATGCACTGCTTCTTTCGCTCAAATAATTCCTCTCTATCTATAGTTCATGACCTATTAGAAGTAGAAGGTGCTCTGGTGCACTCCTTGCCGATAGAAAAGGATTGCAGTCAAGTTGATAATAAACTCTTAGCAATACATTACGTTTAAGTAGATAGGTAATCTCCATGTCCCTGAAAAAAATACTTTAATATCCATGAATGTTTAATTTTGAAAGAAAAATACAATTGCCCTTATGTGATTCTTTGGCCAAAGTATCTGAAGTTATATCATTCACTCTTTCCTTTACTCTCTTGTCTGCTATCGTATATATTCTCTCTTCTTTATACCCACTTTTAGTTTAACTCTCTTCAACTAGTGCAGCTATATTCTTCACACTACAACCCTCCTCTCACCTCTCTCTATATCTATCTCTCTCTCACTCCCTCTCCATCCCTCTCTCTCTCCCTGTGTGTGTATGTGTGTGTGTGTGTTGCCAAGTACTATATAGCTACTTTGTTATAAGCTTGGTACTTCAGATATACCCAATATTTGCTTGTAGGTAGTGTGCACCCAGTCTGGTCCAATACTATATGCAATGATGTGATCTATTTGCTGCTTCATCCATTTGCCTCCGTACTCATTAGTTTGACAGCTCGGATTGGGAGGTAACAGAATGCACAAAGGTTGTGGAAGTAGGTCTTTTCAAGATCCAATCCAAGTAATCATTTGCTTCCATGTTGATGCTTTGATCGCTCATACATGATTAGTTGCCACTTTGATATCTACATCTATATCAAATTTGTATGATGTATCCATTAGTCATCACCAAAGAGGATGCACATAAATTATATGACTTTACTAACATCTAGTGGAAGTAGGTATTTTCAAGATCCAATCCAAGTAATCCTTTTCTTCCACGTTAATGCTTTGATGGGCAATACATGATTAGTTGACACTTTGATATGTGTATGCGTATCTGATTTGTATGATGTATCAAGAAGTCATCACCAAAGAGGATGCACATGAATTATATGACATTACTAACATAGCATTTTAGGCCTCATATTAATATTAATGTACTTACACATGTTTGATGAAACAAAATTTCATGATGGAGCATGTGTGTGAGTTTAATCCTTACCTCATATTTTGTGTGAGAAGCGCAAACTAAAACTCCGCTCCACCCAATGATTTTAGGGTTATTTTCATCTCAACTTATTTTATAAGAATTTTGTCGAATATTCATATGATCTTTAATTTTTCCCATAGACATTGTCTCTATTCTAAAAAGAACTACGGAGTTGTTGAATCCACATGAATTTTGGTGAAAATATAAACATATTTGATTCTCATAGAGAAATCTTGTAACTTTCATAAGGCTTCCCTCACCCAATTCGTCAGTCCAAAAAAGCTTCAAAAAGTTTGTATTCCAATGTTTTTGTTCCATGTTGGATTCAACAAATTATCAAAATAAAACATTTTCCTAACTTTTTTTTTTCATTTTAGAATATGCATTCCAAATAGGCTCCTTGAACTTATTTTCGAAGTAGATAATTAAGTTAAGTGGGAAACATCCTTATCGGCTTACATCTATTCTAGTGGAGAAAGTGGGTGGTGATCAGATTGCCTCATACATTGGGGCGGGCATGGACGGCCTAAAAGATGGTTGCTTGCACAGCTTCTACCTTTTTTTAGCAAATGCATTATATTTCCTCAAACTAATTCCATGTTCTTGCATAGGTCCTGAATAGTTTAAAAAATATTTGGGTCTCAAAAGCTTGCAATTGACCCATGCTAGGCTAAGAATAGGTGATTAAACTATTAAGATTTGGACCTACCATGGTTCTCTAACTACACTTCGGGGATCTAATAAGATGATTTTCAAAATTTATTCGCCTGCATATGACACCTTGCAAATAGTTTGACGACCTAAAATACACTTAAGGAAAGTCTATCTACTTCAACATCCTCGCATTCACACTGCTGTAATTTTATTGGCGGAAAATGCAAAGGATTGACTCACTCATTTCCTTCCATGTGCTCTAATCTTGATTAATTTTTGGCAATTTAAGGCTAAAATACACATATCATATTAATTTACACAACCTCTGTCGGGGATATACCCCGCAGTGTAACCCGGCCGGATGTATGACCCGGCTGGAGCTTGGCGACTTACTGGTGACCCGCCCGGAGCTTGACGACTCACGGGTAACCTGTCCGATCTTGGCGACTCATTAGTAACCCGGCGGGCGGATGAGACGGATGACAAGGCCGAAGGCCCAGAAGGCGGTTCATGGAAGGCCGGCTCATGTTATGGTAGGCCGGCTTAAAAGGAAAGGCATAAGGAGTTTTCCCTTACAAAGGAAGCAAGACTAGGATTTCACTTGTAATAGTGTAGTCCTAATCCTACTACGACTCCACATATAACCCGCCCTTCCAACTTATATAAGGAGGCGCAGGGCACCCCAAGAGGGACAAGTTTTACAAGTTTAGACAAACAAATCAATAGCTCTCGAGATAGAGGTAGCAAAAGAGCACCCTTGTAATCGTGAGCATCAGCATCATCAATATCAATGAAGCAGGATATAGGCTTTTACCTCCACCAAGAGGGGCCGAACCTGGGTAAAAAACCTCGCGTCTCTCGTCCCACTCAACCCCTCTCAAGCTACCAGTTAGATGCGTTGGCTTCACGACTAAGTCCTCACACTAGGACATCTGCCGTGACAAATCCATGACAGTTGGCGCCCACCGTGGAGCCAGCGCACAGTGATGTTGAGTTCTTGAAGGGATTTCTCCTGGCGATCAAGAAGTTCGCAAATTTTCTAGCTGAGTAGGAGCCGGCGTGGAAAAATTCACGTTAACCACGAGTTCATCAATGAAGATTGAAGAAAGATTCAGCGGCGGTGTATATGAGATTGAGATCAAGGGAATTAGGGTTGCGTCCGCTCTGCCGTTGCCTGCCAGAAAAAATTGTCGAGACCGAGATTATGCTTTCCGCTGCAGTTTTTTCTTTCTCGGATTGCGGGATGGATATACCGAGGCCGACTCGAAGCAATCTTGCGCTATGGTCAAGCCGCCGTAATCCTCGTTTTTTCTCCAGTAGGCCAAGATAGGTACACGCACATGCAAGGGATCGGTCCTGCTGCGGTGTCCTCGCGAGAAGCCTGAAGACGCCTCTGTTCGTACGAGACAACAGTGACAATCGTACTGCTTCAATTAGTACTCTGCCACGTGATGGTCAGGTTGATCTACAACTCCAAATTTTTTACTTACCAAAACTGCTGCATGGGGAGGCGACCAAGGTCGAAATTGCCTTTTCGAATTCATACGGAAAATAATACTACCAAGAAGACTGAAGCTCTCACGTGGTCAGACAATCCATCATGGTGCTGGATGTTGTTGCTAATACGCAAGTGATCAAAAGACAAAACACCAGGGATTAGTGAAGTCAGATGATGGGACTCGACCTTCGCGGCCTCGCCTTGCCGCTCGCTTCAGACCGAGAGGCCTCAAGTCTCCGCTTCAGTTTCTGTTCCAAGTCACTGCCGGTTTCTTCGCTCCGCCCGCCACCGAAGCACCTCCGAGCCGCGCTGAGCCGCCCCGGACTCGCCTTGTCGTCTGCAAGACAGGCCTCGCTCCGCCTGCGGCGCGGGTGGCCACTTACGCCTCATCCACGGCTGTGACCCGCCGTGGGTGAGCCGCCCTCCGACTCGCTGCTCCTGCTGATGATCTGCCGTTTCAGCCGTGCCCGCTAACATGGCATCACCTTCCAGCCAGCTGCGCCGTTTCTTCCGTTGCACTTTAAACCGCCGTCTGCCTTGGGACGTTGACCTGGCTGCATGTCAAGCCGCCGCGGCTTCACGCCTCCAATTCACCCCGCGTCCGGGATGACTGTGCCGGCCTTCCAAAGCCTCCCGCGTCACTGCACGCGCGCCGTTCTTACCCCTCGCCGTTGCCTCCGTGTTGAGCCGCTGTGGCACGTTAAGCCGCCCGCTAGCTCTGAGTTCAAAAAGAATCCATCTCTCGTAAGTTCGAATTCTCAGGAAAAATTAAAGGTTGCCAAAGAGAACTTGCTGCCATGATGCGCGGTTCAAACATGGATATCCTGCCTTATTGGCTTATCACATTATTGGTCACTTGGGGCTTCTTGCTCATTGAGCATAGCTGTGACTACCCTCTTAATCCGGCTTATACGCCTTGTTACAAATTACATGGGGGCTTCCTGCTCACTGAGCATAGCTGTGACTACCCTTTGATCCGGCTTATACGCCTTGTTGCCAAACAACTTGGGGGTTTTCTACCCAAGTTAAAAGGTTACCAAAAAGAACTTGCTACAATGTGCAGTTCAAACATAGGTAACCTGCCTTGATGGCTTATTATTGGTCACTTGGGGGCTTATTGTTCAATGAACATAGCTTTATTGATCCTTTTGATCGGCTTGGATGCCAGGTGTAAAACACCAAAAATTCCGGGTTATCCTGCCTATATGTCTGCCACTCCGCCCAGGTTATCTGGAATGACCCGCCGAACTCTTGACAGTCAATCTTATAAAGACCCTGAACTTGTCAAGGTTAAAACGGCGGTTGGTCATGTGAGGCCCGGCTTACAGGTTTAAATGAAGGATTAACTCAGTGGCTGTGCTGCCATGAACATCACTTGATATTGAGGCTTGGTAGCCTATGGAAGCCTTGTTTTTTCTAATTTGTTATTTTCTCTAAACATTGTTTTGGTTCATATCTTTGTACCATATTGACATATGGTTTAAAATGATTCAGGCCATGTAGCCTTAATCCTTATGGCTCATATTTGAGCATATCTGGGGTTTTGATAACCCATTCTGGCTTTGGATGTTAAGTCGCCAGATTACTTTGAGTGCGCCATTAGAATCATGCGCTTATAAATCTTGGGGTTGTCACCCTCACTGGATATGGCGATGTAAGCCGGCAATTTGAGCCAATTTTCCAGGTATGTTTTTAAATTGTTGGATGAATATGCGAGGTTTGATAACCCGCCCCGGCTATGGACTTTAAGCCGCCAGTATACTTTGGATTGCATAATTGGAATCATGCGCTTACAAGATCTTTGGGTTGTCACTCTCACTGGATATGGCGATGTAAGCCGGCAGTATAAGTCAATTCTACAGGTATGTTTTCCTGGTTGTATAAGTATGCGAGGTTTGATAACCTGCCCTGGTTTTGGACTTTAAGTCGCCAGTATATTTTGGCTTGAATGGCCTTAATTCTAGTCTTTTCCATAATTGCATAAGACTATATTATTTTTGGGTTGTTACCCGCCCTGGTTTTCGACGTTAAGTCGCCACGGTATATGTTGTTTAAACTTTGTGCAAGACATGCAGAGCTATGGTTTATATGAATCATTGCGTTTAAACCCATCATCTGGTCATCTAAAGAATTTGCTGGTTATCCAGCTCCGGGTTATATTGCTCCATATTGAGTTTATTGAGGCTATAAGCCGCCAAAGTGATCTTTTCAAAAACTGGACATAACTATGGGCCGCCATGGATGGGGTTATCAATTCTTGATTTTTTACAAAGGCTATAAGCCACCGGGTTGCATCCCGGAGTACAATGGATGTGCATTAAGTCACCATCAGCTAAGAGCCATTGAGTATTTAACTATGGTTTTACTCGTCAACAAATAAGGTATTCAAATCTTTAATAGCCAAACTTAGCTGGATTTTGATTATGATATTGAATGATTGAGGTTTTCATACCGGATTATATTATTCAAATATTTAATAGCCAACATGGCTGGATTTTTATTATGGTTATCAATAACCAGTATTATGATTGAGGTTTTCAAAGCCGCTTCAGAGCAATGGCTATTATTTCTTTATCCTAGAATATCGGCTCACAGCAGAGAGCATGGTTAAATATTGAATATGCAAGGCTTTCAGCAACATCATCCGGACAATGGATATGGTGTTATTTAGTCCTGAGTCGCTGCAGGCATACGACCCGGCACTTGGGGTCTACATTATTCAAATCAAGATTACATCGAATATGCAAGTCCCATGTCACTGCAAGCATGCACCATGGCACTTGGGGGCTAATGCAAAGTCATTTTAACTCGCCTCATTGAAGACCCGACCCATCAAATAGTGATGAGCCGGCCATTGCGGGCTACTAATTGCTCCTGTCAAAGGTAAACTGAAACTTGGGAGCTACATCATTTGGTGTTATTTTTTGAAGTACATGTAAAGTCCCAGCTCAGTATTACCTTACTGAGCCGGCACTTGGGGGCTACACGTTGCTGCTCAAATCTACATGATCATATCTATAAAGTCCCTGCTCATTATTGCATAATGACCCGACACTTGGGGGCTACACATGAGAAGTTCAAAATGTTCAAATTATGATTGGCGACTTACATGGACAGCCCAGATTTCTCCAAAGTTGCAGTATTTATATTGAAGCAAGTCTTAAGCTGTAACTACGCTCCCTTCTTAAGACTTGGGGGCTACAGGTGATATGCATATAAGGGAGGTACACTTTCAAGCTTGGTGTTAGCAACAATTATGACTCGGTGCCATTAGTATTTATAACCTGGCAATTTTGGCAATCATAACTCGGCAAGCTCTACATCTTCAAGCCGGCTGAAAATCAGATGAGTATTTCAAGACCAATATTTTTGTCAAGCTAGAGCATTGGAAGCCAAGTCAAATGGATTATTCTTTATAATATTTTTCTGCAAGAAGCCAATGTCAGCAAATTGACTTTGAAGCTGGACTATTGACCCGGATTTTTCAGAAGAAGTATCTGGATTTTTTGCATTGGCAAAGTTTGAACATATCTGCTAAAGGAGAATTGCTATGAGGTCATGGACACGTATCAAGAAGGAAATGACAAGGACTTAAGGATGAACAGGTGCCGGTTCAAAAAACTTTTAACCCGGTGCACAACCTGTCAAATTTGTTCTTGTGTTTATTTTGCAGGATGAGTTTAACATGGATAAATCCAAATTAAACTGGGGTCTAATGTCGGGGATATACCCAGCGGTGTAACCCGGCCAGATGTATGACCCGGCTGGAGCTTGGCGACTCACTGGTGACCCGCCCAGAGCTTGGCGACTCACGGGTAGCCCGTCCGATCCTGGCGACTCATTAGTAACCCGGCGGGCGGATCAGATGGATGACAAGTCCCAAGGCCCAGAAGGCGGTTCATGGAAGGCCGGCTCATGTTATGGTAGGCCGGCTTAAAAGGAAAGGCATAAGGAGTTTTCCCTTACAAAGGAAGCAAGACTAGGATTCCACTTGTAATAGAGTAGTCCTAGTCCTACTAGGACTCCACATGTAACCCGCCCCTCCAACTTATATAAGGAGGGGCAGGGCACCCCTAGAGGGACAAGTTTTACAAGTTTGACAAGTTTAGACAAACAAATCAATAGCTCTCGAGATAGAGGTAGCAAAAGAGCACCCTTGTAATCATGAGCATCGGCATCATCAATATCAATGAAGCAGGATGTAGGCTTTTACCTACACCAAGAGGGGCCGAACCTGGGTAAAAAACCTCGTGTCTCTCGTCCCACTCAACCCCTCTCAAGCTACCAGTTAGATGCATTGGCCTCACGACTAAGTCCTCACACTAGGACATCTGCCGTGACAAATCCACGACAACCTCCCTTCCTTCCAAGCATTTTTTTCTATGGTTGCTCCCTCGAACTAATGTTGGTTGATGAGATGCTCTTCATTTCCTCCTAAAAACTATGTTCTTCACTTTCTCCTTTTTGCACCCACCAGCTTGATGACTAGGTAGTTGGATTGGAATGGGAGGTACTGGGAGGGAGGTGTGCAGCAAGATAGATATGGTTAGTTTATACTTATTCGTAGTCCACCTAGGCGATACCCAGTAGATACATATGGATCCGACGATGAAATAGTCAGATGTGATATATGTGTTTTGTTACGTGGAACTGCTTATGCATGGTTATATTTTGGATTTGTCTTCAATATGGCAGGCGTACTTGTGCTTTGGAGAAAATTCTTACTTGTGCACCTACAGAAAATGTTTTAAAAAATATGCAAAAAAGAGAACAGTGGAAAGTTGTCTTGGTATTGTACGAAATACCTCTCATCTCTTTTTCGAACCTTGAACCATTGCTTTATTTTTGATATTTTCATTAATATAAAAAATAATATGTACAAATAGAGGGAGAAATAGAAAATAAAAAAATAAAGTAACCTAACCACACTATCCAATTAGAGTTGTGGGTAACATAATGATCATACGGAAACTAATCTTAAAGCACCAACATCAAATCTAGCTATCAATCCAGGCGTAGAGGCTAACTAATTTTTTCCCTCACTTTGTGCCCAAGTCGAGTAAGGTCTTGCTTCAGAAGATATTTGCAAGAGTTAAGTCCCCTAACTTCATTTCTGAAGATTTTCCCATTTCTCTACTTCCATATATTCTAATAGCCCAAAATGGTAATTGCCAATGCAATGTTCCTAGGTAAGTTTTGGGGAGCCAACAAATATCACATCATATAGGGAAATCCCTTTGTTTTATTGACAAGGATGGAGAGTAGGAAGATTGAGAATAGGTGTAGTACTAGAAGAGATATGGAGCCGTTTCTTCTGCTTTCTGTAGAAAACAGACAATCATAGTAATCCAAGTACTATGATTTTCTTTGTAGTAGATTTCTAGTCTTAACACTTGATGGAAATATGCCCTAGAGGCAATAATAGAATGGTTATTATTATATTTCCAAAATCATGATAAAGGTTTATTATTCATTCTAAAATTGTATTGACCGGAAACTTAAGTACATGTGTGGATACATAAACAAATACCATGTCCCTAGTGAGCCTCTACTAGACTAGCTCATTGATCAAAGATGGTTAAGGTTTCCTAACCATACACATGAGTTGTCATTTGATAACGGGATCACATCATTAGGAGAATGATGTGATGGACAAGACCCAACCGTTAGCATAGCATATGATCGTTCAGTTTATTGCTACTGCTTTCTTAATGTCAAATACATGTTTCTTCGACCATGAGATCATGCAACTCCCGGATACCGGAGGAATATCTTGTGTGCTATCAAACATCACAATGTAACTGGATGGTCATAAAGATGCTCTACAGGTATCTCCAAAGGTGTCTGTTGAGTTGGCGTGAATCAAGATTTGGATTTGTCACTCTGTGTAATGGAGAGGTATCTCTAGGCCCTCTCGGTAATACATCATCACAAGAAGCTTGCAACCAAAGTGACTAAGGAGTTAGTTATGAGATGATTTATTACGGAACGAGTAAAGAGGCTTGCCGGTAACGAGATTGAACTAGGTATAGAGATACAAATCTCGGGCAAGTAACGTACCGACAGACAAAGGGAATAACGTATGTTGTCATAAAGGTTCAACAGATAAAAGATCTTTGTGGAATATGTAGGAATCAATATGGGCATCCAGGTCTCGCTATTGGTTATTGACCGGAGAGGTGTCTTGGTCATGACTACATAATTCCCAAACCAGCAGGGTCGCACGCTTAACGTTTGTTGACGCTAGAGTAGTATTGGGATATTTGATGAGTGGTAACCAAATGTTGTTCGGAGTCCCGGATGAGATCCCAGACGTCACGAGGAGTCTCGGAATGGTCGAGAGGTAAAGACTTATATACGGGAAGTCATATTTTGGGTTCCGGAAAAAGGTGCAGTTTTTTCGGTATTGTACCGGGAAGCTTCCAGAAGGTTCCGGAGGATTCCGGAGGGGTCCGGAAGACCACAAGTGGGTCAACCATGACATAAGGGCTAGCATGGGCTGCGGGGAGGCGCCCTGGCCTTATTGGGCTAAGCGCACCATGTCCTCAAAATCCCATGTGGCTAGGGAAGGCAAAAAATGAAGGAGTCCTAGTAGGAATAGGATTGGATTTGGAGTCCAAGTCCTCTCCCCTTTAGCTGCGCCCTAGGGCTTGGAGGGGCTGTTCCCACGCCTCTCAACCTATATATAGAGGGGAGGGGGCACCACAAGAGGACACACCAAGCCCTTCACGTCCCTCTCTCTCCCGTTACTCCGTAGTTCCACCGCCTCATCCCGGCGATGCTTAGCGAAGCGCTGTCGGTGCTCCACCACCACCATCACCAACACACCGTCGTGTTAGTTGTGATCCCATCTACTTCTCCTCTCCCTCTTGCTGGATCAAGAAGGAGGAGACGTCATCAAGCCGCACGTGTGCTAAACTCGGAGGTGCCGTCCGTTCGGCACTAGTTCGGTTGGATTGTGATCGGATCACGAAGAGTACGACTACATCATCCGCATGATAAACGCTTCCGCTTAATGGTCTATGAGGGTACGTAGACATACTCTCCCCTCTCGTAGCTATGCAACTCCATGGATAGATCTTGCGTGTGCGCAGATTTTTTTTTGTTTTCCAAGCAACGTTCCCCAACAGTGGCATCATGAGCCAGGTCTATGCGTAGATGAT
Organism: Thinopyrum elongatum; assembly: GCA_011799875.1. Lineage (NCBI taxonomy): Eukaryota > Viridiplantae > Streptophyta > Magnoliopsida > Poales > Poaceae > Thinopyrum > Thinopyrum elongatum. The sequence goes on along the minus strand of CM022303.1, from coordinate 597,937,442 downwards.
ATGCACGAGTAGAACACAAAGGAGTTGTGGGCGGTGATGTTCATACTACCTACCACCAACGTCTTATTTTGATTCGGCGGCATTGTGGGATGAAGCGGCCCGGACCAACCTTACATGTCCACATACATGAGACCGGTTCCACCGACTGACATGCAACTTGTTTTGCATAATGGTGGCTGGCGGGTGTCTGTTTCTCCTACTTTAGTTGAATCAAATTTGACTATGGCCGGTCCTTGAAGAAGGTTAAAACAACAAACTTGATAAATCACCATTGTTTTTTTTGCGTAGTTAAGAACGGTTCTTGCTAGTTGCCCGTAGCAGCCACGTAAAACTTGCAACAACAAACTAGAGGACGTCTAACTTGTTTTTGCAGGGTATGTTGTGATGTGATATGGTCAAGATGTGATGTGATATACGTTGTTGTATGAGATGATCATGTTTTGTAATATCGACAACCGACAGGAGCCTTAGGGTTGTCTCTTAATTATCGTATGAAATGCAAGTGCCATGTAATTGCTTTATTTTATTGCTATGCGTTACCAATAGTTGTAGAAGCAATAGTTGGCGACACAACCCCGACGCAACGATGAAGATCAAGGTGTCGAGCCGGTTACGATGGAGATCATGACGATGCTTTGGAGATGGAGATCAAAAGCACAAGATGATGATGGCCATATCGTGTCACATATTTTTATTGCATGTGATGTTTATCCTTTGTGCATCTTATTTTGCTTAGAACGACGGTAGCATTATAAGATGATCCCTTCACTTAATTTCAAGATAAAAGTGTTCTCCGTGAGTATGCACTATTGCTAAAGTTCATCGTTTCGAAGCACCTCGTGATGACCGGGTGTGATAGACTCTATGTTCACATACAACGGATGTAAGCAAGTTTTACACATCACTACTGCAGGATGCTGCTAACGCAACACTACAATCAGAGACCCTTCGACGAAACTGTGTGCGATGCATTAATCGCAAACGGTGATGTAAAAAAACAGTCAAAAAATATGCAAAACGTTTGCGATGGCGGATACATCAAACACGGTTCAGATTTTAGTTGCGTGTGTGATGCGGGGCACAGGTTCAGTTCAATGAACTGTTTGCGATGTGGAAGAAGAACATAAACGGGCAGCCAAATGAAGGCGTGTACGATATTCGGCATACAGTTCAGTCGGATTAACTATTTGTGATGAGGCGGAACAACAGAAACGGGCTGCCAGATGAAGGTGTGTGCAATTGAGCGCATACACTTCTGATGGATGAACTGTTTGCGATTAGGCAACACGACAGAAACGGTCAGCCAGATCAACGTGTCTACGATTGACGGCATACACTTAACACGGATGAACTGTTTGCGATTACCCACAACAAACAGAAACAGTTAGACAGATCAACGTGTGTGCGCTAGATGGGCACACATTCTAATTAAAAGAAGCGTGATCGATGGTAATAACGAGCGCTCACGGTTGTTGGAACAAGACGTGTGCTGACATCGCCTATTGCGGTGCACCCTATGGTGCAAACGGCACATACGTGACGGAGAAATCGTGCCCACGTTACACCGTTCGGGAATAGTGCCGCACTTAGAAATTATAGAACCGTCAATAAATTTTGAGCCTGCGTCACGTCAGATTCCAAATTACTACCACGCAATATTTAATTGCAAACCTGTTCACCGATCAAAATCTAAATGGTTTCCCACTTAGGAGATTATTAGTACTCGGTTATAAATACTACTACTCCAAGATGATTGCACATTCCTCCTCAACTCCTAATCCACATAAACAAACAAGTCATTCATCGTCGTTCCCTTGCGTCTGCCATGGCCAGCATGAGTTCTGGGTCGAGAGATTACTACCAGGGAGAGGCGAGCATGGAAGCGGAAGCACAAGAGATGTCCCGCCTCGCCGCGAAAGCAGCCGACATGTCCCGCCGCGCGGCCGTAGCAGCACAGACGTCCCGCCGCGCCGCCGAAGCAGCACAGAGGTCCCGCCATGCCGTCGATGCAGTAGACTGGTCCGGCCGCGCCGCGGAAACAGCAGAGATGAACCGCCGCGCCGCGAATGTAGCAGAGATGTCCTCCCGCGCCGCGGCAGCCTGGGAAAATGTCTCGTGGGCAGGCGAGGACTCTCACAGGCGCATGCACACTATGCTCGATGACCTGATGGGTCGGATCTTGGACTGGATGAAGCAGCAGGACAAGATGAATGCCTCGTTTGAAAATGCTACCAGCGTCATCCGGGGGCTAGGGTAGGACAAGGCAAAGCTCCACACCGAGCGCGACCTGCTGAGGGCGAAGATCGCCGGAACGATGAAGCAGCACGAGGAGACCAATGCCTTGTTGCAGAGGACCCGCGTCATCGTCAAGAAACTTATGGACGAGAATGCCATGCTCCGCATCGAGTGCCAAAGGCTGGTGGAGGAATCCGTAGATGCTCTCAAGCACCGTCTTGAGGATACGAAAGAGCTCATCGCCGCTCACCGCGGAGACTAGTTCCCGCGGCCCGCAGCAACGCATCAAGAAAGTAGAGATCAACGAGCCAGATCGTTGTCTTCCTTCTTGTTTTTCCCTTGTGTATTTCGAGCGTTGCCGCATGTGGCTTTTTTAATTATCTTTCTAAATATGTAAGACAATTATTATCCACAGTCATCGTCCTTATATTCATCAGTCTTGCTATAAGTTGCAGTCGATGCTATATAGGTCCATCAGATCTTACATCAAGATCCATGCAAAACTTTCTTTTCACATTTCCTTTTTCTCTCTTAAATCTCAGTCGAGTGAGACATAGCCACGCCATGAAACAGGGGCTCGGGCGCCATTAATGGAGGCGTTGGGAAGGAGGTGGGCGGCCGATAGAGGTCAAAGGGCTCTCCTCCCGATGAGCACGCCCAGGGGTCTGATCGCACGCCTCCCGTACTCAAATAGCTACCCCGCACGGCACCCCCTAGCCAATAAAAAAAGGGGACACGTGGCGGCACGTAAATGGTAAGTAGAACGCCCACGGTTTCAATAATACTTGTGTTTCCGATTTGTAACATGACAGCACTTATTCCAAAATGACTTTGTTGATTGTTAATGTGTGCGCCTTGGCAAATCAGATAAAAAATTTACCACAGCATGTTGGTTCCATGTCATGAAACCATGCCAAGTTTCATGATTTTCAGGCGAGTTTTGGATTTACGAGAATTTTAAAACCAAGTTTCTCGATGTTTCCGGCCGAGCCAAGACACCCAAATGTTTGAATTCCATTACCACTTCTTGCATGGGACCTAGAAATTCGCCCAAGTACACATAAATGATTTTTCAACTAACTTTGGTGCACTAGAGCATGCGCTTGTAGTTCAAATTTGAATTGTGTGCATTAAATGCCTCGAAATTCAATTAATGTATAAAAAGGCCAAACGAACCCGTAATAATTCCAAAATTTAGCACGAAACTCCTATTTGGTCTAAGCTGCCTGTGTAAAAAAATCAAGACAGGAGAAGGCAGTGTATGTCGTTTCACACACGGAGGTGACACTTCCCCTCTCGGAACCACGAGCCTTCTTGAGAGAAGCCCCGGTTTGCAAGAAGCTTATACCAAAGCTTGTCCCAATTCGGCCAAAAAAATTACCACAGCATGTTGGTGCCATGTCATGACAACATGCCAAGTTTCATGATTTTCATGCGTGTTTTGGATTTACAGGAATTAAAAAACCAAGTTTCTCAATATTTCCGGCCGAGCCACGACGCCCAGATGTTTGAATTTCATTCCCATTTCTTGCATGGGACCGAGAAATTCACCCAAGGACACACATGTGATTTTGCAACAACTTTGGTGCACTAGAGCACGTGTTTGTATTTCAAATTTGAATTATGCACAATAAATGCCCAGAAACTCAATTAATGTATAAAAAAGGCCAAATGAACCCGGAATAATTCCAAATTTTAACACGGCACTCATATTGTTCTATGTTGCCTCTGTAAAAAATCAAGGGGGGGGGGGGGGAGGCAGCGTATATCGTTTCGCACACAAAGGTGACACGTTCCCCCTCGAGAACCACGAGTCTTCTTGAGAGAAAACCATTCCCGTGATGCCTACAGCAAATAGAGAGGAAGCTAATGATGATGATCATGAAACTTAGGATCAAGTTACTACAGAACCTCGTAGATCGACCAGAACACTTTCCACACCAGAGTGGTACGGTAATCCTGTCCTGGAAGTCATGTTGTTAGACAACGGTGAACCTACGAACTATGAAGAAGCTATGATGAGCCCAGATTCCGACAAATGGCTTGAGGCCATAAAATCGGAGATAGGATCGATGTATGAGAACAAAGTATGGACTTTGGTGGGCTTGCCCGATGATCGGCAAGCCATTGAAAATAAATGGATCTTCGAGAAGAAAATAGACGCTGATGGTAATATCACTGTCAACAAAGTTTGACTTGTCGCGAAAGGTTTTTGACAAGTTCAAGGGGTTGACTATGATGAGACTTTCTCACCCGTAGCGATGCTTAAGTCTGTCCAAATCATGTTAGCAATTGCCGCATTTTATGATTATGAAATCTGGCAAATGGACGTCAAAACTGCATTCCTTAACGGATTTCTTAAAGAAGAGTTGTATATGATGCAACCAGAAGGTTTTGTCGATCCTATAAGTGCTAACAAAGTGTGCAAGCTCCAGCAATCCATCTATGGACTGGTGCAAGTATCTCGGAGTTGGAATATATGCTTTGATGAGATGATCAAAGCATATGGTTTTATACAGACTTATGGTGAAGCTTGTATTTACAAGAAAGTGAGTGGGAGCTCTGTAGCATCTCTTATATTATATGTGGATGACATATTCTTGATTGGAAATGATATAGAATTTCTGGATAGCATAAAAGGATACTTTAATAAGAATTTTCAATGAAAGACCTCGGTGAAGCTGCTTACATATTGAGCATCAAGATCTATAGGGATAGATTGAGACGCTTAATAGGACTTTCATAAAGCACATACCTTGGCAAAGTTCTGAAGAAGTTCAAAATGGATCAGTCAAAGAAAGGGTTCTTGCCTGTGTTGCAAGGTGTGAAGTTGAGTAAACACTCAAAGCCCGACCACGACAGAAGATAGAGAGAGAATGAAATTCATTCCCTATGCCTCATACATAGATTCTATAAAGTATGCCATGCTGTGTACTAGACCTGTTGTGTGCCTTGCCATGAGTGTGGCAAGGGGGTACAATAGTGATCCTGGTGTGGATCACTGGACAGCGGTCAAAATTAGCCTCAGTTACCTAAGAGGACTAAGGAAATGTTTCTCGGTTATGGAGGTGATAAAGAGTTCGTCGTAAAGGGTTACGTCGATGCAAGCTTTGACACCGATTCGGATGACTCTGAGTCTCAATCTGGATACGTATTGAAAGTGGGAGCAATTAGCTAGAGGAGCTCCATGCAGAGCATAGTAGACATAGAAATTTGCAAAATACATACGGATCTGAATATGGTAGACCCATTGACTAAACCTCTCTCACAAGCAAAACATGATCATACCTTAGTACTCTTTGGGTGTTAATCACATGGCGATGTGAAATAGATTATTGACTCTAGTAAAATCTTTGGGTGTTAATCACATGACGATGTGAAGTATGGGTGTTAATCACATGGTGATGTGAACTAGATTATTGACTCTAGTGCAAGTGGGAGACTGATGGAAATATGCCCTAGAGGCAATAATAAAATGGTTATTATTATATTTCCTAAATCTGATAAAGGTTTATTATTCATGCTAGAATTGTGTTGACCAGAAACTTAAATACATGTGTGGATACAAATACTGTGTCCCTAGTGATCCTCTACTAGACTAGCTCGATGATCAAAGATGGTTAAGGTTTGCTAACCATAGACATGAGTTGTCATTTGATAACGGGATCACATCATTAGGAGAATGATGTGATGGACAAGACCCAACCGTTAGCATAGCATATGATTGTTCAGTTTATTTCTACTGCTTTCTTAATGTCAAATACATGTTTCTTCGACCATGAGATCATGCAACTCCCGGAGACCGGAGGAATACCTTGTGTTCTATCAAACGTCACAACGTAATTGGGTGATCATAAAGATGCTCTACAGGTATCTCCGAAGGTGTCTGTTGAGTTGGTGTGAATCGAGATTGGGATTTGTCACTCTATTTAACGGAGAGGTATCTCTGGGCCCTCTCGGTAATACATCATCACAAGAAGCTTGCAAGCAAAGTGACTAAGGAGTTAGTTACGAGATGATGTATTACGGAACGAGTAAAGAGACTTACTGGTAACGAGATTGAACTAGGTATAGAGATACCGAACAATCGAATCTCGGGCAAATAACATACCGACAGACAAAGGGAATTACTTATGTTGTCATAAAGGTTCAACTGATAAAAGATCTTCGTGGAATATGTAGGAATCAATATGGGAATCCAGGTCCCGCTATTAGTTATTGACCGGAGAGGTGTCTCGGTCATGACTACATAATTCCAGAACCCGCAGGGTCGCACACTTAACGTTCGTTGACGCTAGAGTAGTATTGGGATATTTGATGAGTGGTAACCAAATGTTGTTCGGAGTCCCGGATGAGATCCCGGACGTCACAAGGAGTCTTGGAATGGTCGAGAGTTATAGACTTATATGTGGGAAGTCATATTTTGGGTTCCGGAAAAAGTTGCTGTTTTTTCGGTATTGTACCGTGAAGCTTCCAGAAGGTTCTGGAGGATTCCGGAGGGGTCCGAAATTCGATAAGTTGGTCCACCATGACCTGAGGGCTAGCATGGGCTGCGGGGAGGTGCCCTGGCCATACTGGGCTAAGAGCACCATGTCCTCAAAATCCCATGTGGCTTGGGAAGGCAAAAAATGAAGGAGTCCTAGTACAAATAGGATTGGACTTGGAGTCCATGTCCTCTCCCACTAAGCTGCGCCCTAGGGCTTGGAGGGGATGTTTCCCATGCCTGTCCAACTATATATAGAGGGGAGGGGGCGCCCCAAGAGGACACACCAAGCCCTTGGTGCCCCTCTCTCTCCCGTTACTCCGTAGTACCACCGCCTTGTCCCGGCGACACTTAGCAAGCGCTATCGATGCTCCACCACCACCATCAACAACACGCCGTCGTGTTGGTTGTGATCCCATCTACTTCTCCTCTGCCGCTTGCTGGATCAAGGAGGAGACATCATCGAGCCGCACGTGTGCTAAACTTGGAGGTGCCGTCCGTTCGGCACTAGTTCGGTTGGATCGTGATCGTATTGCGAAGATTATGACTACATCAACCGCGTGATAAATGCTTCTGCTTAACGGTCTACGAGGGTACATAGACATAGTCTCCCCTCTCGAAGATATGCATCTCCATGGATACATCTTGCGTCTGTGTAGAATTTGTTTGTTTTGTTTTCCATGCAACATTCCCCAACAGTGGCATCATGAGCCAGGTCTATGCGTAGATGATATGGACGAGTAGAACACAAAGGAGTTGTGGGCGGTGATGTTCATACTGCTTACCACCAACGTCTTATTTTGATTCGGCAGCAATGTGGGATGAAGCGGCCTGGACCAACCTTACATGTCCACGTACATGAGACCGGTTCCACCGATTGACATGCAACTTGTTTTGCATAATGGTGGCTGGTGGGTGTCTGTTTCTCCGACTTTAGTTGAATCGAATTTTACTGCGGCCGGTCCATGAAGAAGGTTAAAACAGCAAACTTGATAAATCACCATTGTGGTTTTTGCATAGTTAAGAACGGTTCTTGCTAGTTGCCTGTAGCAGCCACGTAAAACTTGCAACAACAAAGTAGAGGACGTGTCACTTATTTTTGCAGGGTATGTTGTGATGTGATATGGTCAAGATGTGATGTAATATACGTTGTTGTATGAGATGATCATGTTTTGTAATATCGACAACCTGCAGGAGCCTTAGGGTTGTCTCTTAATTATTGTATGAAATGCAAGCGCCATGTAATTGCTTTACTTTATCGCTATGCGTTACCAATAGTTGTAGAAGCAATAGTTGGTGAGACGACCATGACGCAATGATGAAGATCAAGGTGTCGAGCCGGTGATGATGGAGATCATGACGATGCTTTGGAGATGGAGGTCAAAAGCACAAGATGATGATGGCCATATCATGTCACATATTTTTATTGCATGTGATGTTTATCCTCTATGCATCTTATTTTTCTTAGAACGACGGTAGCATTATAATTAAGATGATCCCTTCACTTAATTTCAAGATAAAAGTGTTCTCGCTGAGTATGCACCGTTGCTAAAGTTCGTCGTTTCGAAGCACCTCGTGATGACCGGGTGTGATAGACTCTATGTTCACATACAACAGATGTAAGCCTTACACATCACTACTGCAGGATGCTGCTAACGCGACACTACAATCAGAGACCCTTCGACAAAAATGTGTGCGATGCATTAATCGCAAACGGTGATGTAAAAAAACCGTCAAAAAAGATGCAAAACGTTTGCGATGGCGGATACATCAAACACGGTTCATATTTTAGTTGCGTGTGTGATGCGGGTCATGCGGTTCAGTTCAATGAACTGTTTGCGATGCGGAAGAAGAACAGAAACGGGCAGCCAAATAAAGGCGTGTGCGATATACGGCATATAGTTCAGTCGGATTAACTGTTTGTGATGAGGCGGAACAACAGAAACGGGCAGCCAGATGAAGGTGTGTGCGATTGAGGGCATACACTGAAGACGGATGAACTGTTTGCGATTAGGCAACACAACAGAAACGGTCAGTCAGATCAACTTGTCTGCGATTGACGACATACACTTCAGATGGATGAACTGTTTGCGATTACCCACAACAAATAGAAACAGTTAGACAGATCAACGTGTGTGCGCTAGACGAGAACATATTCTAATTAAAAGAAGCGTGGGCGATGGTAATAACGAGCGCTCACGGTTGTTGGAACAAGACGTGTGCTGACATCGCCTATTGCGATGCACCCTATGGTGCAAACACCACGTACGTGGTGGAGAAAGCGTGCCCACGTTACGCCGTCCGGGAATAGTGCCGCACTTAGAAATTATAGAACCGTTAATAAATTTTGAGCCTGCGTCCTGTCACATTCCAAATTACTACCACGCTATATTTAATTGCAAACCTGTTCACACCGATCAAAACCTAAACGGTTTCCCACTTAGGAGCGTATTAGTACTCGGTTATAAATACTACTACTCCAAGATGACTGCACATTCCTCCTCAACTCCTCATCCACAAAAACAAACAAGTCATTCATCGTCGTTCCCTTGCGTCTGCCATGGCCAGCGTGAGTTCTGGGTCGAGAGATTACTACCAGGGAGAGGCAAGCATGGAAGTGGAAGCACGAGAGATGTCCCGCCTCGCCGCGAAAGCAGCCGACATGTCCTGCCGCGTGGCCGTAGCAGCACAGAGGTCCCGCCACGCCGCCGAAGCAGCACAGAGGTCCCGCCGCGCCGTCGATGCAGCAGACTAGTCCGGCCGCGCCGCGGAAGCAGCAGAGATGTCCTGCCGTGCCGTTAATGCAGCAGAGATGTCCTCCCGCGCCGCGGCGGCCTGAGAAAATATCTCGCGGGCAGGCGAGGACTCTCATAGGCGCATGCGCGCTATGCTTGATGGCCTGATGGGTCGGATCTCCGACTGGATGAAGCAGCAGGACGAGATGAATGCCTCGTTTGAAAATTCTACCAGCTTTATCCAGGGACTAGGGGAGGACAAGGCAAAGCTCCGCACCGAGCGCGACCAGCTGAGGGCGAAGATCGCCATAAACGACAAAGCAGCACGAGGAGACCACTGCCTTGTTGCAGAGGACCAGCGTCATCATCAAGAAACTTATGGACAAGAATGCCATGCTCCGCATCAAGTGCCAAAGGCTGGTGGAGGAATCCATGGATGCTCTCAAGCAGCATCTTGAGGATATGAAAGAGCTCATCGCCGCTGGCCGCGGAGACTAGCTCCCGCGGCCTGCAGCAACGCATCAAAAAAGTAGAGATCAATGAGTCAGATCGTTGTCTTCCTTCTTCTTTTGCCCTTGCGTATTTCGGGCATTGCCGCATGTGGCTTTTTTAATTATCTTCCTAAATATGTAAGACAATTATTATCCACTGTCATCGTCCTTATATTCATCAGTCTTGCTATAAGTCGCAGTCGATGCTATATAGGTTCATCCGTGCAAAACTTTCTTTTCACATTTTCTTTTTCTCTCTTAAATCTCAGTTGAGTGAGACATAGCCACGCCATGAAACAGGGGCTCAGGCGCCACTAATGGAGACGTTGGGAGGGAGGTGGGCGGCGGATAGAGGTCAAAGGGCTCTCCTCCAGATGAGCACGCCCAGGGGTCTAATCGCACGCCTCCCGTACTCAAATAGCTACCCCGCACGGCACCTCCTAGCCAATAAAAAATGGGGACGCGTGGCGGCACGTAAATGGTAAGTAGAACGCCCACGGTTTCAATAATACTTGTGTTTCCGATTTGTAACGTGACAGCAGTTGTTCCAAAATGACTTTGTTGATTGCTAATGTGTGTGCCTTCACAAATCGGATAAAATTTTTACCACAGCATGTTGGTGCCATGTCATGACACCATGCCAAGTTTCATGATTTTCAGGCGAGTTTTGGATTTACGGGAATTTTAAAACCAAGTTTCTCGATGCTTCCAGCCGAGCCAAGACACCCAGATGTTTGAATTCCATTCCCACATCTTGCATGGGACCTAGAAATTCGCCCAAGTACACATAAATGATTTTTCAACTAACTTTGGCGCACTGGAGCATGTGCTTGTAGTTCAAATTTAAATTATGTGCATTAAATGCCTGGAAATTCAATTAATGTATAAAAAAGGCCAAACGAACTCGGAATAATTCCAAAATTTAGCACGAAACTCCTATTTGGTCTAAGCTGCCTGTGTAAAAAAATCAAGGCGGGAGAAGGCAGTGTATGTCGTTTCGCACACGGAGGTGACACGTTCCCTCTCGGAACCATGAGCATTCTTGAGAGAAGCCTCGGTTTGCAAGAAGCTTATACCAAAGCTTGTCCCAATTCGGCCAAAAAATTTAGCACAGCATATTGGTGCCATGTCATGAAAACATGCCAAGTTTCATGATTTTCATGCGTGTTTTGGATTTACAGGAATTAAAAAACCAAGTTTCTCAATATTTCCAGCCGAGCCACGATGCCCAGATGTTTGAATTTCATTCCCATTTCTTGCATGAGACCTAGAAATTCACCCAAGGACACACATGTGATTTTGCAACCAACTTTGGTGCACTAGAGCATGTGTTTGTAGTTCAAATTTGAATTATGCACATTAAATGCCCAGAAACTCAACTAATGTATAAAAAAGGCCAAACGAACCCGGAATAATTTCAAATTTTAACACGGCACTCATATGGTTCTATGTTTCCTCTATAAAAAATCAAGGGGGGGAGGCAGCGTATATCGTTTCGCACACAAAGGTGACACGTTCCCCCTCAGGAATCATGAGTCTTCTTGAGAGAAGCTCCGGTTTGCAAGAAGCTTATATCAAAACTTGTCCAAATTTGGCCAATTTTCTTACCACAACATGTTGGTGCCATGAAAATGCCACTATGCCAAGTTTCATGATTTTTAGGCGAGTTTTGAATTTATAGGAATTTAAAAAACCAAGTTTCTCAATGCTATCGGCCGAGCCACGGCGCCTAGATATTTGAATTTCATTCCCATTTCTTGCATGGGACCTAGAAATTCACCCAAGGACACACATGTGATTTTTCAACCAACCTTGGTGCACTGGAGCATGTGTTTGTAGTTCAAATTTGAATTATTCACATTAAATGCCCAGAAACTCAATTAATGCGTAAAAAGGGCCAAACGAACCTGGAATAATTCCAAATTTAAGCACGATACTCATATAGTTCTATGTTTGCTTTGTAAAAAAATCAAGGAGGGGGCGGCAGCGTATGTCGTTTCGCACACAAAGGTGACACGTTCCCTCTCGAAACCACACACCTTCTTCAGAAAAGCTACAATTTGCAAGAAGCTTATGCCAAACTTGTCCCAATTCGGCTAAATTTTTTTACCACAACATGCTGGTGCCATGAATTGACACCATGCCAAGTTTCATGATTTTCAGGCGAGTTTGGGATTTACAGGAATTTAAAAACCAAGTTTCTTAATGTTTCCCGCCGAGCCATTTCATTCCCGTTCTTGCATGGGACCTATAAATTCACCCAAAGACACACATGTGATTTTTCAACTAACTTTGGTGCACTGGAGCATATGATTGTAGTTCAAATTTGAATTATGCACATTAAATACCTAGAAACTCAACTAATGCGTAAAAATGACAAACGAACCCGGAATAATTCCAAATTTTAACACGACACTAATGTAGTTGCATGTTCACTGTAGATAAATGTTCTAGCAATTCAAACACCATCTTTTCCCTCCGTAACACCATTTTGTCTTTCAAAACATAATGAAAAAATCAGTTATACCACAAACAGTTTACTATCAAGAATCGTGTGGGATGCGATATAAAATATCTTGGCGCACCGTCTTGTCTGGCTTACGCAAGAAGCTTCATCGTCTACAGTCCACTGCCCACACTTGAACCACACTTGCGCGCCTATTTCTCGCGGCACCGAGCGAAATTTTTCTGCCACCGCGGAAATATCTATCTCCCCGCCCCCTCCCTCCCACCAAAAGCCACATTTCCACTGTTCCTCCTTGCTTTCCAAGTTCAAACCTTCACTGCTGCTTACCGGCAGCTCAGCCCCCTCACCGGCGACCCTTCTTCTTGCAGCGCCGCCTCCTCGCCGGTGATCCTTCTTCTTGCAGCGCCGCCTCCTCGCCGGCAACCCTTCTTCTTGCTGCGTGGCCTCCTCGTCGGCGACCCTTCTTCTTGCTTCGCGGCCTCGTCGATATGGTCAGATAATCCAGACCCCACCCACACCATCCTCCTCCTTTCCCGCCCCACATGCCCCAACCGACGGCGCAACACCTTCTGCCGAAATCACTGGCCCCGTCCTCCAATTAAGCGCCGCCCACAGCCATTTTGCACGCAGTATAACGTGGAGCTCAGTAGCATCTGGCAGCGAAGAAGCAAATCGCGGCCACACGCGCGGACGAGGTCGCTATGGCTGCCATGCGTGCCGACCGCCAGATCTTGGAGGAGCACCTCGTCTTCGAGGCCACCGTCGACACCGCCATGCGGTTGTCTACTTTAAAATACAGTTCGTGTTGTTTTCTCGAGATCACCGCGAGTGCCTTCTAGTGATTTGTCCTTTGTAATGTTAATATGCAATCTGATATTCTGAAATGTAATGTTCAGTTAACAGTTTGGTCCAACAATTGCTACATTTCGTAGTACTATTCTCAAGCATTCTTTGTTTCGTTAACTGTCTTATCTTCTAGTACATGTTTCTATTCTGCAGTGTCGTGCTCAGTTAACTGTTTTGGTTCATTTGGTCTGCTGTCCATCTAACTGTTTGGTTTAATTCTGCAATTTGATTTTCATTTGTTGTGGGTACAATTTTGTATTGTTATGCATGTGAGAAATAAACCGAATTTGGCTGTACTCAATACATACTCTACTGATAGTATGGCAACTCTCAGTTAACCTGATCAAGATCTTCCTTATATGTGTTGCAGGGAAACAATGGGAGACACTGCGGTTTACCGTCGAGGTGTGCTCATGCATGGTCCTTTCGCAAATAGCACATTATTGTGTAGTTGCAGGAGTCATTCTAGTATTTAGGTTTCTTACAATTTGGTCTTGCACATGTAGGTCCTGCTGTCAGAGGCTTACACCCATTGTTCGACCCATTTTGCATATGGGAAAATGAGATGTCCATGAATATCAGTCAAGTCAAGAAACTCAGAAAGATTGTTAGGATGAAGAAACTTGCGACGAATAACAGCAAGATATTTGTTTGCACAATGAAGAAGACATCAGTCAACTATAGGATGGTACTAACTCTTTTACCTTGTTTTTACCCCTTGCGCCATTTCAAAATTTATAACAGCGATTTATGCATATCTTTATTTTCAGTACTTTTCAAAGCAGTTCACCAATGATTACCTCTCAAACCACCTGCATGGTCAAGAGGTGAAGAAGGTATTCATTCAACACCCACGGTACAATATTGAAGTCTTCCTGAAGAGGACGAAGGTTGGGCGGGCAATTATCCATAGCCACTGGCCTAAAGTTGCAAGGATGTTCAATATCACTGAAGGCTCAATATTCACCTTCTGCTTCTGCAGTTTCCCAGATGAGATTCATCTGTCTATTTACCGTGTATGATGCTACTTTTCCAAAGGTTTTCGATGTTGCATGTGAAACTTGGTGTTGTTGTGTAATGGCGTAGCTAGCTATATCCCTCTTTGGTGTAACTGAGTGCTGAAGCTATCTGATGTAATTCGATTATGAAATCCTGGTTGCCGTTATACGGATATGAAATATCTGCTGTGTTTTATAAGAAATGTCAATTTGATTACTACATGGATTATCAATAATAGGCTAATTACCCTGCTTATTAGGGATTTCTACTACAGACGGTTACTCAGAAAACACCGTGGGCAATGAACTCAAACAACCCACACGGTTTCTCGAAAGTAGGCGTGTTGGATCAACTAACAATCACACATGGCTTCCGACAAAGAACTGTTTGCGTTAGGACACCTTGCACAAACATTTCCACACAAAAAACTATGTGTGATATACATACAAACGGAAGTGTTTTTCTGGGATTCACCATGTGGGATGTACATACGAACGGAAACGATTGGGCTTCGATGCCTCGCCCGATCACACATGAGCTCATTTTGCCCCCGCCTCTGTGGCCGGAGGGCCTATCCCCGACGGTTTCTGGGTCGTGTGGGAAGGACCCCCCTATAGCACACACTCACTAGGCGACGGTTTAAAACTCCATCGCGGAAAGGGGGTAAAAACCGTTTGTATAGCACGTCTCTACACCAGCGCATGCAGAATACTTGGGTTAAACTTGACGAGCCTAGCATGTACAGACATGGTCTCGGAACACTGAAGACCGAAAGGTCGAACATGAGTCATATAGTAGATATGATCAACATAAAGATATTCACCATTGAACACTACCCCATCTCACGTGATGATCGGACATGGGTTAGTTGATTTGGATCATGTATCACTTAGGCAACTTGAGGGATGTTGATTTAAGTGGGAGTTCATTAGTAATTTAATTGTTTGAACTAAAATTTATCATGAACATAGTCAAAATGTCTTTGCAAATTATGTTGTAGATCAATAGCTCGCGATGTACCTCCCCTGTTTTTGATACATTCCTAGAGAAAACTAAGTTGAAAGATGATGATAGCAATAATGCGGACTGGGTCCGTGATCTGAGGATTATCCTCACTGCTAGACAGAAGAATTATGTCCTTGATGCACCACTAGGTGATAGATCTGTTGCAGGAGTTGATGCAGATGTTATGAACGTTTGGCAAGCTCGATCTGATGACTACTTGATAGTTAAGTGAGCCATGCTTTACGGCTTAGAATCGGGGCTCCAAAGACGTTTTGAACGCCATGGAACATATAAGATGTTCCAAGAGCTGAAATTGGTATTTCAGGCTTATGCCCGTGTTGAGAGGTATGAGACCTCTGACAAGTACTTTGCCTACAAGATGGAGGAGAATAGCTCAGCCAGAGAGCATGTGCTCAGAATGTCTGGGTACTACAATCGCTTGAATCAAGTGGGAGTTAATCTTCCAGATAAATTAGTGATTGACTGATTTCTCCAGTCACTATCACCAAGCTACTAGAGCTTCGTGATGAACTATAATATGCAAGGAATGACGAAAATGATTCCCAAGATCTTCGCGATGCTGAAATCGGCGGAGGTAGAAATCAAGAAAGAGCATCAAGTGTTGATGGTTAACAAGACCACCAGTTTTAAGAAAAAGGGCAAGGGAAAGAAAGGGAACTTCAACAAGAACAGCAAGCAAGTTGCCGCTCCCGTGAAGAAACCCAAAGCCAGACCCAAGCCTGAAACTGAGTGCTTCTATTACAAAGGAAATGGTCACTGGAGGCGGAACTGCCCCAAATACTTGGAAGATAAGAAGGATGGCAAAGTAAATAAAGGTATATTTGATATACATGTTATTGATGTGTACCTTACTGGTGCTCATAGTAGCCCATGGGTATTTGATACCGGTTTAGTTGCTAAGATTAGTAACTCGAAACAGGAGTTGCAGAATAAACGGAGACTAGTTAAGGGCGAGGTGACGATGTGTGTTGGAAGTTTTTCCAAGATTGATATGATCACCATCGCACACTCCCTCTACATTCGGGATTAGTGTTGAGCCTAAAGAAATGTTATTTGGTGTTTGCATTGAGCATGAACATGATTAGATTGTGTTTATTGCAATACGGTTATTCATTTAAGAGAATAATTGTTGTTCTGTTTACATGAATAAAACCTTCTATTGTCATACATCCAATGTGAATGGTTTATTGAATCTCGATCGTAGTGATACACATATTCATAATATTGATGCCAAAAGATGCAAAGTTGATAATGATAGTGCAACATACTTGTGGCACTACCGTTTAGGTCATATTAGTGTAAAGCGCATGAAGAAACTCCATGCGAATGGACTTTTGGAATCACTTGATTATGAATCATTTGATACTTGCGAACCATGCCTCATGGGTAAGATGACTAAAACTCCGTTCTCTGGAACAATGGAGTGAGCTAATGACTTATTGGAAATAATACATACCGATGTATGCGGTCCGATGTGTGTTGAGGCACGCGGCTGGTATCATTATTTTCTGACCTTCACAGATGATTTGAGTAGGTATGGATATATCTAATTAATGAAACACAAGTCTAAAACATTTGAAAAGTTCAAAGAATTTCAGAGTGAAGTGTGAATCATCGTAATAAGAAAATAATGTTTCTACGATCTGATCGCGGAGGAGAATATTTGAGTTACGAGTTTGGCCTTCATTTCAGACAATGTGGAATTGTTTCACAACTCACGCCATCTGGAATACCACAACGTAATGGTGTGTCCGAACATCATAACCGTACTTTATTAGATATGGTGCGTCATATGATGTCTCTTACCGATTTGCCACTATCGTTTTGGGATTATGCATTAGAGACAGCCGCATTCATGTTGAATAGGGCACCGTCTAATTCGTCGAGATGACACCGTATGAACTATGGTTTGGAAAGAAACCTAAGCTGTCGTTTCTTATAGTTTGGGGATGCGACGCTTATGTCAAACAACTTCAGCCTGATAAGCTCGAACCCAAAGCGGAGAAGTGTGTCTTCATAGATACCCTAAAGAAACTATTGGGTATACCTTCTACGACAGATCTGAAGGCAAGATCGTTTTTGCCAAGAATGGGTCCTTTCTAGAGAAGGTGTGTCTCTCGAAAGAAGTGAGTGGGACGAAAGTGGAACTTGATGAGGTAATTGTACCTTCTCTCGAATTGGAAAGTAGCACGTTAGAGAAAACCATTCCCGTGAAGCCTACAACAACTAGAGAGGAAGCTAATGATGATGATCATGAAACTTCGGATTAAGTTACTACTGAACCTCGTAGGTCGACCAGAACACTTTCCGCACCAGAGTGGTATGGTAATCCTGTCCTGGAAGTCATGTTGTTAGACAACGGTGAACCTACGAACTATGAAGAAGCTATGATGAGCCCAGATTCCGACAAATGGCTTGAGGCCATGAAATCTAAGATAGGATCCATGTATGAGAACAAAGTATGGACTTTGGTGGACTTGCCCGATGATCGGCAAGCCATTGAAAATAAATGGATCTTCAAGAGGAAGATAGGTGCTGATGGTAATATCACTGTCTACAAAGCTCGACTTATCGCGAAAGGTTTTTGACAAGTTCAAGGGGTTGACTATGATGAGACTTTCTCACCCGTAGCGATGCTTAAGTCTGTCTGAATCATGTTAGCAATTGCCGCATTTTATGATTATGAAATCTGGCAAATGGACGTCAAAACTGCATTCCTTAACGGATTTCTTAAAGAAGAGTTGTATATGATGGAACCGGAAGGTTTTGTCGATCCTATAAGTGCTAACAAAGTGTGCAAGCTCCAACAATCCATCTATGGACTAGTGCAAGTATCTCAGAGTTGGAATATACGCTTTGATGAGATGATCAAAGCATATGGTTTTATACAGACTTATGGTGAAGCCTGTATTTACAAGAAAGTGAGTGGGAGCTCTGTAGCATTTCTGATATTATATGTGGATGACATATTGTTGATTGGAAATGATATAGAATTTCTGGATAGCATAAAAGGATACTTGAATAAGAATTTTCAATGAAAGACCTCGGTGAAGCTACTTACATATTGAGCATCAAGATCTATAGGGATAGATCGAGATGCTTAATAGGACTTTCATAAAGCACATACCTTGGCAAAGTTTTGAAGAAGTTCAAAATGGATCAGTCAAAGAAAGGGTTCTTGCCTGTGTTGCAAGGTGTGAAGTTGAGTAAAGACTCAAAGCCCGACCACGACATAAGATAGAGAGATAATGAAAGTCATTCCCTATGCCACATCCATAGATTCTATAAAGTATGTCATGCTGTGTACCAGACCTGTTGTGTGCCTTGCCATGAGTTTGGCAAGGGGGTACAATAGTGATCCTGTAGTGGATCACTGAACAGCGGTAAAAATTATCCTTAGTTACCTAAGAGGACTAAGGAAATGTTTTTCGGTTATGGAGGTGATAAAGAGTTCGTCATAAAGGGTTACGTCGATGCAAGCTTTGACACCGATTCGGATGATTCTAAGTCTCAATCTGGATACGTATTGAAAGAGGGAGCAATTAGCTAGAGTAGCTCCATGCAAAGCATTGTAGACATAGAAATTTGCAAAATACATATGGATCTGAATATGGCAGACCCTTTAACTAAACCTCTCTCACAAGAAAAACATGATCACACCTTAGTACTCTTTTGGTGTTAATCACATGGCGATGTGAACTAGATTATTGACTCTAGTAAAATCTTTGGGTGTTAATCACATGGCGATGTGAACTATGGGTGTTAATCACAAGTGGGAGACTGATTGAAATATGACCTAGAGGAAATAATAAAATGGTTATTATTATATTTCCTAAATCATGATAAAGGTTTATTATTCATGCTAGAATTGTATTGACCAGAAACTTAAATACATGTGTGGATACATAAACAAATACCGTGTCCCTTGTGAGCATCTACTAGACTAGCTCGTTGATCAAAGATGGTTAAGGTTTGCTAACCATAGACATGAGTTGTCATTTGATAACGGGATCACATCATTAGGAGAATGATGAGATGGACAAGACCCAACCATTAGCATAGCATCTGATCGTTTAGTTTATTGCTACTGCTTTCTTAATGTCAAATACATGTTTCTTCGACCATGAGATCATGCAACTCCTGGATACCGGAGGAATACCTTGTGTGCTATCAAATGTCACAACGTAACTAGATGATCATAAAGATGCTCTACAGGTATCTCCAAAGTTGTCTGTTTAGTTGGCGTGAATCGAGATTGGGATTTGTCACTCTGTGTAACGGAGAGGTATCTCTGGGCCCTCTCGATAATACATCCAAGAAGCTTGCAAGCAAAGTGACTAAGGAGTTAGTTACGAGATGATGTAGGAATCAATATGGGCATCCAGGTCCCGCTATTGGTTATTGACCGGAGAGGTGTCTCGGTCATGACTACATAATTCCCGAACCCGCAGGGTCGCACGCTTAACGTTCGTTGACGCTAGAGTAGTATTAGGATATTTGATGAGTGGTAATCAAATTTTGTTCGAAGTCCTGGATGAGATCCCGGACATCACGAGGAGTCTCGGAATGGTCGAGAGGTAAAGATTTATATATAGGAAGTCATATTTTGGGTTCCGGAAAAAGCTGCAGTTTTTTCGATATAGTACTGGGAAGCTTCCAGAAGGTTCCGGAGGGGTTCGGAAGTCCACAAGTGGGTCCATCATGACCCAAGGGCTAGCATGGGCTGTAGGGAGGCGCCCTAGCCTTATTGGGCTAAGCACACCATGTCCTCAAAAGCCCATGTGGCTAGGGAAGGAAAAAAAGGAAGGAGTCCTAGTAGGAATAGGATTGGACTTGGAGTCCAAGTCCTCTCTCCTTTAGCTGCGCCCTAGGGCTTGGAGGGGCTGTTTCCCACGCCCCTCCACCTATATATAGAGGGGAGGGGGCT
Source organism: Thinopyrum elongatum (assembly GCA_011799875.1). Lineage (NCBI taxonomy): Eukaryota > Viridiplantae > Streptophyta > Magnoliopsida > Poales > Poaceae > Thinopyrum > Thinopyrum elongatum. The sequence continues at coordinate 597,917,233 of CM022303.1, read as the reverse complement.
CCCCAAGAGGACACACTAAGCCCTTGGCGCCCCTCTCTCCCCCATTACTCCGTAGTTCCACCGCCTCGTCCCGGCGACACTTAGCGAAGCGCTGTCGGTGCTCCACCACCACCATCACCAACACGCCGTCGTGTTGGTTGTGATCCCATCTACTTATCCTCTCCCGCTTGCTGGATCAAGAAGGAGGAGACATCATCGAGCCGCACGTGTGCTAAACTCGGAGGTGCCGTCCGTTCGGCACTAGATCGGTTGGATCGTGATCGAATCGCAAAGAGTACGACTACATCAATCGCGTGATAAATGCATCCACTTAATGGTCTACGAGGGTACGTAGACATACTCTCCCCTCTAATAGCTATGCATCTCTGTGGATAGATCTTGTTTTCCATGCAACGTTCCCCAACAACACTTTGATGAAGAAAAAGGCAAAATAAAATTGTATCTATGTCTATTACCACATTTTCATGACCATCTAAACATAATGTGAGCCTCTTGATCTCCCTTCATCCAAATGCAATTTTTATATCTAAGTATATGGTGCATATCCGCTAGTAAGTCCAAGTATTATTGTCTTGGAAGGTACCATTTTGCTTGATGAGTTCCTGAAGATCATCGAATTGAGCAAAGGTTTGAGTAGTGAGGGTTCTATGGAAGTGCTCAGCCAAATTAGTGATTTCTCATAATAGCAAAGGAGTGTTTGTAAATAATTGCGAACGGGTGTAACTTTCGGAATTTTGGAGTGAGAGGCTATTCTACCCAAGAATCATACCAAAATGAAATAGATCTCCCATTAACTACTTCATACATAGCCACCTATTTGAAAGTTTGGATCAGTTATAAGTGTAAATTGCACTAAAAGGAGCCTTGTTATCTATCCATGGGCCGACTACCCACTACTGCAGGAATGCCTAGCAGTGGCAGGCGAGGCTCCCAGGGGAGCCAGCCACTGACCTTCCGCCACTGCTATAATGGCATCGATGAAGGGCGCATGCCGGACACTGTTAGAGTCTCTGCAGTGGCGAGCAGTTCTTTCTGCCCACCATTGGTTTATATTATCAGTTGTGGCAAGCCTCTATGGCACCCATCACAACTACTTCTTCAGCCACTAGCCCTTCCAGCTGCTAATACACATTATAGCATACAAATAACCACATTACAGCATACAACTAACATAAGCAATCATACACATTACATTTAACATAACAATAATCTAAACTTCATACAAATAGATGTACACATTAGAGTACAACAACTCATGTCGCATCATTAGTGCGTACACATACATACAAGACCTCATGATAACAACAATACCATAATGACAATGAGCTGGATAAAGATAATCAAATTCTTCACTCGTCCACTTGTCCACACGGTCTTGCATAGTTCATAGTTTATTTACTCTTTACAAACATAGTTGGCATAATGATCATCAACTACTTTGTGGACGTAGTTGGCATAATGATCCTTAGCTTCTTTTATTGTCTTATATTCTTTATAGCAGATGTTCTTGTAACTTTCCACTTGTTACTTGCATATCTCACATGAATCCTAAAATCCAAGATTACTCCTGATGTACACCACATATCAGTTCCACTTCATCTACATAAATAAATGAATAAGCTAACAAGTCATTTTCATAGTTATCCAATCACATAGAGCAAAGTTACATCATAACCTTCATAGCATCATAGACGATACAATTGACCACGTTACACAGTTCATTAGTAGTTCAGAAGCAAAATTTAAGCTCCATCAAAGAAACTTAGAAATTAAGTTCACACGCATCGATCATATAGATCACACGAAGGCAGTGCACTAGTTGTTCAGAAGTAAAAGTTCAGATCCATCATGAGCTATCCTCATCTTCCATCATCTTCGTGATCTCGGCTTGGGTGGTCCTCACAGCTTCGACGGCTGCTCACGCACTCTCGACGGCTGCTTGCGCACTCTCAGTGGTTGCTCTAGCGCTCTCGAGATATGCTTGAGCACTCTCGGTGGCTACTCGAGCACCCTCGACATAGGCGAGCACAATCTACGTGTACTGAGCCACCCTCGGGGCGATGTCTACAGCAGTAGGAATTCCGTCTATGGGTGTAGGAGTCCTAACGAGGCATCTTGGCTTCTCCATCTAATTCGCATTAAACAATTTGACATTTAGATAAAACATTTAGATGCCTTCATAAGTAACTCGTCCATAAAAAAGTAATAAATTTACAGAAGCAAACAACATGACCTTTGATACAAATTGGACATATTGAGTGCTAGAAATTAAGCGAAACAGAACTGAATCCACACTTTGCAAAAACATTGGCACTCACTATGAATACACCTACATGATGCAAAAAATAATATACTATATGTTCATCCATATGTAGTACATTTTGTGTAGCACACGCATTCAATTTCAAGACGTTTACTTATGAAGATTCAATGGTACATCATACAACAAATTTTAGCTACACTAATAAAATGTTGTACTATATTTTTATCCATATGTAGTACATTTTAACTATACTAATAAAATCACCATTAATAGAGAGAAGGGAGGTGTGCTTACCAGGAAGGAGTTGAACGACGGGCTGGATGAGGCCGAGGTCGATGGCGGAGCCGTGGCGGATGGCAAGTTCGATGGAGACGAGGATGAAGTTGGATGCGGAGGAAGGCGCGGGCGACGGTCATGGGGAAGTATTTCGATGTAGTGTTGCATGGCGATGTCGACGAACTTCGAGGCGGGGACGGACGGCGTGGGCGACGGGGAAGATTGGCTCCTCGATATCGTTCGAGGCGACATACCACGACCTCGCCGGTAGCGACGGACGACGCCACCACGCTGGCGACAACTAGACAGAGGAAGAAAGGTGGGGGAATGAGATCTAATTGTTGCGGGTGGGGGATGCGGTCGATAAGGTCGTGTATAGCAGTGACGGGCACAGGGCAGAGCCCGCCACCGCAGTATATGCGTGGCAGGCGGCAACATGACCAAATATAGTTGTGGCGGGCGACAGCAAGGACCCGCCACCTGCGCTCTGAAAATATTTGAAAAAGTTTGGCGCGTGGGTACCCATTATAGCTGTGGCGGGCACGAGCAACTGCCAGGCCTGCCACTATTACTAGTGTAGCCATGGCGAGCACTTTTTAGCACCTGTGACTGCTTGTTTTCAAAAATAGTTGTGGCGAGTGCCACGTCTCGCCTGCCACTCATTTGGGTTCACCTATAAACCCTTTCCCAATAGTGACTAGAATAGTAACTTTTTGAAATAAGTTTGACCCAAGGCTCGTCCATCATATTAAAGAATTTATACAAATTCTTGATGAGCATAGCTTTATTGTGAATAGCAGCATCCAGAATAGCAATGCCACCAAGAATTTTAGGCTTGCATACTTTTCCCAAGAAATGAGTGTATGTCCTAGAAGATCCAAATTATATGAGTTTGAGGTATTTATTATATTGATTAGTAATGGATACTGGAAGATCAAAATTACACATGAAGAAAATGTGCAGGGTGGAGAAGACCATTTTTATCAATCGTAGCCTGCCTTCATAAGAGACCATAGTGGACCATACACCAAGTCTCCTCTCAATCTGCAAGCAAATAGGAAGAAAATATCGACTTTAGGCTTTGAAGTGTTAACAGGTAGTTCCAAATAAGTGAAGGGGAGGCAGCGTATATCGTATTGCACACAAATATGACACGTTCCCCCTCAGGAACCATGAGTCTTCTTGAGAGAAAACCATTCCCGTGATGCCTACACCAAATAGAGAGGAAGCTAATGATGATGATCATGAAACTTCGGATCAAGTTACTACTGAACCTCGTAGGTCGACCAGAACACTTTCCGCACCAGAGTGGTACAGTAATCCTGTCCTGGAAGTCATGTTGTTAGACAACGGCGTACCTACGAACTATGAAGAAGCTATGATGAGCCCAGATTCCGACAAATGGCTTGAGGCTATGAAATCTGAGATAGGATCAATGTATGAGAACAAAGTATAGACTTTGGTGGACTTGCCCGATGATCGGCAAGCCATTGAAAATAAATGGATCTTCAAGAGGAAGATAGATGCTGATGGTAATATCATTGTCTACAAAGCTCGACTTATCGCGAAAGGTTTTCGACAAGTTCAAGGGGTTGACTATGATGAGACTTTCTCACCCATAGCGATGCTTAAGTCTGTCCGAATCATGTTAGCAATTGCCACATTTTATGATTATGAAATCTGGCAAATGGATGTCAAAACTGCATTCCTTAACGGATTTCTTAAAGAAGACTTGTATATGATGCAACCGGAAGGTTTTGTCGATCCTATAAGTGCTAGCAAAATGTGCAAGCTCCAGCAATCCATCTATGGACTAGTGCAAGTATCTCGGAGTTGGAATATACGCTTTCATGAGATGATCAAAGCATATGGTTTTATACAGACATGGTGAAGCCTATATTTACAAGAAAGTGAGTGGGAACTCTGTAGCATTTCTAATATTATATGTGGATGACATATTGTTGATTGGAAATGATATAGAATTTCTCAATAGCATAAAAGGATACTTGAATAAGAATTTTCAATGAAAGACCTCGGTGAAGCTACTTACATATTGAGCATCAAGATCTATAGGGATAGATCGAGATGCTTAATAGGACTTTCATAATGCACATACTGTTGGGGAACGTAGTAATTCAAAAAAATTCCTACGATCACGCAAGATCTATCTAGGAGAAGCATAGCAACGAGCGGGAGAGTGTGTCCACGTACCCTCGTAGACCGAAAGCGGAAGCGTTTAGTAATGCGGTTGATGTAGTCGAACGTCTTCGAGATCCAACCGATCCAAGTACCGAACGTACGGCACCTCCGTGATCTGCACACGTTCAGCTCGGTGACGTCCCTCGTACTATTGATCCAGCTGAGGCCGAGGGAGAGTTTCGTCAGCACGACGGCGTGGTGACAGTGATGATGAAGTGATTCCGGCAGGGCTTCGCCTAAGCTCTCCGAAAATATGACCGAGGTGGAAATATGTGGAGGGGGGCACCGCACACGACTAAAACAATTAACTTGTGTGTCTATGGGGTTCCCCCCTCCCCCGTATATAAATGAGGGGAGGAGGGGGCCGGCCGGCCTCAAGGGGCGTGCCCAAGGGGGGGAATCCTACTCCTACTAGGAGTAGGTTCCCCCCTTTCCTAGTCCAACAAGGTGGGGAAGGAAGGAGGAAGGGGAGAGAAGGAAGGAGGGGGGCGCCGCCCCCACCCCTTGTCCAATTCGGACTGGGGGGGCGTGCGCCACCTCCTGGCCGGCCCTCTCTCCTCTAAGGCCCATGGTGGCCCATTAACTTCCCGGGGGGGGTTCCGGTAACCCTCCGGCACTCCGGTTTTATCCGAAACCCTCCGGAACACTTCCGGTGTCCGAACAACATGGTCCAATATATCAATCTTTATGTCTCGACCATTTCGAGACTCCTTGTCATGTCCGTGATCTCATCTGGGACTCCGAACAACCTTCGGTACATCAAATCACATAAACTCATAATATCGATCATCATCGAACGTAAAGCGTGCGGAGCCTACGGGTTCGAGAACTATGTAGACATGACCGAGACTCATCTCCGGTCAATAACCAAAAGCGGAACCTGGATGCTCATATTGGCTCCCACATATTCTACGAAGATCTTTATCGGTCAAACCGCATAACAATATACGTTGTTCCCTTTGTCATCGGTATGTTACTTGCCCGAGATTCGATCGTCGGTATCTCAATACCTAGTTCAATCTCGTTACCGGCAAGTCTCTTTACTCGTTCCGTAATGTATCATCCCGTAACTAACTCATTAGTCACATTGCTTGCAAGGCTTCAGATGATGTGCATTACCGAGAGGGCCCAGAGATACCTCTCCGACAATCGGAGTGACAAATCCTAATCTTGATCTATGCCAACTCAACAAACACTATCGGAGACACCTGTAGAGCATCTTTATAATCACCCAGTTACGTTGTGATGTTTGATAGCACACAAGGTGTTCCTTCGGTATTCGGGAGTTGCATAATCTCATAGTCAGAGGAACATGTATAAGTCATGAAGAAAGCAATAGCAACAAACTAAACGATCATCGTGCTAAGCTAACGGATGGGTCTTGTCAATCACATCATTCTCTAATGATGTGATCCCGTTCATCAAATGACAACTCATGTCTATGGCTACGAAACTTAACCATCTTTGATTAACGAGCTAGTTAAGTAGAGGCATATTAGTGACACTTTGTTTGTCTATGTATTCACACATGTATTAAGTTTCCTGTTAATACAATTCCAGCATGAATAATAAACATTTATCATGATATAACGAAATATAAATAACAACTTTATTATTGCCTCTAGGGCATATTTCCTTCAGTCTCCCACTTGCACTAGAGTCAATAATCTAGATTACACAGTAATGATTCTAACACCCATGGAGTCTTGGTGCTGATCAAGTTTTTGCTCGTGAGAGAGGCTTAGTCAACGGGTCTGCAACATTCAGATCCGTATGTATCTTGCAAATCTCTATGTCTCCCTCCTTGACTTGATCGCGGATGGAATTGAAGCGTCTCTTGATGTGCTTTGTTCTCTTGTGAAATCTGGATTCCTTTACCAAGGCAATTGCACCAGTATTGTCACAAAAGATTTTCATTGGACCCGATGCACTAGGTATGACACCTAGATCGGATATGAACTCCTTCATCCAGACTCCTTCATTCGCTGCTTCCGAAGCAGCTATGTACTCCGCTTCACACGTAGATCCCGCCACGACGCTTTGCTTAGAACTGCACCAACTGACAGCTCCACCGTTCAATATAAATACGTATCCGGTTTGTGACTTAGAGTCATCTGGATCAGTGTCAAAACTTGCATCGACGTAACCACTTACGACGAGCTCTTTGTCACCTCCATAAACGAGAAACATATCCTTAGTCCTTTTCAGGTATTTCAGGATGTTCTTGACCGCTATCCAGTGATCCACTCCTGGATTACTTTGGTACCTCCCTACTAAACTTATAGCAAGGCACACATCAGGTCTGGTACACAGCATTGCATACATGATAGAACCTATGGCTGAGGCATAGGGAATGACTTTCATTTTCTCTCTATCTTCTGCAGTGGTCGGGCATTGAGTCTTACTCAACTTCACACCTTGTAACACAGGCAAGAACCTTTTCTTTGCTTGATCCATTTTGAGCTTTTTCAAAACTTTATCAAGGTATGTGCTTTGTGAAAGTCCAATTAAGCGTCTTGATCTATCTCTATAGATCTTGATGCCCAATATATAAGCAGCTTCACCGAGGTCTTTCATTGAAAAACTTTTATTCAAGTATCCTTTTATGCTATCCAAAAATTCTATATCATTTCCAATCAACAATATGTCATCCACATATAATATTAGAAATGCTACAGAGCTCCCACTCACTTTCTTGTAAATACAGGCTTCTCCAAAACTCTGTATAAAACCATATTCTTTGATCACACTATCAAAGCATTTATTCCAACTCCGAGATGCTTGCACCAGTCCATAAATGGATCGCTGGAGCTTGCACACTTTGTTAGGATCCTTTGGATCGATAAAACCTTCGGGTTGCATCATATACAACTCTTCTTCCAGAAATCCATTCAGGCATGCAGTTTTTACATCCATTTGCCAAATTTCATAATCATAAAATGCGGCAATTGCTAACATGATTCGGACGGACTTAAGCATCGCTACGAGTGAGAAGGTCTCATCGTAGTCAACTCCTTGAACTTGTCGAAAACCTTTTGCAACAAGTCGAGCTTTGTAGACAGTAACATTACCGTCGGCGTCAGTCTTCTTCTTGAAGATCCACTTATTCTCTATGGCTTGCCGATCATCGGGCAAATCAACCAAAGTCCACACTTTGTTCTCATACATGGATCCCATCTCAGATTTCATGGCCTCAAGCCATTTTGCGGAATCTGGGCTCATCATCGCTTCCTCATAGTTCGTACGTTCATCATGGTCAAGTAACATGACCTCCAGAACAGGATTACCTTACCACTCTGGTGCGGATCTTACTCTGTTTGACCTAGGAGGTTCGGTAGTAACTTGATCTGAAGTTTCATGATCATCATCATTAGCTTCCTCACTAATTAGCGTAGGTATCACTGGAACTGATTTCTGTGATGAACTACTTTCCAATTCAAGAGAAGGTACCACTACCTCATCAAGTTCTACTTTCCTCCCACTCACTTCTTTCGAGAGAAACTCCTTCTCTAGAAAGGATCCATTCTTAGCAACAAATATTTTGCCTTCGGATCTGTGATAGAAGGTGTACCCAACAGTCTCCTTTGGGTATCCTATGAAGACACATTTCTTCGATTTGGGTTCGAGCTTATCAGGTTGAAGCTTTTTCACATAAGCATCGCAGCCCCAAACTTTAAGGAACGACAACTTGGGTTTCTTGCCAAACCACAGTTCATAAGGCGTCGTCTCAACGGATTTAGATGGTGCCCTATTTAATGTGAATGCAGCCGTCTCTAAAGCATAACCCCAAAACAATAGCGGTAAATCAGTAAGAGACATCATAGATTGCACCATATCTAATAAAGTGCGGTTACGACGTTCGGACACACCATTACGCTGTGGTGTTCCGGGTGGCGTGAGTTGCGAAACTATTTTGCATTGTTTCAAATGAAGACCAAACTCGTAACTCAAATATTCTCCTCCACGATCGGATCGCAGAAACTTTATTTTCTTGTTACGATGATTTTCCACTTCACACTGAAATTCTTTGAACTTTTCAAATGTTTCAGACTTATGTTTCATCAAGTAGATATACCCATATCTGCTCAAATCATCTGTGAAGGTTAGAAAATAACGATACCCGCCGCGAGCCTCAATATTCATCGGACCGCATACATCAGTATGTATTATTTCCAATAAATCTGTTGCTCGCTCCATTGTTCCGGAGAACGGAGTTTTAGTCATCTTGCCCATGAGGCATGGTTCGCAAGTACCAAGTGATTCATAATCAAGTGATTCCAAAAGTCCATCAGTATGGAGTTTCTTCACGCGCTTTACACCAATATGACCCAAACGGCAGTGCCACAAATAAGTTGCACTATCATTATCAACTCTGCATCTTTTGGCTTCAACATTATGAATATGTGTATTACTACTATCGAGATTCAACAAAAATAGACCACTCTTCAAGGGTGCATGACCATAAAAGATATTACTCATATAAATAGAACAACCATTATTTTCTGATTTAAATGAATAACCGTCTCGCATCAAACAAGATCCAGATATAATGTTCATGCTTAACGCTGGCACCAAATAACAATTATTCATGTCTAAAACTAATCCCGAAGGTAGATGTAGAGGTAGCGTGCCGACGGCGATCACATCGACTTTGGAACCATTTCCCACATGCATCGTCACCTCGTCCTTAGCCAATCTTCGCTTAATCCGTAGTCCCTGTTTCGAGTTGCAAATATTAGCAACAGAACCAGTATCAAATACCCAGGCACTACTGCGAGCATTAGTAAGGTACACATCAATAACATGTATATCACATATACCTTTGTTCACCTTGCCATCCTTTTTATCTGCCAAATACTTGGGGCAGTTCCGCTTCCAGTGACCAGTCCCTTTGCAGTAGAAGCACTCACTATCAGGCTTAGGTCCAGACTTGGGCTTCTTCACTTGAGCAGCAACTTGCTTGCCGTTCTTCTTGAAGTTCCCCTTCTTCCCTTTGCCCTTTTTCTTGAAACTGGTGGTCTTGTTGACCATCAACACTTGATGCTCCTTTTTGATTTCTACCTTCGCAGCCTTTAGCATTGCGAAGAGCTCAGGAATTGTCTTATCCATCCCTTGCATATTATAGTTCATCACGAAGCTTTTGTAGCTTGGTGGCAGTGATTGAAGAACTCTGTCAATGACACTATCAACCGGAAGATTAACTCCCAGCTGAGTCAAGTGATTATGATACCCAGACATTTTGAGTATATGCTCACTGACAGAACTATTCTCCTCCATCTTGCAGCTATAGAACTTATTGGAGACTTCATATCTCTCAATCCGGGCATTTGCTTGAAATATTAACTTCAACTCCTGGAACCTCTCATATGCTCCATGACGTTCAAAACATCGTTGAAGTCCCGGTTCTAAGCCGTAAAGCATGGCACACTAAACTATCGAGTAGTCATCAGCTTTGCTCTGCCAGGCGTTCACAACGTCCGGCGTTGCTCCTGCAGCGGGTCTTGCACCTAGCGGTGCTTCCAGGACGTAATTCTTCTGTGCAGCAATGAGGATAATCTTCAAGTTACGGACCCAGTCCGTGTAGTTGCTACCATCATCTTTCAACTTGGCTTTCTCTAGGAACGCATTAAAATTCAAAGGAACAGTAGCACGGGCCATTGATCTACAACAACATAGACATGCAAAATACTATCAGGTACTAAGTTCACGATAAATTAAAGTTCAATTAATCATATTACTTAAGAACTCCCACTTAGATAGACATCCCTCTAATCATCTAAGTGATCACGTGATCCAAATCAACTAAACCATGTCCGATCATCACGTGAGATGGAGTAGTTTTCAATGGTGAACATCACTATGTTGATCATATCTACTATATCATTCACGCTCGACCTTTCGGTCTCAGTGTTCCGAGGCCATATCTGCATATGCTAGGCTCGTCAAGTTTAACCCGAGTATTCTGCGTGTGCAAAACTGGCTTGCACCCGTTGTATGTGAACGTAGAGCTTATCACACCCGATCATCACATGGTCTCTCGGCACGACGAACTGTAGCAACGGTGCATACTCAGGGAGAACACTTGTACCTTGAAATTTAGTGAGAGATCATCTTATAATGCTACCGCCGTACTAAGCAAAATAAGATGCATAAAAGGATTAACATCACATGCAATTCAATATGTGACATGATATGGCCATCATCATCTTGTGCTCTTGATCTCCATCATCGAAGCACCGTCATGATCTCCATCGTCACCGGCGCCCCAGCATGATCTCCATCGTCACCGGCGCTCCAGCATGATCTCCATCTTAGCATCGTTGTCGTCTCGCCAACTTATTGCTTTTACGACTATCGCTACCGCTTAGTGATAAAGTAAAACAATTACATGGCGATTGCATTGCATACAATAAAGCGACAACCATATGGCTCCTGCTGGTTGCCGATAACTCTGTTACAAAACATGATCATCTCATACAACAAATTATATCACATCATGTCTTGACTATATCACATCACAGCAAGCGCTGCAAAAACAAGTTAGACGTTCTCTACTTTGTTGTTGCAAGTTTTACGTGGCTGCTATGGGCTGAGCAAGAACCGTTCTTACCTACGCATCAAAACCACAACGATTTTTCGTCAAGTGTGATGTTTTAACCTTCAACAAGGACCGGGCGTAGTCACACTTGATTCAACTAAAGTTGGAGAAACTGACACCCACTAGCCACCTGTGTGCGAAGCACGTCGGTAGAACCAGTCTCGCGTAAGCGTACGCGTAATGTCGGTCTGAGCCGCTTCATCCAACAATACCGCCGAATCAAAGTATGACATGCTGGTAAGCAGTATGACTATTATCGCCCACAACTCTTTGTGTTCTACTCGTGCATATAACATCTACGCATAGACCTGGCTCGGATGCCACTGTTGGGGAACGTAGTAATTCAAAAAAATTCCTACGATCACGCAAGATCTATCTAGGAGAAGCATAGCAACGAGTGGGAGAGTGTGTCCACGTACCCTCGTAGACCGAAAGCGGAAGCGTTTAGTAACGCGGTTGATGTAGTCGAACGTCTTCGCGATCCAACCGATCCAAGTACCGAACGTACGGCACCTCCGCGATCTGCACACGTTCAGCTCGGTGACGTCCCTCGTACTCTTGATCCAACTGAGGCCGAGGGAGAGTTTTGTCAGCACGACGGCGTGGTGACGGTGATGATGAAGTGATTCCGGCAGGGCTTCGCCTAAGCTCTCCGAAAATATGACCGAGGTGGAAATCTGTGGAGGGGGGCACCGCACACGGCTAAAACAATTAACTTGTGTGTCTATGGGGTGCCCCCCTCCCCCGTATATAAAGGAGGGGAGGAGGGGGCCGGCCGGCCTCAAGGGGCGCGCCCAAGGGGGGGAATCCTACTCCTACTAGGAGTAGGTTCCCCCCTTTCCTAGTCCAACAAGGAGGGGAAGGAAGGAGGAAGGGGAGAGAAGGAAGGAGGGGGGCGCCGCCCCCACCCCTTCTCCAATTCGGACTGGGGGGGCGCGCGCCACCTCCTGGCCGGCCCTCTCTCCTCTAAGGCCCATGGTGGCCCATTAACTTCCCGGGGGGGTTCCGGTAACCCTCCGGCACTCCGGTTTTATCCGAAACACTCTGGAACACTTCCGGTGTCCGAACAACATGGTCCAATATATAAATCTTTATGTCTCGACCATTTCGAGACTCCTCGTCATGTCCGTGATCTCATCCGGGACTCCGAACAACCTTCGGTACATCAAATCACATAAACTCATAATATCGATCGTCATCGAACGTAAAGCGTGCAGACCCTACGGGTTCGAGAACTATGTAGACATGACCGAGACTCATCTCCGGTCAATAACCAATAGCGGAACCTGGATGCTCATATTGGCTCCCACATATTCTACGAAGATCTTTATCGGTCAAACCGCATAACAATATACGTTGTTCCCTTTGTCATCGGTATGTTACTTGCACGAGATTCGATCGTCGGTATCTCAATACCTAGTTCAATCTCTTTACCGGCAAGTCTCTTTACTCGTTCCGTAATGTATCATCCCGTAACTAACTCATTAGTCACATTGCTTGCAAGGCTTCATATGATGTGCATTACCGAGAGGGCCCAGAGATAGCTCTCCGACAATCGGATTGACAAATCCTAATCTTGATCTATGCCAACTCAACAAACACTATCGGAGACACCTGTAGAGCATCTATATAATCACCCAGTTACGTTGTGACATTTGATAGCACACAAGGTGTTCCTTCGGTATTCGGGAGTTGCATAATCTCATAGTCAGAGGAACATGTATAAGTCATGAAGAAAGCAATAGCAACAAACTAAACGATCATCGTGCTAAGCTAACAGATGGGTCTTGTCAATCACATCATTCTCTAATGATGTGATCCCGTTCATCAAATGACAACTCATGTCTATGGCTAGGAAACTTAACCATCTTTGATTAATGAGCTAGTCAAGTAGAGGCATACTAGTGAAACTTTGTTTGTCTATGTATTCACACATGTATTAAGTTTCCGGTTAATACAATTCCAGCATGAATAATAAACATTTATCATGATATAAGGAAATATAAATAACAACTTTATTATTGCCTCTAGGGCATATTTCCTTCACATACCTTGGCAAAGTTTTGAAGAAGTTCAAAATGGATCAGTCAAAGAAAGGGTTCTTGCTTGTGTTGCAAGGTGTGAAGTTGATTAAAGACTCAAAGCCCGACCATGACATAAGATAGAGAGAGAATGAAAGTCATTCCCTATGCCACATCCATAGATTCTATAAAGGATGTCATGCTGTGTACCAGACCTATTGTGTGCCTTGCCATGAGTTTGGCAAGGGGGTACAATAGTGATCCTGTAGTGGATCACTGAACAGCGGTAAAAATTATCCTTAGTTACCTAAGAGGAGTAAGGAAATGTTTCTCGGTTATGGAGGTGATAAAGAGTTCGTCGGAAAGGGTTACGTCGATGCAAGCTTTGACACCGATTCGGATGACTCTGAGTCTCAATCTGGATACGTATTGAAAGAGGGAGCAATTAGCTAGAGTAGATCCATGCAGAGCATTGTAGACATAGAAATTTGCAAAATACATACGGATCTGAATATGGCAGATCCGTTGACTAAACCTCTCTGACAAGAAAAACATGATCACACCTTAGTACTCTTTGGGTGTTAATCACATGGCGATGTGAGCTATGGGTGTTAATCACATGGCGATGTGAACTAGATTATTGACTCTAGTGCAAGTGGGAGACTGATGGACATATGCCCTAGAGGCAATAATAAAATGGTTATTATTATATTTCGTAAATCATGATAAAGGTTTATTATTCATGCTAGAATTGTATTGACCGGAAACTTAAATACATGTGTGGATACATAAACAAATACCGTGTCCCGAGTGAGCCTCTACTAGACTAGCTCATTGATCAAAGATTGTTAAGGTTTGCTAACCATAGACATGAGTTGTCATTTGATAACGGGATCACATCATTAGGAGAATGATGAGATGGACAAGACCCAACCATTAGCATAGCATCTGATCGTTTAGTTTATTGCTACTGCTTTCTTAATGTCAAATACATGTTTCTTCGACCATGAGATCATGCAACTCCTGGATACCGGAGGAATACCTTGTGTGCTATCAAATGTCACAACGTAACTAGATGATCATAAAGATGCTCTACAGGTATCTCCAAAGTTGTCTGTTTAGTTGGCGTGAATCGAGATTGGGATTTGTCACTCTGTGTAACGGAGAGGTATCTCTGGGCCCTCTCGATAATACATCCAAGAAGCTTGCAAGCAAAGTGACTAAGGAGTTAGTTACGAGATGATGTAGGAATCAATATGGGCATCCAGGTCCCGCTATTGGTTATTGACCGGAGAGGTGTCTCGGTCATGACTACATAATTCCCGAACCCGCAGGGTCGCACGCTTAACGTTCGTTGACGCTAGAGTAGTATTAGGATATTTGATGAGTGGTAATCAAATTTTGTTCGAAGTCCTGGATGAGATCCCGGACATCACGAGGAGTCTCGGAATGGTCGAGAGGTAAAGATTTATATATAGGAAGTCATATTTTGGGTTCCGGAAAAAGCTGCAGTTTTTTCGATATAGTACTGGGAAGCTTCCAGAAGGTTCCGGAGGGGTTCGGAAGTCCACAAGTGGGTCCATCATGACCCAAGGGCTAGCATGGGCTGTAGGGAGGCGCCCTAGCCTTATTGGGCTAAGCACACCATGTCCTCAAAAGCCCATGTGGCTAGGGAAGGAAAAAAAGGAAGGAGTCCTAGTAGGAATAGGATTGGACTTGGAGTCCAAGTCCTCTCTCCTTTAGCTGCGCCCTAGGGCTTGGAGGGGCTGTTTCCCACGCCCCTCCACCTATATATAGAGGGGAGGGGGCTCCCCAAGAGGACACACCAAGCCCTTGGCGCCCCTCTCTCCCCCATTACTCCGTAGTTCCACCGCCTCGTCCCGGCGACACTTAGCGAAGCGCTGTCGGTGCTCCACCACCACCATCACCAACACGCCGTCGTGTTGGTTGTGATCCCATCTACTTCTCCTCTCCCACTTCCTGGATCAAGAAGGAGGAGAAATCATCGAGCCGCATGTGTGCTAAACTCGGAGGTGCCGTCCGTTCGGCACTAGATCGGTTGGATCGTGATCGGACCGCGAAGAGTACGACCCGCGTGATAAACGCTTCCGCTTAACGGTCTACGAGGGTACGTAGACATACTCTCCCCTCTCATAGCTATGCATCTCCATGGATAGATCTTGTTTTCCATGCAACGTTCCCCAACAACACTTTGATGAAGAAAATGGCAAAATAAAATTGTATCTATGTCTTAGCACATTTTCATGACCATCTAAACATAATGGGAGCCTCTTGATCTCCCTTCATCCAAATGCAATTTTTATATCTAAGTATAAGGTGCAAATCCGCTGGTAAGTCCAAGTATTATTGTCTTGGAAGGTACCATTTTGCTTGATGAGTTCCTGAAGATCATCGAATTGAGCAAAGGTTTGAGTAGTGAGGGTTCTATGGAAGTGCTCAGCCAAATTAGTGATTTCTCATAATAGAAAAGGAGTGTTTGTAAATAATTGCGAACGGGTGTAACTTTCGGAATTTCGGAGTGAGAGGCTATTCTACCCAAGAATCATACCAAAATGAAATAGATCTCCCATTAACTACTTCATACATAGCCACCTATTTGAAAGTTTAGATCAGTTATAAGTGTAAATTGCACCAAAAGGAGCCTTGTTATCTATCCATGGGCTGACTACCCACTACTGCAGGAATGCCTAGCAGTGGCGAGCGAGGCTCCCAGGGGAGCCAGCCACTGACCTTCCGCCACTACTATAATGGCATTAGTGAAGGGCGCGTGCCGAACACAGGTAGAGTCTCTGCAGTGGCGAGCAGTTCTTTCTGCCCACCATTGGTTTATATTATCAGTTGTGGCAAGTCTCTGTGGCACCCGTCACAACTACTTCTTCAGCCACCAGCCCTTCCAGCTGCTAATACACATTATAGCATACAAATAACCACATTACAGCATACAACTAACGTAAGCGATCATACACATTACATTTAACATAACAATAATCTAAACTACACACAAATAGATGTACACATTAGAGTACAACAACTCATGTCGCATCATTAGTGCGTACACATACATACAAGACCTCATGATAACAACAATACCATAATGACAATGAGCTAGATAAAGATAATCAAATTCTTCACTCGTCCACTTGTCCACACGGTCTTGCATAGTTCATAGTTTATTTTCTCATTGCAAACGTAGTTGGCATAATGATCATCAACTACTTTGTGGACGTAGTTGGCATAATGATCCTCGGCTTCTTTTTTTGTCTTATATTCTTTATAGTAGATGTTCTTATAACTTTCCACTTGTTACTTGCATATCTCACATGAATCATAAATTCCAAGATTACTCCCGATGTACACGACATATCAGTTCCACTTCATCTACATAAATAAATGAACAAGCTAACAAGTCAATTTCATAGTTATCCAATCACATAGAGCAAAGTTACATCATAACCTTCACAGCATCATAGACGATACTATTGACCACGTTACACAGTTCATTAGTAGTTCGGAAGCAAAATTTAAGCTCCATCAAAGAAACTTAGAAATTAAGTTCACACGCATCGATCATATAGATCACACGAAGGCAGTGCACTAGTTGTTCAGAAGTAAAAGTTCAGATCCATCTTGAGCTATCCTCATCTTACATCATCTTCGTGATCTCGGCTTGCGTGGTCCTCGCAGCTTCGACGGCTGCTCGCGCACTCTCGATGGCTGCTTGCGCTCAATATGTCCAATCTCAGTGGTTGCTCTAGCGCTCTCGGGATATGCCTGAGCACTCTCGGTGGCTACTCGAGCACCCTCGACATAGGCGAGCACGATCTACGTGTACTGAGCCACCCTCGGGGCGATGTCTACAGCAGTAGGAATTCTGTCTATGGGTGTAGGAGTCCTAACGAGGCATCTTGGCTTCTCCATCTAATTCGCATTAAACAATTTGACATTTAGATAAAACATTTAGATGCCTTAGTAAGTAGCTCGTCCATAAAAAAGTAATAAATTTACGGAAGCAAACAACATGACCTTTGATAGAAATTGGACATATTGATTGCTAGAAATTAAGCGAAACAGAACTGAATCCACACTTTGCAAAAACATTGGCACTCACTATGAATACACCTACATGATGTAAAAAAATAATATACTATATGTGCATCCATATGTAGTACATTTAGTGTAGCACGCACATTCAATTTCAAGACATTTACTTATGAAGATTCAGTGGTACATCATACAACAAATTTTAGCTACACTAATAAAATGTTGTACTATATTTTTATCCATATGTAGTACATTTTAACTATACTAATAAAATCACCATTAATAGAGAGAATGGGAGGTGTGCTTACCGGGACGGAGTCGAACGATGGGCTGGACGAGGCCGAGGTCGATGGCGTAGCCGTGGCGGATGGCAAGTTCGACGGAGACGAGGATGAAGTTGGATGCGGAGGAAGGCGCGTGCGACGGTCATGGGGAAGTAGTTCGATGTAGTGTTGCATGGTGATGTCGATGAACTTCGAGGCGGGGACGGACGGCGCGGGCAATAGGGAAGATTGGTTCCTCGACATCATTCGAGGCGACATCCCACGACCTCGCCGGTAGCGACGATCGACGCCACCACGCTGGCGACAGCGAGACAGAGGAAGAAAGGTGGGGGAATGAGATCTAATTATTGCGGGTGGGGGATGCGGTCGATAAGGTCGTGTATAGCAGTGACGGGCACAGGGCAGAGCCCACCACCACAGTATATGCGTGGCAGGCGGCAACATGACCAAATATAGTTGTGGCGGGCGACACCAAGGACCCGCCACCCGCGCTCTGAAAATATTTGAAAAAGTATGGCGCGTGGGTACCCAAATATAGCTGTGGCAGGCACGAGCAACTACCAGGCCTGCCACTATTACTTGTGTAGCCATGGCGAGCACTTTTTAGCTCCTGCGACTGCTTGTTTTCAAAAATAGTTGTGGCGAGTGCCACGCCTCGCCTGCCACTCATTTTGGTTCACCTATAAGCCCTTTCCCAATAGTGACTAGAATAGTAACTTTTCGAAATAAGTTTGACCCAAGGCTCGTCCATCATATTAAAGAATTTATACAAATTCTTGATGAGCATAGCTTTATTGTGAATAGCAACATCCAGAATAGCAATGCCACCAAGATTTTTAGGCTTGCATACTTTTCCCAAGCAATGAGTGTATGTCCTGGAAGATCCAAATTATATGAGTTTGAGGTATTTATTATATTGATTAGTAATGGATACTGGAAGATCAAAATTACACATGAAGAAAATGTGCAGGGTGGAGAAGACCATTTTTTATCAATCGTAGCCTGCCTTCATAAGAGACCATAGTGGACCATACACCAAGTCTCCTCTCGCTCTGCAAGCAAATAGGAAGAAAATATCCACTTTAGGCTTTGAAGTGTTAACAGGTAGTTCCAAATAAGTGAAGGGGAAGGCCCCCAATTGACATCCAAAATACTGATAAGATTTTGTAAATGTCTTTCGGGGACATTGATGGGAAAAACACATATTTGTTGTAGTTGAGGTTGGACCCATTCTGGGCTGTAGCAACAATATTTTGATGTGCATTAGTTGATTCCTCATAGCTGGAAGTGCTACAAATGAAAAGTTTCCATGATTCATAATTCTCTCTGCAAGAAATTCTTCAAAGCAAGAGGTCTTTGATCGTTGTTTAACATACATCTTAAACAAATCCAAAGAGTAACAACTAATGGTCCTTGGTATATGTATACATTGCATAGAATTTTCTTTCATTTCTCTCGCCTATTGGAAATGAACTAAACCAAAAATTAACCTCTCTAATTATGAAAAAAAAAAATAACAAATACCAATCACAATGACTAGTGGGTCTTGAAGTGAATTGCACCTCATGTCATTGTATAAAGATGCAATAATCTAATGACAGCCTTAGTTTTCTATGAAGTTCATCATATGCTGACGTTAGAAAAAAATTATATGTTTATACACTGCTAAAAAATGATAGAATCAAACGCAGTTAGCCCATATAGAAATATCAGCCAGGTGTTCCTTGCCCGTTTTCATGTGTCCATGCATGTGTCATCGCTTGAGAGCGCTGTCATGCCATTTTAATAGTTACTATACACCTAACGATGATATTCCATATATCCGCATATCCACTTATCTCTATTTACTCACATAGTTCTACTATTCCTCACTATGTTGAAGTTCTAACTAACCCTCTTCACAATCTTCTCGACATCTCCATACTGTACTGCAAGCTCTTTGTCTAGCTTCATTTCCTCTTCACAATCATATCCCACACTGCTTTACCTTCATTTTTGTTAATTAATTGGCCTAATTATTGGTATGCTCT
Organism: Thinopyrum elongatum; assembly: GCA_011799875.1. Taxonomy (NCBI): domain Eukaryota; kingdom Viridiplantae; phylum Streptophyta; class Magnoliopsida; order Poales; family Poaceae; genus Thinopyrum; species Thinopyrum elongatum. Next base: position 597,897,500 of record CM022303.1, on the reverse strand, counting down.
ATTAGAGTGAGTCAAGTGGTGCTCAATAGCCACATTAAATTTTGTGCTATTCGTCAACTTTTCCTCTATTTCGGTGCAAGTGGTGCTGTAATGCTTTCTCATATGGGGCCTGGCGAACTTTGATTTTCCAGTCGCTCAAGCGAAGATAGACAGATGCACTACCAGCAAGCAGCAGATAGTATATATGGTAATTAAATGATGTTGGTAGGATCCGACTAGCGAAGATGGTGGATGGTGGATGCATATTCTTCATGAAAAGTTATGTTGCAGCATTAATTGGCCATATCGGTAGCCACAACATACATGTGGCATGTTTTTGTCGAAAGTATTGGTTTGAATTTCCACATGGGAGCGTAATTCAAAATGATACCTTTCTTGGTTGTAAATGCCAACAACGGTGCGCATGTGGTGATCCCTTCTAGCACTACAAAATTTCATCTATTTAGTGACAAAAAACCCGGCGACGAAATAGGAAACGTCGTCTGAAATCATTTTCTGTGACGGTCCATCGTCACGAGGTGTTTTCCTCGCGGGGCAGCACCCTAGCCAACTTCGGCGACATTCTGGCCCGCAATTGTGCGGCGCTTTTGGGCATCACTAGGCATGTCCATTTTCTTGGACAATTAGTAGTGTCACAGAAAATGTTTCGTGTTATAAACAATGTTAAGCGGGCTAGAAAAAATGAATAAAAAAATGGTGTGTTGGTGTTCAGAAGTAGTACCTTAAAAATTCTGCTACGACAGAGTTTATAACAAATTACATTCTAATTTTCAGGGTTTAGGGTTCGAATGCTCTTATCGAAATCCATTGATCATTTCTCCGTGTGTGCTCTCATTGTAGTGAACTATGAGAGCATGAACGGGAAAATATGATCACATGGAAATATATTCCATTATGTAGAAGTTAATCTAAAATTTCATCAAGCTAAAAGGTGGTCAACAAGAAAGTTTGTTTCGTACAAATGAACAACTTTGCCTTTTCGATCATCTCAATGCCATGTCATGTGGACGCCGTCCACTTGCATCCGTACTCGGGCAGTACTCTGTGTAAATTGCAGCAGGAAATTTCAAAGAAAAAAGAAGACAATGACATTTCAAACATTGTATCACAAATACGAGAAATATTACAAGGTTCAAATTCTAGTATGACAAGGCCCAAACTCGGAGATTACAAGGTTCAATCTGATAATACAAATCAAATTCATCTTCTTCAGAATTTTTGTCATGCACTATTTCCGCGAAGTGATTAGCCACCGAGAAGTCATATATCGGCTTGATAGAATGACTTCCAATAATCTGTCATTTGAATTTCCAAAATAAAATTCAGCTTGTGCAGAGCTTTTTCCATTCAGCTTGTGCAGAGCCTTTTCCATTCAGCTAAAGACGCCTGCGCTGATCGGCAAACCATTCATCTCTGCGCACTAAATATAGGGTAAACCTCATTACCTTCAGCACACTTGCTTTCTGAACAAAGAACTTGGCGAATTTCATCTCTTGTGTGGTGCCTTGGTACTCGTTCAATGTAATTTCTGTTAGATGGAGATCAAGGCATTCGATGGGATTGTTATATTGCGCCACATTTTCCACTTTCGGTCCTGCTTGTATTTGCAAACGAAGACAACACGTTAGTACCTAGATGCAGTGTTGAACAATACAGGCCTCTTTGATTTGCTAGATTTCTAGAATGCAAAAATAGAGTGACATGCCATCTTCAGTTGTTCATGATTAACATCTAAAAAAATATGTATTGAAATGCTCCAAAATTCCTTTAGACATCATAGTACATTTGTCATTGTAATCATGGATAAAAGTACCAAAAAATTGAACTCCGTTGTGGTTACCAATTAACAGGAGAGGAGCACCACCTCGATGTATAGCTTCTCCGTGCATGAAAAGCATCTGAGAAATATAACAACTTGATCCGGATCGGGGCCAATAGATTGTAATGCCAAGATCTTCACTGTGCGCAGAGAAGGGGTCATGGTTGTGGGAATCATTGTTTGGATTACAGCCAAACATAGAGCAACAAAATTAGATACAATGTGATGTATAATAAGAGGGAGAAGAAGAAGACTGTTGTACCTGAATGGATATGGATCCACTTACAAGTTCAGGGAATTCAGCACACGAATAGCCCAACAATGTCAATTTCGGTGCGTCAATGACCATGATTCTTGTTGGACCTTCTTTATCAACCACAAACAATCTCTCAAGAAAAGGCGCATTCTCAATGACCATATCATGAGACACCTCAACTGACCGCCTGTTGCGGCACCAGCAATGCACATAAATCGCACGGACATTCATCGAGGCGATGTGGAGGCTACTGAACCCATCCATCACCTGAAGACAAAGGAACTCGAGCGCTGTACAGACGAGGAGCAGGCGCTCCATATCCTCCTTCGAGATGATGATGCCCAAGACCTGGAGGTGCTTCAGTTTAGGGAGATGAAGAGTGGGCTCGGAATTAATCTGGGAGAAAACGCACTGCATGAACCTAGCGCGGCGCAGCGTGGGCGCGAGGCAGAGCGTGAACGGCGGCAGCGAGTGCAGATGCCTAGATTGAAAGCTCACATCCTCAAGATGATCTAGGACCATGGATTGGAACTAATCTTGAAACATGGGTTTGACCTTGCAGTTGGAACGGAACATGCTGATGGCAAGATGTCTGACTGGCCCAGGGTGCGTGGCGAGGATGTGGGACAACGCGTCCAAGCGTTTGCGACCCCCTCGACAGAGCTCGCCATCGTTGATGAGGTGCAGTGGGGTGGAGTGCCAAAGGGGGCGCCACCGCCGGGAGAGAAAAATGGTGTGCACACCAGATTTCATGGGGAGGATGGATAAGATGCTTACCAACATCTCGTCGGGGAGGCTGCTGATGAAGTCCAGGCTCGCCGGAGGCTCTTGCGGTTCTGGCTTGACCTGGTCCCGCTTGTTGTCCGGCTCATCCTCCATCACAGCAGGTGGCGATCCTCGGCGGCGGCGCTTATAGATAAGAATGGAGTAGTAGGAGGACCATCGGAAACTATTCTACATACCTTCCCGAGGAGGCCAAAGCTTATGTGACAAGCCAGAGGAGAAGGTAGGAAATCAGGAGTCGTCCATCCTCCATCTGGCGGTTCATAGTGATTCAAAGAATACGAGTAGGCAACTACACAGAGGCCGCACATCGTGAATCCAATGGCCAAGAATCTTACAGCGTTGTTGACTAAGTATACCTATCCAAAGATTAACATGTTTTGTTTACATTCATTCGAAGGCTTTTTTACCTCACTGATACGACCACGGTGTGGCGCGTCGGTACAATAAGAACTTAATATAAGTTAAACTAAAACCTGATGAAAATTAATTATACATTACAATTTACTTAGTTTGCATTGGTTACACATGCCACATTTGAACATGGTTCAAATCACAAAATATATACTTCCAATTGTAGTAAAACTAGAAGGACAGCGCAACCAAATCCACCAGCAGAGGCTTTGAAGTCGCTGGTCAGCCTAATTGTCGTCGTCTGATAGCACAATGACTGCATCGTTGACGGAGGCAGACCCAGAGCCCACTGCATCTTGGGTTGTAGGAGGCAAGGTCACCGACGGCCGCAGCATCCCAAGGGCCAACTGCTCCAGCGGATGCTCCACCGTCGCCTCCTGCAACATCGCGTCTTGGGATACAGGATGTGACGGAGGAGCCGGCGCCGATGGCCACAGCTTCTCCTGGTCGTCGTCGAAATGAATGGAAGCGAAGAAAGCAGCGACCTCCCGCTTGCGTCGTTTGTAACCAATGCTGCTTATCCGCATACGCCACCCTCTCCTGCTTGTCCGTACGGAGGGACTCGAAGGAGTTGTCCATGGCAAGCTGCGTGTCAGGGAAATCTGGATCCGCGCGGTACCGGGCTAGGAGGTCAGAGATGGTGAGCTGCGCCTCAATCCGCGCCTCCACCGCGAGATGCTTCTGCATCGCCACCTCACCTACCATGTCGATTTCCCATGGCGGCGACGGATGCATTGTCTGCATCGAGGATGGCGATGAAGAACCTCCGGAACTTGAGGTACGGGACGGATCCGGCGAGGCGACCATTGAGAGGATGACGAGGGTGCCGGCCGGTGGGAGAGGGTGGTGGGAGAAGAAATGGGGGCGGCGGCCCGCGAGGGGAGTGGATAAGCACAATTCACTGTTGGATGGAGGGGTTATAGTACCGCCAGCCTCGGTTCTTTTCTTTTCACCAATTCGTTAAGATATATGTAAACGTCATCTGAAAAAATTGAAACATGACAACCATCAACACTGTGCACCATACGTAATTAGGCAGTTCACACATGAATCGCGTTAAAGTACGTAGGATGCCGAGATGTGACGTGAGAACCGGCAACACTACTTTGCACTTGAAATAAAACACCCCGACAACACCATTACACTTGACATGATCATGTTCACTGATGAAGATACATGCACAATTACAAATATATTATTGTGCATCACGAACCTCTAAGATTCACCTAAAAATGACTCAAAAAGTTCCGTAGGGGATGTACTAACGGCATTTAGTAATCAAATGCACAATGTGCCATGCATCATCTGGACTAAAAAGGATGGAGTATGCTTGGATTTATGTTGTCGCAAGATGTTCACGCCGCGTTCATAGACGAGGGCTATCACATAAGTGTATGCAGGATGCCAAGATAAGACGTGAGAACCGACAACACTACTTTGCATTTGAAATAAAACAGCCCCATGACACACCATCACACTTGACATGATCATGCTCATTGGTAAAGTTAGATGCACAATTACAAATATATTATCATGTATCATGATTCTCTAAGATTCGTGTTCCACGTATTCATGCTTATACATCGCACACGTCACATGGTATATCATATATATATATATGACCCCGTGCATTAGTTCAAATAATTGCATAGATCAGCAGGTGTGTTTTTAAGCATTTTGTAATGAACAATGACTACAAAATACATAGAAATGACACAAAAGTGCTGTAGGGGAGGTACATAAATGACATAATCCAATGCGCAATATGACATGCATCATCTTGACTAAAAAAAGATGGAGTACGATTTGATCTATGTTGTCCCAAGATGTTCACGACGTGTTGAAGACAAAGACTATCGCGTGAGAGTACGCATGTAGGATGCCAAGATATGACTTGAGAACCGGCGACACTATTTTGCATTTAAAATAAAACACTCCCATGACACCATCACACTTGACATGATCATGTTCATTTTTGAAGTTACATGCACAATTACAAATACATTGTGCATCACGATCCTCTAAGATTTGCCTTCGATATCTCAGATTCAAGCTTGTACATCACACACCTCATAAACGCGTTGAAAGACGAGGGTTATCGCGTAAGAGCACGTAGGATGCCAATATCTGATGTGACAAACGGCAACATGACTTTGAATTTGAAATTAAACACCCATGACACCATCACACTTCACATGATCATGTTCATTGCTAAAGTTACGTGCACGATTACAAATATGTTGTGCATCACGATCCTCTAGCATGGTACAACTTATAACACACTTAGGTGTGATCGTTCCCTCCCATTGACTCGCCAAAATAGTGTTCCCTCCAACTATCCTTTTTTTGGAAATAAACTATTCCCTCCAATATATATTTCCATCCAACTAGCCTCCCTAAAAAAAATTATTTCCCTCCAGAATGTTTGAAAGGCCCGCTCGATTAACCCCCACCTCCTCCGTAAATACAGCCTATCCTTCATTATAAGTGTCACCACATGTTCTTCCAACAAACAAAGCGCCTCCTCGTCTCTCTCTTCTAACCTAGTTCCCTAACCCTCCCCCACCCCTCCCCCCCCCACGCCGGTGGCCCTAGCTCCGCCACAACTAATTGTTCGGTCCAATCGCGGCACACGACATGACAGACGGCATTACAATGGACCCCATCCGCTCTGAAGGTAGAAGTACTCCAATAGCTCACCTTAGATGACGAGGTCACACCCCCGATCCCACATCAAGTTTGCACATCCATCTAGATCTATGCATTTAGTTCCTTGTTGAGTCGGACATGCAATCTAAGATTGTGTTACTTGTACTATTACTAACTTTTAGGGTTCGTATCCGGGTAAAGACTGTGGGTCATTCTATCTAGAGTTCTAGTATGTATACGATTTTCTAGTATGGGCATGATGTTGTAATGAAATGCAAGGTCATAAGATCTAATATATCAGCTAATTACTCCTTTTACTTTATTGAAGAGCTTCCTATTTGTCCAAACTGTTTTCCATGGAAATTGTTTCACCAAACTTTGGTCCTATCTTGTTGTGGTTCAATGATTATGCCCTTTCGTATTGCTTTTCCTCTGGTAAATTGTGTTGAGCAACTAAATACATATTTAATTGTCTTAATTGTTGTCAGCGGCTGATAAAATTTCACCAACGGGATTGGAGATTAGTCAAGCAGTCCCCAACCAGGATAATGGGTGTCCCCAACCAGGATAATGGGTCTCAAATGGAAGAAGTGATGAACTGCGAGGACGATGATAATGAACCAATGGTTGAGCAGCTCGCGTATGTTCCAAATATGATTAGATGTCTAGAATAAATCGGCAAGGAAAACCCTGCAACTATGGTAACAATATGTTGACATTGTTGACATTCAAAAAGCTAAATATAAATAATAATCTTATATGTTCAATTACATCTTAGCAGGCATTTTTCTATAACATTAAGGAAGGAGATATGAATGTTAAGCAAAGCTCGGGCATGTCCAAGAGAAAGCGGGATGAACCGGTTACTCAGCGTACTTTTTATCCTATAAACACTTATTTCAAAAAGATATTTAATATACCTTCTTTGTTTCCTTTACAACTGCATATTGCGCAAATGCCTTAATATTTTAGAATTGTGTAATACCTAAATATTAAACCAGATCGATAACCTTGATATATGATTTCTGTAGGGACAGTTGGATTTCACATATGCTGAGTTGAATGCATGTCAAGGAGGCCAGCATGAAGAAGTTGGACCTATGGAGATGTAGCATAAACAACCTAAAATAGTCAAGAATGCTTTGGTAGAGGAACATGAGCCTATTACTGTGAAGGAGGCCCTGGCAGATCAACATAAAGAGACTGAAACTGTCAAGAGTTGCATAGCATATCAGCATGAAGAGGCTGAACCTGCTAAGGAGGCCTGAGCAGAGTTTCATGAGGAGGCAGGAACTGGCACGAAGGCCGTGGCCGAGCAGCATAAAGAGCCGGAAGCTGGAAAGGAGGCCCTGCCAGAGCAACCGGGAGACCATGAGGTTGTCAAGAAGGCCCTAGTAAAGCAGCAAAAATAAATTGAAGCTATCAAGACGGCCCTTGCAGAGCAGCAGCAAGAACTTGAATCTGTCAAGAAGGCCCTGCCACTGCACAAGGATGAACTTCAAGGTTTCGAAATGGCCCTGGTAGACTACAATGACGAAATTGTAATGCCCTATTAGACTAAGTAAAGATGTCATCAAGGCAATTCGACAGCAGCAGGTTGCAGTTGAAACTGACAAGTGTCATATTTTGTTGTGCAATATTTTGTCCGATAGTGCTCAATTCTAATGTCGCCAATTGTGCGATACTTTGTCCCATGGAGGAAATAATGAAATTTGTTCCATTTTGATAGCAAATTTAAATATAAAACAAATTGTCAAAGTCTACAAACTGTGGCAGATATGGATACCGCTACTAGTGTATGGACCCACATGTAAGCAACCACGTCGCCCACCTCTGGTCCCACATGTAAGCAACCACGCCAGCAATTTATGGGCCCATAAGTCAGCGGTGTTGACCTGCCAAACTGATGCCCGACTTATTACTGACGGGCACCGTCGGTGATAAAACCTCGGCAGGGCCCAGCTGTAAGATGCCACGTCAGCAGATTATGGGCCCGTATGTTAGAAACGTTGACTGGTCAAACATGGTTGTTCGGTGGTTAGTGTAGGATGTATCGTCACCGAAAACTATGATGAGAGAAGGTTGTTAGTATACGGTGACAGTTGTAGTGACATTTTTTGCCCGTCGCAAGAGATAGGTTTGGCGACGTTTTTGGGTTCGTCACCTGAGATACGATCTTACGAGACGAAAAAAGTGGTACCGTCAAGATTTTATTTCCATGACGGCACTTCGGTGACGGTGGGGGCGATGGACGGAAACCATCACGGGGGTATTTTCGGTGACGAAAAAGGGTTATACATGACACAAGTGAAACGTGGCAAAATAGAGCAAATTTTGTAGTGTAGAAGGCATGTCCTTGTATGCCCTGTTCTTTGATGGTTCATGTGAGATTGTGTGGGGAATAATCCTTGTTGATAGGGATGTAATACATGGTAGAGAACACGACGGCCGTGAGGCACATTGCAATCAAAGATGACGACCTTGGGATTTGTTTATCTTTTGCAAACAGATTTATTCATCCTTCATATCTAGTATAGCTGGAACATTTATACTTTTTTGCATTTTTGGCTAGCCTAGGAGGCTCGATTGTACCTCCAATCCAAGCTAAAAGAATTTTTTTGAGCTTTGTGCTAAAAATATATATACCCATGAAGTTCTATGATTCACTATGTTATTTACTCTTGGTTTTCTATCATATTTGTTATCATTTATTATACTCACTTTTATTCTCCAACTATTACAGCTCTAGTTTTGACACATGGAGCATCTTTTTAGACTACTTATTTCGCTCCTCCCTTTGTACTGGCAAATGCTATAACTAATGTCTTGTGTGCGTAGATAATGCATATGTGCACACCAACAGACTAGTTGGCATACAATTATCTAGTCTATACTACATATATTATATGGTGGTCAAGTTAGTTAACATTTATACATCATAAGATGAGAATTATATTCTTTATTTCTGCTTGTTGTTTATTACATTCGCCTATGTACCCATTTGTTTTACAATTTAGCATGGGAGGTATCAAGATGCACAAATGTGTCGGAGGTACGCCTTGTTAAATCCCAACACAAGTGATGCTCCCACTCATTGCGAATACTTTTAGGGCTAGTACATGATTAGTTGCCATGTTGTACAAATGACATATGCACAAGTCATTGGTAGAGTGCAACCATCATCCAACTACCGGTATTAGTAACAAGCCATCTTAGCCCTTGTACATGAAGCAAACAATCAAGGAGTGAAATGCTAGTAGAGGTGTGTCCTCATTTTACCCGATGATTTTCAGGTTGAAATAGTAAATCTGCTTTTACCCCCAGAAAAATTAGTGGTTTTTATGGTTGATTGTATGGTTCCATGACTGAGGTCGCAATTGTAATTCTACGTTATCCCTCTCATTTTTGACACTTTTCAACTGTATGATTTTATCCTTACCTCGTGATTAGTGTGAGGTCGAAATAGTAATTCTGCTTTACCCTATCATTCAGGCACTTTTCAATTCAATTTTTTATCCATACCTCTTGTTGTGAGTGAACTGCACAAAAAATACATTCTGAGGTTGCCATAAAAAAATAAACCATGACTAATCTGCAATTAACATCTAAGTGCAATTTAGTATAGGAAGCATGAATACAAAAATTCCCATTAATCAACTCAATGACAACATTCATGACTATTGTTGTCCAGCTGAAGGTTTAGCATAGCGTGTCACTTTGCAACGTCCGCTAATACTAATTCTCCTATTTTATCGGGAACAAGTGGGGTCAAGGTAGCACGATCGGCAACCGTGATCAAAGGACTTCCTGACAAAGCGGTGCAAGGCCAAGGTTGTAGTGTTGCTCATAAGGCCATGAAGCCATGATGACATGAATGAATGTATGTGCTATATGGTTAAGTCTCTGGCTTGGTTGCCAAGTGCCTCATGATGTCTTCTTTTTTGTAGAACTATGTCTTATTTTTCCTTGTTGTTCCTATGATATATGGGATGTGTGCATCTTATTATGAAGAGGTTGTGTATGAGTTATATGTGGCTGTATCGCCTCGATGTGTCAGTCAATAAAAAATCTCTTTTATAAAAAAATGTGATTATGATCTAAAATAGAATTGCATGTTAGTGTTTGCACGAGTGCAACCAAATGGTTGAGGTTATTAATCTCAACGTTGATAGTTAGTTTAGTAAGAGATTGAAGCAAGGCAGGTTCTTGAAAAGAGAAAATTGTTATCCTAATAGGAAAAATGTTGTTGCTGGTGATTTGCTTGGACGTCAATTGGATACAAGCTTGTATACAACAACCACTCGCTATTGGAAGGAGACACAAAGGACTAGGAGAAGAAACATGAAAAAGAATGGCAAACACTCAATTATTTTATGTTTGATATCCTTCTTTTAAATTGGCAAACCCTATTTAGCGCCCTAAGGGTCGTTTATAGGTGTTATCGCAACCTAGAGCACAAACCTCTTCCACCCTAGGTCGACCAATTTTGTGCGCGCCAGGTTCTTGTTCGACTGGCCACGTGCTTTTTTTCTCACCGGTTGGAGAAGGTTCCGGTTATTTCTGGAGTGGTTTTAGGACGAGTTTTGAATGGGTTTTCCTTCTTCTTTTCATTTGCAATTATCCATTTTCTCATTCTTTTTCAAAATTGTGATTTCCTTTCAAAATCATGAACTTCTCTTAAATTCATGAAGTTTTGTTAAATTAATAAACACCTTTTCAAATTCTTGAACTTTTTCAGATTCTTGAATATTTTTTAAATCAGCGAACTTTTTCAAATTCTTGAACATTTTACAAATCTATGAACATTTTTTCAGATCAGAAAAATCCATGAACTTTTTCCTGATTCATGAATGTTTTTCAAATCCATGAACTTTTTTCAAATTATTTAACATTTTTTTCAAATCTAGGAAACTTTTCAAAACTATAAGCACTTTTTCTAATTCATGAATATTTTGTGAACATTTTTTCATACTCACAAACTTTTTCAAACTTGAGAACATTTTTTCAAATTCATGAATTTTTTCCAAATTAATGATTTTTTTTCATACTCATGAAATTTTTCAAAATCTAATTTTTTAGAATTCATGAATTGTTTAAAAATTTGTAATTTTATTTATCTACTTTTTCAAATGTCAACTGTCAATTTTTTACTGATCAACCTTCTAGGATCTAGCGAGAGTGAGTTGGGCGAGCGAAAGGAGACTTAATTGGCCTTGGCCCAGGATATCGGTTTGCAACTACTAGTGCAGGGAAGGTTGAAGAACCTTTTCCAAAAGGTTGAAGAAACCGGTGCTTGACGCGTACAACCCCGATTTAGCTTCTTCTTTTTTTTTTTTGAGACGAACCCCGATTTTGGGCAATTCCTATTTAGCGCTGCAGGCGCCGGTTTGTACTGTTTTTCGCTAACCGGCGCCTGCAGCAGCTACCCCGCGTCTTAGTCGGGCCGGCCCATATTACATTTTTTTTCCTGTTTTCTAAACACAGGAGATAAACTGCAAAAAGAGGCGTGCGTTCTGTGGTTCGATCCTGCGTCGCGGGTCATCAGATGTAGGCGCGTAACTAACTCGACCACGGGAGGAGTTGTGATAACGTACATGTTTTTCATCCATTTCTTTGTTCCTCTTTTCCCTTTTTTTTCTTTTTTCTCTATCCTTTTTTACTTTCTTTTTCCAAATTCGTAATTATTTTCTTCAAATAGATGAACTTCTTTTCTAAACCCATGAACTGATTTTTTTTGAAACTCATGAACTTTTTTTCAAATTGATGTACCTTTTTCAAAATCGAGGAACTAATTTTTAAAATTTGATGAGCCTTTTAATTTTTTTTGAACTTTTTCTCAAAATCGATGAACTCTTTTGAAAATCGATGAACTTTTTCTCAAAATTGATGAACTTTTTCAAAATCAGTGAACTTTTTTCAAAACCAATGAACTTTTTTCAAAATCGATGAACTTTTTTCAAAATCAATGATCTTTTTTCAAAATAGCTGAACTTTTTTTCAAAATCGATGAACTTTTTTCAATTTAGATGAACTTTTTTCAAATTGATGAACTTTTTTCAAAGTCGATGAACTTTTTTGAAAATCGATGAACTTCTTTTGAATTTGTGAACTTTTTTTTGAATACATGAACTTTTTCGATTTGGTGAACTTTTTTTGCATGCTCATGAACTTTTTCTGTAATATGTGAACATGTTTTCAAATAATTAGAAAATATAAACAGTACAGTGTGATGCGGAAGAAATTTCGCGTCTAGGTTTCTATTCTTTAAAAACTTCGCGCTTTTACCATTCATAAGCAGTTAACTGGTCTAGTGGTTATCCTCTCCGTGTGGAAGAGCAATGGCACGAGATCGAATCCCAGTCGGGATGTACTTTTTCGCGTTGCGCCATGGGCGATCGTGGGCCGGCCCATCGAGCGGCTGCTGCGGGCGCCAGATCCCTTGCGCGGTGCTGAAGGCGCGCAATAGGAGGTCCCCCGATTTGGCTTGTGCGTCGCTGTGTACCGACCTAGCGCTTATCCTCCCATGCTTCACGTTCTCTATATGGGCCGGCCCATTCTTGTTTTTTTTCAACGCTTTTGGAAAAGGTTCTTCAACCTTCCCTGCACTAGTTTTTTCTTCTTATTTTGATCTTTCGTCTGGTTTGACATATATATATTTCTCTCTTCAACTACTCTAGGTCTGTCGTCCACACATGGATCCTCCTTTTAGACTACCCTCTCTCCTCCCTCTTTATTGACAAGTACTATAGCTACTTTACTGTAAGCTTGGAATATGCATATATACACAAGAGCCGCTTGTAGGCATGCACTCAGTTCAGTCAAATACACTATATAGGAGGCGGTTGAGTTGTCGATACATCACCAAGATGAGTAGGATATTATTCTTGTATTTATTGCTTTATTCGTTCTCCCTTGTACTCGTTAGTCCGGCAACTTGTCATGGAAGGTATCAGGATGCACAAAGGTGCTCATTGTACAGTTATCGCAGATCCAACAAAAGTGGTGCTATGCTCCCTTGTGAACGTTTGGCTGGCTAATACATGAGTAGTTGCCATGCCCCCATTAACACGCACTTCAAAACCTCTATCATTTACACGTTTTCATCCTCTATCTTTAGCTGAGAGCCTGAGACGCATACCCTTCTCATCTGCAACTCCCAACTGTCCCAGGAGCTATCATATCCTCATCTTCTTCCAAAAGCCAAAGCTCTACTGTTCTTCTCATATTATTCCTTTCTGTTCACATCCTATCTTTTCCAGGATAGTTAGTTCATTACACCTCCCATGATTTACTAATCAGGCAGCATTACCATTTCATGTTATTGCCACCTTTTTTTTATCAAGGCGTGCAGGTCACGTTTGAGCATTGTGCACATACGAGCAAAAGAATTTTTGTTAGTGAATGTGAAAATTCATGTCAATTTTGTCAAGTACTTGGTGTAGTTAATCTCCTCAGCTTGATGGGATTGACTTGACAAATTGAGAATGCAGCACAACACGTAGGAACCACTGTATGAATTAACAACACAGCCTAGTTGTCAACCCCCTTACTTCGTTGTTCTCCCACGGAGATCTGCCCCGTTGTTTTGGCTGCACAGACCATCCTCAGTATAAATTTGAGGCACACAACACAAGCGCTTATACTGCGCTTCATTTTGTTGGAAAATAATCCAAATGTATTCAAGTTGGCAAGTCAGGTACGTGCTAGTTGTCTAGGTGCTGTTACATGTACAAGTTTAAGTCGAGTCCGTGTCCTAGTATTTGTTGGTAGCCGTCTATACCAAGTAGTACTAATATATGTGAAAGTAAGGATTAATCAAGATAGTTAGGTTAGGTAAGAGTATGTGTCCGGTGGTAGGCTAGCTTGTGATGTCCGAGTCATGTATGTGATGGAAGTCATCAAAGATTCTGAGTCGAGTCTGTGACTTGTGTTGGGTCTTGCCGGACGTGTACACAGGTAACCACAGCTTTGTAAGATGGTGGAGAAAACTGAGCAATAAAAAGAGGAAACAAAGGACATGATACGCGCCCTTGGCTACAAATTTTTTGTGCCCGTGTGTATTCGCACATATTGATGTGATCGATCGATCCCAAGGGCAGAATTCCAACACATTTAGTTTTTGGGGGCACACTTTCGGGATCTAATTTCCAAATGACCAGACAGCCTGTTATGTACTCCCTCCGTCCCAAAATAAGTGTTTTAACTTTGTACTAGCTTTAGTACAAAGTTATACAAAGTTTGAGACACTTATTCTGAGAAGGAGGGAGTATATATGGAATATTTGGCTGCAAACTCCACATTTATCTTTTTGGATCTCAATACACACATGCCTAGAAGGGACTCCCAAATCGGTAGGTTATTCAAATGGTTCTTTTAATGAGCAGGTAGCTCAAGAGTGAATTGCAGAAAACCACCACATTTCAGCTTAGGTTTGCAGAAAACACTCTTCCACGTTTTTGCTGCAGAAAACACTGATTTTTTTCCTAATCTTTTGCAAAAACCACCAAACCTTTTGTTCGGGCAGTTTAAACACTATTATGAGATGTGGGGCCCGGTTTCATCGACGTGGCTAACAGACAGTTACTAACGGCGTGTAACGTCGCTACAGTGCCCACCGACGCCCCCGCTAGGTCAAGACCCGATCGAATCGGCACTTCTCCCGCATCTGGATATTTCCCCACCATCCCCGCGATGGCGCGCTCTCCTCTCTCTGTCTCGTTCATGGCAACGGCGAGCCCGGACGCCGGCGGCAGAGTGGATGGCGGAGGCGGCGACGACGCAAGAGGGTTGCTTGGCGGCGGAGATCCAAAGCCACCCGAGGAGGTCTGCGGGAGCTCTAACCCTAGCCAGACCCCGCGGAGCAGACCACCGTCCCCGTCACTGGAGTACCGTGCCGCCGGCTCTCTCGCCCATGCTGTGCAGGCTACTCCGACGGGGAGCCACCACTGGGCATCTGCATTCGGCAGTCTGGAGTAAGATTTCTCCTCTCCCCCTCCCTCATTTTCTGTTGATTCCATAGTTAGGGTTAGTTGTGTAAATCAAAATTGGTTCTTTTGCCTAGTACTAAGTGTTCATCTGCCCTGTAAATTAGATTGTAGTGATATTACTATGCTCTGTTTAGGAGACAATGTAGTGAGAATTGTATTGTTTAGTAGATAGTGTTATTACCATCCTCTGTTTAGTAGACAAATAGCTATGCACTGTTTTAGTATCCATTTAGAGTTTATTTAAATTTCTATGCACTGTTTATTTAGTAGACAGTGCTAATGTTATTGTATGATTTAGTACAAAGTGTACTCATAATTTCAGTGTATTCAAATTGGCACTGATGAAATTTGGGTTACTATGCACTATTTATTTAGTAGACATTAGGTTCACAATTTGCTCTTATTTAAATTGGCATGCACTGTATATTTAAATTGGTCATTTTTATTGTTTGTAGTTAGGACTATACTATTTAATTAATAAGTACAAGTATTGTTCTGTTTTGTAGCTTTTCTGATGATGTTTGGGAAGTTAGACTGCACTTTCATGATAGGGATAACTTGGAAAGGACTATGTGTGTTTCACACATCACTTTTTACAATCTGTTAGCACTCATAGAGACAGCAGGATATGGAAGTAAAGACTAAATGTATTATGTGAGGGATGTTGGGTTGGGAGTAGCTGGTTTGGAGGAGATATGTGATGATGACAAGGTGGGTGAGATGCTGGATCACATTGCCAATAAAGATCAGAACATAGTAAACCTGACAATAGTTAGGGGTAGTGAGCCCAGACCTGGATATATAAACAAAGGTTATGTTAGTGATCAGCTAGTTCCTATAGCCAATGTGGGAGAGAGCATTGTATATGAGGTGAATGATGTTGGGGTGGTGTACAAGTCACCATCCAAAGTATGAAAAAGAGATGCAGTAGTGGAGGAGCCTGAACCAATCCAGTTTTTCTCCACACAGCAGAGCCACAATGTTGATATGGAGCAAGTCAATGTAGCAGATGTTGATATGGAGCAAGGCAATGGAGCAGATGTTGACATGGAGTAAGAGGAGTTAGAAAGAAGTATGGAGCTTAGAAGGAGATCAAAAATTCAGAGATTTAAGCAGCATTAGAAGAATGTTGAGAAGGTGCAGGCAGTGAAAAGAAAACTTCAGGTGCTACTAACTAAAGATGACTCTGACTTGGAGGAAGATGAGGATTTCATGGCTAGGATGGCTGAGCTAAGGAGGCAGAGAGAGGACCCACTCTTACACTTTGAAGGTGACACTGATGTAGAAGAACCTTATGAGTTACAAGAGGAAGTGCATGGGGAAAATGCAGAGTAAGAGGAGCATGGACATGATGAGGAACTTGAAAATGAGGTGGTACCACAGGGGAAAAAGAGGAAGAAGTTGAGAGTAAGAAAGGGGCCAACCACAAGATCACATGCTAGTTTGGAGCAACAGTTTGAGGATGTTTGGGTACCATCATCTGATGAGGATCCAGATCCTGGTGATTTGAAGGAGGAGGAAGATGATGGGGCTGTACCCCTAGCATTTGTGCTTGGCAGTAAGACTAGGGCTAAAAAACCCAAACCAAGGGTATGGTACCATGAGGATAGAGAGAGCTCAGAGCTGCAGTTTGTTAAGAAGCTTTGCTTTGATGATGTGTACCAATTTAGAAGGGCACTTCTCACATTTCACATATCACAGAACAGAAACTATCAGTTTCATAGGAACCGCAATGACAGAATTATAGCTGTGTGCACACATGAAGATTGCCCTTTCTTCATTGCAGCTTCTGTGGTGGGAAAAGAGAGAACTTTCTGCATTAGAAAAACAAATTTGCTACACACATGTCCAGCTGTAGTAGAGAGCACCAAGGTGACTACAAAGTGGGTTACACATCAAGTTTTAGAAGCAATAAGAACAGACCTGAACACACTAATAAGTAAAATAATGCAAAATCTGAAGAGCAAGTATGGAGTTGAGATCAGCACTCATATGGCCTACAAGGCTAAGAACAATGCTATTAAGGTGGTGCAAGGAGATCAGAGTGGGCAATACACCAGGATCAGGAATTACTCGCAGGCTGTGTTAGACACCAATCCAGGTAGTACGTAGGTGCATTGTCACTACTAAGTTCCTAAAAGACCATCCAAGGATCAATCCAAGGTTCCATGGTTTGTTTATATGTTTGAATGCTTGCAAGGAAGGATTTCTGAATGGATGGAGGCCATTCATAGGTGACTACTAAACTTTGTTTTCTATGACATAAATGTGGTGCACCCTTAGTACTACATACTTTGGTTATAACAAGTCTTGTGTGCCATTGCAGGTGTGGATGGATGTTTCATCAAGCTCTCTACTGGCCAACAAATCCTTGCTGCCACAGGAAGGGATGGGAATAATAACATCTATCCCATTGCCTTTGGAGTTGAGGACAAAGAAGACACAAAGAGTTGGACCTGTTTTCTGACAGAACGGAAGACAGCTATTGGTGGAGAATCAGGGAGATTTGGTTTTTACACCATAATCTCTGATAGACAGAAGGTATTATCTTTGTTATTACTCATATTATTAATTGATATTAGTAGTCATAGTAATAATTGCTTACTAGTAGTTCATAGTAATTGCTTAGTATTAGTTAATATTCATTGCTCATTACTAGCTGATATAAGTAGTTCATAGTAATTGGTTAGTAGTAGTTAATATTCATTGCTTATTAGTAAGTTTGGTCATTTTTCCAAATAGGGTCTTCTAAAAGCTGTGGGCCAAGTTTTCCCCAATTGCCCCCAAAGATTCTGCCTTAAACACATCTACCAAAACTTCCAGACTGCTGGTTTTTGGGGGGTTAGAATTAAAGAAGTACATGGATAAGGCAAGTTACTCCTATACTGAACATGGCCATCTTGCTGCAATGGATGCTCTTAAAGTAGAGTGTAAGGCTGCTTGGGCTTGGTTAAATAAAATTCCTAGACATGCTTGGGCTAGATATGCCATGGACTTCAATTGCAAAACTGACCTAGTTGTCAACAATATTAGTGAGGTGTTCAACAAGATAATATTAGATGTGAGGGGTAAACCAATAAAGGCCATGGTAGATGTAATCAGGACTAAGTTGATGGTCAGGTTCAATACAAAAAGGAGAAAGACACAATTAGCCAAGTGGGAAATATGCCCAACATATGCTGAGTTACTTGAAGAAGCAAAGAAACAATCTAGGAACTGTCAAGCATTGATGGCTGGGCCAAATATTTACCAAGTGACAAGCAATGAGAATACCTATGCAGTTAACTTGCAGCACAGGACATGTGGGTGCAGAAAATGGGATATGACTACAGTGCCATGCAATCATGCAGTCTCTACTATTACCAAAGCCAAATTAATGCATGAAGATTTTGTGCATGACTTCTTCAAAAAGCCTATGTATTTGGCAACATACAGTCCCATCATATTTCCTGTACCTGGACCTGACCTCTGGCCTAAGACCAAAACTAGAGACATAGAACCCCCAGTTTTCAAGGATAAACCAGGGAAGAAGCAAACAAAAAGGAGAAGGAGCCAGTTTGAGCCACCAGAATCTAAAGATACATCTAGGATGGCATCAATTACATGCAGCAATTACAATCTTGTGGGTCACAGATACACATCATGCCACAAAACCCTTAAGCCAGGCCTAGCAATGAGAAAGAACAGGCATGAGGTTAGTCTCTGTTGCCATACTTGGTGCCATCTATTTCTGTTTTGTAACACTTGAATGTATTAACTTGCTACCATTTTAAAATGCAGTCAAACACGACTGAGGAGGGTACCACATCTACTACTGCAGCTTCATCTGTTGCAGCTCCAGCAAGGAGGGCATCTACTACACAAGCAAGCAGGGCACCACCAGGGGCAAGCAGCTCAGCAGCTCCAGCAAGCAGGCCAAGCAGCTCAACAGCTCCAGCTAGGAGGCCAAGTAGCTCAGCTGCAGCAACAAGGACAACCTTCTTGCCACCAAGACAGAGGAAGAAACCATCAAGGCTGAAGGATTACTTTTATGCTTCAGGGAACTAATGTGATTTGGCAAAACTTGTTGATGATGTGATCAGGAAAAACTGTTAATTGCTATGATCTATTTTGGGAACAACTTATGCTGGTTTGATGTTATGGTACTGTAATCACTGCTATTTATGGTCTTGCTCTTATGAGAATTATGCACTGTGATGATGTTCTTGCTGTGATAAAGTTCTTGCTGTTATGATGTTCTTGCTGTTATCATGTTCTTGCTGTTATGATAATCTTGCTGTTAAGATTGTTATGATTGTTCAATTTGATGATTCATATGATGGTCTTCATGTTATGATAATTATACACTGTGATTATGGTCTTGCTGTTATGATAATTATGCACTGTGATGATGTTCTTGCTGTTCTGATGAGGCTCAAGGTACCCCTAAGGTCATTTTGTCGATGAATTGATGAAATGAGGGTCAAGGAACCCCTAAGGCCATTTTGTCGATGAATCGACAAAATGAGGGTCAAGTTACCCCTAGGGCCATTTTGTCGATTCATCGATGAAATGAGGGTCAAGGTACCCCTAAGGCCTTTTTGTCGATTCATCAATGAAATGAGGGTCAAGGTACCCTAAGGCCATTTTGTCGATGAATCGATGAAATGAGGGTCAAGGTACCCCTAGGGCCATTTTGTCGATTCATCGATGAAATGAGGGTCAAGGTACCCCTAGGGCCATTTTGTCGATGAATCGATGAAATGAGGGTCAAGGTACCCCTAGGGCCATTTTGTCGATGAGTCGATGAAATGAGGGTCAAGATACCCCTAGGGTCATTTTGTCGATTCATCGATGAAATTAGGGTCAAGGTACCCCTAAGGCCATTTTGTCGATGAATCGATGAAATGAGGGTCAAGGAACCCCTAGGGCCATTTTGTCGATTCATCGATGAAATGAGGGTCAAGGTACCCCTAGGGCCATTTTGTGGATGAATCGATCAAATGAGGGTCAAGATACCCCTAGGGTCATTTTGTCGATGAATCGATGAAATGAGGGTCAAGGTACCTTGAATCGATGAAATGAGGGTCAAGGTACCCCTAGGGCCATTTTGTCGATTCATCAATGAAATGAGGGTCAAGGTACCCCTAAGTCCATTTTGTCGATGAATCGATGACATGAGGGTCAAGAATTTGATAACAAAATACTAAGTTAAATTACTTGGTTCACAAATTCAAACTAAAATACTGAATAGATGATAATCATCTACACCATATAGAACCAAATTCTACTAAGCACATAAACCATATAACATCAAATTTGACTCACATTCATAAAGGTTCATCAAGGTTGGATCCAACACAATGGATCACAACATACATACTTAAATTACTAGGTTCACAAATTCAAACTGAAGTACTAAATAAATGATTATCATCTACATTACAACACTACTGGATCCAACACCATATATCACAAAATACATAGTTAAAGTAGTTGGTTTACAAATTCATACTAAAGTATTGCATAGAAGATTATCATCTACATATAGATAGATGATTATCATACTAGAAGACACCCTACTCATCTAAGATGGCCTTCACCCCCTGAAGCTTCAGCTTTATATTATTCTCAGACTTTTGAAGCTCAGAAATGTGATGCTGCAATTGAAGCCTCTCTTCTGTTAGCCTTTCCTTCTCCTTCAAATGATTGAACTTCAAGTTCCTAATGACATTGGCTTGAGCACCTGTCAGGTTCTTGAGAGTATCATACTTTTGCAGCAGCTTCTTCTTCTCCTCCTCTTTCTTTGACAGCTCTGCCTTCAAGTCACCCACTACAGTTTCTAGCTCAGGAATCTTCACATCAACATATTCCTTCGGCTCCTTCTGATTTTGTTTAACTCCACACTCCTCTGCTGCTGGGCATCCAAGAGAGCATTCACATCAGCATACAAACTGTCATAGTTCTCTTGTACTTTCTTCTTCTCCTCCTCTTTCTTTGACAGCTCTGCCTTCAAGTTGCCCACTATAGTTTCTAGCTCTGCAATCTTCACATCAAGACATTCCTTCTGCTCCTTTTGATTGTTCAACTCCACACCCCTTTGCTGCTGGGCATCCAAGAGAGCATTCACATCAGCATACAAACTGTCATAGTTCTCCTGTAGTTTCTCCTTCTCTTCTGTCAGGTTGTGAATTGCAAAGGAACTCTCTAGAATGTCATTGGTCCTAGCTCACTTAATCTCCTCATACATATCCCATAACTTGGCCAATGCCTTCTCCATTGAGTCTGGCCATTCAAAATCAATCCATTGAACTACTCCACAGTTTATGTCTTCCTATAAAATAAACAATAAAGAATTATCTAAGTGATTAGGATGAAGACCACTGTTAAGTGCCATACTCCATAGTATTTTCAAGACCATCAAACCAACAGGTTCAGGGATCTAATATGTGTAGCAAATATATCACACAACAAACAAATAAACAATGACCACTGTTAAACAAGTCATTAAGCACTGGCCATAATAAACAATTACTACCATCCACTGATGACAACACACCCCAACACAGTGGATAAAACAAGTTAAACAAAGACAAAGCACTTAACCAAGCTTAACAACTTGATTAACAAAGCAGTAATCACTGACCACAATAAACAATGTGTACCATCATCTGATGACAAGGCATGTTAGAACAAGCTAAACAAAGACCAAGCTACACAAAGCTTAACAACTAGATAAACAAAGCATCAAGCAATGAACACCTTCATTTACATAGGATCATACCTTCTTACCACATCCAAGAAACCTCCTGCTGGTGTGCATCCCTTCAAATGCAACAAAGCGCTCAGCCGGCTCGCCGTGTTCGCACAAAACATTCACATCTGCATCAGTGCCATTGAAATTAGGATCGTGCATCGTAGCTGGAAGCTGCGGGAGCAAGCAAAGAGACACCTAGGTTCAGATCGAGATCATTCACAAAATCCCCAATTCACTAACCCTAACCCTAGCTCTAGCAAATTGACCTTGATGATGCCATCACAGGAGGAGGAGATGTTCATGACGGAATCCTCACTGTTCCCGTCGCTCCACGACACCATGGCCATGGGGGAGCAGCAGAACGGCGGTCGGCGGTGTGGCGGCATCGCGGGAGAAGAATAGAGTGAGGAGAGGAGAGGGCGAGGCAGAGGCGAGAGAGTGAGGAGAGAGCTGGATCGAGCCGGTTACTACCCACACGGCAGAGCAGGAGCGGCCGTCATGCAGTTAGATGGCGTCAGCTCGCGGCCGTGACGCCACGACGACGAGACAGGGTCCCACCTATCATAATAGTGCTTAAACTGCCCGAACAAAAGGTTTGGTGATTTTTGCAAAAGATTAGAAAAAAAATCAGTGTTTTCTACAGCAAAAACGTAGAAGAGTGTTTTCTGCAAACCTAGGCTGAAATGTGGTGGTTTTCTGCAATTCACTCGTTACTCAAACAAGAAAATATGGACTTGCACCTTACTTCGTATTGAGTTCTTGCAACTGGAGAAGATGAACAGATGCTTGAATATATTTTGCTGCAAGTACGCTTGATATTGAAGATCATGGACGCCTGTAGCCAGTGGGTTGTTTAAAAAATGACTAATTATATTTTCCATCGGAGAATGTATTGTACACATTCTACTATGTTTCTCAAGTAGCTCAGTTTGCACCAGAAGTTACCTTGTTGATTCGAGTTAATCATTTCTACTCAGATTTTGTCAGCACGTCAGGGTATTGCTAGTTACCTACGGAAAATTTCCATCAGGTCGAAGATTAGGCAGGCTTTGCCTTTCCACCCGCATTCCTCTAGGTATAGGCAGGCTCCGCCATTCCACCCGCATTCGATTTGAAACAAGAAGCAAAATTTTGAGTTTCGTGCTAAAAAAATATGCAGCTTGTAGGTGCACCCGTTGTTGTTATTTGTAGTGTGCAATATGAGTTTTAGTTTTGGGGGTATATGATCTAAATATATAGGTAATCCCCATGTTCTTGTAGAAAAGCGACAACCTCCATGAGTGTCTAACAAACTTCGCTTTGGTACACCCCCCCTAGAAATGTTTACAACTTTAGATGTAGATTAAAGATGAAGATTAGAAGTTATTTCGTCAATCAAAAAGGGTAATGTAGTCCTTTGTATTTAAATCAATATATTCAATACGTTTGGTCTACAGGATAATATGGCGTTAGACTTTTTAAGTAACTATAAGATTCATGTTAACCTTTAAAGGGTGTGTACCGAAGCAAAACTCATGTCTACTTTTAAAATAAGATTGCAGTGGCATTTTTGGTTATCTGGTAGAAGCATGTGAATTTTTATAATTCACAATTTTGTTTTGTCTTGTCCACCTATCTTATATGTTTTGACGTCTATTCTACCCTACTTTACTCGCTTCAAGTACTCTAGCTCTGGTTTTCACACATGAACCCTTGTTTTAGACTATTCTTTCTCTCCTCCCTCTGTATAGCCAGGTGCTATATCTACTCTGCTACATATGCAGACAATAGGCATGCACGCGGCCTAGTCCAACACTACATATTTTCTTAGGCAGTTGGTTGCCGATATATCAACATGATGAGAAGGATATTCATTCTTTATTTGCTTTGCCCATTTGCCTCTGTACTCTTTAGTTTCACAATTCGGCATGGGAGGTATGAGGATGCAAAAATGTGCAACAAGTATGTATTTGAGAGATCCATCACATGTGTGATGCTCTACTTCTTCAGGAACTAGGGTGGGCCTAATATAATTAGTTATGATGTAACACGGCGTATACACAAATCTCCAACACAGAGGAACGATCTTACATTGGTTGACGTTACTAATATCTTGGCTTCACCCTAGTAATTAATAATGTTACCTTTACCTCGTCTGTTTTTTGTGGCCGAAAGATAGAAAAGATTTCAAGAGTTTCATGCATTTGTGATGTGGAAATTCGTGACTTGACCATGCATGCTACATGGTGGACGAGTTGCGCTTGCGACCACTACATGCACCTTATCTGATTGTGGCACGTGTGAATGGGTTTTTAACAGGAGAAGGTTCCTAAAGGACCAAGTGCAGCCTCACTAAATTGTTAAGAATATATTAAAGCTGATCCAAGGATCCGAGATTAGAATTAAATTACGTCTAGGTCTAGGAACTTTATAGAAAGACACCAGACACTTGAAGCAAAAATTGCATTTTGGTCTTTCTTTTGCGTGGAAACTTCAGTAAACCAACCTCTCCATCACCGGGTACAAAACCAATTAGAATGAAGAGATTTTCGTAGCACCGCTACCGGGTCTTGCCAGAGGTGGAGGGTGCGAACACAAGGCAAGTGTCAGACTACATCCCTTTAGGCATCATTGCCATGAGGAAAAGCAGAAGATGATGCGATCTATCGTCATTAGAACTCCATATGCCATTCGGCCAAGAAAATCCAAAGTGGCGGATGCCGACAATTGACAGTTGAGGTGTGAGAATCCCAACACACTGTAGCTCTACCACAACCACCATCGATGAGGAGCTAAGATAGGAGTAACCGACATTTTCTAGATTCAACGTCGGAGGCTATTGTTTGACATGACGGTGGGTCCAAGGAAGTCAAAGTTGAACTCGTCGGCGTTCTCCCTTCAGCCACTTCGGCAATAGAGTGGATCAAGAGAAGCCTCTCTCGTCTTTCGTAGATCCATTCGACAGACGAGCTTATCGATGGAGCTCTCTTCTGGCCCTCTTTGGGCAGCCAAAATCCACCATGGACAACACCAAGAGGAAGCAGAAGACAACCAGGCTGCGGTTCGTATGCGCTGGTGTACAACTCAAAAAGATCATGCCACTAGTTGTCATAGGGGTAAAACAAACCCTAAATCAAGACCTAAAACTACTATGCACAGAGAGGAGCCAGGTGGTGAACCAGAGAAAGGCGTGTATTTTTTAAAACTTTTGTACTACATCATATGCATATGTGTGGGAGTACCAATGCATTATAGAACTCAGAATTTACATTTTTTTAGGACAAGGAAATGGTTGCAGAGTACCGAAGTAAAGTAACGTCGAAAACTCTTCGACAAAACACTAAGAGCGTATAAAAATTACACTCAATCCAAACAATTCGCTAGATATTCGATTTTGATGAAAATTTAATATCCTCCCACCATTCTTGTACATCCCTCGACATTCTAGGAGTCCATTGACATCTCAGACTCTTTCAAGTGTATGTGGAGCATAGTGAACATGGTGTTGTGCTGTGAGTGTTGGTCCTTATTGATAGAAATGTGGTATATGGTAGAGAGAACTAACAGAAAGCATACTGCAGATCCTAAAGACGATGGCCTCTAAATTTGACTCTCTTTTTAAAACCGATATATCTGTTCTAGATATTTGTTATATTTTGTAATAAAATTATGGTTGTGTGCATCCAAATCTAGACCCGTAAGATTGACCTTATCGTCCATTCCAAACATATTTTTTAGCGCAAAGCTCAAATTTTGTTTTCAGGGCCAGTTCTTTTGCATGGCTTAAAAAATAAGCTGCCTCTCCCCAGCTTAAAAAATAAGCCGCTCCTCAAGTTTGTTGAGACTTCTAAATTAGTTATACCATAACTAGTTTAGAACCCCAATGAATAAGAGTGACGACTTATGGGATAAGCTGGGGAGGAAGCGGCATATTGTTTAAGCTGCCAAAAGAGCTGGCCCTGAAAACAAAATTTGAGCTTTGCGCTAAAAAATATGTATGGCCTGACTTAACTCACTGACTCTCGGGTGACTGACATGTGGGCCCCACAACTACGCACAAGTCAGACACATAGAGTCAGGCGACTTCAGTTAGATGTTCTGGTCCAGTTAGGAGTGTGCAATATGAGTTGTAGTTTGTTTGCTACATGGTTTAAGTAGATAGGTTATCTCCATATTCCCGTAGAAAACTAGCAGTATCCATGAATGTACAATTTTAAAATAAAAATACACTTTTATTTTTAATTTCCTAATAAAATCATGTGAAAGTTTTATAATTCATTATTGTCTTCACTCTTGCCCTGCTATCTTATCTATTCTCCAATATATGGGCTTTGCTACTTCTACGTAAATATTCAGGTAAACCTACGTGAAAGCTGGCTTGGCATAATTTGATTGGAGGAAAAAATGGCCCGGCCCCAGCACACGAAATTCAGGAGGGGGTGGGGGTGGGAGAATTAGATTAGGAAGTTTAAGTAAGACTAGCAAATGTGCCCGTGCGTTGCAACGGGAGGAAAACAATCAGATTATGCAGATGTGGTAGAGACAAAAAAAAGTCTGAATCAAATGCCAGGATGAGATAAGGATTTTCAATATGTCATTTCACAAACTATGTCTGAGTGATGTCATGATGAGAAGGGATTTTTTAAAAGTCATTTCAAAAACTGAAAATGTGATGGTCTCATCACGACTTGATTTCCTAAGGTAGCACAACGAAATATTTTTTTTGCTGAGCAAACTACATTGATGGACCCCTGCCTAAGCTAGATGATGCAAGATGTGTCTCGCCTTGACCTAGCGTAGTGGTGTTTTCCATAACCAGTAGAACTGTGGTACCAGAATAGCTGTGTATGGAGGCAAAATAGACATTTAGTGTATTTCATATAGCTTACAAAAACTAACCCATAGGAAGTTGTGCCAATTTTTTTAGGGCTCAGCGTTGTATAGAACACGGAAACCTTTTTCTACCCGACGCGTGATGGACTAAATAAAATCATAAAATGACCTCTACAGATCCCCTAATAAAACCTCTACCTAAGCGATGGTTCATTTTGTTCGTTACTTACGAATCAGTTTTAATTTTTGTGAACATTTTCTAAAATTTCATGGATATTGTTTTGAAATTCTCAAATATGTTTTGAATACACGATCATATTTTAGAAACCGTGAACATTTTTTATTTCATGATCGTTTTTGAATTCGTGATTTTTTTATAATATGCGAACAATTTTTTGAAATCACTAACATTTTATGATTTCCCGAATATTTTTTGAATTCACAAATATTTTATGATTTATCTATATATTTTTTCAGTTCTTGAAACTTTTTGAAATTTAGATTTTTCAAAAATCCCGGATTAATTTAAAGAAGGAAAAACAGAAAGAAAAATGAGAAAGAAAAAGCTAAAAAAAAAAGAGCGTCACGACCAGTATATGGACGGCCCATTACCACGTGCAGGGCCTGCTATATATAAGAGAAAAGGGGAGAACAAGGGATACGACGAGGGACCGAACCCTGGTCTCCTGGGCGGAACGCTAAGCCTTAGCCATTGCGCTAGCTTCATGGTTGTGACGTATGAGTGTATCATACTCCTTCCGTCCCAAAATAAGTGACTCAACTTTGTACTAACTTTGTACTAAAGCTAGTACAAAGTTGAGTCACTTATTTTGAGACAGATGAAGTATTGTATAAGAACCATACTCTAGGGGACCCTGAAATAGAGTCGAATCGTTTTGTTTCACTTACGGGTGGCATAGTGGGTAATTTATACGTAACTCCGGGGACAATTTTCGTGACGTACCATCAGAAGCAATAGGTGCTTTATTAGTAGGTATAGTTATAGATTACGTAGGTAGTTACGTAGATGTAGGATTATTGCTAATTTATTCAACCCACATTTACTTTCTTGAGCTACTGTAGCTGTAGTCTTTACGCACGGACCCCCTTTCTAGACTAGTTCTTTCTCTCCTCCCCCCTCTGTATTGCAAAGCAAAGTGACATAGCTACTTTGCTGAGACATCAGAGATCATGTATACTCAATAGCTGATTGTGGGTGAGCATGCAACAGTCGAGTCTAACACTATATACTTGATTAGGCGGTTGATCGTCGATATATCACCATGATGAGAAGGATATGAATTCATGTTTTTTGTCCATCCGTTTATGTACTTGTTAGTTTGACAATTTGGCATGAGATGTATCAGGATGCAAAAATGTGCATTAAGTAGGTTTTCCGGATATCCAACACACGTGGTGCTCTGGACCTTCACACACAAATGGTGGGCTAATCCTTGAACCCACTGTACTATACTCCCAAATTTTAAGCCCTGCAGTCAACTGAGGCTCTGATTCTGGATTCTGCATGTCGATTTTGACTCAGTCGTCTCCTCCGTTGCGCTGATGGACTCGATGCTGGGTGGCTCGCTTTGTAGGTGGCTGTGCGTGTCGGTGGGGGATGGCTGTTTTCTTCGCTGGGTCAAGGCCCGACGTGGCGGCTGCTACTTCTTTGCTAGGCATGTGCCGATTCAGTGCACTGGTCGGTGCTGTGTACTCCCTCCGTAAACTAATATAAAAGCATTTAGATTAATATTTTTGTGATTTAAACGCTTTTATATTACTTTACAGAGGGAGTACTTACTAGGATATCGGGTTGGGGTGGGTTGCGGCATGGTCGGCATTCGTTGTTCTGGAGTTGTGCTACACTCGCATTACCGAAGATGGCCAGGTGGTGCCCATGCTGTTAGTCCTCGAGGTTCTTCGCCGCCCTGGCTAGCGCTGCTGTGGGGGTGGCTTCATCGTCCTAGCCGTCGGCAGCATTGCACTGTTGTTGCTGTCGCCGTGAGTGTGTGCTATTGTCCCTGCTCCGATGCCGCTTCTGGTTGTCGCATTGGAGGCGCTTCGTTGCCATATTAATCCGTGGATTCACTAT
The DNA here is from genome assembly GCA_011799875.1 of Thinopyrum elongatum. Lineage (NCBI taxonomy): Eukaryota > Viridiplantae > Streptophyta > Magnoliopsida > Poales > Poaceae > Thinopyrum > Thinopyrum elongatum. The sequence goes on along the minus strand of CM022303.1, from coordinate 597,868,952 downwards.
ATGCTCACTTGGATTGGAGCTCCCCAGGTCGATTCCGGCCAATTGATTTCCTGGCCCCGATTTGGACCCGGTCGTCCGCTGGCGGGGCTGGAAGATGGTATCATCTGGTCGAGTCTGGGTGGTGTGGCAGCTGGTGCGTGTCGAGAAGTTGCGTTGGCTGTCCACAAAGGAGAGAGGCGGGCCGGGAAGTGTTTGGGTGGTCGTTGCTAGGGGCTGGGGGAGCAATGCTAGATCTACGCGTAATATAATTTACCTGCTTTACATGGGTTAGGATTGGATGTTAGGGAAGGAAGGGGCCCACCCCCCTGAATATCAGGGGGGAGAGATAGTTTTTTTTTTTTTTTTTGAGGGAGGGGGGGGGGGGGGGGGAGAGATAGTTAGATGGAAGATTACGTAGAGTTTTCGTAAAAGCGTACTTAGGTGTAGGATTTTCGGGGCTCGGGTGTGATGCGTCCTGCCATCGCGCTTGCCGTTGGAGGAGGTCGGCGGTGCGAGCGCTCCTGTTCGTGAAGGTTGACCAGCCGCCTGTGCGTTGCAACTGTTAAGAGTATCGATGACTCTCTTTAGACTACCATGTCCCACTAGCAAGGTTTTGGTTCCCGCTTGAAATTTTGAGTTACCGCATGGTTACCAAATTTTTTGAGCCCGCTCGGTAAATGGTCGTTTCGAGCAAAAAAATCATTTTTTTTAATTTTTTTAATTTAAACGACCAATGTATAGTCAAGTAGACTGGAAACTGGTGAAGGTGTAAGGACACGTACGAATCGATCGTCTAGCAGTTCATGGTCCTCAGTCTTTTCCGACGGCATCCTGTGTTCGAATCACGCCCTTGCCATCTTTTTTGCGAGGACGTAAGGCTATGAGTAGCAGCCACTGCACTATGAACACGTTCTTGTGAAATGACAGGCCCTTAGTAATTTGAATTCATCCAATTATTTGAATTTGAATTACATTTGAAAATTTCGACTGGTATTTGGTCGGTAGCCAAAACCTTGCCCACCAGACGCCTGGTAATGAATACGAATTTTTTCTACAATGTATGGAGGGAGATGAAAGCTGTTCTTGAAGGGACGACGGTTCTGATTATTAGCCAGATGCAGTGAAGGGTGCATATGAGAACCGAATTAATCCCTTCCGAGAGGTGCAGCGGGGTTGCACTATGTGTAGTTGAGACCACCGCCACTATGAATCTCATGGAGTTCGATCCTAGATTAGGATGAATACTGGTGACATGTTTAATACATGCAACAGATTCATCCGGATTTCTGACCTCCTCCACATTCAGCCCTCACTTTCACCACCTACGCGGTACTCGAGCCCCGTGCCGCTCCCGCGAGTGGCCCGGGCGCAACCCTAGACGTCGCCGTCGTCAGCTCAACCCCGCCTCTGCCCTCCCTCGCCGCCGCCATTGGATGCCGCCGGGCAAAGCCGTGCGTGCGTCGGCGGCGGTGGGGCCCTTCCCCCTGATTGCGGCTAGAACTACGTCGGTATTTCCCCAAAGAGGAAGGGATGATGCAACACAGCTACGGTAGGTATTTTTCTCAGTGATGAGACCAAGGTTATCGAACCAGTAGGAGAACCACGCAACACTACGTGAACGGCACCTGCATACAAAGAACAAATACTTGCAACCCGACGTGTAAAGGGGGTTGTCAATCCCTTTCGGGTGGCGGCGCCAGAAATTGGCAAACGGACGTGAGAAAGTTGTAATAGATTGATAGATGCAAATAAAATTCAGCGAGGTATTTTTGAGTTTTTGATAATATAGATATGAAAATAAATGATGCAAATAAATAAAAAGGCAAATAACAATGTAGATCTGAAAGTATATGATGGGAAAATAGACCCGGGGGCCGTAGATTTCACTAGTGGCTTCTCTCGAAAAAAATAGCATACGGTGGGTAAACAAATTACTGTTGGGCAATTGATAGAACTTCAAATAATCATGACGATATCCAGGCAATGATAATTATATAGGCATCATGTTCAAGATTAGTTGACCGACTCCTGCCTGCATCTACTACTATTACTCCACACATCGACTGTTATCCAGCATGCATCTAGTGTATTAAGTTCATGGAGAAACGCAATAATGCAATAAGAACGATGACATGATGTAGACATGATCTATTCATGTAGGAATTAAACCCCATCTTGTTATCCTTAATGGCAACGATACATACGTGTCATTTCCCCTTCTGTCATTGGGATTGAGCACCGTAAGATCGAACCCATCACAAAGCACCTCTTCCCATGGCAAGAAAAATCGATCTAGTCGGCCTAACTAAACCAAAGATTCGAAGAAGAACTATGAGGCTATAAGTAATCATGCATATAAGAGATCAAAAGACTCAAATAACTTTCATGGATAAAAAGATAGATCTGATCATAAACTCAAAGTTCATCGGATCCCAAGAAACACACCGCAAAAAAAGTTACATCAAATAGATATCTAAGAGACCATTGTATTAAGAAACAAAAGAGAGAGAGGAAGTCATCTAGCTACTAACTACGGACCCGAAGGTCTACAATGAACTACTCACGCATCATTGGAGAGGCACCAATGAGGATGATGAACCCCTCCGTGATGGTGTCTAGATTGGATCCGTGGTTTCTGGAACTTGTAGTGGCTGAAATTGTTTTTCATCGACTCCCCTAGGGTTTTTGGATGTTCAGGGTATTTATAGAGCAAAGAGGCAGTGCGGGAGGCGGCCGAGGTGGGTGCAACCCACCTGGGCGCGGCTGGGTCCCTAGGCGCGCCTTGGTGGGTTGTGCTCCCCTCGGAGCCCCCCTCAGGTACTTTCTTGGCCCATCGTGTGTCTTCTGGTCCAGAAAAAATCACCAAAAAGTTTCGCTGCGTTTGGACTCTGTTTGGTACTGATTTTTTGCGAAGTAAAAAACAAGCAAAAAACAGCAACTGGCATTGGGCACTATGTCAATAGGTTAGTACCAAAAAATGATATAAAGTTGCTATAAAATGATTGTAAAACATCCAGGAATGATAATATAACAGCATGGAACAATAAAAAATTATAGATACGTTGGAGACGTATCAGCATCTCCAAGCTTAATTCCTGCTCGTCCTCGAGTGGGTAAATGATAAAAACAGAATTTTTTATGTGGAATGCTGCCTAACATGTTCATCACATATTCTTTTCTTTATAGCATGGATATTTGGACATTTATATGATTCAAAGCAATAATCTAGTTTTGACATGAAGATTTCAATAGTCAAGCATATCAACAAACAACCATGTCCTTCAAAATACCAATACTAAAGCAAGTTATCCCTAACCCATTATGCTCAATCATTGATCCATTCATGAAACACACTCGCATATTAGCTACACCCAATGATCAAGTACGATCATAGTGCCCCTTAGTTGGTTCTTTATAAGAGAAGATGGAGACTCAAAATAAAAATTGCATAAAGTAAATGGAAAGGCCCTTCGCAGAGGGAAGTAGGGATTTGTAGAGGTGCCAGAGCTCAAAGCGAAAAAGATAGAGATAAAAACATTTTGGGTGGCATGCTTTTCTGTCAATGAAAACGACCGAGTAATTCCCAACACTTTCCATGCTAGATATATCATAGGCAGTTCCCAAACAGAAAATAATGTTTATTCCTTTTTCCACCATACTTTCATATTCCACGGCTAACCGAATCCACGGGTGCCGTCCATACCAACACTTTCCAAGAAATTTATTATTTGACAACATAAAGTAAATTCATTTTTCATTTCGGGACTGGGCATCCCTAATACCATTGCTGTACTCTCGTGCAATGACAAGTGAATAAACACTCATCTTGAAAATAACACATCTAGCATGGAAAATATTGGCCACCCCTGCCACTTCATGAGCGGTACGAGCACACAAAAGAGAAATTTATTTTGAAAATTAGAGATGGCACATACAAATTTTCTTAGAAAGGCAAAAGAATACCGCATATAGGTAGGTATAGTGGACTCAAATGGCAAAACAGGGTTTAAGGATTTTGGATGCACAAGTAGTGATCATACTTAGTGCAAATGAAGGCTAGCAAAAGATTGAGAAGCATCCAACCAAGAAACGAAAAATCTCATAAGCGAGCATTACGCATAACTAACACCGAATAATGCACCACAAGTAGGATATAATTTCATTGCATAACTATTGACTTTCGTGCTTGCATAGGGAATCACAAACCTTAACATCAATATTCTTACTAAGCCATAATTACTCATTAACATGACTCACATATTATATCATCATATCGCAAAACTATTACAAGGAATCAAGTTTATTTTGTCCAATGATCTTCATGAAAGTTTTTATTATATCCCTCTTGTATATCTATCACTTTGGGACTAATTTTATATGTTGCTTTTGATAGCTCAAACAAATCTAAGTGAAGAACATGAGCATAAAAAATTTCTTCTCTCAAAATAATTTAAGTGAAGCATGAGAGAGTTTCTAAATTTTTTTACTAACTCTCAAATAAATCTAAGTGAAGCATGAGAGCATTTCTTCAAAAATACTAAAGCACACCGTGCTAAAAAAAGATATAAGTGAAGCACTAGAGCAATTCCAAAGCTCATAAAGATTTAAGTGAAGCATAGAGAGCAATTCTAACAAATCATGGCATAATTTTGGCTCTCTCAAATAGGTGTGTCCAGCAAGGATACTTGACTTAAAAAGAAGAGCAAAACAAGAAAAGACTCATATCATACAAGACGCTCCAAGCAAAACTCATGATATGTGACGAATAAAAATATAGCTCCAAGTAAAATACTGATGGTCGTTAGAAGAAAGAGGGGATGCCACTCGGGGCATCCCCAAGCTTAGTTGCTTGTTCCTCTTTTGGATAATAACTTAGGGTGCCATGGGGCATCCCCAAGCTTAGGCTCTTCATACTCCTTATTCCTTCATCCATCGTGATCTCACCCAAAACTTGAAAACTTCAATCACACAAAACTCAACAAAACCTTCGTGAGATCCGTTAGTATAAGAAAACTAATCTTTACTTTAAGTACTATAGAAAACTAATTTAAATTTTGTTATTGCATTATATCTACTGTATTATAACTTTACCATGGCTTCTAACCTCCAATACAAACCATAGATTCATCAAAATAAGCACACAATGCAAAGAAACAGAATCTGTCAAAAACAGAACAGTCTGCAAAGATACGACTTGTTCTCATACTTCAGCAACTCAAAAATTTCTGAAAAATAAGGACAACAGAGGAAATTTTCATATCAATAGTTTGTAAAAAATTCCGAATTTTTCGTTGGTTCGGTGAAATATTAAAATTATTTTACTAGACGCAAAAGTTTCTGTTTTCCAACAAGATCAAATCAACTATCACCAAAGCTATCCCAAAGGCTTTGCTTGGCACAAACACTAATTAAAACAAAAAAAAACACACAATCATAATAGTAGCATAATTGTGCAAACACACAAGAACAGAAATAAAAAGACAAAAATAAATTTTATTCATTGGGTTGCCTCCCAACAAGCGCTATCGTTTTATGCCCCTAGCTAGGCATAATGCATAGATCTATGTGTTGTCATCTTTAGTCATAGATCCATAAGATGCCCTCATGATTGATTCATATGGTGGCTTAATTCTTGTTCTATGGAAGTGTTCCATACCCTTTCTCAAAGGAAATTGGAATTTGATGTTCCCTTCTTTCATATCAATCACGGCACCTATAGTGAGTAAAAACGGTCTACCAAGAATAATTGGACAAGACAGATTGCAATCAATATCAAGAACAATAAAATATATGGGCACTTAATTCCTATTTGGAAGAATAAGAACATCATTATTTCTTCCCATAGGCTTTTTAATAGTAGAATCCGCCAAGTGCAAATTTAAAGAACATTCTTCAATATCGGTAAGACCAAGCACATCACATAAAGATTTCGAAATTATGGAAACACTAGCACCCAAATCACACAAAGCAAACACACTAATAATTTTTAATCTTGACTTTGATAGTAGGTTCCCATTCATCATGTAATTTTCTAGGAACTGAAATCTCTAATTCCAACTTTTCTTCCAAAGCTTTCATCATAGCATCAACAATATGTTTAGTGAAAGCTTATTTTGTTCATAAGCATGGGGTGAATTTATCATGGATTGCAACAAAGAAATACAATCAATCAAAGAGCAATTATCATAATTAAAGTCTTTTTAATCCAAAAGAGTGGGCACATCACTAGTTAAAGTTTTGACCTCTCCAAACCCACTTTTATCAATTTTCTCAACAAGATTTTCACCCTCCAAATTATAGGGACGCCTTCTAACTAAAGTTGACTCTTCTTCAGTCCCTTTATCATCAATCTTAATTTTACTAAACAAGGAATCAATAGAAGAAACACCAATCATTTTAAGATCTTCATTATTTTTATGAAAGCAATCACTGGAAAACGCTTTTTCTAAAAATTCTCCTCTAGCTCTAAGCATAGTGGTTCTTTTCTTACTTTCATCCATAGAACATATAAAGCTTTAATTGATTCCTCAACCTTACGCACAAAAACTTTCATCTTGAGATTTTCTACATCATGAGAAATTCTATCAATACTTCTAGACAAATCATCAATCTTATTAAAATTTTCTTCCATCGTAGTATTAAAATTCTTTTGAGCATTGATAAATTCTTTAATATTATTCTCAAGATCAGAGGTGTTCCTATTATTATTATAAGCAGGATTACCATAGGAATTACCATAATTATTAGAGGAATTACTAGGAAAAGACCTAGGATTAAAATTACCTCTATAAGCATTATTATTAAAATTATTGCGCGAAACAAAATTCACACCTATGGCATCACTATTTTGCTCAATCAAAGTAGACAAAGGAACATCATTAAGATCAATAGGGGCACTTTTATTAGCAACCAATTTCATAAGAGCATCAACTTTTTCACTCAAAGTAGAAATTTCTTCAACCGAATTAACTTTTTTACTAGTAGGAGCTCTTTCGGTATGCCATTGTGAATAATTTTCCATAATATTATTAAGCAATTTAGTAGCTTCACCCAAAGTAATTTCCATAAAAGTATCACCCGCGGTGGAATCTAAAAGATTTCTAGAAACAAAATTCAATTCCGCATAAAAAATTGTATGATCATCCAAAGATTTAAACCATGGGTAGGACAATTTCTTAGCATCAATTTCATTCTTTCCCAAGATTGCGCAACATGTTCATGCTCAAGTTGCTTAAAATTCATGATTTGCGTCCTAAGGGAGATAATTTTCGCGGGAGGAAAATACTTAGTAATAAAAGCATCTTTGCACTTATTTCAAGAATCGATACTATTGCGAGGCAAAGAAGAAAACCTAATTTTTGCACGATCTTGCAAAGAAAACAGGAATAATTTAAACTTCACAATATCATTGTCCACATATTTTTTTCTTTTGCATATTGCATAATTCCACGAATGTGTTAAGATGGGACGCGACATCCTCACTAGGAGTACCGAAAAATTGATCTTTCATGACAAGATTCAACAAAGCGGCTTTAATATCACAAGACTCCGCACTAGTGGCGGGAGGAGCAATCGAAGTGCTAATAAAATCATTGTTCTTGGTATTGGAGAAATCACACAACTTGGTGTTCTCTTGAGTCATCGTGACTACACAACAAGATTGCACTCAAAAACATATTTGACGAGAAAACGGCGAACGAAAAAGAGGGTGAATAAAACGGCAAATTTTGGTGAAGTGGGGGAGATGAAAATGAGAGGCAAATGGAAAAGAGTAAAATGCATCATAAGTCCTATAACTATTCGAGGTGTGTCAAGTTAGTCCTAAAACTTCAAAAGTGCAGATTTAGGTCCTAAAAGTTTATAAGTTGTTCATCACAGGTCCTACGCAGGCCAGACCGGGTCTCACTTGCTTATGTGGCAAGTTGACCATCGCCACGTCGGCAGCACTGTTCATTGCACTGTACATACATATCGAGTTTTCCTAAATTTTAAAAAAAATCATTTTCTACAAAAAATTACATGAATGCACTGTTTACGCACTGTTCATAATTCCAGATTTTTTATTTTCGGGTTTTTTGTGGAATATTTCTTGTAGAAGCTGAAACTTTCATTTTTTGGGGGAAATTTCTGATTAACAACAGTGTTTTGGGAAATTTCAGATTCCCCAAAAATGAACTTTTCAGAGTTCTTGGAAATTTCCAAGTATGAACAGTGCATAACCGCGTATTTTTAATGAATTTTCCAGACTTTTCGGGGATTTTTTTTCCTAGAAAATGAATTTTTCAGAGTTTTTGGGAAATTTCAGATTATGAACAGTGCTTTTGGAAATTTCAGATTCCCCAAAAATGATTTATTTCGGCATTTTTTGGAAATTTCCAGATATGAACAGTGCATAACAGCGTATTTTTAATGAATTTTCCAGACTTTTCGGAGATTTTTTCCCAGAAAATGAACTTTTTCAGAGTTTTTGGGAAATTCCAGATTATGAACAGTGTGTAACAGTGCATTCGTGTAATTTTTTGTAGAAAATGAATTTAATTTTTTTTAGGAAAACTCGATATGTATGTACAGTGCTATGAACAGTGCCGCTGACGTGGCGTGCGCGCCGACGTGGCGATGGTCAACTTGCCACATAAGCAAGTTAGACCCGGTCTGGCCTGCGTAGGACCTATGATGAACAACTTATAAACTTTTAGGACCTAAATCTGCACTTTTGAAGTTTTAGGACTAACTTGACACACCTCGAATAGTTATAGGACTTATGATGCATTTTACTCAATGGAAAATAATGTAAATTGCAAGGAGATGAGATTTGTGATTAGGAACCTGGTAGATGTTGATGATGTCTCCCCGGCAACGGCGCCAGAAATTCCTTTTGATTGCGGCCAGAACTATGTCGGTATTTCCCCAAAGAGGAAGGGATGATGCAGCACAACTACGGTAGGTATTTCCCTCAGTGATGAGACCAAGGTTATCTAACCAGTAGGAGAACCACACAACACTACGTGAACGGCACCTGCACACAAAGTACAAATACTTGCAACCCGACGTGTAAAAAGGGTTGTCAATCCCTTTCGGGTGGCGGCGTCAGAAATTGGCAAACGAACGTGAGAAAGTTGTAATAGATTGATAGATGCAAATAAAATTCAGCAAAGTATTTTTGGGTTTTTGATAATATAGATCTGAAAATAAAAGATGCAAATAAATAAAAAGACAAATAGCAATGTAGATCTGAAAGTATATGATGGGAAAATAGACCCGGGGCCGTAGATTTCACTAGTGGTTTCTCTCGAGAAAAATAGCATACGGTGGGTAAACAAATTACTGTTGGGCAATTGATAGAACTTCAAATAATCATGACGATATCCAGGCAATGATCATTATATAGGCATCACATCCAAGATTAGTAGACTGACTCCTGCCTGCGTCTACTACTATTACTCCACACATCGACCGCTATCCAGCATGCATCTAGTGTATTAAGTTCATGGAGAAACGGAGTAATGCAATAAGAACAATGACATGACATAGACAAGATCTATTCATGTTGGAATTAGACCCCATCTTGTTATCCTTAATGGCAACGATACATACGTGTCATTTCCCCTTCTGTCACTGGGATTGAGCACCGTAAGATCGAACCCATCACAAAGCACCTCTTCCCATGGCAAGAAAAATCAATCTAGTCGGCCTAACTAAACCAAAGATTCGAAGAAGAAATACAAGGCTGTAAGTAATCATGCATATAAGAGATCAAAAGACTCAAATAACTTTCATGGATAAAAAGATGGATCTGATCATAAACTCAAAGTTCATCGGATCCCAACAAACTCACCGCAAAAAGAGTTACATCAAATAGATCTCCAAGAGACCATTGTATTGAGAATCAAAAGAGAGAGAGGAAGCCATCTAGCTACTAACTACGGAACCGAATGTCTACAATGAACTACTCACGCATCATCGGAGAGGCACCAATGAGGATGATGAACCCCTTCGTGATGGTGTCTAGATTGGATCTGTGGTTTCTGGAACTTGCAGCGGCTGGAATTGTTTTTCGTCGACTCCCCTTGGGTTTTTGGACGTCCAGGGTATTTATAGAGAAAAGAGGCGGTGCGGGAGGCGGCCGAGGTGGGCACAACCCACCTGGGCGCGCCTGGGCCCCCAGGCGCACCCTGGTGGGTTGTGCTCCCCTCGGAGCCCCCCTCAGGTACTTTCTTGGCCCATCGTGTGTCTTGTGGTCCAGAAAAAGTCACCAAAAAGTTTCGCTGCGTTTGGACTCCGTTTGGTATTGATTTTCTGCGAAGTAAAAAATAAGCAAAAAACAACAACTGGCACTAGGCACTAAGTCATTAGGTTAGTCCCAAAAAATGATATAAAGTTGCTATAAAATGATTTTAAAACATCCAAGAATGATATGAAGGAAATATGCCTTAGAGGCAATTATAAAGTTGTTACTTATATTTCCTTATATCATGATAAATTTTTATTATTCATGCTAGAATTGTATTAACCGGAAACTTAATACATGTGTGAATACATAGACAAAACAAAGTGTCCCTAGTATGCCTCTACTGGACTAGCTCGTTAATCAAAGATGGTTAAGTTTCCTGACCATAGACATGTGTTGTCATTTGATGAACGGGATCACATCATTAGGAGAATGATGTGATGGACAAGACCCATCCGTTAGCTTAGCATAATGATCGTTAAGTTTATTGCTATAGCTTTCTTCATGACTTATACATATTCCTCTGACTATGAGATTATGCAACTCCCGAATACCGGAGGAACACTTTGTGTGCTATCAAACATCACAACGTAACTGGGTGATTATAAAGATGCTCTACAGGTGTCTCCGAAGGTGTTTGTTGGGTTGGCATAGATCAAGATTAGGATTTGTCACTCCATGTATCGGAGAGGTATCTCTGGGCCCTCTCAGTAATGCACATCACTATAAGCCTTGCAAGCAATGTGACTAATGAGTTAGTTACGGGATGATGCATTATGGAACGAGTAAAGAGACTTGCCAGTAACGAGATTGAACTAGGTATGATGATACCGACGATCGAATCTCGGGCAAGTAACATACCGATGACAAAGGGAATAACGTATGTTGTTATGCAGTTTGACCGATAAAGATCTTCGTAGAATATGTAGGAGCCAATATGAGCATCTAGGTTCCGCTATTGGTAATTGACCGGAGAAGTGTCTCAGTCATGTCTACATAGTTCTCAAACCCGTATCACCCCCCACGGGGCGTTCGGGTGGCGCGGGACGCCCCTGTCTCGTGGTGGCGCGCGGCTCGGCGGGGCTGCATTGGGCTGGCAGCGGCTTGGGGCGTGAACCAGGGGTGGCGCGGAGGGGACATGGCGCGTGCAGCGGCCATGTGCGGAGAGGCGCATGGTGCTGGCTCAGATCTGCCGCGGCGTGGGAGGCACGGCTACGTCGGGCGCCTGGTGTGGCAGTACTGGGATGCATGGCGTGCACGCGCTGGGCGTGGCATGGGCGTGGTGGGTCTTCAGGCTGTGCGGATCGGGAAGTTGGAGCTTCCTCGGTGGAGCCCGGGTGGCGTGGCTTTGAGGCCCAGGACGGCGCGGAGAGGTGGCTGCGTCGCGAGGTGCTGGCTGATCTGTCGTCGCCCGGCATGTGCGCGTGGACTCCGGCCAGGGGCCGTGATGGTCTTTTGCCTCGGGCGGCACTCCTCCTGGCTTTGCAAGCATGGTGCTGGGTATGGCATGGGGGCTCGTGCTGCGTCCAGTGGTCCTCCGGTCCATCGTCAGCGGATCTGCTGTCCTCTTTGGCGCGAGGGTTGGCAGTGGCCTCCGCGAGGTGCGGGCGGCTGCGAGGTGGCATGTCCGGTGGAAGGTGGTGGTGGCAGTGGTGATTGGTGGGCACTTGTGCTGGAGGTGGTGGCGGTTGGTGGGCTTGACGGTGTCGGTGCGGGATGATGTGTGGCTGAGGTGGTGTGGTAGCTTGGGTGAAGACCCTGTCTCGACTTGTGTCATGACCAGTGATGGCGGCGGCTGTGACCACCGTTACCTTTCTAAAGGCATCGTTGTTTTGTGACGACCCACAAGTATATGGGATCAATTGTAGCCTTTTCGATAAGTAAGAGTGTCGAACCCAACGAGGAGCAGAAGAAAATGACAAGCGGTTTTCAGCAAGGTAATGTCTGCAAGTACTGAAATTGTAAGTAGCAGAGTTGTTTGATAGCCAGATAATTTGTAACGAGCAAGTAAGAATAGTAGTAACAAAAGTGCAGCAAGGTAGCCCAATCCTTTTGAGGCAAAGGACAGGCCAAAACGGTCTCTTATAATAAGCAAAGCGTTCTTGAGGGTACACGGGAATTTTGTAACATCCCTGTGTAATAAGCATTGTGTCCTCTGCTAAACTTGCCATGTCATCTCCATTAGCAATGCTTCATCATAGTGCTTAAACACCTCATGTCAAATTTCTCTCTGAAAACCAACTCAAATTCAAAAGTGCAAAATTTAGTTCCTCAAACACTGTTGGAAAACTGCTCAATAAATAGCAAATAATCCAGAGGCAATTATGAAATTGTAATCAACATTTATAGAATTAGTTAAGTAACTCTAACCACCTCAAACAGTGGTTGAAAACAACATTTAATAACCTTTTAAATTAATACAAAACAAAATGGAATAGTATTGTAACCAAACTAGTTTTTGATGTTAGGATATATTGCACTGCAAACTATGAGCTAGGTCACACATTTTACAAAAATCATTAAGTGCTCAATCAATTAGCAAAATAGAGTAGAAAAGAAAACAGAAAAAGAAAAATAGAAAAAGGCCGCTGTGCACTAGCTTAAGTGCACAGTGCCTGGAGCCCAACCCATCAGGCCCATCTCTCCCTCCTTCCCTCTCTCTCCTTCGACGTGTCAGCTCGAGAGTGGCTGCACGCGTGCGAGCCGGCCGTTCGCCGACACGGCGGCAGCCACCGACGCCGCGAGGAGATAAGTGCGAGCCCGTGCACTCCCCCTGGTCCTCACCACCATTTCCCCCTCTCCCCTCGCTCGTTCCTCCCCTCTCTCCCTCAGATTCACCAGCGCCCGAGCGCCACCGTCGCCGTGCATCGCCACCGCCGTGGCCAGCGGCCTCTCTGCTCCGACTGCTCGTGCCTGGGACGACCGTCGTGGACCTACACGTCTTCTGGAGCCGCTGGAGGGAGCCGAGGAGCTCTGCATCGCCCGCACTCGTCGGCTTCTTCCTCGGGTCGCCGACGATCCCCTTCTTCCCCAGCGACGTGTTGCTGCTACTAAACCGTCACGGGCCTACGTGTGAGCCGCGCGGTGAGCTCCTCCGCCTCCTGCTCCTTCCCAATAGCCCCTCGCGCACCGTAGCTAGCTGCCACCGCGTCCGTGCTCTGCTTGCCGCCGACGAGCTCGTGGCCGTCATTGTGGTCCTTGTCATCGCCGCCTAAGGCCACGGTTGAGCTCCTGGTGCTCCCAGGAGCCCAACGAGCCCGCGCCTGAGCCTCCACGTACACCCTAGCGTCGATCCCGTCGAGGTCCCGTGCGCGCGGTCGCCGTAGCTCGGTGCCGGCTCCGATTCCGGTGACCATTTGGTCTGGCGCCACCACCAAACGACGAGGCATCAAACGCCCGTTCGAACGCAAGTGCCCGCACTCGAAACAGGCCACTATAGCATGATTCCGACCATCTCCGGCGAGGAACCGCCGCGAATGCGCTCGCCGGAGATCTCTCCGGCGCCGACGCCGAAGTGGCTCGGTGGGCCCCGCCCTGGGTCGCTGACCAGTGGGTCCGGGGGGCCCCGTTGACTGGGTTGACCCAGTCAACATGCTGACTGGGCAGCTCCAGCCACTGACATGTGGGCCCCCTCCATTATTTAGTTTAAATAAAATGTTTTATAATTAAAACTAATTAGATTAACCTAATCACTCACTGACACCTGGGGCCCACACCCCTAATTAACCCATTTAGTTAGATTAATTCACTATTAAGCTAACAGAGACTAACATGTGGGTCCCACTGGACCCACAGGTCAGGTTTGACCTGGTCAGCCGACCAGTTGACTGATGATGTCAGCATTGCATCATGCTGATGTCATAATTCCCTTTTCTGTTAAATAAATAAATCCATAAAATACTATTAACTTCAGAAATTCATAATAAATAAACCGTAGCTCAGATCGAAAAACTTAATACATGAAAGTTGCTCAGAACGACGAGACGAATCTGATCGTGTCGTCTGTTTCTGTGTCAGAACCCACTACGTAGGTGAGCCCGCCACTTCAAGGTTGTATCCGGTAGATGAATAGTGCATACACACCAGATAATAAGTCCAAATTAAATCCTAAAATGACTAAAATGACTTAGACATATCTTTAGGCAACCCTGCACTTCATCCTAGGCCTCGCATGCCCTGTGTTGCATTATTGTTGTGTATTTATTTGTTTCCTCCCCCTCTTCTCTCTCAGTAGACCCCGACGTCGATGTAGCTCCCGAGACTGACGCAGCTCCGGAGGCCGACTACGCCCCTGACGACCAGACCCTTGTCACCGAGCTTCCAGGCAAGCACCCCCCTTTTGAGCATTCCGATATCGCCTACTCTCTTCTCTCTTATGCTTCCATTAGAAGTTACTGCTGCTGCTGTTGTCCTATTTCTGCTGCATAGCCTGTTTATTGTAACCTGCTATTGGTACCTACCTGCTTATCCTAAACTGTTTAGTATAGGTTGGGTAGAGACCCAGCAGAGATCCCACTTTATCCCGACTGCCGCGCTGGATCATTAGAAGACCCAATCAACGGGATCGAGGACCAGGCCCCGGCACCGCACATCACTTTCCCCTTAGTTGCTCGACACTACTGGGTTACTATCGAGTGCTGAGGGTGATACCTCGTCAGCACTTCTGATGATAACCTTGTAGGTTAGTTATTCAGTCGTGGTGAGCGAGGGTGATTCCTCCTACACCACCCCCGATAATGACACCGTCACGCAACTCCTCAAGAGTGGACCTCGAGGGTGATTACTCCTTCGTTCACCTTGACGTTTACGTCAGGTGGGAATCCAACGAGGGTGATGCCTCCGATTCCTTCTTGATATGGTAGTCACAACAATGCCTTTACATTACTGTTGATACTATTTATTCTGGATAAAGACGGGTCGGCCCTGAGGGGTACCCCCACGAGATTATGATGAGAGTGATATGGAGTCGGGTTGACCTGGAAGGTGACCGTGAGATAACTACGAGGCGTGGCAGGGCATTCTTAGCCCTTGCCGCAAGTCCTCGAGACGGGGCGACAGGGTCACATCTTTAGTGAGTCTCTGCTCGTTACCGCACTACTAACACACTAACGGTTTGGATATTTGATCCGAGGGGCCTCTGGCCTGATAGCACAAACCATCACGTGGGCATAGTATGGGCGTTCTGCGTCGTATACTTCAGCCAGAACTAAATAGACGTCAGTAACTGAGCGGCGCGAGCTGGGTTGGACTGGTAACGCCCTGCGCTTGTATAAGGGGGGCTAGGTCTGCTCACCGGCCGCGTTCGCAACGTGCAGGAGCGTCCGGGGCGATGGCCCAAGACCCCTGGATGCCTTGGTTTAGTCCGGCGTGCTGACCTCTCTGTTAAGTATTCGGTCGGGTTGCGGTGTATCGTTTGGCCAAGGCCGGGCATGACCCAGTAAAGTGTGTCCGGCCAGAGTTAAGCGAGCATGGTGGGTAAGTTGGTGCACCCCTGCAGGGAAGAAACAATCTATCGATAGCCTGTCCTACGGTAACGGACACTCGGAGTTGTATCTCGATCGGTACAACTAGAACTGGACACTTGAGATGATACTGGATAGTATGGCTCTGGGATTGTTTTCTCGCAGGGAGTCGAGGAAGGATCTATGGGCGAGGTTGATAATATTACTACTACTTTACATTATGCTAATCTGCACTCTTCTAATGCTGCAAGAATGATGAAGATGCTGAAGATGCTAGTCTTCGATAGGACTAGGCTTTCCCTCTATTCTGGCATTTCTGCAGCCCAGTCCACATATACATCCCTCCTTTGAAAATGTTGCATATGTAGTGTAGATCCTTGCTTGCTGAGTACTTCGGATGAGTACTCACGTTTGCTTTGCTTTCTTTTTCTCCCCTTATCCAATTGTCGCAACCAGATGACGGAGCCCCTGAGCCAGCTGCCCCCGCCGACGGCTACTACTACTACCCTCCCGGCGAGTACTACTACGAGGAGCCGACCGATGACCAGGAGTAGGTTCGGACGGTCCTAGGCAGGAGGCCTACGCCTTTCGATCGTAGTGTTTTATTTTACCCCGCTTTCTTAAAGGCCTATCTATAACTCTGTTATATCTGTACCCAGATATCTGATGCTTGCGCTGACACTTGTATGCCATCGAGCTATGTATTCGAGCCCTCGAGGCCCTGGCTTGTAATATAAAGCTTGTATGACTTTATTTATGTTTTAGAGTTGTGTTGTGATATCTTGAAGTGAGTCCTTAGGCACGATTAAGCCGGGGTCGTCACAGGTTGGCATCAGAGCCGACAACCTCTAGGAATCCCCCTTTCCATCTCCTTGGCCGAAGTTGAGTCTAGTGGTCCAAAACTGTTTTACTAACTTGGCTGTGTGGCTTACGGGCCCACGTCACCAACTGGGTGGTATTAGGATCTTTTATTCCTCGTCTTTACTCTAGGACTCTGATTTCTCTTCTATTCGGGTTAAATAAATTTACTAACACCGACACTTAGGATCTCGTAAATCCCGTCCTCCCGGAGAGCTGGATATCTGTGCGATTTCCCTATCATTGATCTGATTAGTCTGATAATCATTTTCCTTTCCATTGTTTTGTTTAACCTTTCTTTTCGAGATCTGTTATACTTCTCATCGTCAAATGATAATCCTGAATTTCCTTTTTTCCAGATGGATCGTCTGTTTCCACCATGTCCTACGACGCAGCTTGTGCTTCACACTTGGGCTCGAGATGCTCCTGGTTTTCCAGTTGTCCTGATCGCCCTCCTGACCAGACTAGGATACCGCTGGTACCCCGAGTACATGGTCTATGAGGTTTACCGTGAGTTCAACCAGGAGCAGTACTATGCTGATGTTCATATCTATGATCATCAGGATGACTCAGACACTGAGCTGTACCTTTTCCACGGTATCGGTGTGACGATTGAGATGGCAGTCCATGATGCCGCCTACTCTGTTGTCACACGTCTCCGAGGAGAGCTCAGCGTTAGCTTGGATGCCTCTGAGTTTCGATACATTCCGTATGCCCCTACTCGAGATGCTACTGGATACTACACAGCTATCTGTGCCCCGTACGAGCCTCGTCGCTACAATCCGCGAATTCTGATTCAGTGCACTCAGGCTCTGGATCGCACTGTTCGGGCTCTTGCCGTCGAGTTGTTTGCCACTCGAGCACGCTTCTACGATGCTATGACGCAGTTGCTACCAGCTGTTCGTGCAGGGATACATTCGGAGCATATTCTTTACCCGCGCAGGACCGAGATGCCACCAAGGATTGATTCGCCTGCTGTGGGAGGTCACACACCTGCACGTGGAGCTCTTCTTTCAGTTCGAGACCAGGTTCTGCATCAGAGTGCACATGGAGTGCAGGATCCTTCTGCGACGAACATCCGTCGTCCGCACTTGCAGCTACCCCGTTTCAGTGGTTTTCTCCGACGTTGATGTAGCCTTTGCTATATCTCGTTGTGTACTTCCTTACCGCATGCCTGCATGCCGCCTAGTATGTCTAGCTTTTGAATTTGTGCCATTATGCTGCCCGATTGTAACCGACTCTGTATGGATCTGTATGTCTTAAATGACTACTGTTCAGCATATGTTACACTACTTAAATTCCATCGTGTTACATCATGTTTGTTGCTAAACACTCGCAATGGCTTCTGCTAAACTACCCCTGTTGAATTTAGCAGGATGGGTGATAACAATCCACCACCGCCTGACTATATGGCCGCTATGATGCAACAATTTGAACTCAACCGTCAGTTCATGACGGGGATTATGGATCAATTCCCCCGTCCCAATGCCAACCATCAGCCAGCTTCAATTAAGCTGCCAGAGTTTGTGCGTCTCAACCCATCGGTATTCCGCAACACAGTTAATCCGCTGGATGCCGATGACTGGCTGCGTGACATCTTCTATGAGATGGAGTCAGCTGAGGTTCCCCCTGTCAGCTATGTCACATTTGCGACATACTTCCTGAAGGGACCCGCAGCACAATGGTGGGCAACTCACAGACAGACCCTACCTCCTGGAACTGTCGTCACCGGGGTGGAATTCAAGGCTGCCTTTCGTGCCCGGTCTATTCCGCAAGGAGTTATAGATCGGAAGAAGGCCGAGTTCCGCAGCCTCTTTCAAGGCAACAAGACTGTAGAAGTCTATCAGCGTGAGTTCCTTGATTTGTCTCGCTACGCTGAAGAAGACATCCCCACTGATGCTCGTAGGCAAGAGAAGTTCCGTGAAGGGCTACACCATGACATTCAGCTAGCCTTGCTCGTCCAAGACTTTCCTGACTTGGCCACCTTGGTAAACAAGGCTATTATGGTCGAGACTGGTCTGAAGAAGCATAAGGAAGCAACCAGACGCACCCGTGAAGCGGGCTCATCTTCGGGCTCGTCTTCTCAGAAGCGCCGCATATGGATTCCACAGAGCATGTATCGTCCAACAGCTCCAGTGTACAGACCTGCTTATGCTGCACCTCGTCTGCCTCCTCCACCACCGAGGCAGCCTCTTCGAGCTCCACCCCCTCGAGTTCCTGCACCACGTCCAGACAATGGACTCTGCTTCAAGTGTGGCCAGCCAGGTCACCGTGCCAGAGACTGTTCTCAGAGTCAGAATCAGCTTGTGCCTCTTCCTGCTGGCCGTGGTAATGGCCGTGGAATTCCTCAGCAGTGTAACAACAATGCCAGACCTTCTTATGATCATGGACAGAACTATCACGTCAACATGGCTGAAGCTCAGGATCAACCTGAAATCGTGATGGGTACACTTCTTGTTAATTCAGTACCATCATCTGTTTTATTTGATTCAGGAGCATCGCATTCATTCATGTCAGAACATTTTGCACTCATGCACGACGTTAGAAGTGAAGCGCTACACCATTCTTTAGCTGTAAACACTCCCGCGGGCCAGTGCCGAGCCTTTGTGTTCAGTCCCGATGTCATCATTGATATTGAAGGGCTAAAGTTCCGCGCTTCTCCCATTATACTCAAGTCTTCCTCGATTGATCTTATTCTGGGAATGGATTGGTTGAAGGCTCGTTACGCCTCAATCAATTGCACCACTAAGGTTTTACACCTCCTGCACCCATTAGATGAGATAGTAAATTATCATGCTCACCTCACTCAGAACGCCGAGGCTCAGATTTATGCCTTGAATGCGTTGAACGCTTCTCCGCTTGAGGGGATCGAAAACATTCCAGTCATCTGTGACTTCCAGGATGTTTTTCCAGAAGAACTTCCAGGAATACCCCCTGCTAGAGCTGTCGAGTTTGTTATCGACTTGAAGCCTGGCACCACTCCTATTGCGAAGCGTCCTTATAAGATGCCTCCGCACCACCTTCTCGAGCTTAAGGAAGAAATCAATAAATCACTTAAGAAGGGCTTCATCCGTCCCAGTTCCTCTGCCTGGGGAGCACCGTCTCTCTTTGTCAAGAAGAAAGATGGTACGAATAGGTTGGTTCAAGATTACCGTCCTATCAATCAGGCAACCATTCAGAATAAATATCCGCTTCCTCGGATCAATGATTTATATGATCAACTTGTTGGATCTTTGGTGTTCTCTAAACTCGACTTGAGGTTGGGTTATCACCAGATCCGTGTCGGCGAAGAGGATATTCCGAAGACCGCCTTTGTTACTCGTTATGGTTCCTATGAGTACACGGTCATGTCGTTTGGTTTAACAAATGCTCCAGCTACGTTCTCCCGCCTGATGAATTATATATTCATGGATTACCTTGACAAGTTCATCGTGGTATATCTGGATGATATTCTGGTATATTCGAAGAATAAAGAAGAACATGCCGAACATCTTCGCCTTGTTCTGGAGAGACTTCGAGAACACAAGTTGTATGCCAAGTACTCCAAATGCGAATTCTGGCTTTCTGAAGTGACCTACCTTGGACATGTGATTTCCAAGGACGGTATCGCCGTTAATCCGGAGCATGTTCAGGCTATCCTTGACTGGACTCCTCCGAAGAATGCCAAGCAAGTGAGAAGTTTTCTCGGCCTTGCAAGTTATTGCCGTCGATTCGTTGAGAACTTCTCCAAGATCGCCAAGCCCCTGACTAATCTGCTCCACAAAGGCGTTAAGTTTGAGTGGACAGACATATGTCAGGAAAGTGTCCAAACCCTCAAGGACAAGCTTACTTCTGCTCCAGTGCTTGCTCCTCCGGATTCTCGCAAGGACTTTGCAATATATTGCGATGCCTCTCGTCAGGGATTAGGCTGTGTCCTAATGCAAGAGCGAAAGGTAATTGCATATGCCTCGCGACAATTGCGTCCACATGAAGAAAACTATCCAGTGCATGATCTCGAACTTGCTGCTGTGATCTATGCTTTGAAGCAGTGGCGACATTACCTTCTTGGCAACTGGTGTGAGATCTATACCGATCATCAGAGTCTGAAGTATTTGTTCACTCAACCGGATCTTAATCTCCGTTAACAGCGATGGTTGGAAACAATCACGGATTATGACTGTGGTATTTCTTATACCCCTGGCAAGGCTAATGTGATGGCTGATGCCTTGAGCCGCAAGTCCTATTGCAACAACCTCATGGTTAAGCAAGCTCAACCCCAGCTATATGAAGAACTGCGCAAGCTGAGCCTCTGTATCGTTTCGCAGGGTTCTCTTAATAACCTTGTGGTACAGCCAGATCTTGAGAAAGTTGTAAAGATTGCGCAAGCCAAAGATGCTGAAGTATATCTAATGAAGAAAGAGCTTCACCTCGAGAAGTACAGGGATTTCTCAATTGCTGAAGATGGAACCTTGTATTTCAGAGATCGAATTGTCGTTCCTCATTTCGAGCTTATGACTAAGAAGGTCATGAAGGAGGCTCATGATACGCCGCTGTCTATCCATCCGGGTAGCACCAAGATGTATCGCGATCTTCGTCAAAGGTACTGGTGGTGTAGAATGAAGCAGGCATTGCTCGATACATTGCTGAATGTGATGTTTGCCATCGCGTAAAAGCAGAACATCAGAAGTTTGCTGGAATTCTTCAACCACTTCCTATTCCTTTGTGGAAATGGGATAAGGTTCAAATGGACTTCATTACTGGCCTTCCCAAATCTCAGAAGGGTCACGATGCTATTCTTGTCGTCGTCGATCAACTCTCTAAAGTTGCACATTTTCTTCCTGTCAAGGAGACTATCACCGCTAGTCAGCTAGCAGAATTGTATATCTCCAGAATCGTTTCACTCGACGGTATTCCGAAGGGGATCAGTTCGGACCATGGCGGTCTTTTCACATCCAAGTTCTGGGAAAGTTTCCAAGGAGCTATGGGAACTCACATTACCTAGAGTTCAGCTTATCATCCCCAATCCCAAGGCCAAGTTGAGTGAGTTAATCAAGTACTTGAAGATATGCGTCGGGCTTGTGTTATATCATTCGGTAAGAAGTGGGAAGAATCTCTCCCGTATATCGAATTCTCTTATAACAACAGTTATCAAGCCAGCTTGAAAATGGCCCCCTTCGAAGTGCTTAATGGACGTAAGTGTCGAACCCCTCTGAACTGGTCAGAAACTGGGGAACGACCGCTCGTTGGAGCAGACATTATCCAACATGCCGAAGAACAAGTCCGTATTGTCCGAGAAAATCTCATGGCGGATCAGGACTGCCAGAAGAGCAACTATGATCGCAAGCGATGGGGCTTGACCTATCAACCCGGTGATCAAGCTTATCTTCGTGTCACTCCTATGAAGGGCACCAGTCGTTTCGGAATCAAGGGCAAGCTAGCTCCACGCTACATCGACCCCTTTCGCATCATTGCCAGACGTGGACAGGTGGCTTATAAATTGGAGTTGCACCAAAATTCTCTCATATCCATGACGTCTTTCATGTGTCGCAACTTCGTAAATGCTTCAAGGAATCTCCGCACAGAGCAGTGGATCACGAGATGCTCGAATTGCATGATGATCTTTCTTATAAGGAGCATCCGATCCGCATTCTCGAGGAAGCCGAACGTCGAACCCGTCAGAAGACAACCAAGTTCCTGAAAGTGCAGTGGTCGAATCACACTGAAGATGAAGCCACTTGGGAATGCAAGGATCATCTTCGGTAAGAATATCCCGACCTCTTTCCTTCTACCTCCTAAATTCTCGGGACGAGAATTTCTTTTATAGGAGGAGAATTTGTAACACCCCTGTGTAATAAGCACTGTGTCCTCTGCTAATCTTGCCATGTCATCTCCATTAGCAATGCTTCATCATAGTGCTTAAACACCTCATGTCAAATTTCTCTCTGAAAACCAACTCAAATTCAAAAGTGCAAAATTTAGTTCCTCAAACACTGTTGAAAAAATGCTCAATAAATAGCAAATAATCCAGAGGCAATTATGAAATTGTAATCAACATTTATAGAATTAGTTAAGTAACTCTAACCACCTCAAGCAGTTGCTAAAGACAACATTTAATAACCTTTTAAATTAATACAAAACAAAATGGAATAGTATTTTAACCAAACTAGTTTTTGATGTTAGGATATATTGCACTGCAAACTATGAGCTAGGTCACACATTTTACAAAAATCATTAAGTGCTCAATCCATTGGCAAAATAGTGTAGAAAAGAAAATAGAAAAAGGAAAATAGAAAAAGGTCACTGTGCACTAGCTTAAGTGCACAGTGCCTGGAGCCCAACCCATCAGGCCCATCTCTCCCTCCTTCCCTCTCTCTCCTTCGCCGTGTCAGCTCGACCGTGGCTGCGCGCGCGCGAGCCGGCCGTTCGCCGACACGGCGGCAGCCACCGATGCCGTGAGGAGATAAGGGCGAGCCCGTGCACTCCCCTGGTCCTCCTCCACCATTTCCCCCTCTCCCCTCGCTCATTCCTCCCCTCTCTCCCTCAGATTCAACGGCGCCCGAGCGCCACCGTCGTGGCGCCTCACCACCGCCATGGCCAGCGGCCTCTTTGCTCCGCCTGCTCGTGCCTGGGAGGACCGCCGTGGACCTACATGTCCTCTGGAGCTGCTGGAGGGAGCCGAGGAGCTCTGCGTCGCCCAGACGAGTCGGCTTCTTCCTCGGGTCGCCAGCGATCCCCTTCTTCCCCCGCGACGTGCTGCTGCAACTAAACCGTCACGGGCCTACGTGTGAGCCGCGCGGTGAGCTCCTCCGCCTCCTGCTCCTTCCCGTTAGCCCCTCGCGCACCGTAGCTAGCTGCCGCCGCGTCCGTGCTCTGCTCGCCGCCGACGAGCTCGTGGCCGTCGATGTGGTCCTTGTCACCGCCGCCTGAGGCCATGGTTGAGCTCCTGGTGCTCCCAGGAGCCCAACGAGCCCGCGCCCGAGCCTCCACGTACTCCCCAGCGTCGATCCCATCAAGGTCCCGTGCGCGCGGCCGCCGTAGCTCGTCGCTGGCTCCGATTCCGGCGACCATTTGGTCTGGCGCCGCCACCAAACGACACGGCATCAAACGCCCGCCGGAGATCTCTCCGGAGCCGACACCGACGTGGCTCGGTGGGCCCCGCCCTGGGTCGCTTACCAGTGGGGTCCGGGGAGCCCCGTTGACTGGGTTGACCCAGTCAAAGTGCTAACTACGCAGCTCCAGCCACTGACATGTGGGCCCTCTCCGTTATTTAGTTTAAATAAAACATTTTATAATTAAAACTAATTAGATTAACCTAATCACTCACTGACACCTGGGGCCCACACCCCTAATTAAGCCATTTAGTTAGATTAATTCACTGTTAAGCTAACAGAGACGGACGTGTGGGTCCCACTTGACCCACAGGTCAGGTTTGACCTGGTCAGCCGACCAGTTGACTACTGATGTCAGCATTGCATCATGCTGATGTCATAATTCCCTTTTCTGTTAAATAAATAAATCCAGAAAATACTATTAACTTCAAAAATTCATAATAAATAGACCGTAGCTCAGGTCGAAAAACTTAATACATGAAAGTTGCTCCGAACGACAAGACGAATATGATCGTGTCGTCTGTTTCTGTGTCGGAACCCTCTATGTAGGTGAGCACGCAACTTCGAGGCCGTATCCGGTAGATGAATAGTGCATATACACCGGATAATAAATCCAACTTAAATCCTAAAATGACTTAGACATATCTTTAGGCAACCCTGCACTGCATCCTAGGCATGGCATGCCCTGTGTTGCATTATTGCTGTGTATATATTTGTTTCCTCCCCATCTTCTCTCTCGATAGACCCCGACGTCGACGTAGCTCCCGAGACCGACGTAGCTCCAGAGGCCGACTACGCCCCTGACGACCGGACCCTTGCCACCGAGCTTCTAGGCAAGCACCCCCTTTTGAGCATTCCGATATCGCCTACTCTCTTCTCTCTTATGCTTGCATTAGAAGTTACTGCTGCTGCTGTTGTCCTATTTCTGCTGCATAGCCTGTTTATTGTAACCTGCTATTGTTACCTACCTGCTTATCCTAAACTGTTTAGTATAGGTTGGGTAGAGACCCAGCAGAGACCCCACTTTATCCCGACTGCCCTGCTGGATCATCAGAAGACCCAATCAACGGGATCAAAGACCAGGCCCCGGCACCACACATCCCTTTCCCCTTAGTTGCTCGACACTACTAGGTTACTATTGAGTGCCGAGGGTGATACCTCGTCAGCACTTCTGATGATAACCTTGTAGGTTAGTTATTCGGTCGTGGTCAGCGAGGGTGATTCCTCCTACACCACCCCCGATAACGACACCGTCGCGCAACTCCTCAAGAGTGGACCTCGAGGGTGATTCCTCCTTCGTTCAACTTGATGTTTACGTCAGGTGGGAATCCAACGAGGGTGATTCCTCGGATTCCTTCTTGATATGGTAGTCACACGGATGCCTTTACATTACTGTTGATACTGTTTATTCTGGATAAAGACGGGTCGGCCCTGAGGGGTTGTCGCACGAGATTATGATGAGAGTGATATGGAGTCGGATTGACCTGGAAGGTGCCCGTGAGATAACTACGAGGCGTGGCAGGGCATTCTTAGCCCTTGTTGCAAGTCCTTGAGACGGGGCGACGGGATCACATCTTTCGTGAGTCTTTGCTCGTTTCCGCACTACTAACACACTAACGGTTTGGATATTTGATCCGAGGGGCCTCTGGCCTGATAGCACTAACCATCACGTGGGCATAGTATAGGCGTTATGCGTCGTATACTTCAGTCAGAGCTTAATAGACGTCAGCGACTGAGCGGCGCGCGCTGGGTTGGACTGGTAACGCCCTGCGCTTGTATAAGGGGGGCTAGGTCTGCTCACAGACCGCGTTCGCAACATGCAGGAGCGTCCGGGGCGATGGCCCAAGACCCCTGGATGCCTAGGTTTAGTACGGCGTGCTGACCTCTCTGTTAAGTATTTGGTCGGGTTGCGGTGTATCGTTTGGCCGAGGCCGGGCATGACCCAGTAAAGTGTGTCTAGCCGGAGTTAAGCGAGCGTGGTGGGTAAGTTGGTGCACCCCTGCAGGGAAGAAACAATCTATCGATAGCCTGTCCTACGTTAGCGGACACTCGGAGTTGTATCCCGATCGGTACAACTAGAACTGGACACTTGAGATGATACTGGATAGTATGGCTCTGTGATTGCTTTCTCGCAAGGAGTCGAGGAAGGATCTCTGGGCAAGGTTGATAACATTACTACTACTTTACATTATGCTAATCTGCACTCTCACTACTGGAATCCACTTCTTTGCCGTCCGCTTGCTGACGGCAAATAAGGTCTTTGCCGTCAGCCACAAGAAAACGGACGGCAAAGATGTGGCTGATGGCAAACAAAGTCTTTGCCATCAGCCTGTTCTTTGCCGTCCGCTGGCTGACGGCAAAGAATCTTTGCCGTCCGCTAGCAGACGGCAAAGAGGTGGGTGGGTCCAGTTATTGTTTAACCAACTCAAGCCCACCGGCCCCACCTCTTTGCCGTCCGCAAGCGGACGGCAAAGAAACTTTGCCGACTGTTGGCTGACGGCAAAGAGGAAGGTACGTTAACGGCTGTCCCGCCCCCCTCTCTTCTCTCCACTCTCTCATTCCTCCCCACCCACACCCGTGCCGCCGCCGCCGACCCCGTCTGCCGTAGCCGGCCGCCCCGCCGCCCCGCACCCCTTTCCTGCGCCCCCCGACCTCCACCGCAACCCCCTCCCTACCCCTTTCCACACTTCGCCATCGCCCCCCCCCACGCCCCCCCCCCCTCCCCCTCCTTCGCCATCCAATATAAGTTGTTGGTTGGTAACCCCACACCAAACTCATGCCCCTATGGCCACCATCCTTTCGCAGATAGCCCCTTACCTTCTTGCTTCCTTCCGCCGCCCTACCCTCCTCCGCCTCCGCCCCCTCGCCACCCTCCCTCCACCTGTCTTCCCCAATCCCTCCCTCCTCTTCCACTCTGGGCAGCTGCCCGCAGCCGTCCCCTCCCCGTCGCGTCCCCCCCCGCCCCTGTCGGCGTCGGCCGCCGTCCGGGCCTCTCCCCTCCCCCCTTGTCGCCGCCTCCGTCCTTAGTCGCCTCCTCATCCTTTCTTGTTTTCGCGCCCCCTCCACTAGGTGAGCTCCTCCCCTTTTTTTTGTTTAATTAGTTTCTTTTTGTTTCTTTTAGTTTAGTTTCTGTTTTTAGTTATAGTTTGTTTATTTTTATTTTGTTTAGTTTTTTTAGTTGTTTTTTTAGTTTATTTGATTAGTTTTAGTTTTAGTTTATTTTAATTAGTTTTAGTTTTAGTTATTTCGTTTGTTTTTTTTAGATTAGTTTTAGTTTTATGTTTTAGTTTGAGAAGAAGTAGAAGGACGGAGGGAGGAACAGGGGCGGCGGGTACAAGCAAGACACCACCGAAACCGACTCCGAAGATGGCCACCCGGCGCCTGACGAATAAGCAGAATCAAGAAGAGGAGACGGCGGAGGCGCAGAGAGCCGACGAAGACATACAGAAGACGAACGACAGAAGCCGAAGAAGAAGACAAGGAAAGAAGACCGAAAGAAGAAGAAAAGAAGAAGAAGAAGAAGAAAGAAGAAAGACGAAGAATGGAAGGAGAAGAGAAGAAGAAGAAGAAGAGGAGAGAGGAGAAGAAGAAGAAGAAAGAAGAAAGGAAAAAAGATACCTCGACCCCAGACACCCGACACCCCGACACCTCGGCACGACACCCCACCCGACCCCGACCCCCCTGACACCACCACCCGACCAACCGACCCCCTGACAAACCCACACACCCCGACCCCACCCCTACCCCGCACCCTGACACCACACCCCGACCCCATATATATTTGTGTTGATCGGGTGTATTTTTATTATGTTCATGATTATGATACACTTAAATTATATACATATTATTATGTTCATGTCAGGTATCCAAATTTTTTATGTTGTACTAATTTCGTTTACTTTTTGTCATTGCAGGTGTTGACAGGATGGTGGGTAAGGGTCCAGAGCGCCCCGAGCCTCCTGCGAGCGCTACTAGGAGGGGTGGTTGCATTATTGCAGCACAGCCCCTCCGGAGAGCGGTGCAGGATGGTATGCAGACAGCTGCGGCGGGCACTTCTTCTACGGCTGGGAGAGGTCGGTGGAGGACGAAGAAGGCTGGTAGAGGTGGACGTGGCAGTGGGAGAGGTAGGAAGGCTGCTACGCCTTCCTCGCCGCCACCCTCAGCTGATTCACCCGACCACATGAGTGCTCCGTCTTACGTGGACCCTCGGACTCCGGTCCATGAGCCTCCGGTCGCTGATCCTTCGCCCCACCAGACTCGGGTCGCCGACCCTTCGCCCCCCGTGAGTCCGGTCCTAGAGTCTTCATCCCAGAAGACTCCGGTCACGGGGTCTTCGTCCCAGGTCCCGGAGTCTTCATCCCAGAAGACTCCGATCCCGGAGTCTTCTTCCCACGAGACTCCAGAGGCTAGTGGCTCGGAGGATGGTAGCGAGGACACCTTTTCAGAAGATATCTACAGCGACGACGAGCTGGTTGAGAAGGGCAAGAAGGTCTACAAGCGTGGCTGTACAAAGCTCCCGCCCGTGCTGACGACCCTCGACCAGAGGTGGTTGATTGCGCCTAAAGGGTTGAAGTAAGTGCATTTACTATTTTTTAACCTTTTGCCTTCATGTTCCTTCAAATTAATATCTAATGCGTTGGCCTTGTCATACTGTAGGGGCTGGGTACACCCCCGTGGTTCCCGTAGGCCCAACCAGGTCCTTGGTGTGCTTTGCCAGCATCACTTCCCTGGGTGGGTCACGTTGCCCGGTGAGGGTCAGGTTCCACAGCTAGCACTGACCTGGGAGCTGTATTCGGTTGCCCTGGCCCCGCCGGAGGAGAGGGTCGATGGTGTCTTGTGCGAGACGGTGGCCGACATTGTGTTCCGTCGGTTTTGGGTAATTTCTCCTTTACGGAATTAAAAATCAACAGTACCTAGTGATTGTACTAATCAGTGTTGTCTTGTTTGATTGCAGACCTTCTACAGGGTTTCAGAGGGAGAGCAGGAGGCCGTGTGTATGGTTGTCAAAAACGAGTGCAAGCGCCTACTTCAGAACTTAAGGCACGAGGCTCGGGTGCAGGCCGTTCGAGACTACTAAGCCTCGAAGGGTATTAGGAGGGGCAAGCAGAAGTGTCGCGGCAAGTTTCTGAGTAAGGAGAAGTACATGCAGGTAATTACCTATTCTTCAGGCCTTGAACTTAGTTTTCTTGATTTGATTCGTAGGCGTAGCGCTGAAATTTCTCTTGACTCACTTAGGTGCCCCCAAGATGGTGTGTGGATAAGATGGACAGTTGGGAGGCGTTGGTGGATGGGTGGTGCTCTGCCCAATGGAAAGTCGAACACCCAAGGGCCAAGGATAAGCGCGACCAAATGGAAGGTGTGCCACACCATCATGGGAGCTCCAACCTATTTGAGTACAGGGATAACTGGGTATGTGGTTTGCTACATGATTCATGCAATTCATTCTTCATGCTAGATAGTTCATTTATGACATATTTAGCTCTAAAATGACATAATAACCTTAGATAGCTCTATAAAATGACTTAATATGCTTTAGTCAGTTAAAAAATGGCATAACTACCTTCGATAGCTCAATAACAACCTAAACTAATCTTAGCTAGTTCATTCATTACATAATTAGCTCTAAAATGACATAATAACCTTAGATAGCTCTATAGAATGCCTAAATATGCTATAGTTAGCTCTAAAATGACATAATAACCTTGGATAGCTCAATAATGACATAATTAGCATACTTTGGTCAAAAATGGCATAATAATCTTGGTTACCTCGAAAATGACCTAAACTTAGCTTATTTTCCTCGAAAATGACATAATAACCTTTCTTAGCTCCAAAATGACCTATTTACATAGCAATATCATTCTTCATGCTAGCTTGAGCCCTTAACTAATATTTTGTTCCTCTCTCTCAGGCGCACCACCACAAGAAGCCTGTGCCAGGTCTGTTTGACCTCTATGGCATGGCCCATATGGCCCCGTACAAGAAGGCCAAGCCATTCACGGAGTCTGACCTAGATGATCCAGAGAACTTCACCAACAAGACCTCCCACCACAAGCTTGTGAAGTACAGACACGAGGGGAAGGCGAGGAAAGGGGAGGACTTTAACCCGAGCCAGGATCCTTTTGATACAGAGCTGGTGATGATATCTGGTGGCGGGAGGTCCCATGGCTCTCTAGCCATTGGTGATGGACTGATACGTTGTCCTAAGACTCTCCCGCAGATCAAGAAGCGCCTGAGTAGCTCTGATCCTGAGATAACGCCTCGTGCACGACCCGCGGAGATCGCCATGGCGGTTAGTTATACGGACTCTCTCACCTTTCCTCCATTACATTGTGTGTGCGTCCGTCGATGATTACAATGCTAACGAGGAGTGGTGTGTTGCAGGCTATTGTTGAGAAAGAGAGATTAAAGACGAAGGAGCTTCTGGAGGAGGCAAAAAGGGAGGCACAAAGGGAGGCGGCGGAGAGGGAGAGGGAGATGGAGGAGAAGACGGCTAAGCTGTTGGAGGAGGAGAGGAACCGGAACGACAGCGCTAACCGGGCCCTATACGAGCTCATCGTGGTACATTTCTCGTGCATATTAGCCCAATCATGCACGTAATGTTCGCATTACTATCTAATATGACTGACTCGTGACAATCAAATGTGCAGAGCTTGTGCGAGAAAAACGGTCAGGCCCCTCCGCCGATGACCCTGATTGCTCCGGCGACCACGGTGAGTTTGATTTGAATGGTCATTGCTTACTACTATTCACATTTCAGTTTGCGAACTTACTAACGAGACATTATGGGAAATGATCTTTCGTGCAGCATGGCTCCCGACAAGCATCGACCACTCCTTCTGCCAATGCCGGAACCCCGACCGGTCCTTCACCTCCGTCTGGCACTGGCGCAGCCCCGACCATTCCTACATCTCCGTGATAACGGTATTTTTCTTCTTAATTAGTGTGTTTAGTCCATTTATGAAATAATTTAGCCTATTTAGTCCACAAATGACATAATAAGATGAAGAAAATCAAGGAAGAGGAAGGAAAGAAGGAATAGGAAGAAAAGAAGAAGAAGAAGAAGAAGAAGAAGAAGAAGGAGAAGAAGAAGAAGAAAATTCTTTTTCTTCTTCTTCTTCTTCTTCTTCTTCTAGTCTTCTTCTTCTTTCTTCTTCTTCTTCTTCTTCTTCTTCTTCTTCTTCTTCTTCTTCTTCTTCTTCTTCTTCTTCTTCTTCTAGTTTTCTTCTTCTTCTTCTTCTTCTCCAAAATGAAGTAAGCTCTAAGTTATATCAAAAATGGCATAATATGCTTAGTTCACTCAAAAATGGCACAATTAGCTAGGTTAGCTCCATTTTACCTAAGTATGCTTACTTCTTCTTCTTCTTCTTCATTTTCTTCTTCTTCTTCTGATTCTAGTCTTCTTCTTCTAACTTTCTTGTTTCCATTTTGCAGATTTAATTCACTATATGGAAGCTTGCATGGATGCATGGAGTGCTTGTTTCCCTTATCTTTTTTTCGTTTGTATCGATGAAAAATGTGGAACTTGTTATATGGATGCATGGAACAATGTGTTGGATGAACATTGTGATATGTAATATGTATATATGGATGGAACTATGTTTCTTATGTATATATGTATGTTGTCATGGATGGAGATAGATATGTATATGTATATCTGTGTGTTGGATACTTCATATATGTATATCTGTGTGTGCCTGTGAAAAAAAAAATATATGTATATCTGTGTTTGAAACCCTGTCAAATTAAATGGATTCAAATAAAAACAGGGGATACATAGCCTCTTTGCCTTCTGCTAGCGGACGGCAAAGAGCTTTGCCGTCCGCTAGCAGACGGTAAAGAGGACACGTGGCAGCTACCTGTGAAACCTGGGAACACTGGCTGCCTATTTGGTCACTTTGCCGTCTGCCAGCGGACGGCAAAGATTCAAATCACTTTGCCGTCTGCCAGCGGACGGCATAGCTGGCCACATGGCAGCTTCCCAGTACAGCCTAGCGGAGCTGTTTGCCATCTGTCAGCGGACGGCAAAGAGCTTTGACTCTTTGCCGTCCGCTGGCAGACGACAAAGAGCGCCGTTAACCCCCTAACGGCACTCACGCCACCGCACTGCCGTCTGTTGTCTTTGTCGTCTGCTGGCCTCGGATGGCGGACGGCACAATCCTTTGCCGCCCGTTTCCAGGAAGCGGACGGCAAAGAAGGCCTTTGCTGGCACGTATTCAGTCGGAAAGTTTACCGTCTGCTGGCGGAAGGCAAAGATGTTTGTCGTCCGTGATCCATGCCTTTGCCGTCCGCCATGGCGGACGGCAAAGAAGCTGATTCCAGTAGTGTCTTCTAATGCTGCAAGAATGATGAAGATGCTAAAGATGCTAGTCTTCGATAGGACTAGGCTTTCCCTCTATTCTGGCATTTCTGCAGCCCAGTCCACATATACAGTCCTCCTTTGAAAATGTTGCATATGTAGTGTAGATCCTTGCTTGCTGAGTACTTCGGATGAGTACTCATGTTTGCTTTGCTTTCTTTTTCTCCCCTGATCCAATTGTCGCAACCAGATGACGGAGCCCCCGAGCCAACTGCCCCCGCCGACGGCTACTACTACTACTACCCTCCCGGCGAGTACTACTACGAGGAGCCGACCGACGACTAGGAGTAGGTTCGGAGGGTCCTAGGCAGGAAGCCTACGCCTTTCGATCGTAGTGTTTTATTTTACCCCGCCTTCTTAAAGGCCTATCTGTAACTCTGTTATATCTGTACCCAGATATCTGATGCTTCCGCTGACACTTGTATGCCAACGAGCTATGTATTCGAGCCCTCGAGACCCTGGCTTGTAATATAAATCTTGTATGACTTTATTTATGTTTTAGAGTTGTGTTGTGATATCTTCAAGTGAGTCCTTAGGCTAGATCGTGTGCATTTGCGTGTATGATTAGTGCACGATTAAGCCGGGGTCATCACAAATTTCATCTAGTCACTTTCATCATGTTGGTTTGATTCGTGTTCGCTACTTTGATAATTTGATATGTGGGTGGACCGGTGCTTAGGTGCTGTTCTTACTTGAACAAACCTCCTACTTATGATTAACCCCCTCGCAAGCATCTGCAACTACGAGAAAAGTATTAGGAATAAATTCTAACCATAGCATTAAACTTTTGGATCCAATCGGTCCCGTTCGGAATAGCGCATAAACTAGGGTTTAAACTTCTGTCACTCTCGCAACCCATCATCTAATAACTACTCCACAATGCATTCCCTTAGGCCCAAATATGGTGAAGTGTCATGTAGTCGACGTTCACATGACACCACTAAGGGAATCACAACACACATACTATCAAAATATCGAACACATATCAAGTTCACATGATTACTTGCAACATGATTTCTCCCGTGACCTCAAGAACAAAAGTAACTACTCACAAATGATAATCATGCTCAAGATCAGAGGGGTATTAAATAGCATATTGGATCTGAACATATAATCTTCCACCAAATAAACCATCTAGTAATCAACTACAAGATGTAATCAACACTACTAGTCACCCACAAGCACCAATCTATAGTTCCGGTACAAAGATTGAACACAAGAGACGAACTAGGGTTTGAGAGGAGATGGTGTTGCTGAAGATGTTGATGGAGATTGCCCTCCCCAAGATGGGAGAGTTGTTGGTGATGATGATGACGATGATTTCCCCCTCCGGGAGGGAAGTTCCCCCGGCGGAATCGCTCCGCCGAAGGGCAAAAGTGCTCCTGCCCAAGTTCCGCCTCGAGACGGCGGTGCTCCGTTCCGAAAGTCCTCTCTTGATTTTTTTTAGGTCAAAATGACTTATATACCAGAAGATGTGCACCGGAGGTGGGCCGAGGGGAGCACAACCCACCAGGGCGCGCCTGGGCTCCCTGGCGCGCCCAGGTGGGTTGTGCCCACCTGGTGGGCAGACTCTAGTACTTATTGGCTCCAATATTTCTCATTTATTCCATAAAAAATCCCCGTAAAGTTTCAACTCATTTGGAATTGTGCAGAATAGGTAGCCTGACGTTGCTTTTTTAGGTCCAGATTTCCAGCTGCCGGAATTCTCCCTCTTTGTGTGTACCTTGCATATTATGAGAGAAAAGACATTAGAATTACTCCAAAAAGCATTATTATGCATAAAAACATCATAAATAACAGTAGGAAAACATGATGCGAAATGGACGTATCAACTCCCCCAATCTTAGACCTCGCTTGTCCTCAAGCGAAAACCGAAATCGAAAAACATGTCCACATGCTTAGAGAGAGAGGTGTCGATAAAAACAAAATACGGACATAGAAGCATCATGTAGTTTTATTATAACAGCAACAAAATTTAACATAAAAGTTTTATGATAGAACTTTTATCATAGACTTCTCATGAATAAGTAACAATTCATCACACAATCGAAGTATAAAGCATACACTCGATTAGAAACCAACAAACTATGTTCTTAGTCAACTTTGCAACTACAATTCATCATCTTTTCACGAAGGGTCACGTATCAGAGCATTTAGGCAAGTCCACATACTCAACCATCATATAGTCTTCTATGATTGCTAACACTCACCGCATACACATGAGCAAAACGCTTCAACCAGACACATAGAAAGATAGGGGCTTATAGTTTCGCCTCCCAACGTATTCACCTCAAGGGTGATGTCAACAATAATAACTCATGCTACCCATATTCAACTGGATATATGTGCCTAGATCTTTCCTCACCACATGATGCTTGCCAAAGGAGAAAAATAAAAGGAAAAGAGAGAAGAACTTTGACTCTTACATAAAAGTAAAAGATAGACCCTTCGCAGAGGGAAGCAGAGGTTGCCATGCGCTTATTTGTTTGTATGCTCAACTCCTTAATGCAAAAGAACGTCACGTTATATTGCCCCTTGTGATGGCAACCTTTATTATGCAGTCTGTCGCTTTTATTCTTCACCATCACAAGTTCGTACAACGCTCAATTTTCTCTTACACTAAATGATCTCACACCTTTAGAAGCAATTTTTATTGCCTTATTGCACCGATGACAACTTACTTGAAGGATCTTACTCAATCCATAGGTAGATATGGTGGACTCTCGAAAATAAGGTTTGGGTTTAAGGGTTTTTTGGATGCACAAGTAGTATCTCTACTTAGTGCGGAATTTTTGGCTAGCAAAGATGGGGGCAAGCACCACATGTTGAAGGATCTATGACAATATAACTTCTATGTGAATATGAACAAACATAAATCATTAAGTTGTCTTCTTTGTCCAACGTCCACAATTTTGGCATATAATATTTTGATAGGGGCTCACAATCACAAAATATTTCCATGATAGTGTATTTATATGTGAATCTTCTCTTCCTTTATTAATTCTTTCATGAGTTGCATCATTGACTAATGCTATGTTTGTCAATCTCTAATAAAATTTTCTACTTATACTTTTCCTTATGTGGTGTTATCACCTACCATAGGATTAGCATATGATCTTTTCATTTATTTCCTTTCTCTTTATTGAAACATGAAAGTAAAGAAAACAAAAACTCAAGCTAAACTTTATTATATATCTCGCACACGATTACAAGGATGGATTACTAAGCAAGCTCTCAAAAAGAAAGGATCAAACTAAACTTTTATTCATCTAAAGCAAAAGATAACCATGGATCGAACTAAGAAAAGTAAAGGCAAAAGATAGTGGGGGTGATACGATACCGGGGCACCTCCCCCAAGCTTGGCGGAAGCCAAGGGGAGTGCCCATACCCGATACTCAATTTTCTATTGGTGATGAGGAAGGAGGTGGTGGTGATGATGAAGTAGAAGCGATATTGTCCTCGGGTTTCCATGGCAGGGGCTCACCATTATAAGAGGAGGAGTGAGTCTCACGGGTCCTGCAACTGGCAGCCAAACTCATACCTTTAAACCTTGCCTCATATTCAAAGACTTGGTTTTGGAGGTCGTAGATCTGGCTCTGGAGGAAGTTGATTTGCTCGTTGAAGGAGAAGACGATGTCCTTCATGGACTTGCCCTCCACCTTGAGATCACGGGTGTAGTCCGCGATAATGAGGTGATTGGCATTGAGTCCACGTTCCACCATCTCCTTGCACCGAAAAACGTCCTGCTCCACAGCTGCAAGCCTAGCCTCCATGGATCCAGTCCCCTTGGGGCCTTGCACATCGCGGATGTGGAGCACCCCCTCACGCATCTGGATAGCTTGAGGGTGCTGCATCACCTCCCGACGATATGGGTTGATGATGTTCTCGAAGAACTTGTCCTTGGAGGAGCTTGAAGCGGCCATGGTGGATTAGATCTGTCAGAAAACAGCAAGGAAAAGAAAACAGGAGATTTCTCCGCGATACGGAGGTCAATAGGTTCGGGGGTATATAAAGATTTTTTTATCTTGGGAAACAAGCAAACGGAAGAAAAACGGAGTCCAGAAGGTACCCGAGGTGGGCACAACCCACCTGGGCGCGCCCTGGTGTCTTGTGCCCACCAGGGGTGCCTTCCTGGTTGCTTCTTATTTTCCTAATTCTCTAAATATTCCAAAACTGACAAAAAATATTTTTGCGGATTTTTCGTAGTCTGTTTACTTACCGTATCACGTATCTCCTCTTTTTCATGATTCTGGAGTGTTCCGGAAGGACTCTTTTATGTGTTCTTCCGGTGTCATAGTTTGGATAATATTACTTTCAAAATTAATGGGCGTACCTGAGATATAATGTTTTATTCGTTGCCCATTAACAACCTTCGGGTTAGTACCTTCGGCATTATTTATTTTGATAGCTCCAGACCGATAAACCTCCTCGATAACATAGGGTCCTTCCCATTTGTAGAGGAGTTTTCCTGCAAAGAATCTGAAACAAGTGTTGTACAAAAGAACATATTCTCCAACTTTGAAATCACGCTTTTGGATTCTTTTATCATGCCATCTTTTAACTTTTTCTTTAAATAACTTGGCATTTTCATAAGCTTGGGTTCTCCATTCATCTAATGAGCTAATATCAAATAACCTCTTTTCACCGGCAAGTTTGAAATCATAGTTGAGTTCTTTAATTGCCCAATATGCTTTATGTTCTAACTCAAGAGGCAAATGACAAGCTTTTTCATAAACCATTTATAAGGAGACATACCTATAGGATTTTTATATGCTGTTCTATAAGCCCAAAGTGCATCATCTAATTTCTTAGACCAATTCTTCCGGGACCTATTGATAGTCTTTTGCAAAATTAATTTTATTTCTCTATTGCTAAGTTCAACTTGACCACTAGACTGAGGATGATAGGGTGATGCAATTCTATGGTTAACATCATACTTGGCAAGCAGTTTACGGAAAGCACCATGAATAAAGTGTGAACCACCATCAGTCATTAAATATCTAGGGACTCCAAACCTTGGGAAAATAATTTCCTTAAGCATTTTAATAGAGGTGTTGTGATCAGCACTAATGTTTGGAATAGCTTCTACCCACTTAGTAACATAATCAACAGCAACCAAAATATGAGTATACCCATTAGAGGAAGGAAAAGGTCCCATGAAATCAAATCCCCAAACATCAAATGGTTCAACAGCAAGAGAATAATTCATAGGTATTTCTTGACGCTTACCGATATTACCTATTTTTTGACATTCATCACAAGATAAGACGAACTTACGAGCATCCTTGAAGAGAGTAGGCCAATAAAAACCAGATTGCAATACCTTATGAACAGTTCTGTCTCCCGCATGATGTCCTCCATAACCTTCGGAGTGACATTTCCATAGGATTTGTCCCTGTTCATGCTCAGGTACACAACATCTAATAATACCATCTACTCCTTCTTTATAAAGATGTGGGTCATCCCAAAAGTAATGTCTTAAATCATAGAAGAATTTTTTCTTTTGTTGGTATGTAAAGCTAGGTGGTAAATATTTAGCAACAATGTAATTAGCATAATCAGCATACCAAGGAGTGTTATTAGAAACATTTATTGTAGCTAACTGCTTATCAGGAAAGCTATCATCAATAGGTAGTGGGTCATCAAGGACATTTTCAAGCCTAGACAAGTTATCAGCTATGGGATTCTCTGCTCCTTTTCTATCAGTAACATGCAAATCAAATTCTTATAGCAAGAGAACCCACCTAATGAGTCTAGGTTTAGCATCTTTCTTTTCCATAAGATATTTTATAGCAGCATGATTGGTGTGAACAGTCACTTTAGAATCAACAATGTAGGATCTAAATTTATCACAAGCAAACACAACTGCTAAGAATTCTTTTTCAGTAGTAGCATAATTTCGTTGGGCGCTGTCTAGAGTTTTACTAGCATAATGGATAACATTTAGTTTCTTATCAACTCTTTGTCCTAGAACAGCACCAACAGCATAAGCACTAGCATCACACATAATTTCAAAAGGCAAGTTCCAATCAGGTGGTTGAACAATAGGTGCAGTAATTAAGGCTTTCTTGAGTGTTTCGAAGGCTTCTAAACAATCATTATAAAAAACGAAAGGAGTGTCCTTTTGCAAAAGATTTTCAAGAGGCCTAGAAATTTTAGAAAAGTCTTTGATAAATCTCCTATAGAAACCAGCATGACAAAGGAAACTATGAATACCTTTGATATCTTTAGGACATGACATTTTCTCAATTGCATCGACCTTAGCTTTGTCCACCTGAATACCTCTTTCAGAAATTTTATGGCCCAAAACAATACCTTCATTAACATTAAAGTGGCACTTCTCCCAATTCAAGACAAGATTTGTTTGCTCACATCTCTGCAAAACTCGATCAAGGTTGCTTAAACAATCATCAAAAGACTTCCCATAAACAGAAAAGTCATCCATGAAAACCTA
Organism: Thinopyrum elongatum; assembly: GCA_011799875.1. Taxonomy (NCBI): domain Eukaryota; kingdom Viridiplantae; phylum Streptophyta; class Magnoliopsida; order Poales; family Poaceae; genus Thinopyrum; species Thinopyrum elongatum. Next base: position 597,830,524 of record CM022303.1, on the reverse strand, counting down.
AACAATCTTTTCACAAAAGTCAGAGAATATAGCAGTCATACATCTTTGAAAGGTAGCAGGTGCATTGCATAAACCAAAAGGCATACGTCTATAAGCATAAGTTCCAAATGGACAAGTGAAAGTGGTCTTTTCTTGATCAGGTTGAGAAACAGGTATTTGTGAAAAACCAGAATATCCATCTAGGAAACAAAAATATGTGTGCTTTCACAATCTTTCTAGCATTTGATCAATAAAAGGCAAAGGGTAATGATCTTTTCTAGTTGCTTTGTTTAGTTTTCTAAAATCAATCACCATTCTATAGCCTGTAACAATTCTTTGTGGGATGAGTTTATTTTTATCATTAGGAACAACATTAATTCCTCCCTTCTTAGGGACACAATGAACAGGACTTACCCACCTACTATCAGCTATAGGATAGATTATACCTGCTTCCAGAAGTTTTAATATTTCCGTTCTTACCACTTCTTTCATCTTCGGATTTAACCGACGTTGGTGATCAACAACGGGTTTAGCATCAGGTTCCATATTAATTTTGTGCTGACATAGAGTGGGACTAATGCCCTTAAAATCATCAAGAGTATATCCAATAGCAGCTCGGTGCTTCCTTAGAACTTTCAATAGTCTTTCTTCTTCATGTTCTGAAAGGTTAGCACTAATAATAACATGATATATCTTTTTCTCATCAAGATAAGCATATTTCAAAGTGTCTGGCAATTGTTTTAATTCAAACACAGGATCACCTTTACGTGGAGGAGGACCTCCTAGAGTTTCAATAGGCAAATTGTGGTTAAGCAGAGGACGTTGTTCAAAGAAAATCTCATCTATTTCATTTCTTTCATGCATATGTAAATCATTTTCATGGTCTAGCAGATATTGTTCTAAAGGATCAGTAGGAGGCACAGCAATAGAAGCAAGACCAATTATTTCATCCTTACTAGGCAATTCTTTTTTATGAGGTTTTCTACTAAACTTGGAAAAGTTAAACTCATGAGACTCATCACCAAAACTGACACCGACAGTTTGTTTCTTACAATCTATTTTAGCATTAACGGTGTTCAAGAAAGGTCTACCGAAGATAATGGGACAAAAATCATCTTGTGAGGAACCAAGAACAAGAAAATCAGTAGGGTATTATATTTTCCCACACAAGACTTCAACATCTCTAACAATCCCAATTGGTGATATGGTGTCTCTATTAGCAAGTTTAATAGTAACATCTATGTCTTCTATCTCAGCGGGTGCTATGTCATTCATAATTTCTTGATATAAGGTAATGGGAATAGCACTCATGCTAGCACCTATGTCGCATAAACCATGATAACAGTGATCTCCTATTTTAACTGAGACAACGGGCATGCCAACAACGGGTCTACGAATATCTGACTTATCAGGTTTGACAATTCTAGTAGCTTCATTACAGAAGTAAATAACATGCCCATCTATGTTTTCTTCCAGGAGATCCTTAACCATAGCAACACTGGGTTCTACTTTGATTTGTTCATCAGGTTTAGGTGTTCTAATATAACTTTGTTGACCACAGTTGAAACTTTAGCATGTTCCTTTATCCTAACAGGTAAGGTGGTTTCTCAATATAAGCAGTAGGAACAACTGGATCAACATTATAAATAATAGTTTCCTCTTTAGCTGGTACCGGTTCTTTAATTTCCTTTTTAATAGGTGGGTGATATTTAAACCACTTCTCCTTGGGGAGATCAACATGAGTAGCAAATGATTCACAAAAGGAGGCTACTATCTCAGAGTCAAGTCCATATTTAGTGCTAAACTTTTGAAAAGCATCGGTATTCATAAAACATTTAACACAATCATACTTAAGCTTAACACCTAACTCTTTACCTTCATCGAGTTTCCAATCTTTAGAGTTGCGTTTAATTCTTTCTAAAAGATCCCACCGGAATCCAATGGTCTTCTTCATAAAGGAACCGGTACAAGAAGTATCAAGCATGGATTGATCATCACGAGAAAGCCGAACATAAAATTTTTGAATAATAATTTCTCTTGAGAGCTCATGGTTGGGGCATGAATATAACATTGACTTAAGCCTCCCCCAAGCTAGAGCGATACTTTCTCCTTCACGAGGCCAAAAATTATATATGTAATTCCGGTCACGATGAACTAGATGCATAGGATAATTTTTTTGGTTAAACTCCAATTTCAATCGATTCCAATTCCAAGATCCAATATCATCGCATAGCCTATACCATGCCAATGCCTTTACCTTCAAAGATAAAGGGAAAACCTTCTTCTTAACTTCATCCCCGGGTAAACCTGCAAGCTTAAACAATCCACAAATTTCTTCCACATATATCAAGTGCATATCAGGATGTTCGGTTCCATCTCCTGCATAAGGATTAGCTACCAGTTGTTCTATCATACCCAAAGGAATTTCATATTCAATATTTTCAGTAGGTGTAGTAGGTTGAGGGGTAACTAATTGTGGTTCCGGTCGAGGTGAAGATACCCCGAACAAACCCCTCAAAGGATTGTTTTCCATAGTAACAAGTGGCAATAAATTTCAGCACGTAGTAATAATTTTTCCTTACCAATTTCCACTTACCAAAAGCGCTTCACTCCCCAGCAACGGCGCCAGAAAATAGCCTTGATGACCCACAAGTATATGGGATCAATTGTAGCCTTTTCGATAAGTAAGAGTGTCGAACCCAACGAGGAGCAGAAAGAAATGACAAGCAGTTTTCAGCAAGGTAATGTCTGCAAGTACTGAAATTGTAAGTAGCAGAGTAGTTTGATAGCCAGATAATTTGTAACGAGCAAGTAACAATAGTAATAACAAAAGTGCAGCAAGGTAGACCAATCCTTTTGAGGCAAAGGAGAGGCCAAAACGGTCTCTTATAATAAGCAAAGCGTTCTTGAGGGTACACGGGAATTTCATCTAGTCACTTTCATCATGTTGGTTTGATTCGTGTTCGCTACTTTGATAATTTGATATGTGGGTGGACCGGTGCTTAGGTGCTGTTCTTACTTGAACAAACCTCCTACTTATGATTAACCCCCTCGCAAGCATCCGCAACTACGAGAAAAGTATTAAGAATAAATTCTAACCATAGCATTAAACTTTTGGATCCAATCGGTCACTTACGGAATAGCGCATAAACTAGGGTTTAAGCTTCTGTCACTCTCGCAACCCATCATCTAATAACTACTCCACAATGAATTCCCTTAGGCCCAAATATGGTGAAGTGTCATGTAGTCGACGTTCACATGACACCACTAAGGGAATCACAACACACATACTATCAAAATATCGAACACATATCAAGTTCACATGATTACTTGCAACATGATTTCTCCCGTGACCTCAAGAACAAAAGTAACTACTCACAAATGATAATCATGCTCAAGATCAGAGGGGTATTAAATAGCATATTGGATCTGAACATATAATCTTCCACCAAATAAACCATCTAGTAATCAACTACAAGATGTAATCAACACTACTAGTCACCCACAAGCACCAATCTATAGTTCCGGTACAAAGATTGAATACAAGAGATGAACTAGGGTTTGAGAGGAGATGGTGCTGTTGAAGATGTTGATGGAGATTGCCCTCCCCAAGATGGAATAATTATTGGCGATGATGATGACGATGATTTCCCCCTCCGGGAGGGAAGTTCCCCCGAGGAATCGCTCCGCCGGAGGGCAAAAGTGCTCCTGCCCAAGTTCCGCCTCGAGACGGCGGCGCTCCGTCCCGAAAGTCCTCTCTTGATTTTTTTTCTAGGTCAAAATGACTTATATACCAGAAGATGGGCACCGGAGGTGGGCCGAGGGGAGCACAACCCACCAGGGCGCGCCTGGGCTCCCTACGCACCCAGGTGGGTTGTGCCCACCTGGTGGGCCCACTCTGGTACTTATTGGCTTCAATATTTCTCATTTATTCCATAAAAAATTCCTGCAAAGTTACAGCTCATTTGGAGTTGTGCAGAATAGGTAGCCTGACATAGCTTTTTCAGGTCCAGATTTCCAGCTGCCGGAATTGTCCCTCTTTTGTGTACCTTGCATATTATGAGAGAAAAGACATTAGAATTACTTCAAAAAGCATTATTATGCATAAAAATATCATAAATAACAGTAGGAAAACATGATGCAAAATGGACGTATCATTTTGCTACCGCACCCCTCCTACACATATCCGGCCATCGCGGCCTCTCCAGGGGAAACCCTTGATCTTAGGATCGGACCATGGCGGCACTTTGGTGTCATTTTCCCTCTTGGGGGCTTCGTCTCGGAGCTCGGCATCGGCAAGAGGGACCGGTGGTTTGCAGCGGTTGTGGTGTCCAGACTTCTGTGGCAATGATGATGGTGGGAACGATGACGGCGACGCGGCAATGATTGCGGTAGTCGGCTCTTCTTCGGCGTGTTCGTGGTATTGCCTCGGTTTTTTTGTTTCTGTGAAGTCGAAGCTACGGCGGCGGGGACCTGTGGTATATGATGACTGGCTGCAGGTGGCCCGTTCGGTGATCTTCCGCGGCGCCAGCCATGCCTGGTTTTGTCCTTCAGAGTTTTCCGTCGGAGTCGGAGCTGCGCTGTCTGGCTGCAGGTATCTGAGTTTTGGCGCAGATCTTCATGCAGCTTCACGCGTCCGCTACAATGTGGGTTGAGTTGACGATCGCCTACGGCGAAGTCGGAGTTGTTTGCTCAGAGTGTAGGGATGGCGATGACGCCTCTAGGGGAGGAGTGATGACGATGACGCCTGCGTGCTGTCTCGCTGAGGCCCTCTTTGGAGTGGTGTGCATGGGGTTTCTTATGTGTGCCTCTCAGCGGTTGTGATGGTTTACGCCCGGTTCTTCATAATTAACTGGGAAATTTGGTTTTCGCTCGGTTTTTCCTAATTAACTGAGCTATTCTTTTCTTCTTAATGAATGCAGGATAGCTGCCATTTCGAAAAAAAATAATACATGCAACTCGAACGAGATCTGGTGTTTCCAGTGGCGAACGGGTGAGTAACACAGAAGGGCCTGTCTTTGGGAGGGGAGCAACAACTGGAAACGGCTGCTAATACTCCGTAGTGTATGAATAGGCCTGACTAAATCCTTGTATAGATTCCTCTATTTCTATATAAAAGGAAATATGACCAAGAGCGGTTCGAATGTATATAGAATATTTTTTTTTCTATTTTTCATTATTAGATAGTGCACATAAATCTCATGATAAGTCCACAAGGATTCGTATTGCACTTCAATTGGAACTTCTCATGACCCAATGACGCGTTGTTCTAGGTTCCATTGTAGCTAGAAGGGACTATCTAAACTTTAAGAAGACGATCGCTTGCAGTTGGGGTCGAGCTCGGGAGACCGATCCAGCTAAGGATCAAGAACCATACCTCACGTGCATAGGAGTAGCGGAATAGGTGATGTTCTACCGTCTCGTCATGATCAAGACATAGCGGGCAGGAAGCTTGATTAGGGAGTCCTCGTTTTTGGCAACAAGCCACAGCACAACTCTTGTTTAACAAATGTGTCTCTTGTGTGAAAGAAGGGCCCTGTTTTTATGATGTCTGCGTGCATATGCTTGCCTTTGAGAACACCATTCTTTGTATTCAATCTCCATCAAAATAAATCCGTCCCTTGTGTTAGGTTGACCGACAATAGCCTACACACTAAATAGAGCCAATAGATCCATTTATCACCAATCAAAGCCCTCATGAAACTGAATGGTTGACAGTCCTGCCATAACGTTTTGTATAGCCTGATCTCAATTCCTCTCTACTTACTCCCGCAGCCCTACACTCTCGTACCCATTTCCATCCTTTATATAGAAGCGTTTTTTCAAGCTCCGTTGCCTCCTCTCGATCATATGCAAGCCCCACTTGATAATTCGTTTCTTCTAGCTCATGGGCTAGTCACTCAGGTTGGGTGATCGATTAATCGGCATGGGAGGTACTGGGACACGCAAGTAAGGTGAAGTTCGGTCGATCAGTTTGTGGCACCACACATCTGCGCCTCAGCTTTACCGTGGCATGGTAAGCGAGCGCAGAGGACGAACTGCTCCTGCAAATCATGCGTGCAAAAGCTACCCGTGAGCACCCAACTAGGCCCGGGCCGTCTATCCTTGCAGCCACGGCCGAGTGTAGTTGTGTATTTTGTCACCCTGATTTTACATGTACTTGCACCTGCAATTTTTGTAAACGTATTGTTTTTTCCGCACGACCAAGAGATAGCCACCGAAAATCGCTATTTTTTTAAAATAATACACTTTTTTAGTAAATATAAGAAATATTACGCCGTTTAAGTTTATTTCAAAAATAATATGGCGTCGGCGACTGGTAAGCCGAGTAAAGCCCAATCGGCCACCCCGTGCATGCAGTCGGCCTCCGCGAAGCCGATAAGTGCATGAGCTGATTTGCTAGCTAGCTTTCTGTGCGTGTGTGCATGCAGCTGATGTACTAATCGATCTAGCTAGTTTTCTGTGTGTGTGTGCATGCAGCTGTTGTATACTAATCGATGAGAGGGCTAGCTTTTACATTAGCAATACGTTTCGCCGTATACGCTCGACCGGCCGGAAAGTACTCGGCTGTAGCCTGTACGTGCGTAGTCGTCCGAAAGTACTCGACGGCTGCGGCGTCAAGGTCGGGCCTGTGCCAATTGAGTACTTTCCGACGACGGCGACGAACGACGACAACGAACAAAGCGAAGCTGACTCGTTATCGACCACCCGCAAGTGTAAAAGCTAGCCCTCGAGATTGCAATCTTTCTCTGGACGTGAACTAGTACTTACTAGTACTTCTGGTCGGAACAATCTTCACGAGACACGTACGTAAACAACCTCTGGTCGATCGTTGCTTTCCGGCCGGTGGAGCGTATACGGCGAAACGTGCACGTATACCACAAGCACCCTAGCAGGCTGGTGGATCGATTGGGCAGAGGCTAGCTAGCTAGTTTATCAAACGAGATTAGCACAACTCAGGCAAACGTACGTTGCATGGCCATGCACCTATCGGCTTCCCGTAAGCCGATTAGTCAGTCCCACTCGCCTCCTAGTCGGGCTCTCCCAATCGGCTACCCCGTGGCCGACTGGCGCCAACGCCGTATTATTTGTGTAATTTCTTAAAACCATGTATTATTTTTCAAATTTTATAAAAAAATGTATTATTTAAAAAAAATTAGCCCGAAAATCTAGGTGAAATCTTGTGGAATAAGGATTCTGGTTGGCAGGAACACTGTCTCTTCCCAGAACAGTCGCACGTGCAACGGTGTTTTGGAAGTTGATTACTCCCTTCGTCCTATAATGTAAGATGTTTTTTAACACTGCACTAGTATAAAAAAACGTCTTATATTATGGGACGGAGGGAGTACTTGATTGGTCAGAGAAATGACCACACAACTATGAACCAGACTCTTATGAGACTACGTGGAACACATTGTGTTTTTAGTTTCTTTCTCAGACTCAGGTCCAGCAAAATCGTGCCATGCGCGTCCCTGTTGATCAACCACCAATGCAACCATTGATATGTGGACGTGGCTAACGTCCCACACGAAGAGTTGTTTGGGAAACAAAAATCCGAGTTGTGCAGGAGATAGACCGCCTGGGAGGCGATCGACATCACGAACGCAATGTGGACGCGATGTTGCTCCATCCTGTCCGCAGGGAGTTGACTATCTTTCCGCTTGTTCTTTTTTCTGGCCGCGTCCGCGGAAATTTCCTGATATACCATTATGAATATTCACAAGAGCAGCATTACTAAGTCAGTAGTGGAACGGCAGAAAGGAGTTTGATTTGGCAAGTACTCAAACGTTTTCCTAGAATGGACACCAGATTTTGGCTTGCACAAAACCATTTTAAATTAACTGATATGAAAAGTGTTTTGCAATGTCATCGAAACGAACAACTTCACTTTTTGTGTCATCTCCATCCAAGGTCATATGTGACTTCTACTCTGCACAATAAAGATTTGCATATGGCCGGATTGTCTAGCCCAATCGCGCAAACAACGGTAGCTAGACAGAGAAAGCCCGAACAATGGCCAGACTGTCATGTATATCTCTGGACAAACCAAAGAAGCCCGGACAAATGGTCGGCCTATCGAGGACTTGTCCGGCCTCACACTATCTAGTTGGATCAGGTACAACGTGAGATTAGGGTTATCAATTTTTAAGTTCGGCGACATGCTTATAATTGAAATGGAGGAATAAGACAAGAGGCTTTACATATCAAAGCAGTGATCATGGGCATCTAATTCATCTGCTAGTCTTGCCGATGGACCCACTTCTAGATTGTGATCCAAAAATTAGGTTAGTCTCAATTGGATATATTGGTAAAGAAAGCGACTTATAAGAGAAAAAAATATTTTGTTTGGCTGAAAATTCAACATATTTTCTCATATTTTTTCTATGTTTATGTTAAGGCCTTTGAGATTGGCATCTAGTTTCGCCCTGGACCCCCGAAATCTCAGGACCGGCCCTAGATACTCTGCTTCCTCGCCAGCCAAGGTAGGGCTGATGCATGTTTGGTTACCACGCATAAGGGGATTCGGGGGAACTTCTCCAGGTTGGCTCGTCTTTCGTAAGCTGCAGCTATCACCAACAATGGAATAGTGCTACTATTGGTTGCTGATCTGCCGTGCGTGTCCCTGGGAACATACGAGGTTTCTCGGTTCCATTTGGATACGCCAGCGGCGTCGTTGTCGGAAGAGTGATTTTTTTTTTTGATAAAGGGCGATTTTATTATCTCAGAATGTGTCGGAAGGCTGAATGAATCAAGGTGCTGTCTGAACAGATGTCGCACGAGTGAACCTAGTGCCGGTGTTGGAAAGTTCCTTGCCATGGTTAAGTATCTGTCGTTCTGTCCATTGTAGACTTAGTCGGCACGATCTGGCAAGTAACCTGGAAGAACTTGAGTTCGTCCGACATTGACAAATTACAGAAAGGAAGAATAGTGGAGGACTAATCCGTTCCTGTATGAAAAAAAGCAAATGTTCGTGTTCGTGTTTTCGTGACTTGCCCCCGCTGCGCGGAGAGTGAACTGCATGCGCATGCTTGGCAGCCCTGCGCGCAAAAGCCTGCAATAGCCTTGCTTTCCTTGCCGTCGCGTGTGACTGCAAGCACGAGCGTAGCGATGTATCTTGTTGCGATGATGTACAAATTGTTGCCAAGTACTGAAGTGAAATTCCGTGGAATATCCCGTAATGATTTGGTTTCACAGGAAAGTATTGTCTTGTCCCCCGAATTATCGCATGTACGACCATGGTTTGGAACTTCTTTACGTGATGGTCAGAGGTAAGACACTATGTATATGTAGTACAGAATACAGATATATCTAGACACGTTTTTGTGTTAGATACATCTGTATCTATATCTAGATAAATTTAAGATAAGTAAATATAAGATGGAGGTAATACATTTAGGAAACTAGGCACTTGAGAGAGTATGTGAAGTGTATTCAATTGTTTTCCTTTCTCGTTCTCAGTGCCAATCCAACATGACATGTGCATCCGGACTCATCAATCACCAATACAACCTGGTTTCGGAACGTCCCGTGGCCAACTTGGTACTACTACCTTCCTCCTTATCTATTGGTCTCTTTTGTAATTTGTGTTAAATTTTGATTAAAGATTTAACTGACAAAATGTTAATGCATGTCAACAAAAATTATATTGTTGGATTCGTATTTGAACATAGTTTTCAATAATATAATTTTTTGTGACATGCATGAACATTTTGTTAGTTAAATTTATGATCAAAATTTGGCACAGAATACAATGAGGACCAATAAATCAGGACGGAGGTAGTACCTGTTATAGACCTCAAGGGGCGACATCATGAACACGTTCTGGGCAATGCTCCGGTGTGGCGTCGAGGGGGCAGTCATCTTGCCACTCATTGTTCCTTCTAGTCTCCATTCTCATAAAGTTCACGAATGCACCAATATGTTCCTAGAATGCTCGCCTAGAAATACTTCGAATTAAAAGGTTAAATGTGGTCACAAACCCATGAATTGAAATGTTCATGCTTCTAAATAATAATTCAAACACGATGGGAAGCATTTGTAAATTGGTTCATCCCAACAATATTCAACACTCTAGTGCAACAATGGTCGCCCGCACCTTATATCACAAGAGGTTTTATCTGTGGGAGATTCTCGAGCGGTTTAGGTCACTTGAGCCTAGCGCACGGCAGCCATCCCTAGTTGCATACATCGGTGGATCTCAGGCTACAAACGATGGGCGATGGCTTGCTGCAAATGATGGCCTAGCTGGGACTTTTATGGTGGGGTGTCTAAGTGGGTTGTCGGGCATCTAGCAGCATGATGGGTCTTCTGGATGAGCGTGGGTTGTGGAGGCGGCTTAGTGGGCAACACCTACATTGGTTTTCTGCTCTTAGCAAACCTATCATCTAATTCCGGCAACAGTGACCCTAAAGCTTTCTCATGTGAGACCAGCTAGAGCTTTAATTTTGCAGTCTTGTCATGTGCGAAATGACATAACGCTCTATGCGAGCAGAGGTCGACCGATAAAGATGGTGGATCATGATGGAAAGTTCTGGATGGTAGAGATGCTGGATGTCGGTGGTCTAATCCGTGTTGAATATGCATTTTCTTGACGAAAACTCATGTGCAACTTTCATTGGCTTGATCTATTAGGCTTTGCATATATGTGTCTCATTCTTGTTGCAAGTGGTTCTTTAAAGCTCCACTTTGGGGTATATACCAAAAATCTTATCAGTGTTAGTTGAACTCACCAACAATGGTGATCGACTGGTGATCCTTCCTGGAAGATGTGATCTCTGTGTACCATGTTGTCTATTGCATCACATTGTTGGGCAAGGAATTTTGATCCATGTTGATAGGAATACATGGTAAAAAATTTCTTTTAGGAGTTGTCCTTTCTCTAAAAAATCCATCCGCATTTTTTTAGTCCAAACTGGTAAAGAAATTAGCATGCATGGCTTCTTTCGCTCAAATAATTCTTCTCTATCTATAGTTCATGACCTATTAGAAATAGAAGATGCTCTGGTGCACTCCTTACCGACAGAAAAAGATTGCAGTCAAGCTGATAATAAATTCTTGGTAATACATTACGTTTAAGTAGATAGGTAATCTCCATGTCCCTGAAAAAAATACTTTAATATCCATTAATGTCTAATTTTGAAAGAAAAATACAATTGCACTTATGTGATTATTTGGTCAAAATATCTAAAGTTATATCATTCACTCTTTCCTTTATCTCTTACCTGCTATCATGCCTATTCTCTCTTCTTTACACCCACTTTTAGTTTAATTCTCTTCAACGACCCGCGGCTATAGTCTTCACACAACGACCCTCCTCTCATCTCTCTCTCTCGCTCTCTCTCTCTCTCTCTCTCTCTCTCTCTCTCTCTCTCTCTCTCTCTCTCTCTACTATATAGCTACTTTGTTATAAGCTTGGTACTTCAGATATAACCAACATTTGCCTATAGGTGTGCACCCAGTCGGGTCCAATACTATATGGAATGATGTGATATGTTTGTTGCTTCGTCCATTTGCCTCTATACACATTAGTTTTACAACTCGGATTGGGAGGTAACAGAATGCACAAAGGTTGTGGAAGTAGGTTTTTTCAAGATCCAATCCAAGTAATTAGTTGCTTCCGCGTTAATGATTTGATTGTTCATACATGATTAGTTGGCACTTTGATATCTACATCGATATCCAATTTGTATGATGTATACATTAGTCATCACCAAAGAGGATGCACATTAATTATATGACGTTTCTAACATCTAGTGGAAACGGTTTTTTCGAGATTTAATCCAAGTAATCATTCGCTTCCATGTTAATGCTATGATGGCCAATACATGATTAGTTGACACTTTGATATGTGTATCCGTATCTGATTTGTATGGTGCATCCAGAAGTCATCACCAAAGCGGATGCACATGAATTATATGACATTACTAACATATCATTTTAGGCCTCATATTAATATTAATGTACTTACACATGTCCGATGAAACAAAATTTCATGATGCAGTGTGTGTGGGATTTTAATCCTTACCTCATATTTTGTGTGAGAAGCGCAAACTAAAGTCTGCTCTACCAATCATTTTAGGGTTCTTTTCATTTAAACTTATTTTATAAGAACTAACACATATGCCCGTGCGTTGTAGCAGGAGAAAAAATAGTATGCATTTAAAGTTAGTGGGGATTATATGTGCAAGCAACACCCTGCGTGCACGTGAAAAATGAACATTTAGCTTCCCGGTTTCGCCGGGTTTGAAGTAATCAATCTGCTATTTTTCCATTTATTGATCGAGGGCATTTAAGAGTTTTGTTACGTCATCGTACACCAGAGAAGGCCCATGAATTATTCAATCTACTTTTCCTTTTAATCGAGAAGATTTTAAGGTATGAAGTTTCTGAAAATTTTAGGAAACACAAACCATTTTTTAAATCATGAACAGTTTTTTTTTGAAAATTATGTACACTTTCAGAAAATGCGAACAAAATTTGAATCAGGGTCATCTTTTAAAATTGATAAACATTTTTTGAAAACACCAACTATTTTTTATAAAAACATGAACATTACTTGAATTTGTGAGCATTTTTTTAGAACGGGAACATGTGTTAAAATTGCATAACATTTTTCGAAAATGTTCATCTTTTAACAATATGTTGAATAGTGAAATTTTCACTAAAACAAGAATATTTTTTGAATATGGAAGATTTTTTAAAATGTCAATTTCTTTTTAGAAATCTCGAACAATTTTGAAAAATAATAAAAGTTTTTGAAACAATGTGAAACTTTTTTGAAGTTCCGAATATTTGATTTTTTTTGGGAAACAAAATTTGGGAATTCTGAACATTTTCTATAATTTGATTTTTTTTTAATTCTCAATGTTTTTTGAGAATTTTGAATTTATGAAATAAATTCTATAAGAAAAATAAATTGGAAAGTGATAGGGGAAGGAGAATAAAAATAGAAGTAAAATAAAGAAACAAAGAAAAATGGGCCAACCAATTATTTGTTGTCCTTTTCGAAAGTCCCACTATTCCTCGCCTTTTGTGGAAAATAGAATTTTCCCAACTGCATGGGCAGAAAAATAAGTCTGCTAGCTTAGCCGGGCCACAACCCGCGGCCCATGTACGAAATTCTGGAAAAGACTTTTTTTCTAGCAGACGAACACATAAGAATTTAGTACCACCTCGAATAGAAAAAAATTCTTTTCGGTGATGAACGGATGAAAAAATTGGAGAAATGCACCTTGCTTTATTAATAGGTATAGGTATAGATTTCAGTAAAACAAGAAACTTTTTTGAATTTTGAACATTTTAAAATGTAACTATTTTTTTGAAAATCTTAAACAAATTTGGAAAATAATATAATATTTTGAATTTTGAACAACTTTTGGAACGATGAAAATAAAATAAAATTCTGAAAGTAATAATTTAAAACAGTGTTTGTTTCGAAATTCTGAAAAGTTTTCGAAAATGTGACCAAAATTGAAAAGCGAAATGTAAAATAAATTTCCAAAGGAAAAAAACAAGAAAGAAAAAGGGAAATAGAAACTACAGAAAAAAAGATAAAATGGGTCGGCCTAGTCCTGGCTTTCATATGCGAAGCCCACTATATGCCGCACCGTGCAGCAAATAGGATTTTCCCCACTATGCGGGCAGTAAATTAAGTGGGCCGGCTTCGCTGGGCCAGAGGGCGTGTGGCTCATATACGAAATTCTGGACAAATTATTATTCTTTTCTAACAGACGGACGCACGATGCTCAAACAAAAAACAGACGGACGTAGAAAGTTAGTACCACCTCGAATAAAAGAAAAATCTTTTCGGCGGTGAACGGAGCAAAACTCGTAGAAATGCACCTTGCTTTATTAGTAGGTATAGATTTTGTCCAATATTCATATGATCTTTAATTTTTCCCATAGACATTGTCTCTATTCTAAAAAGAACTATGGAGTTGTTGAATCCACATGAATTTGGTGAAAATATAGACATATTTGAACCTCATAGAGAAATCTTGTACCTTTCATAAGGCTTATCTTCCTGAGTCCTAAGAAGCTTCAAAAAGTTTGTATTGCAATGTTTTTGTTCCATGTAGGATTCAACAAATTATCAAAATCAAACATTTTCCTTATTTTTTTGCATTTAGAATATGCCTTCTTTTCTAAGTAGATAATTAAGTTAACTGGGAAACATCCTTATCGGCTAACATCTATTCTAGTGGAGAAAGTGTGTGGTGATCAGATTGCCTGATACATTGGGGTGGGCATGGACGGCCAAAAAGATGGTTGCTTTCACAACTTCTACCTTTTTAAGGAAATGCATTATATTTCCTCAAACTAATTCCATGTTCTTGCATAGGTCCTGAATAGTTCTAAAAATATTTGGGTCTCAAAAGTTTGCAATTGACCCATGCTAGGCTAAGAATAGGTGATTGAACTATTATGATTTGGACCAACCATGAGTCTCTAACTACACTCCGGGGATCTAATAACATGATCTTCAAAATTTATTCGCCTGCATATGACACCTTGCAAATAGTTTGACGATCTACAATACACTTACGACAAGTCTATTGACTTTGACATCCTCGCATTCACACTGCTGTAATTTTATTGGCGGAAAATGCAAAGGATTGACTCACTCATTTCCTTCCATGTGCTCAAATCTTGATTAATCTTGGCAATTTAAGGCTAAAATACACATACCGTATTAATTTACACTACCTCCCTTTCTTCCACGCATTTGTGTATTCTTTTTCTATTGTTGCTCCCTCGAACTAGTGTTGGTTGATTAGTTGCTCTTCATTTCCTCCTAAAAAATATGTTCTTAACTTTCACCTTTTTGCGGTCACCAGGTTGATGACTAGGTAGTTGGATTGGAATGGGATGTACTGGTAGATAGGTATGCGGCGAGATAGGTATGGTTCGTTTATAGTTATTCGTAGTCCACCTGGGCGATACCCAGTAGATACATATGGATCTGACGATGATATAGTCAAATGTGATATATGAGTTGTGTTACGTGGAACTGCCTATGGATGGTTATGTTTGGGATTTGTCTTCAATATGGCTGGTGTACTTGTGCTCTGGAGAAAATTTGAACTTATGCACTTGTATAAAATGTTTAAAACAATATGCAAAAAAAGAAGAGCGGAAAGTTGTCTTGGTATTGTACGAAATACCTCTCATCTATTTTTCGAACCTTGAACCATAGCTTTATTTTAGATATTTGCATTAATATAAAGGATAATATGTACATAGAGAGGGAGGAAGAGAAAAGAAAAAATAAAGCATCCTAACCACACTATCCAATAAGAGTTGTGGGTAAAATAATGATCATAATGAAATTAATCTGAAAGCACCAACATCAAAGCTGGCTATCAATCCAGGCGTAGAGGCCAACTAATTTATTTCCTTCACTTTGTGCCCAAGTTGAGTAAGATCTTGCTTCAGAAGATATTTACAAGAGTCAAGTCCCTTAACTTCATTTCTGAAGATTTACCAATTTTTTTACTTCCATATATTCCAGTAGCCCAAAGTGATAATTTTGAATGCAATGTTCCTAGGTATGTTTTGGTGAGCCAACAAAATCACATCATATAAGGAAATCCCTTTGTTTAATTGACAATGATGGAGAGTAGGAAGACTGAGAATAGGTGCAGTCCCAGAGGAGATATGGAGCCGTTTCTTCTGCCTTTTTTTTGTACAAAACACAATCACAGTAATCCAAGTACAATGATTTTCTTTGTAGTAGATTTCTGGTGTTAACTCTTTGATGAAGAAAAAGGCAAAAAAAATTGTATCTATGTCTATTAGCACATTTTCATGACCATTTAAACATAAACGTGAGCCTCTTGATTTCCCTTCATCCAATTGCAATTTTTATATCTAAGTATATGTTGCATATCCATTGGTAAGTCCAAGTATTATTGTCTTGGGAGGTACCATTTTGCTTGATAAGTTTTGGTGAGCCAAAAAAATTACCTCTCTAATTATGGAAAAACAAATTAACAAATAGCAATCACCATGACTAGTGGGTCCTAAAGCGAAGTGCACCTCATGTCATTGTATAAAGATGCAATAATCTAATGACAACCTTAGTTTTCTATGAAGTTCATCATATACCAAAGTTAGAAAAATATATGAGTAGCTGCAGTTCCAGAGGAGATATGGAGCCATTTCTTCTGCCTTTTTTTGTACAAAACACAATCAGAGTAATCCAAGTACAATGATTTTCTTTGTAGTAGATTTCTGGTGTTAACTCTTTGATGAAGAAAAAGGCAAGAAAACTGTATCTATGTCTATTAGCACATTTTCATGACCATTTAAACATAATGTGAGCCTCTTGATCTCCCTTCATACAATTGCAATTTTTATATCTAAGTATATGGTGCATATCCATTGGTAAGTCCAAGTATTATTGTCTTTGGAGGTACCATTTTGCTTGATATGTTTTGGTGAGCCAAAAAAATTACCTCTCTAATTATGTGATTTTTTTTAAGAAATATCAATCACCATGACTAGTGGGTCCTAGTGAATTGCAACTCATGTCATTGTATAAAGATGCAATAATCTAATGACAGCCTTAGTTTTCTATGAAGTTCATCATATGCCGAAGTTAGAAAAATATATGTTTATACACTATTACAAAATGATAGAATATACCGCAGTTAGTCCATATAGAAATATCAGCCAGGTGATCCCTTGCCCATTTTCACGTGTCCATGCATGTGTCATCGCTTGAGAGTGATGTCATGCCATTTTAAAAGTTAGTATATACCTGATGGTGATATTCCATATATCCGTATCCACTCATCTCTATTTACTCACATAGGTCTACTATTCCTCCCTATGTTGAAGTTCTAACTAACCCTCTTCACAATCTTCTCGACATCTCCATATTGTACTGCAAGCTCTTTGTCTAGCTTCATTTCCTCTTCACAATCATACACCACATTGCTTTACCTTCATTTTTGTAAATTCATTGGCCTAAATATACGTATGCTCCGTCAGAGTGAGTCAAGTGGTGCTCAATAGCCACATCATCTTTTGTGCTATTCGTGAACTTTTCCTCTATTTCGGTGCAAGTGGTGCTCCAATGCTTTCTCATATGGGGTCGGGCGAACTTTGATTTTCTAGACACCCAAGTGAAGATAGACACAAGCACTACCAGCAAGCAGCAGATAGTATATATGGTAAATGATGTCCCAGATGATGGATGGTGGATACATTTTCATCATGAAAAGTTATGTTGTGGCATTAATTAGCTATATCGGTAGCCTCAACATACGTGTGACATGTTTTTGTTGAAAGTATTGGTTTGAATCTCCACACAAAGCATAATTCAAAATGATACCTTTGTTGATTGTAAACGCCAACAACGCTGCACATGTGGTGATCCCTTCTAGAAGGCATGTCCTTGTATGCCCTGTTTTTCGATAGTTCATGTGAGATTGTGTGGGGAATGATCCTTGTTGATAGGGATGTAATACATGGTAGGGAACACGACCGTCGTGAGGCAAATTGCAATCAAAGATGATGACCTTGGGATTTGTTTATCTTTTGCAAAGAGATTTATTCATCCTTCATATCTGGTATAGTTGGAACATTTATACTTTTGTGTATTTGTGGCTAGCCTAGGAGGCTTGACTGTACCTCCAGTCCAAGCTAAAAGAATTTGTTTTAGCTTTGTGCTAAAAAAATATACACGTGAAGTTCTGTGATTCACTATGTTATTTACTCTTGGTTTTATATCATATCTGTTATCTTCTATTATACTCACTTTTATTCTGCAACTATTATAGCTCTAGTCTTGATACATGGACCCTCTTTTTAGACTACTTATTTCGCTCCTCCCTTTGTACTGGCAAATGCTATAACTAATTTCTTGCGTGTTTAGATAATGCATATGTGCACACCAATAGACTAGTGATACGTCTCCAACGTATCTATAATTTTTTATTGTTCCATGCTATTATATTATCTATTTTGGATGTTTTATATCCATTAATATGCTATTTTATATTATTTTTGGGACTAACTTATTAACCTAGAGCCCAGTGCCAGTTTCTGTTTTTTCCTTGTTTTTGAGTTTTACAGAAAAGGAATATCAAACGGAGTCCAAACGGAATAAAACTTTACGATGATTTTTCTTGGACCAGAAGACATCCACAGAGCTTGGAGAGGGGGCCAGAAGAGTCCCGAGGGACCCACAAGACCTCATGCCGCGCCCTAGGTGGGCGCCTCCCTGGCTTATGGGCCCCTCAGGAGTCCTCCAACCCTAATTCTTGCGCTATAAATTTCCAAATATTCCCAAACCAACAGAAGCGTCCACCAAAATACTTTTCCGCCGCCGCAAGCCTCTGTTCCCATGAGATATCATCTTGGGGCCTTTTCTGGACCCTGCCGGAGGGGGATTCGATCACGGAGGGCCTCTACATCAACCTTGCTGCCCTTCCGATGATGAGTGAGTAGTTTAACACAGACCTACTGGTCCATAGCTAGTAGCTAGATGGCTTCTTCTCTCTCTTTGATCTTCAATACAATGTTCTCCTCGATGTTCTTGGAGATCTATCCGATGTAATATTCTTTTGCGGTGTGTTTGTCGAGATCCAATGAATTGTGGATTTATGATCAGATTATCTATGAATATTATTTGAGTCTTTTCTGAACTCTTTTATGCATGATTAAATATCTTTGTATTTCTCTTCGAATTATCGGTTTGGTTTGGCTAACTAGATTGGTTTTTCTTGCAATGGGAGAGGTGCTTAGTTTTGGGTTCAATCTTGCGCTGTCCTCACCCAGTGAAAGTTGGGGTAGCGAGGCACGTATTGTATTGTTTCCATCAAGGGTAAAAAGATTGGGTTTTCATCATATTGCCTGAGTTTATCCCTCTACATCATGTCATCTTACTTAAAGCATTGCTCTGTTCTTATGAACTTAATACTCTAGATGCAGGCAGGAGTCGGTCGATGTGTGGAGTAATAGTAGTAGATGCAGAATCGTTTCAGTCTACTTGACACGGATGTGATGCCTATATTCATAATCATTGCCTTGGATATCGTCATAAATTTGTGCTTTTATATCAATTTCTCGACAGTAATTTGTTCACCCTCCATATGTTTTCTTTCAAGAGAGAAGCCTCTAGTGAAACCTGTGGCCCCGGGTCTATTTTCCATCATATATTTTTAGATATATAAACCAAAAAACCCAAAAATACCTTGCTGCAATTTATTTGTTTTTTACTTTGTTTTACATTTTAGTAATCTTTTATACCTATCTCTATTAGATCTCACTTTTGTTCGAGACCGTGAAGGGATTGACAACCCCTTTTTCGCGTTGAGTGCAAGTGTTTGTTAGTTTGTGCAGGTGCATAGATTGGAGACTTGCTTGTGCCTCCTACTTGATTGATACCTTGGTTCTTAACTGAGGGAAATACTTATCTCTACTTTGCTGCATCACCCTTTCCTCTTCAAGAGAAAAATCAACGCAAACTCAAGAAGTAGCAGGAAGAATTTTTGGCGCCGTTGTCGGGGAGGTTCTACATCAAGCCTACCAAGTACCCATCATAAACTCTCATCTCTTGAATTACATTATTTGCCATTTGCCTCTCGTTTTCCTCTCCCCCACTTCTAAAACGTTTTCAGAAAAACACAAAAATATTTGCCTTTTTATTCGCCCTTCTTTCGTTCGTCTTTTCCTTTGCCTTTATGTCTTACTTGATTTGTTTGCTCGTTCGCTTGGTGTAATTGTGTATTTATTGAAATTCAGAAAGCAAAAAGTATATGGATCCTCATCCATTTGCTAATCTTTTTAAGAGATCCAATTATGATGAACCAATTGCTAGTGAGTTGGGTGCACTAGATTATCTTTATGAAGTTTTGCTTGAAATTCGTGAATCTAAAAATTGTGATGAAATTTATGAAGTGATTCACGATAGCTCCTTGAATTAAAAGCATGATTGCAATGATGTTATTATATATTCTCTTAATGTCAATTGTGCTAATAATATGCAAAACCCTAAGCTTGGGGATGCTAGTTTTGCTATGTCCACTACTTATTGCAATGATCATGATTGGGGTGTTAATGCTTTTTATGATCTTGAAAATTTATTTAATCCTCATGATAATAATGTTTGCAATAATATTGAAAGTGGGTTTGGAAGAGTGTCAACTTTAGGAAATAATAATCCCACTACTTTGGAGTTTGATCAATCTTATGATTTTTTTAATAAAAGTGGGCTTGGAGAAGTAATGACTTTATTCTATGTTAATCCCACTATTTTGGAAGAGTGTCAACTTTGCATGCATGTGGATCATGAAGAGAATATTTTACGTGATAGTTATATTGTTGAATTTGATTATGATCCTATATGTAATTATTATGAGAGAGGAAAATATGGTTGTAGAAATTTTCTCATTATGTTGAGATTGCTATTGTTTCCTTTTTCTTCCTTGCATATGCTAGTTTTTGCTTGTCTTGATAAATCTTTTCCCTATAAAATGCCTATTCATAGGAAGTATGTTAGACTTAAACTTGTTTTCACATGCTCTATGATGCTCTCTTTGTGCCTCAATTTTTTGTCTTTTATGTGAGCATCATTAAAATTATCAACGCCTATCTAAAAGGCTTTAAAGAAAAGCGCTTGTTGGGAGACAACCCAATATTTTTTTTTCTGTTTTTATGAGTATACACATTATTAAATCTGTAATAATTGTGATTTGGTGTTTTAATTAGTGTTTGAGCCAAGCAAGACCTTTGGGGTGGTCTACGGTGATAGTTGATTTGATCTTGCTGAAAAACAGAAACTTTTGCGCTCATTGCCGAAAATTCAGTAAATCATAGATACGTGATTTTGATATGATTTTTTTACAAAATATTTATATAAAAATTTCCCAGGTTTTCCTAATTTTTCAGAATTTTTGGAGTTACATAAGTAGACATAATTTCCAGATTACTACAGACTGTTCTGTTTTTGACAGATTCTGTTTTCTATGTGTTGTTTGCTTATTTTGTTGAATCTATGGGTAGTATCGGGGGGTATGAACCATGGAGAAGTTGGAATACAGTAGATATTACACCAATATAAATAAAGAATGAGTTCACAACAGTACCTAAAGTGGTGATTTATTTTATTATACTAACGGATCTTATGGTTTTTCTGTTGAGTTTTGTGTTGTGAAGTTTTCAAGATTTGGGTAAAGATTTGATGGACAACGGAATAAGGAGTGGCAAGAGCCTATGCTTGGGGATACCCAAGGTACCCCAAGGTAATATTCAAGGACAAACAAGCATCTAAGTTTGGGGATGCCCTGGATGGCATCCCCTCTTTTGTCTTTGTCCATCGGTAAATTTACTTGAGGCTATATTTTTATTCACTACATGATATGTGTTTTGCTTGGAGCGTTGATGGCTCGTGTCCGCGTCAGTATTTCCCTGAAGAGGACGGGATGATGCAGCACAGCTACGGTAGGTATTTCCCTCAGTTATGAAACCAAGGTTATCAAACCAGTAGGAGAACCAAGCAACACTATGTAAACGGTACCTGCACACAAAGAACAAATGCTTGCAACCCGACGCGTAAGAGGGGTTGTCAATACCTCTCGGGTAAAAGATAGATTGGTTTGTAGTAGATTGGATAAATAGATTTCATGATAAAACAAAATAAAATAAATAAAGAAAAAGTGCAGCAAGGTATTTTTGGGTTTTTAGAATAATAGATCTGAAAACTAAAGCAAATAAAAATAGATCTCAAAGCAAATATGATAAAGAATAGACCCGGGGGCCATAGATTTCACTAGTGCCGTCTCTCAAGAAAATAGAATACAGCGGGTAAACAAATTACTGTTGGGCAATTGATAGAACTTTTTATAATTATGACGATATCTAGGTAATGATCATTATATAGGCATCACATCTAAGATTAGTAGACCGACTCCTACGTGCATCTACTACTATTACTCCACACATCGACCGCTATCCAGTATGCATCTAGTGTATTAAGTTCATGGAGAAACGGAGTAATGCAATAAGAAAGATGGCATGATGTAGACAAGATCTATTCATGCAGGAATAGACCCCATCTTGTTATCCTTAATAGCAACGATCAATACGTGTCTTGCTGCCCCTTCTGTCACTGGGAAAGAACACCGCACGACCGAACCCATCACAAAGCACGTCTTCCCATGGCAAGAAAAATCAATCTAGTTGGCCTAACTAAACCAAAGATTCGAAGAAGAAATACGAGGCTATAAGTAATCATGCATATAAGAGATCAAAGAAACTCAAATAACTTTCATGTATAAATAGATCTGATCATAAACTCAAAGTTCATCGGATCCCAACAAACACACCGCAAAAAGAGTTACATCAAAAAGATCTCCAAGATACCATTGTATTGAGAATCAAAAGAGAGAGAGAGGAAACCATCTAGCTACTAACTACAGACCCATAGGTCCACAATGAACTACTCATGCATCACCGGAGAGGCACCAATGAGGATGATGAACCCCTCTGTGAAGGTGTCTAGATTGGATCTGGTGGTTCTGGAACTTGCGGTGGCTGGAATTTTGTTTCGTCGACTCCCCTAGGGTTTTTTGATTTTTGGGGTATTTATAGAGCAAAGAGGCGGTGCGGGAGGCGGCCGAGGTGGGCACAACCCACCAGGGTGCACCTGGGCCCCCAGGCACGCCCAGGTGGGTTGTGCTCCCCTCGGAGCCCCCCTCTGGTACTTCTTTGGCCCAACATGTGTCTTCTGGTCCAGAAAAATTCTCCAAAAAGTTTCGCTGCGTTTGGACTCCATATGGTACTGATATTCTGCGAAGTAAAAAACAAGCAAAAAACAGGAACTGGCACTGGGCACTATGTCAATAGGTTAGTCCCAAAAAATGATATAAAGTTGCTATAAAACGATTGTAAAACATCTAAGAATGAGAATATAATAGAATGGAATAATCAAAAATTATAGATACGTTGGAGACGTATCAAGCGTCTTGTATGATATGAGTCTTTGCCTTTTAGTTTGCCACAATCATCCTTGCTGTACACATCTTTTGAGAGGGACACACATGAATCGTGAATTTATTAGAATACTCTATGTGCTTCACTTATATCTTTTGAGCTAGGCAGTTTGCTCTAGTGCTTCACTTTTATCTTTTTAGAGCAAGGCGGTGACTTTATTTTAGAGAAATGGTTGAACTCTCATGTTTCACTTATATTATTTTGAGAGTCTCTAAACAGCATGGTAATTTTCTTAGGTTATGAATTTAGTCCTAATATGATGGGCATCCAAGAGGGATATAATAAAAACTTTCATATAAAGAGCGTTGAATAAGATGAGAAGTTTGATTCCTTGCATTTGTTTTGAGATATGAAGATGGTGATATTAGAGTCATGCTAGTGAGTAATTGTGGATTGGTAGAAATACTTGTGTTAAATTTTGTGATTCCCGTATCATGCACGTATGGTGAACCGTTATGTGATGAAGTCGGAGCATGATTTATTTTTTGATTGTCTTCCTTATGAGTGGCGGTCGGGGACGAGCGATGGTCTTTTCCTACCAATCTATCCCCCTAGGAGCATGTGTGTAGTACTTTGTTTCGATAGCTAATAAATTTTTGCAATAAGTACGTGAGTTCTTTATGACTAATGTTGAGTCCATGGATTATACACACTCTCACCCTTCCACCATTGCTAGCCTCTCTAGTACCGAGCAACTTTCGCCGGTGCATTAAACCCACCATATACCTTCCTCAAAACAGCCACCATACCTACCTATTATGGCAATTTTATACCCATTCCGAGATATATTGCCTTGCAACTTCCACCGTTCCGTTTTATTATGACACACACCATCATTGTCATATTGCTTTGCATGATCATGTAGTTGGCATAGTATTTGTGGCAAGGCCACCGTTCATAATTTTTATACATGACACTCTTGATCATTGCACATCCTGGTACACCGCTGGAGGCATTCATATAGAGTCATTTCTTGTTCTAGTATCGAGTTGCAATTCTTGAATTGTAAGTAAATAAAAGTGTGATGATCATCATTATTAGAGCATTCTCCCATGTGAGGAAAGGATGATGGAAGCTATGATTCCCTCACAAGTTGGGATGAGTCTCCGGACTTTACAAAAAATAAAAGAGGCCAAAAGAAGCCCAAATAAAAAAAGAAAAAAAAAGAGAGGAAAGAGAGAAGGGACAATGTTACTATCCTTTTTCCACACTTGTGCTTCAAAGTAGCACCATGATCTTCATGATAGAGAGTCTCCTATTTTGCCACTTTCATCTACTAGTGGGAATTTTTCATTATAGAACTTAGCTTGTATATTCCAATGATGGGCTTCCTCAAATTGCCCTAGGTCTTCATGAGCAAGCAAGTTGGATGCACACCCACTTAGTTTCTTTTTGAGCTTTCATACACTTATAGCTCTAGTGCATCCATTGCATGGCAATCCCTACTCACTCACATTGATATCTATTGATGGGCATCTCCATAGCCCGTTAATATGCCTAGTTGATGTGAGAGTTTCTCCTTCGTTTTGTCTTCTCCACAACCACCATATTCTATTCCACCTATAGTGCTATATCCATGGCTCACGCTCATGTATTGCGTGAAAGTTGAAAAAGTTTGAGAACACCAAAAGTATGAAACAATTGCTTGGCTTGTCATCGGGGTTGTGCATGATAAAATACTTTGTGTGATGAAGATGGAGCATAGCCAGACTATATGATTTTGTAGGGATAACTTTCTTTGGCCATGTTATTTTGAGAAGAAATGATTGCTTTTTTAGTATGCTTGAAGTATTATTGTTTTTATGTCAATATTAAACTTTTGTTTTGAATCTTATGGATCTGAATATTCATGGCACAATAAAGAAAATTACATGGATAAATATGTTAGGTAGCATTCCACATCAAAAATTCTGTTTTTATCATTTACCTACTCGAGGACGAGCAGGAATTAAGATCGGGGATGCTTGATACATCTCCAACGTATCTATAGTTTTTTATTGTTCCATGCTATTATATTATCTGTTTTGGATGTTTTATGTCACTAGTAGAAAAAGGCCCATTTGTCCCGGTTCCAGAGGCCCATTTGTCCTGGTTCTGGAACCGGGACTAAAGGGTCGGGACTAAAGCCCAATACCTTTAGTCCCGGTTCGCCTACTAACCGGGACAGATGGGGCTCCACGTGGCCGCTGCGGCTTGCCCAGGCAGGAGGGTCTTTTGTCCCGGTTGGTAGCACCAACCAGGACCAAAAAGCATCCACGCGTCAGCAGTTCAGGGGCTAGGGTTTTTGTTTTTTTAGGGGGGGGGGTTGGGGTTTTGGGGGGTTTTTTTGTGTTTTTTGTTTTTTTTTTGTTTTTGTAGGGTTAATTTAGGGGTTTCATATATTGTGTTAGCTAGCTAATAGAGAGAAGTGTCCTCTCTTATCTCCGTGCTTGGTCGATGCTACGTACTATACGTATAGAGTGGTCTCGACACGCTAGCTAGTAAGCAAATGAAGGAAACCATTAAGTACACAAGATCGTCATGAACATATACATAGAGAAGTGATCGACCTCCTCCTTCTCCGAGAGATTGGTCGAACAACAAGTTTTCGTATATCTATCGGACGCTACTAGCTACATATATACAATATAAGATCTCTTACAATCCCTCACATCTGATGTCAAGTTCCGCATGGTATTCTCCGTCTTTATTGATGACGTGGTCAAGAAAGAATCCCGCCAATTCCTCTTGAATTGCTTTTATGCGATCTTGTGGTAGGAGTTCATCCCGCAGCTGCCACATCTAATTTGAAGAAGGGGGTCAATACATATATATGAATGAAACTCAACACAAATGATGGTAATAAAATAAAATTGTGAATATTATTGCTTACGCACTTCATATTGTTTTTCAGAGTAGCCCCGCTTAGAGGTTGTCGCGTTGTAGATGTACTCACAAGCGTAGTATCCACAAAAATTATTCCCGCCTTCCTGCCACAACCACTTTACGATAAATAGAGGTCAATCAAACTGATAATCAAGCATTATAAATGGTATTGATGAAACTAGCTAGAATCAATGGGAGATGCGCAGAACTAGCTAGTAGTACTTACTTTCGGGTGTGTAAATCGGAGCTTCCCCGGCAGTCCCGGAGCTTCTGTGGTGAACTCTTTCCAAACCCTGCCAGACAAAGAAAACAATTACTTGATATCAGGAAATGAACAAAGTTGCCGATATGGTGCGATAACGATCGATTGAACTTACTTCTCGAGCATTTTAGTCATGGCCACATACTCCTTGGGATCTTTTCGTCTCGAGTCTAAGACGGTTACTAGTCCCTGCTCAAGCTTAATCTCTAGGAGAATAAAGTGGAAGCTGCGCACGCATGCATAACTCATCAATTACATTACTATAACCTCGAGTAATAAGGGAAACCGAATATGCACAAGACAGTAACACTCACTTGAAGTTGTAAGGAAAGAGTATCTTATCTTTGTTTTGATTTCGAAGCAACGATTGTAGCAAGTTGGCCTCGGTTTCTTTGGCATTATATTTAACCGTCCATTCATCTATGAGATTTGTGTTAATGAACCCAATATCATAGATTTGTGCTTTTCTGCATTCGACGATCTTCAATCTGCATAATATAGTGAGGATAATTATATATACATGCAATGAAAGAGCTGAGCTATATATAGAGACTTAATTACAGAAGTAGTACTTATAGATAGTAGCAAGTGATGATTATTTTATCGAGGGCCTTTTGATTGAAAAACTGGAAGAACTCCTCAAATGGAACAGACAACAGATCAATTCCAACAACATCGTGCTCCTCTTTAACTCTCAGCGTCAAAGTATCCTTCCCAGACTCGCTGCAGGTGTCCATGTACCACTCATGGAATCTTCGCATCATCGTTGTTAAAGGAGGATGACCAGGTTTGATGAGAGGCTTCCCGTGCCGGTATTTGTGTTCGTCCAACTCCATTATATCAAAATGTGCATCGTCGGGCAGGTAATCACCAGGATTGGTACCGGGCAGCATCCCCGGCAGATTTGCGACGATATCGCTAGACACCTTGAGCGGGGGGCACGATTGGTTCGCCTGTTCGCCGAGCTGGGGATTTTTTTCCCACTTCTTCGTTCTTGTAACCTTTTGTCACTTGAAGTAGTTCTCGACCGGCGCGCTCCTTGCACTGCCTTTTTAAGAGCGCGGACATGGTTGTCATCCGGAGGAGGCGGTGGTGGTCGCTTCAGGGCATCCAAAGTGCGCTTCAATTTCACCGGATCTATCTCCTCCGAAGGTGGATTTTTCTTTGCAAAAAAGTCCTTCACTTGGGCTTGACAGATCTGTGCGTTTTCCTCCTCGGTCATCTCGTATGGTAACTTCTCTAGAGGCTAGAGAGATGGACCGAATCTGTATTGCCTCCCGCCTCTGGCTGTACTGCTAGACGCCGGAGCAGCCGAAGCGGCTGCGGCTATCTTCCTTCATTGCTTACGAGGCAGAGAAGGAGGCGGAGTGCTACGACGCGCCGGAGCAGCCGGAGCGGCGGCGGTTGTCTTCCGCTGTTGCTGACGAGGCGGAGGAGGAGGCGGGCTGCTCGGACGCACCGGCGCAGCCGGAGAAGGAGGCAGAGAAGGAGGAGGAGTGCCGCCACGCGCTGGAGCAGCCGGAGAAGGAGGTGGAGTGCCCTGATCACTCGCTGGAGGAGGAGGCGGAGGAGGAGGCGGAGGCGGAGTGCCCTAACTTGCTGGAGGAGGAGGAGGCGTCCAGTTCGGAAGGTTGATGAGCTCCTTCCGCCATAGACATGGAGTCTTCAGAGCAAGACCCAGCTGAGTCTCCCCTTCACTGGTAGGGTGGTCAAGCTCGAGCTCCTCAGATCCCTCCGTTATTTCATCGACCATCACAACAGCATAGCCTTGTGGAATCGGAAGGCAGTGAACAGTTGCACCGTGTTCAGGAGGTGCAACAGAGCCGACAGCCGCCTTGACTTTGAGGTGCTGCCATTGCGTCATAAGGTGGCAATCTTGAGCCTCCGTGATAGCATCCACGGGGTAGGTGGGAGCCGTGAAGTCAGGCTGCTGAAGGAGCTCGGTGGAAGCCACGCTGCTTCTCCACTGAGATGGCGGGGTAGCTTCTGGGGTAGCTCCGGCAGGTTGCCGGCTCTGAACTAGTGCTTGTTCCTCTAGCGCTCGTACCCTTGCATTCAGCTTCTGCAGTTCGGTCTGCTCCACTTTCCTCCTCCTCTCCCGGGTTTTGTAACCGCCTGCGCTGGGAAACCCAACCTTCCACGCAACGGAGCCTGCCGTGCCTCGTGTTCGTCCTGGGTGCTCAAGATTCCCGAGGGCCTGTGTGAGCTCGTCGTTCTCTTTGTCGGGAACGAACGTCCCTTGCTACGCTGCGGCGATATACTTCTGAAGCTTCTTGACGGGTATTTCAAGTTGCTCCTCCGCCCAACGGCACTTCCCTGTTTCAGGGTCCAAGGTTCCCCCAACCCCAAAGAACCAAGTCCTTGAACGGTCTGGCCATTTCAATGTCTCTGGTTCAACCCCTTTATCAAGCAGGTCCTTCTCAGCCTTGTCCCACAAAGGTCGGGCTTTGAGGTAGCCACCTGACCCCATGCGATGGTGATGCTCCTTTTTTGCAGCATTTTTCTTGTTTGTCGCTGACATCTTCTTACTCTTCTACGATGTCTTGTGGGCCACAAATGCAGGCCAGTGATCTCTTATCTTCTCAAATCGGCCGGTGAATTCTGGAGTCTTCCCTTTGTCGACAAACATTGATTTCAACTCATTTTTCCACCTCCTGAATAGATCTGCCATCTTCTTAAGAGCATGAGCCTTGACCAATGGCTCTATAACTGGCTTATCCGGATCCTCCTCTGGTGGTAGGGTGAAATTTGCCTTCAGCGCGGTCCAAAGATCATCTTTCTGTCTATCATTGACAAAAGACACTTGAGGGTCTTCGCTCTTAGGCTTATTCCATTGGTGGATGCTGATCGGGATCATGTCCCTAACAAGATCCCCCCACTGAGCAGAAAATGCTTCCTTGGTCCGGCTGGGTTCAATCGGTTGGCCATCGCCCTTGATTGCTGTGATCGTGAACCTTTCATCCTGGCGCAACCTTTTCTTCGGGCCTCGTCTCGTTACCGAAGTTTGGCTCGATCCGGAGGGCTAGAAAAGAAGAAAGAAGAGAGTTAATATGTGTACATACGAAAAC
This sequence comes from Thinopyrum elongatum, assembly GCA_011799875.1. Lineage (NCBI taxonomy): Eukaryota > Viridiplantae > Streptophyta > Magnoliopsida > Poales > Poaceae > Thinopyrum > Thinopyrum elongatum. The sequence continues at coordinate 597,801,349 of CM022303.1, read as the reverse complement.
AATTAATGCATCAATTAGCTAGTCAGCACATGCTTAATTAATATATATACCTCGCCGGACTTTGCAACAGCTCCGTAATGGCTTTATTCGCTATATTCCTATCTATCATTTTAGAAATTTATAATTCTTCCGTTTTACTGGATGGAATTTTAACCAATTAGGTTTCTACTAACTAAAACTAGGAAGTCAGAGTTTTTCCATCCAAAAACTCCGTTCGCCCGCCGGAGCAGTCATCACGGTTTCCTTCTTCCACCGGCATTCCATCACCGGAGCCATCATAATCATGTCCTTCCACCTCCATTGTTCGATCACCGGAGCCTGCTTCACCCTCTCCTTCCAGACCATCGGTGTCGTTGAGATACGACAAGACATCGCCTCCGCCGAGGATTATGTCCCCCAACAACTGTTCTGCTTCGATGTCTCGGTGCTCCATAGTTTCTGCAAATATTACAACATGGCAATTAATATACAAACATGACAGATGGATATATTAGTGCAAACATAGACCTAGCTAGCTCGACGCTTCTATGGTTTGGGGTGGCCTCGACAACACTTCTAGGGTTTGGGGTGGCCTAGGCAACGCTTCTAGGGTTTGGGGTGGCCTCGACAATGCTTCTAGGGTTTGGGCCGGACCGCCTCTCTCATGAATGTCCGACGTCCGGACCGACAAGGGATTTAACAAAATGACGCCATTCTGGATGTGCAGAAAATGGTCCATATTTTTCCTGATCTCATCTACCCTTCTATATGTCACGTTGTCTAGTGTCAAAGAATTCAAGAAAACCATGACTTCATCATTAGCCGGAAATGACAGGTGCATAATGGTACGAAGCTCTCCAAAGTTGTTTTGGAACGGAGTTCCCGATAGAATAATTCGCTTTTTGGTACAAAGTTCAGCAAGAGCCTTCCGAATATCGCTATTTGGAAGGCCTTTGCTGAAATTCGTACCAAAATGCGAATTATTCTATCAGGAACTCCGTTCCAAAACAACTTTGAAGAGCTTCGTAGCATCATACGCCTGTTACTTCTGGCAAATGATGAAGCCATGGATTTCTTCAATACTTTGACAGACAATGTGGCATATAGAAGAATATATATATAGATGAGATCAGAAAAAAATTGGATCAACTTGTGCACATCCATAATGGGGGCATTCTTGATAAATCTGGACCCTCGACCCCTGGACGACCCTTGACCCTCGACCCCTCGGTGACCCTCGACCCTCTACCCTAGTTCACGACCCTCGACCGCTCGGCGATCCACGACCCTCTACCCTAGCTCCCGACCCTCGACCCCCTCATGTCATGTTTGTCTAGTGTCAAAGGATTCAACAAAACCATGTCTTCATCATTAGGTGAAAGTAACAGGCGCATGATGGTACGAAGCTCTCCAAAGTTATTTTGGAACGGAGTCCCAGATAGGATAATTCGCTTTTTGGTACAAAGTTCAGCAAGAGCCTTCCGAATATCGCTATTTGGAAGGCCTTTGCTGAAATTCGTACCAAAAGGCGAATTATCCTATCCGGGACTCCGTTCCAAAATAACTTTGGAGAACTTCGTACCATCATGCCCCGGTTACTTCCGGCTAATGATGAAGCCATGGATTTCTTCAATACTTTGACACAAGGCAACCTCTCGACCCCTCGGCGTTCCTCGACCCTCGACCCCTCGATGACCCTCGACCCTCGAACCTTCGGCGACCCTCGACCCCTCGGTGACCCTCGACCCTCTACCCTAGTTCCCGACCCTCGACCGCTCGGCGATCCTCGACACCCTCGTTCCCGATAAAAATTAAGAAGAGGAAGAAGAAGAAAAAACAAAATAGGAGAAGAAGACAAAAAAGGAGAAGAAGAAGGAATAGAGGAGAAGAAGAAAAAATAGATTAATATTTAATCTATTTTTTTCTTTTTCTCCTCTATTCCTTCTTCTTCTCCTCTTTTTTTTCTTCTTCTTCCTCTTCTTATTTTTTTTCTCCTCTTCTTCATCTCCTCTTCTTCTCTTCTTCTTCTCCTTCTTTATCTTCTTATTTTTTTTCTCCTCTTCTTCTCTTTTTTCTCCCCTTTTTCCTCTCCTTCTTTTTCTTCCCTTCTTCCTTCTTCCTTCTTCCTCTTTTCCACACATATAAAAAGTTTAAAAAATACATACATACATACAACAAATACATATACATATAAAAAGAAAGCATATATATTATATAACAAAAAAAGCATATATAAAAAAAAGCAACGCGGCGGCGGGGCAGGGGTGCGGTGCTCACAGAGGAGGCGTCGGGGCGGGCAGGGGCGGGCCGGCGGCGCCGGGGCGGCGTCGGCGTCGGCTAGGGCAGCGTCGGCGTCGGGGTGGGCAGGGGCGGGCGGTGCAGTGTCAGGGCAGTGTCGGGGCGGCATCGGCGACGGGCTAGGGCGGCGTCGGCGTCGGTGGTGGTAGGGGCGGGCGGGCAGCGTCGGCGTCGGGGCGGCGTGCGTCGGCGTCGGGGGCGGCGTCGCGGCGGCGGCGGGCAGGTGCGGCGGGCGGGTCGGCGGCGGCGGCAGGGCGGGCCTGACGGCGTCGGCGACGATGGCGAGGTGGAGCAGCCTGACGGCGTCGGGGCAGGGCTCGGCGGCGACGGCGATCGACGAGGGAGTAGCTGGTCGTCTGGGCGGAGAAGACAAGTGATTTTTGGAGAAACTGCTAAGTTTTTCTTATATACACGAAACATTGGTCCCGGTTCGTGGCACAAACCGGGACCAATGCCCCCCTTTGGTCCTTGTTCATGCCACCAACCGGGACCAAAGATCTCTTTTCAGCAGCCCAAAGGGCGGGAAACAGACACCTTTGGTCCCGGTTGGTGGCAAGAACCGAGACCAAAGGAGGGCATTGGTCCCGGTTGGTGCCACCAACCGGGACCAATGCACCCCTTTTGTCCCGGTTGGTGCTACCAACCGGGACCAAAGGCCTTGCGCTGGTGCGGTGCGGTGGGATGTTTAGTCCCACCTCGCTAGTAGAGAGAGCTCGAGAGTGGTTTATAAGCGCTGCTGCGCCCACCCTCTTGAGCTCCTCTCAACTGCAGGCTTTCAGGCCTACTCTATCAATCCTTGCCCGTGGGCCTACTGGCCAGCTGCGGGCCTGAATCCTGGCCCATGGTTGGGTTCCTAGTCGTATTCAGGTCGTGGTGGCCGAGTAGGTGGCATTTTTTTTTATTTTTTTCTAGTTTTTTGTTTTCTTTTTTGCTTTATTTATTTTATTTTGTTTCTACTTACAACAAAATACTTACTGTTTTTCAGTGATTCTTTTTGTTTTTAGGTAATAAAAATTATAAACTTTCTGTTAGTGCCATTAGTTTTCCAATTTGAATAGTTTAAATTTGAATTCTTTGAAATTTGTGTGAATCACTAGTTTGTGATTAACTTTACTATAAAAATAGATTTTGGAGTGATTATGTTTCCTGCTATTTAATATTACTGTGTTTTATCATTATATTGAAAAACAGTTTTTGTTATTTCAGTTTCTAACAGAAAAATCTTTATGATAATTCTTTTTGCTATTAAAGTTTCTAACAAAAAAAGTTCTTTATGAAAGTTCTTTTTGCTTTTAATGTTTTGAAAAGAAAATACTTTGATAATTTTAGTTGCATAAATTTTATATAATTTTAGTTTCAATAATACTAGAGGATTATAAAAGCTTTTTAGTTTATTCCTATTGCTATTAGAGTTTCATTAAAGTTTTCTAGTTCATTCTTTTTTCTATTAGAGTTTCATTAAAGTTTTCTAGTTCATTCTTATAGTTTATTATTTTTGCTATTAGAGTTTCATAAAAGTTTTCTAGTTCATTCTTTTTTATATTAGTTCATTCTTTGAGCTAAATGACCCTGAAATTGAAAAGCACTTCAGATGAACTCTGAAGAGGTTGAAAATTGGCATGGTATCATCATTTCACCAACATAGCATCTGCTAAAAAGTTGAGAGGGTTACAGCAAAAACTGGATGATGCACTTCGTGTACAAAATGGACAATCTCTTTCGATGTATCAGGGTTTCGGACGAAAACTCATCTGTTACAAAGGGATTTCATTTTTTTGAACTTATTTGAACTCCAGACTTTTTGTGTGTTCAAAATGAACCATTCAAATCCACATCATCAATTTTCAACCCTTTCTGACTTCATCTGTTATTTTTCATGCATTTACTGATTTTTTTGAGATAAATGATCCTGAAATTGAAAAGCACTTCAAATGAACTCTGAAGAGGTTAAAAATTGGCATGATATCATCATTTCACCCACATAGCATGTGCTAAAAAGTTGAGAGGGTTACGGCAAAAACTGGATGCACTTCCTGGACAAAATGGACAATCTCATTCGAAGTATCAGGGTTTCGGACGAAAACTCATCTGTTACAAAGGGATTTCATTTTTTTGAACTTATTTGAACTCCAGACTTTTTGTGTGTTCAAAATGAACCATTCAAAGCCACATCATGAATTTTCAACCCTTTCTGACTTCATCTGTCTTCACTTTTTCTTCGCTTCTGTCCTTTGCTTATTGCGCCGTAACCATGGATATTCTTCATCGCTTAACAGGGTGCTTGGGTCAGCCTTGACTTTGAAGGGAGGAATTTCATGAAACTTTTGATAATCTTCAGACATGTCTGTCTTGCCTCCAATCCCACGATGTCTTTTTCTCCTGAAAGAACTATGTGGCGCTTTGGCTCATCGTATGATGTATTCGCTTCCTTATCTTTTCTTTTTCTCGGTTTGGTAGACATGTCCTTCACATAGAAAACCTGCGCCACATCATTGGCTAGGATGAATGGTTCGTCTGTGTACCCAAGATTGTTCAGATCCACTGTTGTCATTCCGTAATGTGGGTCTACCTGTACCCCGCCTCCTAACAAATTGACCCATTTGCACTTAAACAAAGGGACCTTAAAATCATGTCCGTAGTCAAGTTCCCATATGTCCACTATGTAACCATAATATGTGTCCTTTCCCCTCTGGGTTGCTGCATCAAAGCAGACACCGCTGTTTTGGTTGGTGCTCTTTTGATCTTGGGCGATCGTGTAAAATGTATTCCCATTTATCTCGTATCCTTTGTAAGTCAATACAGTCGAAGATGGTCCCCTGGACAATGAGTACAGCTCATCAGAAACAGTGTTGTCACCTCTGAGACGTGTTTCCAACCAACTGCCAAAAGTCCTGATGTGTTCACATGTAATCCAGTCGTCACACTGCTCTGGGTGTTTGGAGCGCAGAATGTTCTTGTGTTCATCGACATACGGGGTCACAATGGTAGAGTTCTGTAGAACTGTGTAGTGTGCTTGAGACCAAGAATGCCCGTCCCTGCATATTATTGAGTCCCCTCCTAGCGTGCCTTTTCTAGTCAATCTCCCCTCATACCGCGATTGAGGGAGACCAATCTTCTTAAGGTCAGGAATGAAGTCAACACAAAACCCAATGACATCCTCTGTTTGATGTCCCATGGAGATGCTTCCTTCTGGCCTAGCTCGGTTATGGACATATTTATTTAGGACTCCCATGAACCACTCAAAGGGGAACATATTGTGTAGAAATACGGGGCCCAGAACGACAATCTCGTCGACTAGATCAACTAGGATGTGCGTCATGATAGTGAAGAAGGATGGTGGGAACACCAACTCGAAACTGACAAGACATTGCGCCACATCACTCCTTAGCCTTGGTATGATTTCTGGATCGATCACCTTCTGAGAGATTGCATTGAGGAATGCACATAGCTTCACAATGGCTAATCGAACGTTTTCCGGTAGAAGCCCCCTCAATGCAACCGGAAGCAATTGCGTCATAATCACGTGGCAGTCATGAGACTTTAGGTTCTGGAACTTTTTCTCTGCCATATTTATTATTCCCTTTATATTCGACGAGAAGCCAGACGGGACCTTCATACTGAGCAGGCATTCAAAGAAGATTTCCTTCTCTTCTTTGGTAAGAGCGTAGCTGGCAGGACCTTCATACTGCTTAGGAGGCATGCCGTCTTTTTTGTGCCAACGTTGCAGGTCCTCCCGTGCCTCCGGTGTATCTTTTGTCTTTCCATACACGCCCAAGAAGCCTAGCAGGTTCACGCAAAGGTTCTTCATCACGTGCATCACGTCGATTGAAGGGCGGACCTCTAGGTTTTTCCAGTAGGGTAGGTCCCAAAATATAGATTTCTTCTTCCACATGGTTGCGTGTCCCTCAGCGTCATTCGGAACAGATAGTCCGCCGGGACCCTTTCCAAAGATTACCTGTAAATCATTAACCATAGCAAGTACGTGATCACCGGTACGCATGGCGGGCTTCTTCCGGTGATCTGCCTCGCCTTTGAAATTCTTGTGTTTCTTTCGACATTGATGGTTGGTCGGAAGAAATCGACGATGCCCCAGGTACACATTCTTCCTGCATTTGTCCAGGTATATAATTTGGGTGTCATCTAAACAGTGCGTGCATCGCGTGGTATCCCTTGTTTGTCTGTCCTGAAAGGTTACTGAGAGCAGGCCAATCATTGATGGTTACAAACAGCAACGCATGCAGGTCAAATTCCTCCTATCTGTGCTCATCCCACACACGTACACCTTTTCCATTCCACAGCTATAAAAGTTCTTCAACTAATGGCCTTAGGTATACATCAATGTCGTTGCCGGGTTGCTTAGGGCCTTGGATGAGAACTGGCATCATAATGAACTTCTGCTTCATGCACATCCAAGGAGGAAGGTTATACATACATAGAGTCACGGGCCAGGTGCTGTGATTGCTGCTCTGCTCCCCGAAAGGATTAATGCCATCCGCGCTTAAACTGAACCATACGTTCCTTGGGTCACCTGCAAACTCAGCCCGGTACTTTCTCTCGATTTTTCTCCACTGCGACCCGTCAGCGGGTGCTCTCAACTTCCCGTCTTTCTTACGGTCCTCTCTGTGACATCGCATCAACTTGGCATGCTCTTTGTTTCTGAACAGGCGTTTCAACCGTTGTATTATAGGAGCATACCACATCACCTTGGCAGGAACCCTCTTCCTGGGGGGCTCGCCGTCAACATCACCATGTGACGAAGACATGTACCTAGGGTAGGGTAATAGGCCCGACCTAGACACCCTTACCGAGGACACTGCCCTAAGGCAAATGACATTCAAAGGATGGCACCATCTACCGACTGAAATCGCCACAGGGTGGAACCCACTCTACCAACAGCTCACTCGGACAACCCAATTCCATTCGACCGGGGTGTACTCACTCGACCCCACCGGAAACCACTCGGAAGACAGAAGATCCAAGGTCACTCAGGATGGCAAGGGTCAGGCGTTCACTCCGTAGTCTTAATGATCATTTATTTGCCTTTATTGCTGGCGTTATCAGTAACGTCCTGTCTTTACAGACATTGAAACCCTAGTAACGTGGGACGGTTGGGGTCCTGGCGCACTCTATATAAGCCACCCCCTCCTCAGGCACAAGGGTTCGCACCCCCTGTAACTTTCACGCATAAGTCAATCGACCGAGCCTCCGGGCATCGAGACGTAGGGATGTTACTTCCTCCGAGAAGGGCCTGAACTCGTAAATCTTGCGTGCACAACTTCACCGTAGCTAGGATCTTGCCTCCTCATACCTACCCCCCATTCTACTGTCAGACTTAGAACCACGACAGTTGGCGCCCACCGTGGGGCAGGTGTCTTAGCAACTTTCCGGTGAGGTTGCAATTTTTTCCGATTCCCATCATCATGGTTTCGAGTGGAGGTTTGGCTGAGGGCCACGAGATCCGTCTCGGTGCGCTCGTCTTCATTGCCGACGACTCCGCCTGGCTCCAGGAGGCCCCCCTCGACGTCGAGACGTTCCCCATCCGCGGGGCGACACACTTTCACGCATGTGTCCCCGGCGTCCTTCTGCGGCAGCCGTCGACCCAATATCGGTCGTTTCCTACGGCGTCTTCGTTCCCCGCTGTTCGCCGTCGCAAGCGATCTGGTCGATCGCGGCTTCAGCGGTGGGTGAAGCATGCAGTGGCACGTCAATCGGCCACTCCTCAAGTCGCGGCAATTGAGCCCGATGAATCTCTCTACGGCCTGTTCGATCTGTCGACTGGCTCCGTCGAGACTCTGTCCGAGTGCGACAGCAGCGATCCTGCGGCGGAGGTCCTGATGGTCGACACGCCGCGTAGCCCGCCTGGCATGCATCACAACGGAGGCGGCGACGGCAGTGGCGATCCATCGCGTGTTCACGAGGAATACCACCCCGAAACCCTCTCTTCACAGCGGAGGGAGGAACTTCACCGCCGCAACGAAGAAGCACTCCACACGCCCATCGTCGGAGAGACCTCTGAGGCTCGGGCCTTGGAGGCCACGCGCTTGGCCACTTTGGCTGAACGCACTCGACTGGAAAATCTTCAGCATGCACTCGACGAACGTGCTCGACAGCGGATTCCTGAGTCCAATCGACGGAGGCAATTATTCCCTCCTGAACCTCAGGTATACCGCACTCCGATTCAGAACCTTGCAGCCGCAGCTTGTATAGTAGAATCCATCCAGCCATCCCACTCAGAAGCTGGGCGAGGTTTCATGCAGATCCAGGCTCTGTTCCGGGCGGCAGGAGACCAAAACACTACAGTATCACAGTCGCGTGACAGAATCCATAGCAGATCTGTGGTGGCTGACACAGTTCAGTCGGCTCACAGCCCAAGATCGCCTCCGCGGCGTGAAGGGTGGGTGCATCGCCAGGATCAGCATTTGGGTCGGATCCACAAGCAGTACGATCATTGACTCGGCCGTGATGACCGCCGTCGAGCGCCTACACCCCCTCCGAGAAGCGGATCATATGTGCCCCGGCACTATGATGACAGGCGCCCGTACAGCGGAGGGCAGCGGACGCCGGTCGACCCAAGGGAGCCAGGGTTTGATGCGAGGTCAATTTTGGTGCAAGGTTTGGTCGACAGGAACCGAGCACACAGAGAGGGGCAAGGTAGAGATCGCCCGAGTGGAAGCAGGATTCATGTTTCGGGTCCCGAGTGTTTTAGTAGATCTATCAGAGCCGCTGAGATCCCCCCCCCCCAACTTCAGGTTGGCGACTGGGGTCAGTAAGTTCACCGGTGAGTCGAAGCCTGATACTTGGCTGGAAGATTACCGAGTAGCTGTCCAGATCGGTGGTGGAAATGATGAAGTAGCTATGAAACACCTTCCTCTCATGCTGGAAGGGTCGGCCAGAGCATGGCTGAATCAGTTGGCTCCAGGCAGTATATTCAGCTGGGAGGAGTTAGCCCGAGTGTTTGTCAGGACATTTGAGGGCACATGCAAACGACCTGCGGGGTTGACAGAATTGCAGCATTGTGTACAGAAGCCGAATGAAACTCTGAGGGATTACATCCAAAGATGGACCACACTGCACCACACGGTAGAGAATGTATCCCAACACCAAGCAGTTTGTGCCTTCAAGGAAACCGTTCGGTATCGGGAGCTTAACTTGAAATTCGGTCGGACAAGAGATATGTCTCTGACCCGAATGATGGAAATAGCCACCCGGTACGCTAATGGTGAAGAAGAAGACCGACTCCGCAGTGGGAAGGGCAAGACAGTCGCCCAAGACACCGGAGTGGGTCGGAAGCAGAAACGCAAAGCCGAGCCAGCAGGTCCAGGTGAAGCTGTAGTTGTAACTCAAGGGAAATACAAAGGAAAGCCCAAGGGACCCTGGATCCCCAAGAAGGTGAAAGATCAGGCTGCGAATGATGTGTTGGATTTGCCATGTCACATTCACACCAAGAAGGATGAAGAGGGACATCTGATTTATCCCAAACACACCACTCGACAGTGTCGGCTCCTGATCCAGCAGTTCCGAGAGAAACCGCTCAATGAAAAGGAAAAAGAGTCTGACAAGGATGGTGATCAGGAAGAAGATGATGACGGTTTCCCTAACGTCAATTCCACTTTGATGATTTTTGCTGACATTGAGAGTAAAAGTCGACTGAAAGTCATCAACAGAGAGGTAAACATGGTTGCTCCGGCAACGACGACATACTTGAAATGGTCAAAGACTCCCATCACATTCGACCAATCTGACCACCCACCGCACGTCGCCACCCCCGGGAGGCAAGCGTTGGTGGTCGACCCGGTCGTTGGGGGCACCCGACTGACCAAAGTCTTGATGGATGGTGGCAGCGGCTTGAACATTTTGTATGCAGAGACTCTTCGTGGGATGGGCATTCTGATGTCCAGGCTCAGTGAGAGCAACATGCGGTTCCATGGTGTCATTCCAGGGAAGAAAGCTGATTCACTCGGACAGATCAATCTTGACGTGGTTTTCGGTGACTCAAAGAATTACCGCAAGGAGAAACTGACATTTGAAGTTGTGGATTTTCACACTGCCTATCATGCTATTCTGGGCAGAACTGCATATGACCGTTTCATGGCTCGACCGTGTTACGTGTACCTCAAGCTGAAGATGCCTGGCCCCAAGGGCGTGATCACGGTCACTGGCAATCGGCAACGAGCAGAAGAGTGCCTCCAGAAGGGTTCTAAGATTGCCGATGAACAGATGGCAGCGATTGAAATGGAAGAGTATAAGAAGACTGCGGATCGGAGTGATTTGTTGCGCACTAAGAAGCCTGCTTCCGAGTCTGCATTTCAGTCGTCCGGTGAAACAAAACCTGTTCATATTCACCCGACCGATCCCAGTGCTGCACCGACTCATATCTCAACAACACTCGACAGCAAATAGGAAGAAGCGCTCATCCAGTTCCTCCGTGAGAACTGGGACATCTTTGCATGGAAGCCATCTGACATGCCGGGTGTACCCAGGGGGCTGGCTGAGCACCATTTGCGAGTCGATCCAAAGGCAAAACCCGTGAAAGAGCACCTCCGTCGGTCCGCTGTGGAGAAGAGAAAGGCAATCGGCGAGGAGGTGGCTCGGCTTTTGGCAGCTGAGTTCATCCGCGAGATTTACAACTCCGAGTGGCTCGCCAATGTTGTCATGGTTCCAAAGAAGGACGATTCACTCCGTATGTGCATTGATTTCAAGCATATCAATCGGGCCTGCCCGAAAGATCATTTTCCTCTCCCCCGCATCGATCAGATAGTCGACTCGACTGCGGGATGTGAGCGATTGTCCTTCCTGGATGCATATTCCGGGTACCATCAGATCCGACTGTATGGACCTGATGAAATTAAAACAGCTTTTATCACCCCATTCGGCTGCTTTTGCTATGTCACCATGCCCTTTGGTCTCAAGAATGCTGGTACCACATTCATGCGCATGATACAGAAGTGCCTGCTAACTCAAATCAGTCGGAATGTGGAAGCATACATGGATGACATCATGGTTAAGTCGCGCAAAGGTTCCGACCTGCTGACTGACCTTGCTGAAACCTTTGCCAATTTGAGAAGATATGATATCAAGCTTAATCCGTCGAAGTGTACATTTGGAGTTCCAGGTGGAAAGTTACTCGGTTTCCTCGTTTCCGAACGTGGGATCGATGCAAACCCAGAAAAAGTTGGTGCAATCCTCTGAATGAAACGCCCTGTGCGTGTACACGACGTTCAGAAGCTTACTGGTTGTTTGGCAGCTTTGAGTCGATTCATCTCTCGCCTCGGTGAAAAGGCATTGCCTCTTTACCGACTGATGAAGAAATCTGTTAAGTTCGAATGGACTCCTGAAGCTGACGCAGCGTTTGCAGAGCTCAAAGCCCTGCTTTCCACCCAGCCGGTGCTTGCTGCTCCAATCAGCAAAGAGCCTTTACTGCTTTATATAGCAGCCACTGGATAGGTTGTCAGTACAGTACTCACGGTCGAGCGGGAAGAAGAAGGCAAAACTTACAAGGTTCAACGCCCAGTATACTATATTTCTGAAGTCTTAACTCCATCCAAGCAGAGATATCCACATTATCAGAAGCTTGTCTATGGAATCTACTTGACCACGAAGAAGGTTGCACATTACTTCTCAGATCATTTGATTACAGTCATCAGTGACGCTCCATTGTCAGAAATTCTAAACAACAGAGATGCAACTGGCCGAGTGGCAAAGTGGGCGATTGAACTCCTTTCGCTGGATATCAAGTTCAAGGCAAAGAAAGCAATCAAGTCTCAAGCGATAGCAAATTTCCTCGTCGAGTGGATTGAACAGCAGTTACCAACCCAGATACAGTCGGAACATTGGACTATGTTCTTCGACGGGTCCAAGATGTTGAATGGTTCAGGCGCTAGAGTGGTCCTGGTATCTCCAAGGGGCGACAACCTCAGATATGTTCTCCAGATTCACTTTGATTCCTCCAACAATGAAGCTGAATATGAGGCACTCTTGTATGGATTGCGTATGGCCATTTCACTCGGCGTCCGCCGCCTAATGGTTTACGGTGACTCAGATTTAGTGGTTAATCAAGTGATGAAGGAGTGGGACGTCAGGAGCCAAGCTATGACTGGTTATTGCAATGCGGTGAGGAAGTTAGAAAAGAAGTTTGAAGGGCTAGAGCTCCACCATATACCCCGACTGAAGAATCAAGCAGCTGATGACTTGGCAAAGATAGGATCCAAGCGGGAGCCTATTCCCAGCAATGTGTTTTTGGAGCATATTCACGCACCATCAGTTCAAGAAGATCCCTTCACAGAAGAGCCCCCACAGCCTAAAAGTTCCACTGATCCGATTGAAGTTGAAATCCCAGTTGTGGTCGACTTGATCATGGAAGTTTTGATCGTTATTCCAGATTGGAGAGTACCGTACATTGCATATATTCTCAGGAAAGAGCTTCCAGAGGATGAAGAAGAGGCTCGCCAGATTGTCCGTCGATCCAAAGCCTTCACAGTAATGGGGGAGCAACTCTATAGAGAAAGTGTCATGGGGGTCGTTCAGAAATGCATTACTCCGGAAGAAGGCCGAATGATCCTCGATGGTATTCACTCGGGAACCTGTGGTCACCATGCGTCTTCTCGGGCCATCATGGCCAAAGCGTATCGAGCAGGGTTTTATTGGCCGCGGGCAAATGAGATGGCAAAGGAGATAATTGACAAATGTGAGGGCTGCCAGTTCTACTCCAGCATGTCCTACAAACCCGCTTTAGCCCTGAAGACCATTCCACTCGTCTGGCCTTTCGCTGTTTGGGGTTTGGATATGGTGGGACCTCTGAAAACTGGCAGGAGTGGCTTCACCCATGTGCTTGTAGCAGTCGACAAGTTCACCAAGTGGATTGAAGCTAAAACTGTCAAAAACCTGGATGCAAGTACTGCAGTCAGCTTCATCAGAGGGTTAACATTTAGATATGGAGCCCACACAGCATCATCACAGATAATGGGTCGAACTTTGATTCTGATGAGTTTCGAGCTTTCTGTGCATCCCAAGGTACTCGGGTCGACTATGCTTCAACCGCCCACCCTCAGTCGAATGGACAGGCAGAAAGAGCGAACGGCTTGATTCTCAAAGGTCTGAAACCTCGATTGATGCGCGACCTCAAACATGCGGTCGGCGCTTGGGTAGATGAGCTACCGTCAGTCCTTTGGGGATTAAGAACAACACCAAATCGGTCGACTGGTCGAACCCCCTTCTTCATGGTCTATGGGGCTGAGGCTGTGCTGCCGAGTGACTTGCTTCACAATGCGCCCCGAGTAGAACTTTTTTCAGAAGCTGAAGCAGAATGAGCTCGAGAAGATGCTGTTGATCTTCTGGAAGAAGAAAGAGAGATGGCCTTGATCCGATCGACCATTTATCAGCAAGACCTTCGTCGATTATATGCCAGAAATGTGAAGGGTCGAGCATTTCAGGAAGGAGACCTTGTGCTCCGAGTGGACCAGCAACGGCCTCACAAACTTGCCCCCGCTTGGGAAGGTCCCTTCATCGTCACCAAGGTGCTCCACAACGGAGCGTATCACCTCTACAATGTGGAGCATAATAAAGAGGAGCCGCGCGCTTGGAATGCGGAGCTACTCCGCAGTTTTTATACTTAAGTGTTCAGACTGATGAGATGTAATAAAGAGTACCTTTCAGTTCGTTTAGCAAAGACATGGTTTTATAGTCTCCTAAATGATTGTTGTTACCAATACATGTGTCCAAAATCCCCAAGCGGGTGGCTTAACCGCGAATCCGATTCTCTTAAGTTAAAAAAAAATCCTACCGAGTGACGAGCAACCCTCTCACTCGGGGGCTTAGCTGCAGTCCTGTACTCGCCTAAGTTTAAAAAAAAAATCTACCGAGTGATGAGCAACCCTCTCACTCGGGGGCTTAGCTGCAATCCTGTACTCGCCTAAGTTTAAAAAAATCCTACCGAGTGATGAGCAACCCTCTCACTCGGGGGCTTAGCTGCAGTCCTGTACTCGCCTAAGTTTAAAAAATCCTACAGGTGATGAGAAACCCTCTCACTCGGGGGCTTAGCTGCAGTCCTGTACTCGCCAAAGTTTTAAAAATCCTACCGAGTGAGAGCAACCCTCTCACTCGGGGGCTTAGCTGCAGTCCTGTACTCGCCTAAGTTTAAAAAAAATCCTACTAGTGATGAGCAACCCTTCACTGGGGGCTTAGCGCGGAATCCGATTCGCTAAGTTCAAAAAATCCTACCGAGTGATGAGCAACCCTCTCACTGGGGGCTTAGCCGCGAATCCGATTCGCCTAAGTTCAAAAATCCTACCGGTGATGAGCAACCTCTCACCGGGGGCTTAGCTGCTGTCCTGTACTCGCCTAAGTTTGAAAAAATCTACGAGTGATGAGCAACCCTCTCACTGGGGGCTTAGCTGCAGTCCTGTACTCGCCAAGTTTTTAAAAAATCCTACCGAGTGATGAGCAACCCTCTCACTTGGGGGCTTAGCTGCAGTCCTGTACTCGCCTAAGTTTTAAAAAATCCTACAGAGTGATGAGCAACCCTCTCACTCGGGGGCTTAGCTGCAGTCCTGTACTCGCCTAAGTTTAAAAAATCCTACCGAGTGATGAACAACCCTCTCACTCGGGGGCTTAGCTGCAGTCCTGTAATCGCCTAAGTTTAAAAAATCTTACCGAGTGATGAGCAACCCTCTCACTCGGAGGCTTAGTTGCAGTCCTGTACTCGCCTAAATGTAAAACATGCTCCATCCTCAGAACTGCGTCTGTTCCGAGTGAAGATACAAGTTCCACTCGGAAATAAAAACAAGCATATTTAAGGGCAAACAAAGTTCGGACGAAGGAGTTTAAAAGTACTCGGGCATCAGGCCCGAGGAAGTTTTACGGTTACAAAATCACTCGGCATACCGAGGCAAATTGAACCGGATCATAAAAGTTCGGACGAAGGAGCTCAAAGTACTCGGGCATCAGGCCCGAAGGGAGTTTTACGGTTACAGAATCACTCGGCATACCGAGGCAAATTGAATCAGATCATAAAAGTTTCATTCACTCCATAGAGGGGCTGGCAGGCTCGACAAACTCGTCCAGGTCAATTCCGTCTGCGATTCGAGTAGCAGCAGCAATGAAGGTCTCCATGAAAGACTGGAAGTCGAGTTTCTTGGTGTTGGCGACCTTGATTGCCGCTAGCTTCTCTTCTCTGGCTTCCCTGCAGTGGACGCGAACTAGGGATAAAGCTACGTCAGCACCGCATCGAGCAGCGGACTTCTTCCACTCCTGCACTCGACCAGGAATCTCGTTAAGTCGAGTCATCAGAGACTCGAGGTCGTTTCGGAGCGTGTCCCCTGGCCAGAGTGCTGTGTCGATCTGCGAAACTGCGACCTTGAGTCAAGCAAGATATTCCAAGGCACTGGCGAGGCGAGACTCCAGTCGGAGCACATTCATGGCTGCTTCATCTTTGACAGGGGAGTTGATAGGGTCCAAGTTCGTCTCGACTCGCCCAGTTTCTTCCTCGAAGTCTTGACAGAATTCTGCACTCGCAGAAAAATAATGAGTCGACAGCGGTATGATGAGTCGACGAAAGCAAACCAATCGCACAGAGAAAAGTACCTTCAAGCATGAGGAATAATTTTTTGGCGAGTCCTCCCAGGTAGTTCTCCAGCTCGTCCCTCCTGCGGGTGATGTCTTCTACTTTGTCGGTCAGAGTTCGCTTGTCCTTCTTCAGACGAGTCACTTCTTTGTTGGCTTCGTCAAGAGCAGCCTTCAGCTTGGCATTCTCTCTCTCCAGCTGTCCGACTGAAGCCATCTTTTGGTCAGCAAGCGCCAGTTTGTCTTTGGCAGTTTTCTTCGCAACCGCAAGGTCAAGGTCCTTCTTCTCCAAAGCTTGTCTCATTGTTTCTAGAAAGAACAACATTCGAATCAGAAAAAGGAGGAGAAAAGGTGGCAAGAGAACTGGTCGACAAACTTTCCTTACCAGCAGCGTCATCCTTAGCCTTCTGCAAGTTGTTTCGAGCCAACTCCAGGTCAAGATTGAGCTGAGTTTGCTTCTTCTCCAAGTCAGCAAACCGGGCTCCAAGATCACAAGATTTCTGCGTTCAGAAGATAGTCAGTCGGCAGACACAAAGACTATTGCCGAATTAAACATTCGCCAATAGTCTCGGGGACTACACCCAGTGGGTGCACTCAGCGTGCCCCCACTGGTCCGACTCTTTCATTCGACTTGGTCCATCCAGTCAAAAAAAAAGAAAACTCAGACCATAGCCGACTGCCCGCAGTCGACTACAGTCTCGGGGACTACACCCAGTGGGTGCACTCAGCGTGCCCCCACTGGTAAAGGTTCCACTCGGCATGATCTGCCCAGCCCGAGTGGAAAAGATCTCTTAAAAGAAGCCCGCCGAATCAAACATTCGACGGCAGTCTCGGGGACTACACCCAGTGGGTGCACTCAGCGTGCCCCCACTGGTTCAGAGATTCGATCAGCACAACCTAGTCGACTCAAGTGGAAAAACTACTCAACAGAAATTAAAACACCCAGTGGGTGTACAGACTGACAATGGGTGTGCACTTAAAGGTTCCAAAACGCTCATCCACGGACGTCTTGCAGATAAAGCAGCAGTTCCTAAATATCGTATCCCAACAGAACAAGCGTCAAGATGGAGTTCAGTCGGAAGTAAGCTAACCTGGACATTGGCTTGAAGTGCTGAGCTGGCATCATAGGCAGCTTGACTGGCCTCGCGCACCACCTTCATTTGCTCCATCATAACGCCATCCTGGCGTATAGCCTCCTAGGCAGCACTCACTTGGTCTTCTGGGACTTGATGGGTGGTGGGAGGTGCAGTCGGTGTATCAGTTGCAGTAGCATGAGACCTTGAGGCATGAAGTTGGACAGACGGAGGAAGGGCCCGCACAGTCGACGACGAAGGACGAGCACTCGACAAGGGAATCGCAAAAGTAACGGAGGCACGGTTGAAGTCCCCGGATTGCTGGATAGCTGGTTCTGTCGCCGGCGTCGACTAGGGCGTCTTGCTAGCTGGCACCTTCTTAACTGAGGCCCTGCTCCTCCTACCCACGAGTTCTTGTGGCTCATTTTCATCATCGTCTTGAAGTTCGATAACATCTCGCGGAGCTGCAAAAGAATCGACCACAAGAGTTCAGTCGACTGAAGAATTGGCTAGCAAAGAAAAGATGAAGATAACAGGGGTCATACTCGCTTTGGAGGTGACCGCGTCCTCCATCTCCTCGTCACCATCATCTTGGTAAGCAGAAGTCCCGGAGGTAGCAGCACTGCAAATCTCAAGGTTCACTCGGTCAAGCAAGTGGATGGGTCGGCAACTGATATAAGATTCTTCAAACAAAGGGTGATAGCGAAACGCTTACGCAGAGGCGACGGGAACGTCAACCTTGATCTTGGGCAAAGCCTTCCGTGGCTTGGACGGCACGGTCTTGAGTTGCTTCGGAGCCTTCTCAGTCGGCACCGGAGAAGATGTCCGAGTGCGCTTCGAAGTCTGTCCAGTCGGTGCTACCACCTTGCCCCGGATACTTGCTGGGTCGTACTTGTGCTTGGAACGCTTTTTCGTGCGAGGTGGAGAATCGACCTCCTCCTCACTGCTCGAGTTTTCCTGCTCTCCATCACTCTCCCCATCGTAGTTCCAGTCGCCGCTGTCGCCTCCGCTCTCTTCTCCTTCCTGGATCTGCTCCCCGTTGGGCATCGAGTACATCTCAGTATATATCTGCAAAGCAAAGAATCGAACAAGCATCAGTCGGTCCCAAAGACAGTTTACAAATTAGAGTAAAAGTCACTCGACATCGAAGGTCTGACCTTGTCTGGTTCGTTATCAGCGCCGAGTGGCAGAATTCTCCTAGACCCCCTGGGGTTGTCTCTGTTTCCGGTAATGCTCTGCAGCCACCGCGCCACCGTCTCCTCGGCAACTTCCTCCGGGTGGATCCGAGCAGAATCATCGGCGCCCGAATACATCCACATAGGATGATCGCGGGCCTGGAGCGGCTGGATGCGGCGAGTGAGGAACACCTCTAGCAAATCCATGCCGGTCACGCCATCACGGACAAGTTGGATTACGCGGTCGACCAACATGTTCACCTCCACCTTTTCTTCTGGAGTCACTTTCAAGGAAGAGGGCTTTTCAATTCGCCCCATGGTAAAGGGAGGAAGGCCAGTCGACTGACCAGGAGTTGGTTTGTCCTTACAATAAAACCAGGTCGACTGCCACCCTCTGACCGAATCGGGAAGAGTCATAGGTGGAAATGTGCTTTTGCCTCTCATCTGGATCCCTAGACCTGCGCACATCTGAAACACGTGCGTCCTCTCATCACTCGGATTGGCCTTTTTCACAGACTGTGAGCGGCAGGTGAAGATGTGTTTGAAGAGACCCCAATGCGGTCGACAACCCAAGAAATTCTCACACATGGAGACAAACGCAGCTAGGTATGTGATGGTGTTCGGAGAAAAGTGATGAAGTTGGGCCCCAAAAAAGTTCAGAAAACCTCGGAAAAAAGGATGAAGGGGCAGAGAAAAACCACGGTCGACGTGAGTCGCGAGGAGGACGCACTCACCCTCCTGCGGTTGCGGCTCGGTCTCGTCACCTGGCAGCCTCCAAGATCCATGGTCGATCAAGCCTCCCTCGACCAGATCCTCCATGTCTTCTTGCTGAATCGTGGAGCGAATCCAATCGCCCTGGATCCAGCCGGGCGGCAGGCCGGATCTCGACGACGAGCCTCCCCGACTCGTCTTCTTGCCCTTCGCTGCCGCCGTCGCTTTCTTCGCACGCTCCAAGGCCGCCGTCTTCTCCTTCCCCATCGCGGTAGGCTGCGCTCGGGTGGGGCGGCGGCGTCGAAGGTGGCGGCGAATGCGGTGGTGAAACAGGAGAGGAGGAAGGAGATGGGGAGCACAGTACCGGGCTCATCGACCCCGACGCCTTATATGGGTCCGCTCCCGAGTGGCTGACTAGTGGGCCCAGGCAATCCAGTCAAATCCCGCAACAGTCGCGTGCTGTATACGTGGCGAAAAAGGTGGCACGAGAATCGAGGCGTCCCTGCCTAATCCGCTCCGTCTACTGCGGTCCTCTCCGTCCCGCGCGTTTCTCCAAATTTTGAATCCCGTGAGATCCGGAAGGCGGCAGCGTGACCAATCACGCCAAGGATCTTATACCATATCAACATTCGGAGCTTATCAGAAAAAATCACTCGACGACCTCTGAATGGAACCAGGCGACTGAAAATGAAGTTGAAGTTTTTACAAAGATCACCGGCCCGGTTAGGATGCCTCTGAAGCATATAAATCGGGTCGGAACCATCTTCAACCCCTTCTCCACTCGAGCCCAGATCCATTCGGGGGCTAAAGACGAAGACATGTACCTAGGGTAGGGTAATAGGCCCGACCTAGACACCCTTACCGAGGAAACTGCCCTAAGGCAAATGACATTCAAAGGATGGCACCATCTACCGACTGAAATCTCCACAGGGTGGAACCCACTCTACCAACAGCTCACTCGGACAACCCAATTCCATTCGACCGGGGTGTACTCACTCGACTCCACCGGAAACCACTCGGAAGACAGAAGATCCAAGGTCACTCAGGATGGCAAGGGTCAGGCGTTCACTCCGTAGTCTTAATGATCATTTATTTGTCTTTATTGCTGGCGTTATCAGTAACGTCCTGTCTTTACAGACATTGAAACCCTTGTAACGTGGGATGGTTGGGGTCCTGGCGCACTCTATATAAGCCACCCCCTCCTCAGGCACAAGGGTTCGCACCCCCTGTAACTTTCACGCATAAGTCAATCGACCGAGCCTCCGGGCACCGAGACGTAGGGCTGTTACTTCCTCCGAGAAGGGCCTGAACTCGTAAATCTTGCGTGCACAACTTCACCGTAGCTAGGATCTTGCCTCCTCATACCTACCCCCCATTCTACTGTCAGACTTAGAACCACGACACCAAGGTCATCTCGTCTGATCTTATACCGCAATGCACCGCATACCGGGCATGCGTTCAAATCCTCGTACGCACCGCGGTAGAGGATGCAGTCATTAGGGCATGCATGTATCTTCTGCACCTCCAATCGTAGAGGGCATACGACCTTCTTTGCTGCGTACGTACTGTCGGGCAATTCGTTATCCTTTGGAAGCTTCTTCTTCAATATTTTCAGTAGCTTCTCAAATCCTTTGTCAGGCACAGCATTCTCTGCCTTCCACTGCAGCAATTCCAGTACGGTACCGAGCTTTGTGTTGCCATCTTCGCAATTGGGGTACAACCCTTTTTGGTGATCCTCTAACATGCGATCGAACTTCAGCTTCTCCTTTTAACTTTCGCACCGTCTCTTTGCATCAACAATGACCCGACGGAGATCATCATCGGGCACATCGTCTGGTTCCTCTTGATCTTCAGCTTCCCCCGTTGCAGCATCACCGTATTTAGGGGGCACATAGTTGTCATCGTCCTCTTCTTCTTCGCTGTCTTCCATCATAACCCCTATTTCTCCATGCTTTGTCCAAACATTATAGTGTGGCATGAAACCCTTATAAAGCAGGTGGGTGTGAAGGATTTTCCGGTCAGAGTAAGACTTCGTATTCCCACATATAGGGCATGGACAACACATAAAACCATTCTGCTTGTTTGCCTCAGCCACTTCGAGAAAATTATGCACGCCCTTAATGTACTCGGAGGTTCGTCTGTCACCGTACATCCATTGCCGGTTCATCTGCGTGCATTATATATAATTAAGTGTCAAAAACCATTACAGAACATTATGAATAGATAAGTGACCAAATTAATAGAAGTTCATCATCACATTAAAACCAAAGTACATACATAGTTCTCATTGAACAACATATAGCTCTCCAGAGCATCTAATTAAACCATACATTGAAACTATGTAAAACATTTCAATGCAACAACAAATGCGATCATAATCGCAACCAAGGTAACAATTGAACCAACGGCATAATGATACCAAGCCTCGGTATGAATGGCATATTTTCTATACTTTCTAATCTTGAAGCGCATTGCATTCATCTTGATCTTGTGATCATCGACGACATCCGCAACATGCAACTCCAATATCATCTTCTCCTCCTCAATTTTTTTTAATTTTTCCTTCAAGTAATTGTTTTCTTCTTCAACTAAATTTAACCTCTCGACAATAGGGTCGGTTGGAATTTCCGGTTCACATACCTACTAGATAAAAAAATCGATGTCACGTTGGTCGGTACAATTGTCATAAACAATAAATGAACTAAATAGTTATAAAATATAATATATACCACATCCGAATCATAGATAGGACAAGGGCCGACGGGGGCGGATACCAAAACCATTGCACTATATAATAACAAATAATAATAAAAGTAAGAAAATTATACAAGTATCTATCTAAATCATACAAGTAAGAATTTTTTTTCTTTTAGAAAGAAGATAAGAACAAGAGGCTCACCACGGTGGTGCCGGCGACGAGATTGGCGCGGGCGATCGACGGTGGTGAAGACGGGGACGGGACGTGACGGACCGCTAAACCTAGACAAATCTTGAGGAAAATGGAGCTTGGAGGTCGAGTTTGGAGAGGAGAAAGCTTAAGTAGTGTGGCTCGGGCATTTCATCGAACACCTCATGTGCATAGGAGGTGAGCTAGAGCACCACAAAGCTCTCCCCTCGCCGGCCAGAAAAAAACAGAGCAGTGGAGTGCTCTGCTCACGGGCGAGGGGTATATATAGCCACACCATTGGTCCCGGTTCGTGGCTGGAACCGGGACCAAAGGGTGGCCTTTGGTCCCGGTTCCAGCCACGAACCGAGACCAATGGATGTGGGTCAAGAGCGAGGCCCATTGGTCCCGGTTCGTGTCTGGAACCGTGACAAAAGGGTCCAGACGAACCGGGACCAATGCCCCACGAGGCCCGGCCGGCCCCCTGGGCGCACGAACCGGGACGTATGCCCCCATGGGTCCCGGTTCGTGACTGAACCGGGACTAATGGGCTGGGCAGGCTTGAACTAAAGCCGTGTTTTCTACTAGTGTATGCATTAATATGCTATTTTATATTATTTTTGGGACTAACTTATTAACCTAGAGCCCAGTGCCAGTTTATGTTTTTTCCTTGTTTTTGAGTTTTACAGAAAAGGAATATCAAACTGAGTCCAAACGGAATAAAACTTTATGATGATTTTTCTTGGACCAAAAGACATCCACGGAGCTTGGAGAGGGGGCCAGAAGAGTCCCGAGGGACCCACAAGCCCTCAGGCCGCGGCATACGGGGGAGCGCCTCCCTGGCTTGTGGGCCCCTCGGGAGTCCTCCACCCTAATTCTTGCGCTATAAATTCCCAAATATTCCCAAACCAACAGAAGCGTCCATCAAAATATTTTTCCGTCGCCGCAAACCTCTGTTCCCGTGAGATCCCATCTTGGGGCCTTTTTCGGCACCCTGCCGGAGGAGGATTCGATCACGAAGGGCCTCTACATCAACCTTGCCGCCCTTCCGATGATGCGTGAGTATTTTACCACAGACCTACGGGTTCATAGCTAGTAGCTAGATGGCTTCTTCTCTCTCTTTGATCTTCAATACAATATTCTCCTCGATGTTCTTGGAGATCTATCCGATGTAATATTCTTTGCGGTGTGTTTGTCGAGATCCGATGAATTGTGAATTTATGATCAGATTATTTATGAATATTATTTGAGTCTTTTCTGAACTCTTTTATGCATGATTAAATATATTTGTATTTCTCTTCGAATTATCGGTTTGGTTTGGCCAACTAGATTGGTTTTCTTGCAATGGAAGAGGTGCTTAGTTTTGGGTTCAATCTTGCGGTGTCCTCACCCAGTGACAGTAGGGGTAGCGAGGCACGTATTGTATTGTTGCCATCAAGGGTAAAAAGATGGGGTTTTCATCATATTGCTTGAGTTTATCCCTCTACATCATGTCATCTTACTTAAAGCATTGCTCTGTTCTTATGAACTTAATACTCTAGATGCAGGCAGGAGTCGGTCTATGTGTGGAGTAATAGTAGTAGATGCAAAATCGTTTCGGTCTACTTGACACGGACGTGATGCCTATATTCATAATCATTGCCTTGGATATCATCATAACTTTGCGCTTTTCTATCAATTGCTCGACAGTAATTTGTTCACCCACCGTATGTTTTCTTTCAAGAGAGAAGCCTCTAGTGAAACCTATGGCCCCCGGGTCTATTTTTCATCATATATTTTCAGATCTATAAACCAAAAAACCCAAAAATCCCTTACTGCAATTTATTTGTTTTTACTTTGTTTTACGTTTTAGTAATCTTTTATACCTATCTCTATTAGATATCACTCTTGTTCGAGACCGTGAAGGGATTGACAAACCCTTTTTCGCGTTGAGTGCAAGTGTTTGTTAGTTTGTGCAGGTGCATAGATTGGAGACTTGCTTGTGCCTCCTACTGGATTGATACCTTGGTTCTTAACTCAGGGAAATACTTATCTCTACTTTGTTGCATCACCCTTTACTCTTCAAGAGAAAAATCAACGCAAGCTCAAGAAGTAGCAACTAGTAGGCATACACTTACTCTAGTCTATACTATATATGTTATATGGTGGTCAAGTTAGTTAACATTTATACATCATAAGATGAGAATTATATTCTTTATTTCTATTTGTTGTTTATTCCATTCGCCTATGTACCCGTTTGTTTTACAATTTGGCATGGGAGGTATCAAGATGCACAAATGTGTCGGAGGTAGGCCTTATTGAATCCCAACACAAGTGATGCTCCGACTCATTGCGAATACTTCTAGTGCGAGTATATGATTAGTTGCCATGTTGTACAAATGAGGCGGAAGTCATTGGCATAGTGCAACCATCATCCAACTACCGGTATTAGTAACATCCCATCTTAGCCCATCTACATGAAGCAAACAATCATGGAGTGAAATGTTGGTAGAGTTCTTTCCTTATTTTACTCCATGATTTTCAGGTTGAAATAGTAACTCTGCTTTTTACCCCCCCCCCCCCCCCCCCAAAATAATGGTTTTTATGGCTGACGGTATCGTTCCATGAGTGAGGTCGCAATCGTAATTATGTGTTATCCCTCTCATTTTTGGCATTTTCAGCGGAATGATTTTATCCTTACCTCATGATTAGTGTGAGGTTGAAATAATAATTCTGCTTTACCCTATCATTCAGGCACTTTTCAATATTTTTTTAATCCATACCTCTTGTTTTGAGTGAACTGCACAAAAAATACATTCTGAGGTCGCCATAAAAAAGTAAACCATGACTAATCTACAATTAACATCTAAGTGCACTTTAGTATAGGAGGCATGAATAGAAAAATTCCCATTAATCAACTCAATGACGACATCCATGACTACTCTTGTCCACCTGACGGTTTAGCATAGTGTGTCACTTTGCAACGTTCGCTAATACTAATTCTCCTATTTTGTCGGGAACAAGTGGGGTCAAGGTAACACCATCGGCGAGCATGACCAAAGGACTTTCTGACAATCTAGTGCAAGGCCAAGGTTGTAGTGTTGCTCCTAAGGCCAAGAAGCCATGATGGCATGAATGAATGTATGTGCTATATGGTTAAGTCTCTGGCTTGGTCATCAAGTGCTTCATGATGTCTTCTTTTTTGTAGAACTATGTCTTATTTTTGCTTCTTATTCTATGATATATGGGATGTGTGCATCTTATTATGAAGAGGTTGTGTATGAGATATATGTGGCTATATCGCATCGATGTGTTAGTCAATTAAAAACCTCTTTTATAAAAAAAATGTGACTATGATCTAAAATTGAATTACATCTTAGTGTTTGCACGAGTGCAACCGACTGGTTGAGGTTATTAATCTCAACATTGATAGTTTGTTTAGTAAGAGAATGAAGCAAGGCGGATTCTTGAAAATAGAAAATTGTTATCCTGATAGAAAAAAGTTGTTGCTGGTGATTTGCTAGGACGTCAAGTGGATACAAGCTTGTATACGACAACCACTCAGTAGATCCGGCGGAGAGACTGGAAGAAAGAGAGAACCTGCAACCAAACAAGATCCCAAATCAACCAAAGACAGGTAAACAAAGGGTACCATCTCCTTCGCTGCCTCCTCCTCATCTTCTTGGCTCTCACTGGCGGCGGCGTACAAGCAAGAAAAGGTGAGGGGGCAGCATGAGAGGGTAGCAGGGGAATGAGCGGCCACCATGGCGCCTTGTCGAGCCGTAGACCAGCTTCGGGTACCTCTCTCCCATGCGATGGCGTCTCACCCCAGCACGAAATCCTGGTCACTCTCCTCCCGGGGATGGCGAGAGGCGAGCTCGATGGGGACTGCAGTGGCGGCGGCGAGCTCGGCGATGGAAGAGGAACAAGGAGGAGGAGGATGGAAGCGCGGGGGCGACGGCTTTGCGATGGGGAGTGGGGCGGCGCGAGTGTGGGAGGAAGACGAGGGGCGGTGGAGGAGCGAGTGCGGGAGGAGGAGGCGGCGGCTAGATCTCCACGGGAGATGTTGCAATATATACCTATATGTGAAATGACGAAAATGCCCTTGGCGAGTAGTTTAATTACACGCGGTTGCATCGCTGGACTCAACACTATTCATTGCGACAGTGTCGCGGCCTGGATCCGACAGCCCAGTTTCTCCCACCACTTGATCCAACGCCCGGAAATGCATCAAGCAACTCGATCGGACGGCCGGGAGTCGCTAAACTCCGAGAGAGCTCGGTTTCCCCCGCGGTTCTTATTTCTGGATCACCCGTATTACTGCACGAGCTGTTTCAGCAAATATTA
The DNA here is from genome assembly GCA_011799875.1 of Thinopyrum elongatum. Taxonomy (NCBI): domain Eukaryota; kingdom Viridiplantae; phylum Streptophyta; class Magnoliopsida; order Poales; family Poaceae; genus Thinopyrum; species Thinopyrum elongatum. The sequence goes on along the minus strand of CM022303.1, from coordinate 597,775,346 downwards.
ATGCACGCATCATCTTGTACAGGGAATACTGAGAGGGTGCTTGGATACGTTTTAGTCTCATGACTAAAAGTAGTGGGACTAAAACTTGCTAGCCTCACCCATGCTTGGATCCAAATACTAAAGAGACTAAAATCAAGTTAATGAGCATTTATTATCCTCCAAACCCTCCAATCCAGAACTCGCATGTGTTAAAGGAGAGGAGTTAAATGAGGAGAGAGAGGACTAATCCACATTTTAGTAGGGGTACCCATGACTAAAATTTTTTATTCTCAAGACTAGTTTTAGCCCCTCTTTAGTCATGGGTGCTTGGAACTTTAGCCTCTTAAAGAGACTATTTTTAGTCAGACTAAAATAAGTCCCTTGGATCCAAGCACCCTCTGATACCTGTTGATAGGAATGTGGTAGATGGAAGATAAGTTGATTGCCTCAAGAGCCACTACACAGAACAAAGCTGATGATCTTGCTAATTTGTTGTTTCTCTTTTGTGAAAAAAGAATTTGTCTTCGAGATGTTGTATCTTTGCAATAGAAGTCAGAGGCTAGGCCAGGCTAGGCTAGGCTAGGCTGGGAGGCTTGACCATACCTTTCTTTCAAACCAAAGTAATAACAATAATTGAGTTTTGTACTAAAAAGCACTGTTTAAGATATCTTCCGATATGCCGATAAATCGGTCGATTTATCGCTTATCGCTGTCTGACCGATAAGATAAATCGACCGATAAATCGGCAGATATGACGATAAATTGGCCGATATGCCGATAAACTGGCCGATTTACCCCTTATCTTGGGTCGACCGATAAGTTCCCGATAAGCGATATCCCCAACATTGCTAAAAAGCAATGTTCAAAATATCGTCTGATTCACCAATTTATCGGCCGATTTACCGCGTATCAGGGGGTGACCACTAAGATTATACCTTATCTTTGCTATTTATCATTTGGACCGACTTATCACTGTGACAAGCGGTTAATCGGAAATCTAGCAATTAATCGGGCTGGCCCCTCGCTGTCAGAAACCCCAAAACAGGGCCTCCCCTTCAGTAGCCTCCTGCACGTCACACTTCGTCCCCCATTTGATAGGACATGTGTTGTAGTCTTGTCCTATTATTTTTTTGTCATTGACTCATCGTTTGACATGTAATATATAGGTATGTATTAATGTAATATTGCCATGTTTGAAATCTTAGAGCACACTGATGGTTGTTTTCATTTTGCCTTATTAGTAGTACTTGAAACTTTGGAATTGCAAGCAAAGTTGTCCAATTAATAGTCGACCGATAAAATCGATTAATCGACCAATTTCCAATTAATCTCCCCAACCGACCAAAACGCTAATGATAGTCAACATTCCTAAAAAGTACATGCAACCTGTATGGCCCTTGTCATTGTAGTTAGGAGTGGCCAAATGATTTGCAGTTTGTTTGGTATATGATTTAAATAGACAGGTAATCTCCATGTCCCTGAAAGAAAATAATGATAATCTCTATGAATATCTATAAGGAAAAATGCAGTTGTATTTTAGTGGTTTTTGGTTGAAGTATATAAAGGTCTATAATCCAGTCTTTTGCAGCTATACTATCTATTTTCTCATTGTTTTAGAGGATTTCCTCTAAAGGGGCTTCTCACATTTATTCTACTCATTTTCTCTCTTCAGCCTTCTAGTTCTATTCTTCATACATGGATCCTCCTTTTAGACTACTTCCTCTCCTCCCTCTTTAGTGACAAGTACTATAGCTACTTTACTGTAAGCTCGGATATGCATATATACAGAACAACCGCCTGTAGGCATGCATTCAGTTCAGTCAAATACTATATAAGAGGCAGTTGAGTTGTCGATACATCACCAAGATGAGTAGGATATTTTTCTTTCATTTGTTGCTTTATTCATTCTCCCTTGTACACGTTAGTCTGACAATTTGCCATGGAAGGTATCAGGATGAACAAAGGTGCGGGTAGTAGAGATGTCAGAGATCCAACAAAAGTGGTGGTATCCTCCCTGGTGAACGTCTGCATAGCTAATAGTACATGATTAGTTGCCATGCCCCCACTCACACACACTTCAAAACTGAAAAAAAAGAACTTGATTTGTTTATGGAGCAAACATTTAGGTGCCACGGGACACCGTCAATGAACTGGTCTGTATTTTCTGAGCAGTTATACTATGCTTACGGATGTTATTGTTATGGATTAGTATTACGAGATGACCAGCCCACACTTTGCCGATCTGTATAGATCTTCCTTTTCTTTCGTGTTCCTCATCGGCCGGACATCCTCGAGCTGCTGCTGCCCGTCAGTGAGGCGAAGCCTCTCCCATATCCCACCACCACCGATGCACCCATTTGCATGTCAGCTGCATGAACCAGGACGGCCAAGAACCAGAATTCAGCTGTGTAGCCTTACAGTGATGTACATTAATGGCTTTTCCTAGCTGAATAACTCTGCTTTATGTGCATGTCAGTTCACTCGTGTATATCCAAGCTGAGGGCGTTCAGACTCCTCCATGCGGCTCTCGTGGTAACCTCCACAATGCTGCCTACTCAACTTGGATATACACGAGTGAACTGACATGCGTGAAATCTCGTGATAATATACTGATAACAATGTACTCACTAACTGATAACTAATCTTTGGCTCACGTGAAATCTTGATACGGATGTTCGACGAGTAATTAGTAGTTGGCCTCGAGTTCATGTCATTATATTATCCTTTTTTTTGTGGAAGTCAATATATTATGCTTGTGTTGAACATTTAGAAGTCCGCATCCTCTATCTTCAGCTAAGAGGCATACCCTTCTCGTCTGCCAACTCCCAACTGTCCCAAGAGCTATCATATCCTCATCATCTCCCAAAAGCCAAAGCTCTATTGTTCTTCTCATCTTTTTTCCTTTCTGTTCACATTCTATCTTTTCCAGGATAGTTTCATTACGCCTCACACGATCTACTAATCAGGCAACATTACCGGTTGATGATATACTGTCATCTTTATTTATCAAGGCCTGCAGGTCGCGTTTGAGCATTGCGCGCGTATGAGTAAAATATTTTTTGTTTGCGAATGTGAAAGTTCATTTCAATTTTGTCAATTTTTGCAAACTCATAACATTTTTTTTTGAATGTCGTGAACATTTTTGAAACCCACTATAATTTTTTGAAATTCATGAATATTTTTTGAATTCGTGATCATTTGATGAATACATGTACTCTTTTTTTAAAATTGTTAACATTTTTTCAAACTCGTGATCTTTTTGTGAATTCAGGAACCTTTTTTAAATTCATGGACATTTTATAATTCATGAACTTTTTTTGAATTTATGAACTTTTTTATGAATTCGGGATCAAAATTTTGAAATCCATGAAAAAAATACAAACTTGAGAACATTTTTATTGCAAAAGTCATGAACAGTTATTAATCTCACGAGTATTTTAAGAAAATAAACAATAGTGTTTGAATTTGTGATCATGTTTAGTTCGTGAACTCTTTTTTGAAATCTGTGAACATTTTTCAAAATCATGAATATTTTTGAAATTAGTTGCATTTTTTGAAATTCATGAAATTTTTTAAATCACTAATATGTCTTGGATTTGGAAATATTTTAAAAATAAGTGAACATTTTATGATTTTGAGATTTTTTTATAAAATCAGAAACTTTTTTTTAATCTGCGAAGATTTCTCTTAAAGTCACAAAGAATTTTTGAATACACAAACCTTTTTCTGAGAACTGGGCTATATTTTCTGAGACCATCCATCAGAGGCCAGCCCATACTTTGCTGGTCTACATCTTCCTCTCCCTTCGTCTTCCTTGTCGGCCGGACCGATTTGAGCTGTAGCTGCTCGACGGCGAAGCCTCTCCGGGATCCCACAATTCCCGTCTATCCGTGGCTGTGGCGTCAGTATTCCTCTCACCTGCCGCATCCTGCACAACCCCATCATGCCTCGGACTGAAGGCACTCACTCATTCCCCTTCTTACCTTCCCTCAATCTCTCTCCTGTATACACATTTGAACTCCATTGCTACCCTGTAAGCAGGTCCCGAAGCTCTTTGTTGAGAGAAAGCCTTTCGTCGATGACATCCAGTCCGCCCTCCCCATCAACAGAAGGTATCAAAGCATCTACAACCACGACGACAAATTTGGGCCCCCAAATGCCCGTTGACGCGCCCGGGCGTGTCCGCGGGTACTGACCAATGCCTCATATGTTAGCAGTGATATTTTTGCGGTGCCCCTCCTCCACATAGGCGTTGGCGTGCGGCGGTGCATCATCGTCTGAGCTGGAGATAAAGCCGTCCGTCAGGTCAGAGTCCTCAGAGAACGCTTGCCCTGAGAGCCTCCAGATCAGGCGGTAGTGCTCCTTCACATGGTGGGCCACCTTCGCCTTGGCCGCTGCCTCCTTGTTTGCCTCACGCTCCGACAGCTCGATGGTGAGTCGGAGTGCCTTGGCATTTTTGCGGTGGAGGCGCCGCACATCCATCTCCGCCATTGTGAGAGAGTGGCGGAGGACCGATGCAAGGAGCGCGGCCTCGGAATTGACAGGCGGGCTGGCACGTAACTGGCGTGCGGTCAGCGCCTTCCCCGCCGGCGCCCTCTCCCTTGCATTGGTGGTGGTCGGCGGCGTACTTGAAGGACATTGGGAGAGGAGCGACCGGAGCTGCGTGACGGGCGGGACGGGCCGGCAACGTCGCCGACAGCCCCGACATTTGAGGCTGTTTAAGGCGCCCGGCTAGGTCATTTCTTTTGGACTGGTTAGTGACCGGGGCATCCGCCCGGGCGTTTTGGTACGATTTGGAGTGCCTGGCTGTAGATCTTCTCAGTCATGTTTGTCCATCTCCTCTGCGATTCAATTCGATGCACATGACATCGGTGAAATCTTTTTAGTTTTTTAGACTTAAAAATGTTTCATCTCTTAAATAAAAAATCAAATTAAAAATATTTTTTACCAATAAATCCGCCACGCCCAGATCTTCCAAAATAGATCCCATATTAATATGTTTCGATGACTTTTTTTGGACCAAAAGTTGCTATGATGTTTACACTGAAGTTGTCATATGGTTACGCTAAAGTTGCCATTATATGTTTCATCTATATTTTTCTTCTAGATTTAAAGCTATCATTGTATTTCAACTACTTTTCAAGAAAAAAATGATTATTGACCATGGTAATTTTCATAATTAACCATGACAAATTTAATTCATGGATCATGTCAATTTTTAGTAATTCATCATGCCAAATCTATATCATGGCAATTTTTGTTTATAGATCATGGCAATTTTAGTATTTTGGCCATAGCAATTTGAGTATTTTGACCACGATTTTTTTTGTATAAACCTTGACAAATTTTAGTGCATGTATCAAGGAAAGTTTAAGTAATTCACCATGACAATTTTAGGTTATGGTTCATGAAAAATTTTGAGTCATTGACCATGCATTTTTAAAATAATTGACGATGAATTTCTTTTTTGTTATGGAACCATGTCAAAATTATTTCATGGATCATGGCAAATTTTAGTAATTCAACATAGCAAGTTTAGTTTCTTAATTCATTTTTTATAACATGTCAAAAATTAGTTTAAACGTAGAAGAAGAAGTAGTTGAAACATGTCATGGCAACCTCATTGTAAACATCATGGCAATTTATGTGCAATAGACATGGCAATTTTTAACTAAAAAAAGTCATCGAAACATATCCATATGGGATTTAGTTTGGAAGATCTCGTCGCGGCGGATTTATTGGTGAAAACGGTTTTTCAATTGGATTTTTTATGTAAGGGATAAACCATTTTAAAAACTGAAAACCAAAAAGATTGACACTGACATCATCAGTTTCGTCATTTGTGCATGCATGTGGTGACGTGACGCGATCTGTGATGATGAGGGCGTTTGGTCCAAGTTGATTTGTGCCACATGTGTAGTATTTATCGGGGTCCATAGTATCCAAATGATAAGTGCCACACGTGTGGTATTGATCGGGTGTCATATAGTACGTGTCCGATCGTAGGCTAGTTTGCGATGTCCAAGTCATGTATGTGATGAAAGCCATCAAGGATTATGAGTCGAGTCGTAACTCGTGTTGGGTCTTGCCGGACATGCATATATACACAAGCAGACCACAGCTTTGTAAGATGGTGAAGAAAATTGAGCAATAAAAAGAGGAAATAAAGACATGACACGCGCCTTTGGCTACAAGTCTTTTGTGCGCGTGTGTTCCCGCGTATTGATGTGATCAATCCTGAGACAGATTCCAACACATTTAGTTTTTTGGGGCACATTTTCGGGATCTAATTCCCAAATGACCGGAGAACCTGTTATGTAGATATAGAATATTAGGCTGCAAACTCCACATTTATCTTTTTTGGATCTCAAAACACACATGCCTAGAAGGGACTCCCAAATTTGTAGGTTATTCAAATGGTTCTTTTAATAGACAGGTTGCTTAAACTAGAAAATATGGACTTGCACCTTACTCCGTATTGAGTTCTTGCAACTGGACAAGATGAACAGATGCTTGCATACATTTTCCTCCAAGTACGCTTGATATTGAAGATTAAAAAAATCATGGACTCCTATATCCAGTGGCTTGTTTAAAAAAAATGACTAACTATCTTTTCCATCGGAAGAATATATTGTACACATTCTACTTTGTTGCTCAAGTAGCTTTGTTTCCACCAGAAGTTACCTTGTTGATTCGAGTTAATCATTTCTTCTCAGATTTTGTCAGCACATCACGGTATGGTATTGCAAGTCACCTACGGAAAATTTCCATCTGGTCGAAGATTAGGCAGGCTCCGCCATTCCACTTGCATTCCTCTAGGTATAGGCAGGCTCCGCCATTCCACCCGCATTCCTCTAGGTACTAGATTATAATGGCGCGCGTTGCCGCGCCCGCCCCTGTGAAGGAGGGGCGATGACAGCGGCGCGCCTTCGGCTCGCTCTAGTGCTTGTAGTCGTCCCTAGGTGATCAATTAATCTGGATGTAATTTTTATTATTTCTAGTGTTCTTTGTACTGCCATGACAATTGATGGATAGATTGGAAGTTTTCTCTCCAAAAAATGAAGATTTATAAAAATGCAATATATATAAGCTATGTTACTCTCACTTTGTGTAATATAAAAAAGTTGCAAGCACAAATTCTGGAAATTGAAATGAAGAATACATAGAATGCGGCGTGTCGCCAGATTATTTAGTTTGGCATGTTATTATTTTGAGTTAATTTTACTCTTTTTACCTCTAAGTTTGACGATTTTCACAGGTTTTACCTCATTTGAGCCAAATTTCTCCATTTTACTTCACATTTGCTAGATCTTATCCCTTCTACTCCCTCCATTTCTAAATATAAGTCTTTGTAGAGGTTTCACTATGGACCACATACGAATATATATATAAATGCATTTTAGAGTCTGGATTTACTTATTTTATTTCATATGTAGTTCATAGTGTAATCTCTATAAAGACTTATATTTTGAAACGGAGGGAGTAATATTTTTGGCATTCTGAATATATGAATCAACATAGGTGGCATACCACGTAGATGGGTTTCTCTCCCTAGACGTTTTTAAAAATTTGATCCAGTCCAGTCTGATTTGCTACGGCTCTCGTGTACCTAGTCCAGCCGCACGCACCATGTAGATGATTTCCTGGAATTGAGTGAGGCTCAACCGGTGCGGCTGGACATACACTATTTATGTAATAAAAGGCAATTATTTCATAGTGTATGGACCTAAAGAACAACGGCATTGGTCTAGTTTATCCTTTCTGCATCCACCATCAACATGCGCATGCCGGCAAACTCCATATAATACGCGAGGTGAGCGGGTTTCCAAAGTGGTGGCCAGTGATAATGTTAACTAAAGATGATAATGTGCTCTTAATTGAAAACGACTTCCCCGGAGTCTCAAGTGGAAAGGGGAAGGTTCTTATGGTGCATTAAGAAATCAAAACATGTAGTACTGTAGCGGCTTTTCCTTGAAGCGATAAGGTGTGGAGTCTATTAGGCATTATTGCTAAGACTGAAAAGGTCATGAATTATTGCGGAGTCTATCGGGCATTATTGCAAAGACCGAAAGAGCCGGTCTAGTCTATAGGGAGATATATCCATCCTCGGCATAATGTTGAGCAGTTTGGCTTTGCTCTGCAGAAGTTTGCAGTATCAGAATAGCGACCGAGTCATCCATTTCGTCAGCTTCGCATCAATTATTATACTCTTTTAGAGTTTCCAAACATACATTGTCCTAATGTTTGTTTAAAATCTTTGATTCATTTTAGTAGTCTGGCATCATACATGATACATGTCAACAAGTGCTGAATGATGGTTATAGCAAGCAGCTACTGCTTTGGATAACTGATTTGCAGAGCAAATGTCGGCTGCAGGATTGATAAAAAGTTCTTTTTGTTTCGATTGGACGTTGTTTGACTGTAGATCTGGGAGGCGGATGGATCCAGCCGGGAATACTGTTTTTCTTTCGTGGATATGTATGTGTGCATTCATGATATATGCAGAAAGTGCGCAAAAAAAACCAGTGTTGGTCTATAAGCCCAGCCTAGATCCTAGGCACTCCCTCTGTTATAAAATAATTGATGTTCTTGATTTATCCTAAGTCAAGCATATTTAAGCTTCAGGACGGCCTTATCCTCAAGATACTAACAATGAACCCACTTCAATTTTCTGATGGAGAGTGGCAAGCCGAGGTACTTCACTCGGAAGGTAGTGATTATTAAAGGGAGACCAATGGAAATGTGCTGAAGGTTGATGCTATGGTACCGAATGGGTGCTACTTGATTCTTGCTGAAGTTGGTAACAAGGCCGGTCACATTGCCAGACTGCCTCAAGAAAGTGTGGAGATGTCCTCTTTAATAGGTGCCACAAAAATCGCTGCATCATCCGCATAAAGTGAGATTTTCTACTGCATACCTCGCACATGTAACCGGTGCATTCTACCCTAATAAGTGGCATGTTCAAGGATGTGCTCAATAGGGTCGATAGCAAGGCTGGATAGTAAATGAGATATCGGATCTCCATTTTAATAGGTGCCACAAAAATCGTTGCATCATCCGCATAAAGTGACGTTCGGTACTGCACAGCTTCGCCCAATGTAACTCACTACTAGAGAAAAGCCTAGCAGTAGCGCTGGTCAAATGTCTAGTAGTAACGTGGGAGCGGCGCTGCTAGTAAGGCGCTACAGCTAACTTTTAGCAGTAGCGCATTTTGATCCGCGCTACTGCTATACCTACTTAGCAGTAGCGTTGTCTAAAAAAGCGCTACTGCTAAGTAGCTTATCAGTAGCGTTCCTTCATCCAGCGCTACTGCTAAATAGCTATAGCGCTTTTATACGACGCTACTGCTTCCTGTTAAAGAGCGCTACTGCTATATTTTCACTAATTTTTTTGCTACGTATTTGCGGTATTTTTGTACAGGTTTTATACAGTATTCTAATCATATCATAAGCATGCAATATGCTCATCATATCATACACATAATAGTCTCATCATATCATCCAACACAAATCATGTCGTCTCATCATAATCACGATATAGCGATACAAGTTAAGTGACATGTCCCGAATATAAACAACTGCTTGGTCATCACATACACATGTTTCATCATCTATATCTAAACAAAGGTATAGAAGAGAAGAGCGATCACTATGAGCAAGAGCGCGATAATGTAGTAGTTTTTGTGACGCCGGTTCCGATCCCTCTCTCGCGTTCGCGTCAACCTCAAGTAACTATCTTCCGCTTCGCCTCTGCTATCGAACCCTCTATGGCTGCCGCCCGAAAACCGGTGCACCTGGGCCTCACACTCAGGCCACTCGCCGTACACTCCTGGAACCTTCCCTATGTACACGGCGTAGCACTTCTTCGCCATCAATGATCTATGTACCTGCATCGTCACATGAGTCAATAATATGCAACATATATAGTTGAGCAACAGAAAGAGACAGAGTTAGCAAAAATAGAAGCAACATATCATAAGCATAAATAACAAAGTTCATCGTACCCAAAATGCCCTAACTAGAGTGATCTTCGCTAGTTGAGGAGGACGGTTTAATTACATCACAAATTTTCGTCGTGCATAACTTAAAGTTTCGTCATATAGAAAGTAGTGACTAAACGGACACATTGTCATATATCGTCAATCACTCAAACATGTCGTGCCATCCATCCAAATCAGGGAGGAAGTCCCCGAGCGAAGTGAAAGGCTTCAGGTATAGAAACTAAGCGGCTACGCGTGTTCGGACGTCTTCCCGTGACATTTGCCCTTCTTCGTAGAACATCCCTGTTTTTTCGAGGACCTCCTTCATGATGATTTGGGCAAGTTCGATGTGATAGAACTCAGCTCGGAGTCGATGATCCGGGACATTTTCTAATTTCTTTGCCCATTGCAGAATATCGGCATCATCGGATCTAGGTGACATGCGATGGTTCTGGCATTCCCGTCTGTACTCCAGCTTGTGGTGGAGGACATAGAATCCATCACTGAGAGTACCGCTCGGTTGCTGGATGCAGCAGAAGTCGGTCTTATGGCCGAAGGAGGGCGCGCGGTTCCTTGTCTTCTTGATCGTGATATGTCCACCCCGTATGCCGTAGCTTAAGATAGCACTGTCGAGAACAGACTTGATGTGGGTGTAATCCTTTTTCTTCATGTTCTTCGACGAGTCCAAGTAAAGAGCGTGGGAGAATCGGGGGTAAAGGATGATGAGGACGGGCGCGCCCGTCGCTGCGCAAAATAAGTACACCTCAAATTAGCCTCCACGCGTGCAAATGAATGATTGAAATCGAAGAAAGGATATCCGCGGATGAATTACATGGGATGATAAGACAAGAGAATCGTCTCCTTTTTTCCTTATTGCCGACCATGAAATCGACGATGTAGTTACTCGCGTATTCACGATGCTTTGGGCAGACTGACAAGAAGCCCTCGTGCATAAAGTATGGGTCAGCGACACAGATATAAGGTATTTGCTCAATCCTGATAATGTAGTTCATGTACAAGGCAAAAAGGCGGACGAACGTAAAATCCAGCTTTGTCAAGTAAAACATGTCGAAGATGTAATCGAATCAAAGGAAGAACTTTTCCGTGCGGAATGTCTAGACATACAACCTTTGTTGCGGCATGTTAACCACGTAGAACAGGTATCCTGGATTTTTCGAGGCAATAAGGCTTTTCTCTCTCCGCAGCACATCGTCATGAAGTCTCCTTAGATCGCCGTCTATGGCCTCTACCGCTGCCTTAGGTAGGATCGGATCACCGGGGTAATGGTATTTCGCCGCATCTTTGATAGGTATACGGTCTTGAACCCGAGGCTACGAGGCGGCTGGCTCATAGAAGCAGCTTTGCCGCCATTTCGGCCTTTCTTCGGTCTCTTCCTATGCTTCGTTGCTACCAGAAGTGAGCCTATCATACGTTCATCCTCCGGCAATTCAGGCATCAACTCATCATGCTCAAACCCTGAGTCATACTGCCGAGCCATCAATCCTCCATCGTCATAGGTGCCGGTATTGAGATACCGTAGAGGGTCATTATCCTCGTCCATGGCATCATTCATTGCTTCTTCGACGGCGGCGACGTCATCAGCCACTAATGGAGCCTCTTCCTCACGCTGTCCGCTATCACCCGACACGACAGGTGACGCTAATTGGGTCGGTGGGGTGTTGGTGTTCATACCTTGCTGAGGCTGCTTGGTTGTGGGTGTGCTCCCGGCTGCCTCCAGACGAAGCACACTCTTCGTCCAGAACAGGACCCAACTCTTGTAATCGCCAAGCCGCCGCGGGGTCTCATCGTCATCTCCCCCTAGTGCTACCGGAGGAGCCAAATTCTCGTGGCCCGGTTTGACACTGGCCACGGAAACCTTGAAGACGCCAAGGGGGATCGGCCGGCTGTGGAACAATTCTTCCTTCGGCTTCACTATCGTCGCCTTTCCCACATCCATCTTCTGGCCGCTGATGGTGTACAGTATGGTGCACGGGGTTACGTCGGCCTGCAAAGACATGTCTGCGACGTGAGACATCCGAAAACGGAAACGGGAGATTATACATATATTGAAGAGGGCCGGTGTGACAGGTAGTTACCGTGAGGGTGTCGAGCTCAGCCAAAGACGAAGCCCCGCCGAGCTCACCAGAAATGGAGGACGGGCTGCTATGAGCAGGTGCGGGAACAGGTGCAGGAGCAGGTGCGGTTGCGTGAGCAGGTGCTGGTGCAACGCTAAACGAGCTGCTCCCGACGAAGTTGGGAAGGGGAAAGTCTGCCGCCTCTTTATCTGGATTTTTATTGGTCCAATTGATGACAACCAGAATCCAGGTAGCATTCGAAGATACCATTTCCTCTCTTGCGGCAGCTACCGCTGCTTTGACTCCCTCGTTCAACAACTCGGGTTGTATCGCTTTTTTGGTCTCAGCTGATTTCTGATGGAGCGCAATCTCAACCTTCTTGTCGATGTTTATTTCATTTAACCTCCGTCTTTGCTTTCTCTCCTCGGTGTCCTCATGGTAGTAGTGCTTCCATGTGGCGCCATCTCCGACCCCGTGCACGCATCCATACGACGGCCGAGTGTCCACCGGGAGTCTTTTCACTATGTTCAAGGCCCGGTTGAATGGGGTGTCCCACTTGGGCCTCGCCAACTCTTCAGACGGCGAGTCGCTTTCGGCTGCAATCCTGTGCTGCTCTTTCTGCAAAAGGAACGTGGATCGTTTACAAATGTGACTAAACATGCAGTCGAATTGATCAGAAGCTAAAATTAGGGGGTAAATTAAAAATTACCAGCAGTCTCATGAACTCCTTCGTGACCACGTCCGTTTCGAAAACCTTGTTGACTGGGTCCTAATGGTACCGGGCCCTGATGACGTCACGCTGCTGTGGGACGGTGAACACCGCCAAGGGGTCTGGGATCCCCAGACTTTCGCGTTCCGCGTCCTCCTTGGCCCATATGGGCCTCTTCCCCGCGTAACCATGGCTTCCGAGGCGGTGGCACCCCATGTTCCTCTCTTGAAGCCCCTTCATTTACTTTGACTTTTCTTTGGCAGCTTTGGCAACGCAAGCCTTTTTGAATATTTTGAACTGCTCTTCCGTAATTGTCGGATTATCCTTTACAATCTCGGATGATCCGATATTTCACCCTTATTTTCCAGGCGGACAATGCGCCGCTAAACTTGCCCATGGCGCGTCTGTTTATCTTCTTCATTGCCGGGTCTTCCCACGGTCGAGTATATTTGATTTCATCCCGGCTCAGGAACAAGAATCTCTGGTGCAGCTTCTTTAGGAGGGAGTGCTCCATATTTGGTATCTTCTTTAATTTTTCATCGTTGATGGTGGCGGTTTCCTGTAGGATGCAGCCTACTTGATTGCCGTAGCACATGCGCGCTTCCGCAGGCTCCGTTGGATCGAAATTGCCGACGTCCACCACCGTGACCACCAGTCTAGTAGCGTCGAGCTGGTTTGGGCATCGTACACTCTTCGGTTTTGGTTCTATACCGGCTAATTCGCTAGCATCCGCGCCGGTCTCAGTGCCAGTGTCGGTCTCGGCTCTGGTCTCAGTGTTGGTGCCGGTGTCGGTCTCAGTCTCGGATGTGATAGGGGGGGTACTGCAACCGTTGTTGCTCGTCCAGATAGTTCAAATAGTTGTCTGTCGCCTCGTAGACGTTGCAATTATCAGAACCCCCTCCTTCATTGTTGTTAGCTATAATTCCTACGATTAAGTCTAGTCAATTAATTCTAGACCTAATAAAATGAATAATGACATAAAAAAAGGCCTATGTTTTGCCGGAATGTTGATTCATTCCTGTTGCGGCAAATCCCGGGCACTTGATATGTCCTAGTTTCTAGTACAAGTCATGCCGAAATTCATGGAAAATTTCGGTATGACCTTTGCTAAAAGGTGGACAAATCGAGTGCCTGAAATTTGCCGAAACGGAAATGAATCAACATTCCGGCAAAACATAGGCCACTCGGAATCATTCCCTGCAAACAACAAAAGGCCACTTGGGTACAATCGAACCACTTCAATGTTGCATATAATAGGACCACTTAAGAACCTGTACATGAGCAACTACAACAGTAGATATACATGAGCAAACACTATTGAGGAATTTGCATATAACATGACCACTTCAAATTTTCATCTCCTAGTGTTTGACACTTCAAGAAAATCTACACAAATCTCATGCTCTCTCGAACTCAATTCAAAAACAAAATATAGATAGATGAACCCTAGAAACCTAGAACCTTTACATATTTCTGTCCTAAATTACTGTCCTAATAAAAATTATGAAACCTAGAACTCAATTATGTCCTAAATTTCAAATTATGTACCCTAGAACTCAAATCAAATTATGTCCTAAATTTCTGTCCTAATAAAAATTTAGTAAAACTTAAGAACCTATTGGACTTGCAGCACTAAGAGAAATTTATATTTTTGTATTGAATTTTTTCTCTAAACTAAACCCTACTGCCCTAATTAACATCTAGTTAAACCCTACTGCCCTAATTAACATCTAGTTAAACCCTACTGCCCCAACATTTCTAGTTAAACCCTACTACTCTAACCGTACTGCCCTAGTAGTTACTTAAGCATCTACAAGTACTAGCTAATTTGATGAACCCTAACTAATTAGACTAACCCTACCTACTTAAGCATCGACAACTACTTAAGCACCCTAGCTAGGTAGAGGTAGGGGGGAGGAGGAGGAGGTGTAGGCGTGCTCACCTCGGGCACCGGCGGAGGTAGGGAGCAGGAGGAGGCAGAGCGGCTGAGGGAGGGGGCGTGCGGCGTCGAGGTCGGGGTCGGGGTCAGGGCACCAGACAGCGATGGAGGGCACCGTACCAGACGGCGTGCGGAGGGCGACGGGAGGGCGCGCGGAGGCCAACAGCGATGTAGGGCGCGCGGAGGGCGATGGCGGCGATATCAGAGAGGAGGGGATTTGGGGGAGAAGTGACGGGGGAGAAACCCAGCGTGGGGGTTATGTCAAACATAGCGGTAGAGCGGGTCGGGAACCAGCGCTATAACTAAGTTAGCTATGGTGCTTGTTGGTAAAATGTGCTACTGCTATAGGAAGTAGCTATTTATTTTCCTTTTTCTTATCTTTTTCTTTTATTTTTTCCTTTGCCTTTTCCTTTTCTTTTCCTTTTCTTTTTCCTTTCTCCTTTATTTAAGGAACTTAGCTATAGCGCGGGCCTACAGAATGCGCTACTGCTAGATTAGCTATAGCAATTTTTTAGGACAGGCGCTACTGCTATGCCTTTCTCCATTATTTTTCTTTTTCTTTTATTTTTGTTTATATTTTCTTTTTTTTCCTTTCTTCCTTTTCTATTTCTTTCATTTTCATTTACTTTTCTATTTATTTTTCTTAGCAGTAGCGCTCTCCCCAGTAAACGCACTGCTACAACGCACATAACGGTAGCGTGTTTTACCCAAACTCGCTACTACTATTCCTAGCCTGCCGGCAACAGTGTGGGAATTATAGTAGTAGCGCTTTTTCCTTTAGACGCGCTACTGCTACCATCATATCTGTAGCACCGTTTGTGTCCCCGCGCTACGGGTAATTAGCAATAGCGTTTTGTTTTAACCAGCGCTACAGATAATCCTCTGTGTATAAGGTTTTCTCTGGTACTGACTAGTGCAATCTACCCTGAGAAGTGGCAAGATCAAGGATGTGCTAAATAGTGTCAATGGCAAGGCTGAATAGTAAAGGATAGAGTGGATCTCTCTGCCGGAGAACCCTCCCCCCCATGCCTGATGGCCACTCCAGGGACTCCATTGAGCACAATTCTAGAAGAGGCACCAGAAAGGAGCAAGGCGTTCCAAGCTCTATATTTGGCAGGAAATCCTATATGCTTCAAAAGGTCAAGCAGGTAGTCCCGTCTAACAGTGCCAAAAGCTTTCTTGAGGTGTAACAGTGTCAAGCGCTGCATATGCTGGCTCCGGTATACGAAAGAAGGTCCCGTTAAGGCGTACACTACTAGGGAAAATCTTATACACAGAATCTTAGCAGTAGCGCTGGACAAAAAGAGACGCTACTGCTACTTAGCAGCAGCGCGCGTCCACAACAGGCGCTACTGCTATCGACATAGCAGTAGCGCGGCAAGAATAAACCGTGCTACTACTAAAATTGCCGCACCGTTGCTGCCAGGCTAGGTTTAGTAGTAGCGCCCCTCAAATAACCGCACTACTGCTAACTAAATAGTAGTAGCGCGTTTTTTGGGTAGGGCGCTACGGCTAAGTTTGAACCTGGCCACATGGCGGGCCTCACTTAGCAGTAGCGCTTCTCCCAGGGGCGCACTACTGCTACCTTTTTAGCAGCAGCACGTTTTACTGTCCAGCGCTACTGCTAAACCGCAGCCACCACCTTTTTCCTCCCCCCTCCCCCTCCCCCATCCTCTCTTCCTTCACTTTCCCCTAGCTCCCACCTCCTCTCTCCCTCACTTTGCTTCTTCCTCACTACTTCTCCCCCCATTACTCTCTTTCTTCTACATCTCTTTCTCCCTCTTTATTGCTCCTAGCTAACTACACCACCTCCATTAATGCATCTCCTTTCTCTTTTTCCTCCCCCTCCACTAGTTAAACTCATCTCGTTCCCCAACTAGCTAGGTAGATCTAGCATTTAATGAAGTGACCTATGTACATCCCTAACTAGATCTAGCCATGTCAAGAAGTAAGCTTTGTCCACTTTTGATCATTCCCTAGCTAGGTGTGTGGCGACACCGATCGACATCAACATCACTGTGCTCGATCTCGAGAAAGGTGATTAAAAAAATTGTGCTTTTGCAAGAATGGAAATATGTGTATATGTGCGATATGACATAATCGGGCGACATGATGGAAATTGTGTGTGCGGCATGAGTTGCCGCCGAATTGTGCTTGAGTTGCCTATGTTTTGCCGAAATGTCGATTTATTTCCGTTTCGGCGAATTTCGAGCAAACTCTATATGTCCTATTTTTGGGGAAGGTCATGCCGAATTTTTTTATGACTTTGATGCATGCAGGCATTTTTATAATCAATTTTTTTATTATTACCGTGCATGCATTCATGATGGTCAGTGGAATGATGGTGGAAAGGTTGTTGCGGTCGGCGGTGCAGGACATGAATGAAAATAACCGGACAGAGATTTTATGTCCGTGCCGAAGATGCAAAGGAGGAGTTTTGCTCAACCCCTATGAGGATGGTCGTTTGATGGCGCACCTGCTCATGACTGGTTTCATGGATGGCTATACTCGGTGGATAATTGAAGATGATGATGATGATGATTATGAGGACGCCGACGGGGCAGGCAATAATGATGACACTGGGCAAGACGAAGAGATGACCGATAATGGCAGCGGAGAAGGGGCCAGACATGGCGGCGGGGAAGAGGCCAGACATGGCGGCGGAGAAGAGGCCGGACATGCCGGTGGAGAAAACGTGGACTCACGGCGCAGACTTTGTCGCTACTAAGTTCAATCGTGTGGGACCCTCATGTTCAAGAACTGCTTCGCAAGGAGATGAGTACTGATAGAGCTGCTTCTAGAGAGGAGGCCAAGCTGGAGCAACTGGTGGTAGACTCGAACACTCCATTGTATGATGGTTGCGATCCCGAGGTGACCCGCTTGAGTTTCACGCTCGAACTTCTGAAGACGAAGGCTAAAAACAAATGGATCGACACTAGCCTCGATGAGCTTCTCAAGTACCTAAAGGGTGTTCTTCCCACGGGGAATCTATGTCCTACTAGTGTGGATGAGGCCAAGAAGATCGTGTGCCCTCTTGATCTGCCGCACATTAGATACCATGCATGCATCAACGATAGCATAATTTATCGGAAGGAGCAAGCGGAAAAAACCAATTGTCTGGTGTGCAATGCTTCTCGATACAAGAAGGCCGGAAAGGAATCTCCCCAGAAAGTTGTATGGTACTTACCGATCACTCCCCGTCTGCAACATTATTTTGTAGATCCCAAGGAAGCAAAGCTCATGCGTTGGCACGCGGAGAGGACAAAGCCCGATGATGGAGATGATCCGAAGCTGAGACACCTCGCGGATGCAAGCCAGTGGAGAGCGTTCAACGGCGAATATCGATATTTCACATGTGATGCAAGGAACATCGTGCTTGGCACGTGTATCGATGGCATGAATCCATTTGGCACCAGAACACCAACCATAGCACATGGCCCGTGTTTGTTTGGATGTACAACATCCCCCCTGGGTGTGCATGAAGTCGAAGTACATACACATGAGCATGCTGATTCAAGGGCCAAAACAACCGGGAAATAATATTAATCTGTATCTGGGGCTACTTCAAGGGGAGTTAGACACGTTATGGAAAACACCAGCCAAGACATGGGAAGCCAGTAAAGGCGAGTATTTCAATATGAGAGCCGCGCTGATCACGACGATGCACGACTATCTCGGTTACGGATATGTCGCAGGCCAGGTGTGCCACGGATATTGCGGATGCACGCGGTGCATGGATGATACGACGTCTCAGCAGCTAACGTCAACGAAACAAGGCGGGTCTGGGAAAATCGTGTATATGGGGCATCAAAGATGGCTCAAGAAGGACGACCCACGGAGAAACCGTGGAGATCTATTCAATGGTGAGGCTGAGTATCGAGGACCTCCACGTAAGCAGAGTGGCGCCAAAATCGATGAGCTGTTGAAAAACTAGGAACAGTGCCCCGCACCGGGAAAGACGATGAAAAAGGTGCCAGAGCCACTGCTGAAGGTATGGAAGACGAGGTCTATTTTCTGGGACTTGGAGTACTGGCACAAACTTGACACCCCTCATTGCCTTGATAAATGCATATATGTAAGAATGTCCTTGAGAGCTTGCTTGCGTCACTGATGAACATGCCGGATAAGACCAAGGATGGGCCGAAGGCAAGAAGAGACTTGCAAGATTTGAATATCAGGGCAGATCTGCACATGCCGCCCCGTAAAAAGTCAGAGGAGACAGAGACGGAGACGGAGGCACGGGAGAAGAATGGCAAAAAAGTGAAGGAAGAGGATTATTGCCCCCCCCCCCCCTTCTTGCTTCACCTTAAGTACGGCTAAGATCGATCAATTCTTCAACTGCCTTACTGGAATCAAAATTAGTTCCGGTTACTGTGGGAAGATAAGCAGATTTCTAAACACGAAGAAGAAAAGGTCCAGCGGGATGAAGTCCCATGACTGTCATGTGATGATGACGCAAATACTACCTGTTGCCCTTAGAGGGATAATGGACAAGCACGTCCGTGACATGCTTATTGGTCTCTGCAACTTTTTCGACATCATCTCTCGAAAGTCGATCAGTGTGAAGTAGCTCAGAAGGCTACAAGAAGAGATCGTTGTGATACTAAATGAGCTTGAGACGTACTTCCCGCCCGCGTTCTTTGACGTCATGGTGCATTTGTGTGTCCATATTGTGGACGACATAATAGACCTTGGGCCGTCATTCCTGCACAACATGATGCCGTACGAGAGGATGAATGGAGTCTTCAAAGGATTCGTTCGTTACATGTCCCGTCCGGATGGAAGCATCATCCAGGGCTATCTAACACAAGAGTGCGTCTCTTTCTGCGAGAATTATCTATATGGTGGAGACCGGCCTGGTGTTGGTTTGCCCGTTAAGAAGCACCTTGGGAGGCTCGAAGGAGAAGGTCACTCCAACGGTCGCAGGGAACTGCATGTGGGTTACTCGGATCGACGCAAGGACTTTGACATAGCAAACTTAGTAGTGCTACATCATCTAGACGAGGTAGATCCTTTCGTGACACTGCACAAAGAAACCATCGCAAAGAAGTATCGTGACCGTGGGCTATGCAGGACAGACGCCAAAATTACTAGAGAGTACAACTCCACTTTCCTGTATTGGTTCAAAGAGCATATTCTTGCTAATCCCCCGGAAGATGGCTCTATGGATGGATTGCTCATATACGCCTTAGCACATGGCCCTGCGGCCAACCTCGCGACCTATCAGGCATACGATATCAACGGATACATGTTCTACATGGAGGCCAAAGATATGAACAGTGATTTTCAGAACTCAGGGGTGATGATACATGGAATGCATGACCGGCGACAACGGCGCAACTAAGAGATTCTACGAAAGGGTCGAGGAGATCTGGGAGCTTGAGTACTCTGGACTGCACAGCGCGACGATGTTTCGTGTCAGATGGGCTAAGAATGTCGAAAGAGAAAACCGGTATTTCACTACCATGACTATACCCGACGCCAAGAGCGCTACCGTGAACGCCATCGCAAAAAACGAGCCATGGGTACACGCTAAGCACGTGACACAATGCTTCTTCATAACCGATCCGAGCAATCCCAGCTGTGTTGTCATGAGGAGAGGCAGAAGGAACATCATTGGAATGGATGAAGTCGCCAACGAGGAAGACTACGACGAGTACGGCAACCCGATGAGGGAAGATGACGATGATGATGTAGTATACGTCAAAAGAAGAATCAATACTACATTACCTAAGAAAGATCGTACTCCATGGAAAAGGAAAAGTCACAACGAGGGGCTCAATTATTCGTCAACGAACAAGAAGGGAAAGAAGCTCACTAAAAAACGAGACCGTCGACACTGAGAAACCGTTATCGGTCAAATGATGTAATATATGTGTTCCTATTTTGTGTACACACTTAACCGTTATGCATGGGTCAAATGATGAAAAATATATGTTCCTATTTTGTATACATACTTAAATGTTATGGGTCAAATGATGCAATATATATCGCCTTAGTTACATACATTGCATCACCTTCCCTTCGTTCCGGCTCTCGAAAAAAAAAGGAAAAGAAAAGAAAAATAAAAGAAAATAAAGGAAAAGAAAATAGAAGAAACAAAAAGGAAAAGAAAAGAAAACAAAAGAAAAGAAAAAAAATGAAAGCAATAGCAGTAGCGCTTGTTAACGAAGAGCGCTATAGCTACTTTCTATAGTGGTAGCGCGCTTTTTTAACCCACGCTATAGCTAGCTATAGCGCGGTTTGACAACACGCTCTACCACTATTTTGAGTTAACCAGCGCAGGCTTCCCCCTCCTTTTACCAATTTCCCACTCCTCACTATCTCCCCACTCCTCCCTGTGCAGCCACCATCGCCCGAGCGCCGATGCCGACGCCGACGTCGCACACCCCCTCCCTTGCCGTCGTCCAGCCCCGACCCCGACGCTGCGCGCCTCCTCCCTCACCGTGGCGGCCCCTCCCTCGGCCGCCCGACCCTGACCCCGACGCCGCTCTGACCTCCTCCCCTCCCTACCTCGGCCGTCGTCGTGCCTGCCTCGCCGCCGTCGTCGGGCCTGCCTCCTCGCCGTCGACGCCCCTGCACCCTCTGTAAGCCTCCCACCGCTTCTAGGGTTCTTAGGTTATGTTTTTAGTTAGGGCAGTAGGTTAATTAGGTTATGTTTTTAGTTAGGGCAGAAGGTTAATTAGGTTTTTAGGTTAATTTGCTTAGGTGAATACTTTGCAAGAGGGTAGTAGGTTAGTTTTGTTATTTTTTTCCGGTGATGAATTTAGTTATGAACCCTAGGTTTTAGTATGAAACCTAGGTTTTAGTATGAACCCTAGGATTTAGTATGAACCCTAGGATTTAGTATGAACCCTAGGTAGCAAGGTTTTGGTATAAACCCTAGGTACCTAATTTGATATATATGAACTTAGCTAGGTATCAAATTAGGACAGAAATTTTATTCAAGGAATTTTTATTGTTATTTAGCTAGGTATCAAATTAGGACAGAAATATTATTCTAGGAATTTTTATTGGTATTTAAAGAAAAAACAGAATTGTTGCTATTTGATTTTTTAGTTAAAGCTATTGTTGCTATATGAACCCTATATGATATGTGGACATGTGATTTGGACATGTGATTCAAACAGGGCCGTGGTGGAACAACCCCCCACTAGCTAGCTTATATTTGAAGTGGACATGTGATATGTGGACATGTGATATTTGGAAAATGATGGTTATGTGCAGGGTAAATGATCCGAGTGGCCTATGTTTCGCTGGAATGTTGATTCATTTCCGTTCGAGTGAATATCAGGCGCTCGATATGTCCACTTTTTAGCAAAGGTCATGCCAAAATTTCCCGTGAATTTTGGCATGACTTGTGCTAGAAAGTAGGCATATCGAGTGTTGGGATTTGTTGCGACGGGAATGAAACGGCATTCCCGCAATAGACCTTTTTTTATGTCATTTCTCATTTTATTATAGTTTAAGAATTAAACGAGGAGACTTAATCGTAGGAAACATGTCGAAGAACGAAGAAACCGGGCCTTCTGACCACTGTGCAGACGAGATGGATTATGAGGGTGAACATACCTACCTCGACTATTTGGCTGCTAAGCACAGTCAAGGTTTGCAAGGCGGCCTCGGTGATGGTACTGACGCCGACATCGACGCTGATGGCACCGGCACCGATGGCGGCGCCGAGACCGGCGGGGAAGGTACCGGTGCCGAAGCCGCCAACGACAAGAAGAAGCAGAGGATATGAAAACCTAACAAACTAGGCATCAAACGACTGCTCATCACAAAGATGGCCCCTGGCAAGTTTGAGCCATTAGAGCCGGATGAACCTCGCAAGGGCTACGGGAACCAACTCGGATGCATCCCAAGGGAAACCACGAGCATCAACGATGATGACTTAAGGGGTAAAGAACATTTGAAGCAGTTGCTCTTAACGAAGTTGCACAAGAGATTCTAGTTCCCCGACCGGGATGACAGCATAGAATTCCCGTGGGATGATCTGAAGATGAAAAAGATTAACAATCATGCCATGGGCATGTTTAGCAATGATTTGGCCTCCTGGAAAGGGAGGGTGAAATGAGCTATTGAGGCTGATGAACCCCTCTCCAAGATTCTGGAGGAAAATCCGACACTTACGGAAGAGGAGTTCCAAAAGTCTTAAGGCCACTTGCGCTACCGAAGACTCCAAGACTAAGGCTCAGAAATTCAAGGCGCTTCACCAAAGGAACACGGGGAACCAACGTCTCGGAAGCCATGGCTACCTTGGCAAAAGGCCCATATGGGACAAGGAGGACGCGGAACGTGAAGCCGCGGGTCTCCCAGACCCCTTCGCAAAGTTCACCGCCCCCTTGGAGCGTGACTTCATCAGGGCCAGCTACAAGTGGGACAAGGAAAAGAAGGTTTTTTACACGGACCCGATCACGAGGAAATTGATTAGAATACTGGTAATTATTATTTTACCACCTTACATTTAGCTTATGATCAAGTCGACTACACATTCGTAAATGGTTCACGTTCCTTCTGCAGGAGAAGCAACACAAGCTTGCAGGCGAAAGCGAGTCTTTATTGATGAGGCCCAAGTGGGACACCCCTCTCAACCGGGCCTTAAACGAACTTAAGGGACTCCCTTTGGACCAGCGGCCGCAATATGGACGTCTGCACGGCGTCGAAGATGGCGCCACGTGGAAGGTCTTTTACAACGAGGGCCCAGAGGCCAAGAAGCGGAAAAAGAAGTTCAGTCAGGCGAACATCGACAAGAAGGTGAAGCTTGGGTTCGAGAAAAAAGCAGCTGAGGACGCGAAAAAAGCAGCTCAGGAGAAAAATGAGTTGGTCCAGCAGGCAGTTGCTGCAGCTGTACATGCTGGCAGAAATGATTTCGCTACTAACTTGATCCCGACTATCATCAACTGGACGAAGGAAAATCCAGACAAGGCGGTAGATGATTTCCCCATGCCCAGCTTCGTCGGGAGAAACTCGGTGAACACCACAACCACACCATCACCTGCTCACACAATCGTGCCCGCACTCGCTCATAGCAGCGCGTCCTCAGTCTCTGGCACGCTAGGCGGGCCTTCGTCTTTGGCTGAGCTCGATGCCCTCACGGTAATTACACGTCGCACCAACATATATCTAGAATATTCTGTGTTCGTTGCCTTTCGGAAGTTTTACGCCACAGACATGTCTTTGCAGGCCGACGAAACCCCATGCACTGTACTCTACTTGATCAAAGGCCAGAAGGTGGACATGGGAAAGGAGGTGATAACGAAGCCCTTGGAACTCATGTTCCACGGCCAGCCGATCCCCGGTGGCCACTTCAGGGTTACCTTGTCGAGTGTGAAATCGGGGCACGAGGATTTGCCCCCTCTAGTACAGCTCGGGGGAGAGGAAGATGAGACCCCGCCGCGGCTTGGAAACAGCAAGGGTTGGATGCTGCTATGGCCGAAGAATCTTCTTTGTCTGGAGGCAGCCGAGAGCACACCAATAACCACACATCAGCAAGCAGGTATGAACACCACTACCCCGCCTACGCAATTACCAGCGCCTGTAGTGCCGGGTGAGAGCGGCGGACGACGCGAGGAAGGGGGTCCAATAGTGGCTGATGTAATCGCCCCCGTAGAACAAAGATTGGATGATGAGATGGAAGAGGATGACCCTCTTAGGTACCTCAATATAGGCGCCTATGACGAAGACTTAGAAATGATGAGTCAGCCATATGACGACTCGGGCTATCAGCATGCTGATGAGGAGATGGATGATGTGGCCGGGCAGGAATGTCCTAGCAGGGTTGATTGCAAGAAGTCTCTGTTGGGGAACGTTGCATGGAAAACAAAAAAAATTCTACGCAGACGCAATGATCTATCCATGGAGATGCATAGCAACGAGGGGGAGAGTGTGTCTACGTACCCTCGTAGACCGTAAGAGGAAGCGTTTGACAACGCGGTTGATGTAGTCGAACTTTCTTCGCGATCCAACCGACCGAGTACCGAATGTACGACACCTCCGAGTTCTGCACATGTTCAGCTCGTTGATGTCCTCGCCTTCTTGATCCAGCAAGACGGGCGAAGCAGTGGATGAGTTTCGGCAGCACGACGGAGTGGTGATGGTGATGGTGAAGTGATCTCTGCAGGGCTTCGCCTAAGCACTACGAAAATATGACCAGGGTGTAAACGGTGGAGGGGGGCGCCGCACACGGCTAAGACAATTGTCTGTTCTATGCTAAGCGCCCCCTTCCCACATATATATAGGTGGGAGGAAGGGATAAGAAACCAATGAGGGCGCCCAAGTAGGGGGGAATCCTACTTGGGGTCTCTTCCAAGCCGCGCCCCCCTTTCCTCATTTGGAGCGCGGGGAAAGGCAGGGGAGGTTGCCCCCCCCCCCCCTTTCCTTTCTCCCATGAGAGGGAAAGGCAGGAGGGGCTAGCCCTCCCCCTTTTCCTTCCCTAGGGCTGGACAACCAAGGGAAGGGGCGCACCAGCCCCCTTGTGGGCTGGTCTGTCCCCTCCTTTGGCCCATAAGGCCCATAACTTGCCGGGGGGTGCCCGGAACCCCTTCCGGTGACCCGATTTCTTCCCGGTACGTCCCGAAACACTTCCGGTGTCCAAATTACATTGTCCTATATATCAATCTTTACCTCTCGACCATTTCGAGACTCCTCGTCGTGTCCGTGATCTCATCCGGGACTCCAAACAACATTCGGTCACCAAATCATATAACTCATATAACACTATATCGTCAATGAACGTTAAGCGTGCGGACCCTACGGGTTCGAGAACTATGTAGACATGACCGAGACACTTCTCCGGTCAATAACCAATAGCGGAACCTAGAAGCTCATATTGGTTCCTACATATTCTACGAAGATCTTTATCGGTCGAACCGTTATGATAACATACGTAATTCCCTTTGTCCATCGGTATGTTACTTGCCCGAGATTCGATCGTCGGTATCTTCATACCTAGTTCAATCTCGTTACCGGCAAGTCTCTTTACTCGTTCCGTAATACATCACCTTGTAACAAACTCCTTAGTCATTTGCTTGCAAGCTTATGATGTGTATTACCGAGAGGGCCCAGAGATACCTCTCCGAAACTCGGAGTGACAAATCGTAATCTTGATCTATGCCAACTCAACAAACTCCTTCGGAGATACCTGTAGAGCATCTTTATGATCACCCATTTACGTTGTGATGTTTGATAGCACACAAGGTATTCCTCCGGTATCCGGGAGTTGCATAATCTCATAGTCGAAGGAATATGTATTTGGCATGAAGAAAGCAATAGCAATAAAATGAACGATCATAATGCTAAGCTAATAGATGGGTCTTGTCCATCACATCATTCTCCTAATGATGTGATCCCGTTATCAATTGACAACACATGTCTATGGTTCGGAAACCTTAACCATCTTTGATCAATGAGCTAGTCTAGTAGAGGCTTACTAGGGACACGGTATTTGTTTATGTATTCACACATGTATTTAAGTTTCCGATCAATACAATTCTAGCATGAATAATAAACCTTTATCATGAATAAGGAAATATAAAATAACAACTTTATTATTGCCTCTAGGGCACTAGAGTCAATAATCTAGTTCACATCGCCATGTGCTTAAGACCAATAGTTCACATCGCCATGTGACCAACACCCAAAGGGTTTACAAGAGTCAATAATCTAGTTCACATCGCGATGTGATTAACACCAATAGTTCACATCGCCATGTGACCAACACCCAAAGGGTTTACTAGAGTCAATAATCTAGTTCACATCACCGTGTGATTAACAACCAAAGAGTACTAAGGTGTGATCATGTTTTTCTTGTGAGAGAAGTTTAGTCAACGGGTCTGCCACATTCAGATCCGTATGTATTTTGCAAATTTCTATGTCTACAATGCTCTGCATGCAACTACTCTAGCTAATTTGCTCCCACATTCAATACGTATCCAGATTGAGACTTAGAGTCATCTGGATTAGTGTCAAAGCTTGCATTGACGTAACCCTTTATGACAAACTGTTTATCACCTCCATAACCTAGAAACATTTCCTTAGTCCTCTTAAGGCACCTAAGGATAATTTTGACCGCTGTCCAGTGATCCACTCCAAGATCACTATTGTACCCCCTTGCCAAACTCATGGCAAAGTACACAATAGGTCTGGTACACAGCATGCATACTTTATAGAACCTATGGCTGAGGCATAGGGAATGACTTTCATTCTCTCTCTATCTTCTGCCGTGGTCAGGCTTTGAGTCTTACTCACCTTCACACCTTACAATACAGGCAAGAACTCTTTCTTTGGCTGATCCATTTTGAACTCCTTCAAAAACTTGTCAAGGTATGTACTCATTGAAAGTCTTATCAAGCATCTTGATCTATCTCTATAGACCTTGATGCCCAATATGTAAGCAGCTTCAACCGAGGTCTTTCATTGAAAAATCTTATTCAAGTATCCTTTCATGCTATCCAGAAATTCTATATCATTTCCAATCAACAATATGCCATCCACATATAATATCAGAAATGCTACAGAGCTCCCACTCACTTTATTGTAAATACAGGCTTCACCATAAGTCTGTATAAAACCATATGCTTTGATCACCTCATCAAAGCGTATATTCCAACTCCGAGATGCTTGCACCAGTCCATAGATGGATCGCTGGAGCTTGCACACTTTTTTAGCACCTTTAGGATTGACAAAACCTTCTGGTTGCATCATATACAACTCTTCTTTAAGATATCCATTAAGGAATGCAGTTTGGACGTCCATTTGCCAGATTTCATAATCATAAAATGCGGCAATTGCTAACATGATTCGGACAGACTTAAGCACCACTACGTGTGAGAAAGTCTCATCGTAGTGAACCCCTTGAACTTGTTGAAAACCTTTTGCGACAAGTGGAGCTTTGTAGACAATAACATTACCATCAGAGTCAGTCTTCTTGAAGATCCATTTATTCTCTATGGCTTGCCAATCATCGGGCAAATCCACCAAAGTCCACACTTTGTTCTCATACATGGATCCTATCTCAGATTTCATGGCCTCAAGCCATTTGTCAGAATCTGGGCTCATCATAGCTTCTTCATAGTTCGTAGGTTCGCCTTGGTCTAATAAGATGACTTCCAGGATAGGATTACCGTACTACTCTGGTGCGGATCGTGTTCTAGTCGACCTATGAAGTTCAGTAGTAACTTGATCTGAAGTTTCATGATCATCATCATTAGCTTCCTCTCTAGTTGGTGTAGGCATCACGGGAACGGTTTTCTGTGATGAGCTACATTCCAATTCGAGAGAAGGTACAATTACCTCATCAAGTTCTACTTTCCTCCCACTCACTTCTTTCGAGAGAAATTCCTTCTCTAGAAAGGATCCAAACTTAGCAATAAAGATTTTGCCTTCGGATCTATGGTAGAAGGTGTACCCAATAGTTTCCTTAGGGTATCCTATGAAGACGCGCTTTTTCGATTTTAGGTTCGAGCTTATCAGGCTGAAGCCTTTTGACATAAGCATCGCATCCCCAAACTTTAAGAAACGACATCTTAGGTTTCTTGCCAAACCAAAGTTCATACGGTGTCATCTCAAAGGATTTAGAAGGTGCCCTATTTAATGTGAATGCGGTTGTCTCTAATGCTTAACCCCAAAACGATAGTGGTAAATCGGTAACAGACATCATAGAACGCACCATATCCAATAAAGTACAGTTACGATGTTCGGACACACCATTACGCTGTTGTGTTCGAGGTGGCGTGAGTTGTGAAACAATTCCACATTGTTTTAAATGAAGGCCAAACTCGTAACTCAAATATTCGCCTCCGCGATCAGATCCTAGAAATTTTATTTTCTTGTTACGATGATTCTCCACTTCACTCTGAAATTCTTTGAACTTTTCAAATGTTTCAGACTTGTGTTTCATCAAGTAGATATACCCATACCTACTCAAATCATCTGTGAAGGTCAGAAAATAATGATACCCGCCGCGTGTCTCAACACTCATCGGACCGCATACATCGGTATGTAATATTTCCAATAAGTCATTAGCTCGCTCCATTGTTCCGGATAACGGAGTTTTAGTCATCTTGCCCATGAGGCATGGTTCGCAAGTATCAAATGATTCATAATCAAGTTATTCCAAAAGTCCATCTGCATGGAGTTTCTTCATACGCTTTACACCAATATGACCTAAACGGCAGTGCCACAAATATGTTGCACTATCATTATCAACTTTGCATCTTTTGGCGTCAATATTATGAATATGTGTATCACTACGATCAAGATTCAATAAACCATTCACATTGGGTGTATGACCATAGAAGGTTTTATTCATGTAAACAGAACAACATTTATTCTCTGACTTAAATGAATAACCGTATTGCAATAAACAAGATCCAATCATATTCATGTTCAACACAAACACCAAATAACATTTATTTAGGTTCAACACTAATCCCAAAGGTAGAAGGAGTGTGCGATGGTGATTGTATCAACCTTGGAATCACTTCCAACACACATCGTCACCTCGCCCTTAACTAGTCTCTATTCATTCTGCAACTCCTGTTTCGAGTTACTAATCTTAGCAACTGAACCGGTATCAAATACCCAGGGGTTACTATGAACACTAGTAAAGTACACATCAATAACATGTATATCAAATATACCTTTGTTCACTTTGCCATCCTTCTTATCCGCCAAGTATTTGGGGCAATTCCGCTTCTAGTGACCATTCCCTTTGTAGTATAAGCACTCAGTTTCAGGCTTAGGTCCAGCTTTGGGCTTCTTCACGGGAGTGGCAACTTGCTTGCCATTCTTCTTGAAGTTCCCATTTCTTTCCCTTGCCCTTTTTCTTGAAACTAGTGGTCTTGTTAATCATCAACACTTGATGCTCTTTCTTGATTTCTACCTTCGTTGATTTCAGCATCGCGAAGAGCTCGGGAATCATTTTCGTCATTCCTTGCATATTATAGTTCATCACGAAGTTCTAGTAACTTGGTGATAGTGACTAGAGAACTCTGTAAATCACTATCTTATCTGGAAGATTAACTCCCACTTGATTCAAGCGATTGTAGTACCCAGACATTCTGAGCACATGCTCACTGGCAGAGCTATTCTCCTCCATCTTGTAGGAAAAGTACTTGTCAGAGGTCTCATACCTCTCAACATGGGCATGAGCCTGAAATACCAATTTCAGCTCTTGGAGCATCTCATATGTTCCATGGCGTTCAAAACGTCTTTGAAGTCCCAGTTCTAAGCCGTAAAGCGTGTCGCACTAAACTATTAAGTAGTCATCATATCGATCTTGCCAAACGTTCATAACGTCTACATCCGCTCCTGCAATAGGTCTGTCACCTAGCGGTGCATCAAGGACATAATTCTTCTGTGCAGCAATGAGGATAATCCTCAGATCACGGACCCAGTCCACATCATTGCTACTATCATCTTTCAACTTATTTTCTCTAGGAACATATCAAAAATAAGGGAGCTATATTGCGAGCTATTGATCTACAACATAGATATGCAAAACTATTAAGACTAAGCTCATGATAAATTAAGTTCAATTAATCAAATTACTAATGAACTTCCACGTAAATCAACATCCCTCAAGTTGTCTAAGTGATACATGATCCAAATCAACTAACCAATGTCCGATCATCACGTGAGATGGGGTAGTCATCAATGGTGAACATCTCTATGTTGATCATATCTACTATATGACTCACGTTCGACCTTTCGGTCTCCAGTGTTCCGAGACCATGTTTGTACATGCTAGGCTCGTCAAGTTTAACCCAAGTATTCTACGTGTGCAAAACTGTCTTACACCCGTTGTATGTGAACGTAGAGTCTATCACACCCGATCATCACATGGTGTCTCAAAACGACGAAGTTCGCAACGGTGCATACTCGGGGAGAACACTTATATCTTGAAATTTAGTGAAGGGATCATCTTATAATGCTACCGTCGTTCTAAGCAAAATAAGATGCATAAAAGATAAACATCACATGCAATCAAAATATGTGACATGATATGGCCATCATCATCTTGTGTTTTTGATCTCCATCTCCAAAGCATCGTCATGATCTCCATCGTCACCGGCTCGACACCTTGATCTCCATCGTTGCGTCGGGGTCGTCTCGCCAACTATTGCTTCTACAACTATTGCATGGCAATTGCATTTCATACAATAAAGAGACAACCATAAGGCTCCTGCCGGTTGCCGATAACTTACAAAACATGATCATCTCATACAATAATGTATATCACATCATGTCTTGACCATATCACATCACAACATACCCTACAAAAACAAGTTAGACGTCCTCTACTTTGTTGTTGCAAGTTTTACGTGGCTGCTACGAGTTTCTAGCAATAACCGTTCTTAACTACGGCAAAAACCACAATGGTGATTTATCAATTTTGTTGTTTTAACCTTCCTCAAGGACCGGCCGCAGTCAAATTCGATTCAACTAAAGTAGG
Source organism: Thinopyrum elongatum (assembly GCA_011799875.1). NCBI lineage: Eukaryota > Viridiplantae > Streptophyta > Magnoliopsida > Poales > Poaceae > Thinopyrum > Thinopyrum elongatum. The sequence continues at coordinate 597,744,209 of CM022303.1, read as the reverse complement.
AGAAACAGACACCCGCCAGCCACATTTATGCAAAACTAGTTGCATGTCAGTCGATGGAACCGGTCTCATTTGCGTGGACATGTAAGGTTGGTCCAGGCCGCTTCATCCCACAATGCCACCAAATCAAAATAAGACGTTGGTGGTAAGCAGTATGAACATCACCGCCCACAACTTCTTTGTGTTCTACTCGTGCATATCATCTACGCATAGATCTGGCTCATGATGCCACTGTTGGGGAACGTTGCATGGAAACCAAAAAAAAATCTATGCACACGCAATGATCTATCCATGGAGATGCATAGCAACGAGGGCGAGAGTGTGTCTACATACCCTTGTAGACCTTAAGCGGAAGCGTTTGACAACGCAGTTGATGTAGTTGAACTTTCTTCGCGATCCAACCGATCGAGTACCGAATGTACGAGACCTCCGAGTTCTACACATGTTCAGCTCGGTGACGTCCTCGCCTTCTTGATCCAGCAAGACGGGCGAAGCAGTGGATGAGTTACAGCAGCACGACGGCGTGGTGACGATGATGGTGAAGTGATCTCCGCAGGGCTTCGCCTAAGCACTACGAAAATATGACCAGGGTGTAAACAGTGGAGGGGGGCGCCGCACACGGCTAAGACAATTGTCTGTTCTATGCTGGGCGCCCCCTTCCAACATACATATAGGTGGGAGTGAGGGAGGAGCATCCAAGGGGGGCGCCCAAGTAGGGGGAATCCTACTTGGGGTCTCTCCCAAGCCGCGCCCCCCTTTCCTTATTTGGAGCGTGGGGAAAGGCAGGGGAGGGTGGCGCCCCCCCCCCCCCCCCCTCCTTTCCTTTCTCCCATGAGAGGGAAAGGCAGGAGGGGCTAGCCCTCCCCCTTTTCCTTCCCTAGGGCTGGCCAACCAAGGGAAGGAGTGCACCAGCCCCCTTGTGGGCTGGTCTGTCCCCTCCTTTGGCCCATAAGGCCCATAACTTGCCGGGAGGTGCCCGGAACCCCTTCCGGTGACCCGATCTTCCCGGTTCGTCCCGAAACACTTCCGATGTCCAAATAACATCATCCTATATATCAATATTTACCTCTCGAACATTTCGAGACTCCTCGTCATGTCCGTGATCTCATCCGGGACTCTGAACAACATTCAGTCACCAAATCATATAACTCATATAACACTATATCGTCAACGAACGTTAAGCGTGCGGACCCTACGGGTTCAAGAACTATGTAGACATGACCGAGACACTTCTCCGGTCAATAACCAACAGCGGAACCTAGATGCCCATATTGGTTCCTACATATTCTACGAAGATCTTTATCGGTCGAACCGTTATGATAACATACGTAATTCGCTTTGTCCATCCGTATGTTACTTGCCGGAGATTCGATCGTCGTTATCTTCATACCTAGTTCAATCCCGTTACCGGCAAGTCTCTTTACTTGTTCCGTAATACATCACCTTGTAACTAACTCCTTAGTCATTTGCTTGCAAGCTTATGATGTGTATTACCAAGAGGGCCCAGAGATACCTCTCCGAAACTCGGAGTGACATATCATAATCTTGATCTATGACAACTCAACAAACACCTTCGGAGATACCTGCAGAGCATCTTTATGATCACCCAGTTACGTTGTGACGTTTGATAGCACACAAGGTATTCCTCCGGTATCCGGGAGTTGCATAATCTCATAGTCGAAGGAATATGTATTTGACATGAAGAAAGCAATAGCAATAAACTTAACGATCATAATGCTAAGCTAACGGATGGGTCTTGTCCATCACATCATTCTCCTAATGATGTGATCCCATTATCAAATGACAACACATGTCTATGGTTAGGAAACCTTAACCATCTTTGATCAACGAGCTAGTCTAGTAGAGGCTTACTAGGGACACGGTATTTGTTTATGTATTCACACATGTATTTAAGTTTCCGATCAATAATTCTAGCATGAATAATAAACCTTTATCATGAATAAGGAAATATAAAATATCAACTTTATTATTGCCTCTAGGGCATATTTCCTTCAGTATGTCTTCAAGCAATCCTCACAGGATACGCCTGAAGATGCCGCCTCAACGCAGGCTCAACTAGCCGAGGGTCGTACAGTGCTTAGCCCGACAACACTGGGGCAGGGGTTAAGGAAGGGTCTAGAAGGTCAGCCCAAGAAAAAGGAGACGAAGAGACTGGCGGAGAAAGGCTCTGCTGCCTACAAACAAGCCAGAGCACATAGCAGCCAGACGGCTGATTTTGAAGAGCGTGTACCCGTCAAAGGTGTGGCCATGTTCCATGTCGCGGGCGAGCCGATGCTACCGCTGAAACCGCTGGAGGCTATATCAGGGGATCTCAGGAGACTGCACGACCATGTGCTATCGACTGAGATAAGCCTACTATCCTCGAACGATCCAGGATATCCGACATACGCGGCTCGTGTGCCTGAAGGGAAGTGCTACGTCGACACACGACCCGCGGAGGTGTTCTTCCTGCGGTTTGAGCATATCTTTGAGATGTTTCTTACAAGGCGGCTCGATTTTACAATCGTTTGCCTTTTTGCGCTACATATGAGCTCTGTCATGAAGAGAGAACAAGTCTCGCAAATCTGTGTGGCGGATCCATACTACATGCATGAGTCCTTCTTGAGTCTCGACGACTTTGGCGTAAAACTGCTAGGGAGTACCTTGAAAACTTCATGATAAGGAATAAGGACCAGGAAATTGTCCTCCTGCCTTATCATCCAATGTAAGTCAGTGCCGGACAACCCTTTCGTACATTTCAATCATTCCTTCTCGCTCATATGGAGAATAATTTGAGGTGTTTTTTCCCCGCAGCAACGGGCGCGCCATCCTTATCGTTCTTTACTCGCGAGTCTCCCACACCGTGTATTTCGACCCTACCAGAAACTACGAGAAGAAGGACTACACCCACGTAATGAATATTCTAGATGATGCTCTCCAAGGCTTCAGCTTGAGGGGTGGCCACCTGCAGATCAGGAAACAAAGGAACAAGAAGACGGGTTTCTCGCATAAAACTAACTTCTACTGCATCCATGTACCGAAACCAAGCAGGAACGATGGATTCTACCTCCTCCATCTCATGATCAGGCATTCAAAGAAGATTTCCTTCTCTTCTTTGGTAAGAGTTTAGCTGGCAGGACCTTCATACTGCTTTGGAGGCATGCCGTCTTTTTCATGCAAACGTTGCAGATCCTCCCGTGCCTCCGGTGTATCTTTTGTCTTCCCATACATGCCCAAGAAGCCTAGCAGGTTCACGCAAAGGTTCTTTGTCACGTGCACCACGTCGATTGAAGAGCGGACCTCTAGGTCTTTCCAGTAGGGTAGGTCCCAAAATATAGATTTCTTCTTCCACATGGGTGCGCGTCCCTCAGCGTCATTCAGAATAGATAGTCCACCGAGACCCTTTCCAAAGATTACGTGTAAATCATTGACCATAGCAAGTACGTGATCACCGGTACGCATGGCGGGCTTCTTCCGGTGATCTGCCTCGCCTTTGAAATGCTTGCCTTTCTTTCGACATTGATTGTTGGTCGGAAGAAATCGACGATGCCCCAGGTACACACTCTTCCTGCATTTGTCCAGGTATATACTTTCGGTGTCAGCTAAACAGTGCGTGCATGCATGGTATCCCTTGTTTGTCTGTCCTGAAAGGTTACTGAGAGCAGGCCAATCATTGATGGTTACAAACAGCAAGGCATGCAGGTCAAATTCCTCCTGTCTGTGCTCATCCCACACACGTACACCGTTTCCATTCCACAGCTGTAAAAGTTCTTCAACTAATGGCCATAGGTACACATCAATGTCGTTGCCGGGTTGCTTAGGTCCTTGGATGAGTACTGGCATCATAATGAACTTCCACTTCATTCAGAGCCAAGGAGGAAGGTTATAGATACATAGAGTCACGGGCTAGGTGCTGTGATTGCTTCTCTGCTCCCCAAAAGGATTAATGCCATCCGTGCTTAAACCAAACCATACGTTCCTTGCGTCACCTGCAAACTTCTCCCAGTACTTTCTCTCAATTTTTCTCCACTGCGACCCGTCAGCGGGTGCTCTCAACTTCCCGTCTTTCTTATGGTCCTCTCTGTGCCATCGCATCAAATTGGCATGCTCTTTGTTTCTGAACAGACGTTTCAACCGTGGTATTATAGGAGCATACCACATCACCTTCGCAGGAACCCTCTTCCAGGGGGGCTCGCCGTCAACATCACCAAGGTCATCTCGTCTGATCTTATACCGCAATGCACCGCATACCGGGCATGCGTTCAAATCCTCGTGCGCACCGCGGTACAGGATGCAGTCATTATGGCATGCATGTATCTTCTGCACCTCCAATCCTAGAGGGCATACGACCTTCTTTGCTGCGTACGTACTATCGGGCAATTCGTTATCCTTTGGAAGTTTCTTCTTCAATATTTTCAGTAGCTTCTCAATTCCTTTGTCAGGCACAGCATTCTCTGCCTTCCACTGCAGCAATTCCAGTACGGAACTGAGCTTTGTGTTGCTATCTTCGCAATTGGGGTACAACCCTTTTTGGTGATCCTCTAACATGCGATCGAACTTCAGCTTCTCCTTTTCACTTTCGCACTGTCTCTTTGCATCAACAATGACCCGGCGGAGATCATCATCGGGCACATCGTCTGGTTCCTCTTGATCTTCAGCTTCCCCCGTTGCAGCATCACCGTATTCAGGGGGCACATAGTTGTCATCATCCTCTTCTTCTTCGTTGTCTTCCATCATAACCCCTCTTTCTCCGTGCTTGGTCCAAACATTATAGTGTGGCATGAAACCCTTATAAAGCAGGTGGGTGTGAAGGATTTTGCGGTCAGAGTAAGACTTTGTATTCCCACATATAGGGCATGGACAACACATAAAACCATTCTGCTTGTTTGCCTCAGCCACTTCAAGAAAATTATGCACGCCCTTAATGTACTCGGAGGTGCGTCTGTCACCGTACATCCATTGCCGGTTCATCTGTGTGCATTATATGTAGTTAAGTGTGTCAAAAACCATTACAGAACATCATGAATAGATAAGTGACCAAATTAATATAAGTTCATCATCACATTAAAACCAAAGTATATACATAGTTCTCATTGAACAACATATAGCTCTCCAGAGCATCTAATTAAACCATACATTGAAACTATGTAAAACATTTCAATCCAACAACAAATGCGATCATAATCGCAACCAAGGTAACACTTGATCCAACGGCATAATGATACCAAGCCTCGGTATGAATGGCATATTTTCTATACTTTCTAATCTTGAAGCGCATTGCATCCATCTTGATCTTGTGATCATCGACGACATCCGCAACATGCAACTCCAATATCATCTTCTCCTCCTCAATTTTTTTTCAATTTTTCCTTCAAGTAATTGTTTTCTTCTTCAGCTAAATTTAACCTCTCGACAATAGGGTCAGTTGGAATTTCCGGTTCACATACCTCCTAGATAAAAAAATCTATGTCGCGTTGGTCAGCATAATTGTCATAAACAATAAATGAACCAAATAGTTATAAAATATAATATATACCACATCCGAATCATAGATAGGACGAGGGCCGACGGGGGTGGATACCAAAACCATCGCACTATATAATAACAAACAATAATAAAAGTAAGAAAATTATACAAGTATCTATCTAAATCATACAAGTAAGAATTTTTCTCTTTTAGAAAGAAGATAAGAACAAGAGGCTCACCATGGTGGTGCCGGCGACGAGATCGGCGCGGGCGATCGACGGCGGTGAAGACGGGGACGGGACGTGACAGACAGCTACACCTAGACAAATCTTGAGGAAAATGGAGCTTGGAGGTCGAGCTTGGAGAGAAGAAAGCTTAAGTAGTGTGGCTCGGGCATTTCATCGAACACCTCATGTGCATAGGAGGTGAGCTAGAGCACCACAAAGCCCTCCCCTAGCCGGCCAGGAAAAACAGAGCAGTGGAGTGCTCTGCTTGCGGGTGAGGGGGTATATATAGGCACCTCATTGGTCCCGGTTGGTGGCTGGAACCAGGACTAAAGGACCTCCTTTGGTCCCGGTTCCAGCCATGAACCGGGACCAATGGATGTGGGCCAGGAGCGAGGCCCATTGGTCCCGGTTCGTGTCTGGAACCGGGACCAAAGGGTCCAGACAAACCGGGACCAATGCCCCACGAGGCCCGGCCGGCCCCCTAGGCGCACGAACTGGGATGTATGCCCCCATGGGTCCCATTTCGTCACTGAACCGGGACTAATGGGCTGACCAGGCCTGGACCAAAGCCCTGTTTTCTACTAGTGTGATGGAGTTCAGAAGGGATCACCAAAAGCTTCGCATGACAACCAGAAGCGATGATCATATCCGCAAGTGGGTAGAATCTCAAGGAGAAGCGGATTATAAACTTAGAGATGAGTTCTTTCGCATCCAGAGGGACATTGTGACGATCATCATGAAAGAAGTCATCGAAGAGAAGGGGATGTTCCACCACGGCCCTATATCGCGAGCTAACGTCCGAACTCGCATAGGCATGAACCGTCAGGACCTCATGCCGTTCAAGAAGCTAGGGTGCATCCTCGATGATACGGAAGGATTGAACTTCTAGTGATTTACGATGCCGATGATGATGATATGTGTCGGTTCAACTTGTATACTTTCTGTAGCGACGAAACTTTGTGATGTCCACGGTCCTTGCCGAACTTGCGTAACGCTACTATGTTAGTTTGGGTACGATGACCTGCGTACCTCTAGATAATTAGTTTGCGTACGATGAAACTGCGTTGATTATCTATGTTTACTATATGTTGCATCTATTTGCTAACTCTTTCTTTTTCATGTTGCTCAAATATATTTTGTCGCATATGATTGTACATTCTCTTGATGAAGATGCATCTCTAACAGGTACCTAGATCCTTGATGGCGAAGAAGCAGTGCTATGTCATGTACAAAGGGAAGGTTCCGGGAGTGTATGATGAGTGGCCCAAGTGTCAGGCGCAAGTGGACCGGGTCTCGGGCGCCAGCTATAAATGCTTCAAAAGCAGACAAGAAGCAGAAGCTAGTTACTTGAGGTTCACGCTAGCGCGAGAGAGGACTCATAACCGCTGCCTCATGTACTGCATAGTTTCGCTCTCACTCATAGTGATAGCTCTTCTCGTATATATCATTGTTTAGATGGATGACGATGTAGTTGCAAGTATTCAAGACTTGTATTGCTATTTTTGAGATGATAATGAGAGACCACTTTGTGTTGGATGATGATTATGATGATGACATGATTTGATGAGACTATTTGTATGTGTATGCTATGATTACATTTGTATGTGCATGATATGCTAGAGATTATTGTATAAAGCCTATACAAATACGAAAGAAATATGCGGAAAAAAAATCAGAAACTAATAAAACTAGCAGTAGCGAGGGGAATGAAGTTAGCAGCAGCGTGCACTTAGCGATAGTGCTGCTTACGGTAAAGCGCTACAGCTATTAGCAGTAGCGCGTTTAGGAGAAGCCCGCTACTGCTACGCATGTATAGCAGTAGCGCGGTTCAACACGGGCTACTGCTACAAGTTAGTTGTAGCGTCGTATCAGTAGCGCGGGACCCCGCGCTACTGATACACCTTAGACCCACGCTACTGCTAGGCTTTTTCCTAGTAGTGGTAAAAAATAGAGCTGGTCACCTTCAACGCGAATGTATGGTTTGGGTTGTATTTTCTGGTACTCCCAAACCTAGATCACCAGCCCAGCCTCACCTTCTCTCATTTATTCTACACATTTTTCTCTTCAACTGCTCTAGGTCTACTCTTCACACATGGATCCTTCTGTTAGAGTACTTTCTCCCCTCCATATTGACAAGTACTATAGCTACTTTACTGCGAGCTGGAATATTGTTAGAGATATATTTAGGATATATGTATTTGTAATCTGTCTCCTACCTTATCTCCAGGAGAGGCGTCTTGCCCTCCAAGTCTTGTACTCAATATATACTCGCCCTCGAGGCTCAATAATACCTCCATCATATTCCGCACCAATCCTTCTCTATCTCTTTTAACATGGTATCAGCCTAACCGATCCAAACCCTAGCCGCCGCCGCTACCGCACCCGCGCGCCGCCCCTGGGGCGGTCGGTCTCCATGACCGCCGCCGGGGGCTGCGCTGCCCGTACCTAGGGTTCATCCGCTGATCATGTTGACTGACTGCCCTAGAGAGTCTTTTTCCCGAGCCCTTGCTCCAGATTTTTCTCTCTGCCGCCGGTCATCTTGATCAGTGTTTTCTTTTTGGTTTTTCGATCTATGCTTGATCGGTTTGCGTCGCCCGCCGCCGCCGTCGACCCCCGTGCGCCTCTACTCCAATACCGGCGCGACCGGCCGGCTCCTTCACCGACACGGCGGCCACATGTAGACTCGTAGTATCCGTGCGTCGGCCCGCCGTCGCCCTGCACCGGCCGTCCCAGCCCTGCTTCGACCGGACTCCTGCATCATCCCGACCCGGCGGCCTCGCGCGATGCGGTGTCCCATCACAACCATCGTTCGCGCACCAGCCTGCCCGTCGATCCACGCCGTCCATTGCCATCGGCCTCCGCCGCATTTGCAAGGCGGCCCTATGGTGTGCCTCGCTGGCCTCGTCCCTGGCTGCATTGGGTCGGCTGCGTCAGGCTCGTTGGCTGCCTCAAGCTCGGGCGCCGCTCCTTTGTTGGTCGCTCAGGCCTCGCTGCCCGGGCGCCGGCGGTGCTTTGGCAGCCAGGGTGCCGGTGCTGACGCGCTCGTCCACACGTCATCCCACGTCGTCCGTCGTCGCCAGCTTCATCTCGGACTCCGCCGTCACCCCGCCTCCACCGAGCGGCGTCCCTGACCTCGCGCGCGGTCGGCTTGATCACCCGCTCGTCGCCGCGATCCGCCCCATCTATGTCGTGCGACCGAGCTGGCCCGTCGGTTGCGCGCGCCTCCGCAGGTCCCGTGAAAACCGTCCCAAGTACAGCGCGCCTCTCCACTGATCGAGCATCGGGCTGCAGCTGCGTCGCCCCGACGGGCCGCAGCGCCGCCGCCCCGTGGTTCTCCTCACGGCTGAATCGACTCGCGTGTCGCCGCTGCGTCGCCCCTTCGGGTCGGAGTGCCGCGATACGCGGTCCCCATCACCGTCCCGAGGTCGTCCCCGCATTGCGCCGACCCGCGCTCCGCCGCTACGCCGCCCCTTGGGGCTGTAGCGCCATGGCCCGTGGTCCCCGCCGCCACCCCGAGGTCTACCCTCTATCGCCCCGACCTGCCAACCGCCGCTGCGTTGCCCCTTCGGGCCGTAGCGTCGCGACCCGCAGTCCACTCTTCCATCACCGCGCGTCGACCTCTCGTGGTATGCGCCGCGCCGTCTCCCTCGGCGCGGGACAGCCACCGTCCGCGCCGGTCTTCGTCACGCTGTCGGGTTCCTCGCCTACTTCGAGCATCGCCGCCGCGCTCCTAACCTAGCCGCCGCCGCCGCTCTTCTTCGTCCGCCGCCGCCGCTACCCTTGAACGCCGCTGCCGCCCGTCCACCCCCTTCGTCTTCATCCAGCACCAGCTCTTCGCCAGCGTCGCCGTCATCTACCCCAACCACTTCATCTACTCCGACCACCGTTCGTGACATTGGCCCCCCACCGATTGGCGCCACAACCGTCGTCGAGTCTCCTTCTCTGGTGACCCCTCCGACTCCTCGACATGGCTTACAGCTCGTGTAGGTCCCTCGTCTACGCATGCCCGGTGCTGGCAACACCGATGAGTGCCTTCGTCCGCAATGTGTCCCCGGGCCTGGCAAGCCTGGTGCGGCGCTTCGTCAACATCGTCTTCGTCCGTCTATGCATGCCCGGTGCTGGCAACACCGACGCGTGCCTTCATCTACGACGTGTCCCGGGGTTTGGCAAACCTGGCACGACGCCTCGTCAACACCTTCTTCTTCCCGGTGCACCACTACTTCAACACCGATGCGCCCTTGACTAACTCGACGCCTCATTGCGCCCGCGGCTACACGGCGACTCCCTCGACACTGGCTACCCCGACTCGACATGGACCACGGCGTTCTTCGCACGGCTACCTCGACCACGGCTACACCACCCTACGCTCCCGGCTACCTCGACATCGGCACAAAGGGTTATCATCCGCTTGAGCAACTCGTCGGCTTCCTCTATAGTCAACGCGTCCGCGACGCGACACCGTCCACGACGCTCCCGCTACGACTGCGGGGGGATGTCAGCCCGTCGGCTGCTATTCTCTTCAGTCTGACCGTCCGCGACGCTCCTATTGTTCGCAACGCTACCGCTACGACTGCGGGGGATGTTAGAGATATATTTGTGATACATGTATTTAGTAGTCTAGGATTTGTAATCTGTCTCCTACCTTATCTCCAGGAGAGGTGTCTTGCCCTCCAAGTCTTGTACTCAATATATACTCGCCCTTGATGCTCAATAATACATCCATCATATTCCGCACCAATCCTTCTCTACCCCTTCTAACAAATATGTATATATACACAACCACCTAGTGTTGTCATGCACTGAGTTCAGTCAAATATTATATATGTGAGGCAGATAAGTTGTCGATACATCACCGGGATGCGTAGGATATTATTCTTCTGTTTGTTGCTTTATTCATTCTCCCGTGTACTTGTTAGTCCGACAATTCAGAATGGAAGATATCAGGATGCACAAAGGTGCTACAGGAACGGACATATGAGATCCAACAAAGTAGTGTTGTGCCCTCGTGAACGTTTGCATGGCTAATAGTACATGATTAGTTGACATGCCCCCACTCACACACACTTGAAAACCGAAAAAGAGAACTTGATTTGTTGGTCTAGCAATGGTTTACGTGCTACGATGCACCGACTTCAACCTGGGAGGTATTTTCAGAGCGATAATGCTACGCTTATGGATGTAATTTGTCACGCATTAATATTACTAGTCGTCAACCCGTGCATCTGCAAGGGCTAGTTTTAATTCTTGATGATAGATATATAGCCATTATTTTACATTTTTATATCAAAAATGCATTATATGCACGTATAGGAACAACTTGAATGAATTATTAGTTTAGAAATTTGTAACATTTTATATATACCATTATTGGTGTTAACCAAATAACAAATTGAGTTGACAACAAAGGAACATCAGACTATATTTACCACCGTTCAAGTACACACTACATAAAAATGGAAGGACAATTATGTGAGATACAATACAATATTCAAAATGAAGTGCTGCTTCTCTGATTGAAGTAGTTACAAAATGAAGAAGCTTTCCGACCATTGAATACAATATTAATACACTTCCTATTCATGAAAAAAAGAACCGGCCCTACAGTATTGTGGCTCAATTATAAATAACAATCAAACTTACAATTTGGAACGTAAATCGTAAAAAGTCTTAAAAACGAGGATTCTTGGTAGTATTTTCAAATGGCGCAAGGACATGTATATTTGTAATTGAATCTAAGAAAGACCAATAAGCTCCTCAAGAAAAAAAGAAGAATTGATGCATGTTGCACGGTACTCTAAGAAGCTTGCCGTTTTAAACAAAGTGGAAATGTTTAGGACAACATGCAAACTAAGTCACTGCAAGTAAAACCTCGGATTCCATTCAAATATTTTGTGGTACCTTGTGAACAAAGATGTAACTATGGCAATATCTTAGACGTAGCTAATGAGCAAACATTAGGACGTGACGGCGGCCTTTTTAGAAGAACATGTGCTCACATTATTTTTCACATGTCCTTAGGTGGAATTCATTACAACTCTTTGAACTAACGTCCATCAATATTGATATATTTCCGTGGCAATAGGAAGAAAAACTGATAAAGAGATCTACACACGATAATAAGAAATTATGATCAAATATACTAACCAATGCAATGCTTTAGTGACTGTTGTCCCACTAAAATGTTCATCAGATTGGCCCAGCCCACACTGAATCTAAGAGTGAAAACTGCATCAGAAAATCATCAACTTTTCATATAGAAAAGAAGAGCACCCAACATATTATAGATTTCCAAGCAATTTACTTTCTGTAACTCCAGTATATATTTTTTTTTGCTCAAATTGATGAAACCTTGCCCGCGATGGACAATGGTAGATATTACACCTTCAACAGAAAGAAATCTAGAGGAAAGATTCTCACCAATGAATCCATCATTCTTATCTTGCCATCATCCACAATTGGTCTGCATGGACATATGGGATGGTAGAGTTGAGAAGAATCTCAACATGATTCGACGGTCTATACAAAAGCCTGTAATACATCAAAGTACTATTATTATTATTTACATGAACAAATGTGGAGGCTCGCAAGGATCATCCATTAGTAATAAAATTGAAGATACATAAACAGTTTGACAATGTTGCCAATATGGATTAAAGTCAAAATTCTAAACATTAGGCACATCACAGCGTAGATAAATTTCTGAGGATCATTTCAAACTCCAAGACTTCAAAAGAAGAACACTGTTATTCTGCTGATATAACTTGTCGGGAGTTTTAGGACTCGATTATTGCTTTATGATTACAAATATATAAACATGAATGAGGACTTAGCTATGGACAACCATCATTTGAAGGCTCTTATCTATCTCATACTCAAGGTTTGTGATCGGCAAATTTAGAAGCATATTATCAATTATTTTTGGATAAAAATTATTTCAGAAATCCTATATTTTTTAATATAATTTATGGGGAGATGTATATACTCAAAACTACTTCCTCCATCCAAAAAGTAAGTGTCCCATCTTTGTACTAATCGTACAAAGTTGTACTGGAGTTGAGACACTTTTTTTGTAGAAGATATTGAGAAACAAATTGCAGAGCTTTGCGAGAGGTATCGTGTTACCTAAAAGCAGGTTGCCAAGTGAGATTTCTAGGGATTCTCCCCGACTCCTATTGCTTCCATCTGCGATGTATTTAAACTATCAAAGAATCGTCATTTAATTATTTATGGATGCCATGGTAACATAAAAAAGACACCGCACTGCAGGAGACATGTATATAACCAAATGCTAGATTGCAACAATCGATAGATAACACTACAATAATCAATAAGCTTTAAAACGGTGGTCCTGCATATGGATGATTTTCATTTAACCCAAATCCGCAAGTCAAGAACAATACTGCTACAGTATACTCTATATGCATACTTATCTCAGAAATTTTTGCAGGATTTTTTTTTCAATTCTATCACATTCCAACCAACATATCACCTGTAGTTCTACCTATTGATTACCTGTACGGTATGGTTCTTCACAGCTGGACAGTACATAATCAAATTTCCACCTGAGCACAATCGCAGCATGCCTTTATAAGGACCGTGAATATATCAAGAATGGAACATTCATGCTTTAAGTTGATGACCTCAGGTAATATCTATGCCCATTCATCCCTTCATGAAATATAAACCGGAGAGAAAAACTATTACTACACTTCCATGGTCATAATATATAAAAATCGCTGCAACAATAAGAATTACAAAATAACTGTTTATAGGAAAAAAAAAACCACAGCCATTCTTACTTGGTGAATATATATACATGTAGTCATTGTATTCTAATTCATCAAATTTGCCATTGCCTCTGAATTATATGTTGTTAGATATATTCTTTTCAACAGTGAATCTCTGATTAAAAGATATAGCCATACCATATGTGTTCTCTTTGCACAAAACACATGGTGAGAAGCTCCTAGAGGTAATGGAACACTTGCATTGTCTTGGAAAGAGATGCAACTCGGGTCGATTTCGCTCTTGGCAAAGCCAAGCTGCTGCTGATGCCTCAAGGGGTGTATGGTGGCGTCTGACCATGGTTGCTGGTCCACCACAATGAACTTCCCCTACCGGATCAGTTGGGTGAGCATGGCCTTGAACACTATTGAATCAATGGAAACCAGATCTTTTATTCTGTAAATATGACTGCTAGTTAAGGGGAAAAAGGACACCACCAAGAAACAGAAGCATTACCAGTTTTCCGTCACCATATACTAAAAGGATTGAATATCCGTACATAACCGTTGCCACTGAATATTTGGCATCTTTGCCGGCCACAACATGGGTATTATGTTGCCTCTTAGTGTATACAAACCTGAAACATTATCTGTGCACTCCAAGAAGATGGTATGGAACAGATTTTACTATCACATTAATCAGTAAAGATTAAGCTGCTCTTCCTAAGTAATCATAGACTCATGGTACCAGTTGCATACACCAAGAAAAAGTGACTATGAACTGAACTGTACATAGCCGAGTGCGGCATGTAGGCATAATTAGTTGACACATTGAAAAAAACTAAGGCAGTAATGCCTTGTTGATGGCATGGCTCTGTACCAGATTTTTTTTCTTGATTATATCTTGGATTCTATGCATGCTACAATGTACTGTTTCGTGATTGCAATTTTTGACATCCATAAGAAATCTGAATATTACAAATCCACTTTTTGGGTGAAATCATAAGTGCGCCCATAGGTACTTAAAATTACGGACAACAAAGTATTCACTTACCAGTTCGTGTGACCAATGTGGTTTTGGCATTTTACTGTGTAACATCCCCAGCCTCACAACACAGTGATCACCCTCTGATCATGCCAAGTCACCATGATTAACTATGCTTGATCATCATTGCATCATATCTCATTTCCAATTACAATTCAAATTGAAATTCAAAATTCAAAGTGAAAAATAAAAGTTGTTCAAATCAGAAAATAAAATGTTCATTAAATAGTAAATAATCTATTACTAATTATGTTTAGGAAAACAACATCACCTAAAATACTTAAGTGACTCTAACAACCTAAAACAGTAGTCAAACAACACATGTTAATCCATTTTAAATAACCCAATCTACAAATGAAATTGAATTTTATCCAAACAAGTTTTTGGTGGCAGATAATATTGCACTGTAACATTTGGACCAAGTCTCACATTTTACAAAAGTAGTTTAGAGGCTAAACAATTAGCAAAACAGGAATAAAAACATAAAACAGAGAAGAAAATAAAAAGAAAAGAAAAAGGCCTGGACTGACTGGGCCTTAGGCACAGTGGCAGGCCCAGCCAGCCCCGCGCGCAGTCATCTCCCTCCTCCGTCGCCGTGTCGCCACCGCACGCACCTGCGCCGGCGATTGCCACATGCCAGCCATCCCGCGGCTCCCTGGCGCCGTTAATACCGTGCCCGACGCCCTAGGGTTCGCCCTCTCCCACTGCCCCTCGCCACTTCTCCCCTCTCGCTCCAGATCCGCCGCGCCGCGCACACCCGATCGCTGCCGTCGCTGCCGCTCGCCACCACTGCGGCCAGAGAGCACCCCGTGCCGCCTAGCCGTGTCCAGGAGGACCGCGGCGCCTGTCCACGTCGACCACGACCACCGGACCAAGCCAGGAGGCAACCCAGCGCCGCATCGGCGTCGTCTTCTACCTCGGGACACCGGAGCTCCTCGCCGTCGATTCGCCGCTCCCCTCTCTCCTTCCTCCCGCGCGAGCCTCACCTTGCCGCGGCGCCATTGCCGGAGGTCGAGCTCCGCTGACGTGCTCGCCGCCGGCGCGTTAGCCCTTGTCATGGCCAAACGAGCACGCCAACGTGCTCGCGGCTGCCTCCTGGTGCTTCCGATCCATTTAAATCGCGCGCAAACGAATTGAAACGACGATTTCGTCGTTGTCCGAACTCCGGCCGCCGCGGGAATGGTCACCGCCGTCGCCTCCGTCCATCTCCGGCCTCGCGCCCACTACGGTTGGACGTGGCGTCGTTCCCCCGATCCAACGCGCCCAACCGCGTTCAAAATGGTGCCCTGTACGCGAATTCCAACGCACGCCCGAGCCCGTCGCCGCGTTTGGAGGTCGCCGGTGACGAGACGCCGGCCGCCGCCAGCGTGGCTGGCCTGGGGGCCACCCTGGGTCACTGACCAGTGGGCCCAGAGGCCCCAACCGCCTCGTTGACTCGGTCAACTGCGCTGACGTGTCAGCACAGTGACACTGACATGTGGGCCCCCTGCGTTAATTAAACAAATTAGGTTTTTTAAATTTAATCTGTTAATTAACATAGACGCTGACATGTGGGGCCCACCCCTTTAAATAGCTGTTGTTGGTTTAACTAATCTCCTAATTAGCTCTGTGTCACTGACCAGTGGGTCCCACTGGTCATTGACTTGGTCAGCCGTCCTATTGACTGCTGACGTCACCATTACATCATGCTGACGTCACTCTACACTGTTCTGGATAATGTTGATTTAAATAAATAAAATTAATTTCAGAAAATGTTATAAACTTTGAAAAATCATAGAAAAATAATCGTAACTCGGATGAAAATAATTTATATATAAAAATCGATCAGAAAAACAAGACGAATCCGAATATGCCCTCCTCATACTTGTCACATGCCCCTAATCACTGAACATGGAACTTTCCTCTCCGGCTCGTGTGTCTGACAGACATCCAAACCGGGAAAACTTTCCCGGTAAATTCCAGCTCCGTCCTTAGCACTTAGCATAGTATTAGGACACCCCTGCACTGCGTATTACCATGCCTTGCTATGTGCTTGTTTTTGTTGCCATGTATTTATATTGTTTCTTCTTCCCCTTTCTTCCCGGTAGACTCCGAGACCGCCGACGATGCCCTGGTGATCGACTACATCACCGTCGGAGATTCCTTTTTCATCTGCCGAGCAACCAGGCAAGCACCCCCCTTTTGAGCATATCGATATCGCCTATCCTCTTCTCTCTTATGATTGCATTAGAAGTTACTGCTGCTGCTGTTATCCTATTTCTGCTGCATTGCCTGTTTATTGTAACCTGCTACTGTTACCTACCTGCTTATCCTAAACTGTTTAGTATAGGTTGGGTAGAGACCCATCAGAGACCCTACTTTATCCCGACTGCCCCGCTGGATTATCAGAAGACCCGATCAACGGGATCGAAGACCAGGCCCCGGCACCGCACATCACTTTCCCCTTTGTTGCTCGACACTACTGGGTTATTATCGAGTGCTGAGGGTGATACCTCGTCTGCACTTCTGATGATAACCTTGTAGGTTAATTAATCGGTCATGGTCAGCGAGGGTGATTCCTCCTACACCACCCCGGATAACGACGTCGTCGTGCAACTGCTCAAGTGTGGACCTCGAGGGTGATTCCTCCTTCGTTCACCTTGATGTTTACGTCAGGTGGGAATCCAACGAGGGTGATGCCTCGGATTCCTTCTTGAAAGGGTAGCCACACGGATGCCTTTACATTATTGTTGATACTGTTTATTCTGGATAAAGATGGGTCAGCCCTGAGGGGTACCCGCGCGAGCTTAATTGCGAGATATGTGGAGTCGGGTGGACCTGGATGGTGCCCGAGAGCTGAACACGAGGCGTGGCCGGGCATTCTTAGCCCTTGCTGCAAGTCCTCGATACGGGGCGATGGGGTCACATCTTTCGTGAGTCTCTACTCGTTACCGCACTACCAACACACTAATGGTTTGGATATTTGATCCAAGGGGCCTCTGGCCTGATAGCACTAACCATCACGTGGGCATAGTATGGGCATTCTGTGTCGTATACATCAGCCGAAGCTTAATAGACGTCAGCGAGGAGCGGCGCGCGCTGGATTGGACTGGTTAAGCCCGCGCTTGTATTAAGGGGGATAGGTCTATTTCCGGTCGCGTTCGCAACGCACAGGAGTCCCCGAGGCGAAGGCCCAAGACCCCTGGGCGCATAGGTTTAGTCCGGCGTGCTGACCTCTTTGTTAAGTTTTCGGTCGGGTTGCGGCGTATCGTTTGGCTGAGGCCGGGCATGACCCAGAAAAGCGTGTCTGGCCGGAGTTAAGCGAGCGTGGTGGGTAAGTTGGTGCACCCCTGCAGGGAAGAACTAATCTATCGATAGCCTGTCCTACGGTAACGGACACTCGGAGTTGTATCCCGATCGGTACAACTAGAACTGGTGACTTGAGATGAGAACTGGATAGTATGGCTCTGGGATTGCTTTCTCGCAGGGAGTCGAGGAAGAATCTCTGGGCGAGGTTGATTACACTACTACTACTTTACTTTATGCTAATCTGCACTCTTCTAATGCTGCAAGATCGCTGGAAATGATGAAGATGCTAGTCTTCGATAGGACTAGGTTTTCCCCTCTATTCTAGCATTTCTGCAGCCCAGTCCACATATACAGCCTTCCTTTGATAATGTTGCATATGTAGTATAGATCCTTGCTTGCTGAGTACTTCGGATGAGTACTCACGTTTGCTTTGCTTTCTTTTTCTCCCCATATCCGGTTGATGCAACCAGACGACGGAGCCCCGGAGCCAGCTACCCCCGCCGACGGCTACTACTACTACTAACCTCCTGGCGAGTACTACTACAAGGAGCCGTCCGACGACCAGGAGTATGTTCGGAGGGTCCTAGGCAGGAGGCTTACGCCTTTCGATCGTAGCTTTTATTTTGCCCCGCCTTTCTAAAGGCTTATCTGTTCCTCTGTAATATCTGTACTCAGATATCTGATGCTTCCGCTGACACTTGTATGCCATCGATCTATGTATTCGAGCCCTCGAGGCCCTGGCTTGTAATATAAAGCTTGTATGACTTTATTTATGTTTTAGAGTTGTGTTGTGATATCTTCAAGTGAGTCCTTAGGCTTTATCGTGTGCATTTGCGTGTATGATTAGTGCATGATTAAGCCGGGGTCGTCACAAGTTGGTATCAGAGCCGACTGCCTCTAGGAATGCCCCATTCCAACTCCTTGGCCGAAGTTGAGTCTAGTGGTCCAAAAACAGTTTTAGTAACTTGGTTGTGTGGCTTACGGGCCCACGTCGCCAATTGGGTGGTATTAGGATCTTTTATTTCTCGTCTATACCCTGCGACTCTGATCTCTCTTCTATTCAGGTTTAAATGGATTTACTAACGCCGACACTTAAGTTCTCGTAACCGCTTTCTCCCGGAGAGCCCCCCACCCTCATTCCAGAAGATGGCGTGTCATCATCAGAAGACTCCGAAGATACTCCTCTAAGTTCCCGAGACCCTTGAGACTATTTTTGTAGTTCCCTATCACTGATAAATCCCCGTAGATAACTACACATCCTTGCCATTTGTGCATTCTTCCCCAGTTGCTCTGGTTATTACCAGATATCCCGAGATACTCTCCGTTGTCCTGAGAATCCTTTGAGCCTACTGTCGTGCATCTTCTATCGCATTACGGTTAATTCCTCACAATACCGGGATTCGTTCATCCCCAGTTGTTCTTGTGTTTCACGAAATACTTCGTATTGCTATCTGATCTCCCGAAGATCCTCTGTAGCCTAGTGCTCCCGAAAGTCTTGTCTGCCTGCATTATGGTTAAATCCATACGTCTGGCAATATTCATTAACATCCTTTGTCATTGCCATCCTGAGCCTATTGATTCATCATGTTGCGAATGCTCGCAATCAACAGTCGATTCCTAGAACTCGTCCTTCTGGCTCAGACATCAATTTGTACATGAGTTGGTTCTCGGCTAATCAACTTGCAATCGATTGTCCATTGTATTCAATAACCTTGTGAGTTCTTCCCTAATGCTAATACCTTCGGTAAATTGTATCATCTACTTTGACTTCGACACTTTGCTTTCGAACTCGTATCCCTTGCTTTGGTTGATGGTTGTATAGACTCGTAAAATGTCCCGATGGGTTGTATCTATGCTTCTGCCATCAGCGAGAACCCAGAAACCTCTACAGTCATACTCTTCTGGTATTTCGCCAGATAAAATTTCAACACTACAGCTTCCCCGAATGCGAGAAGTGAATGACAGGTGATGCATTGAAGAAGTGGGAGTCGACCTTGAACCTTTGCGTTCATGCCCATGGACCCTATGCAGAACTTATCATGGAAGCTTCGCTTAAAGATTCATCTGTACCTGTGAGTTGATCCTTTGTGATCATGGTTCCGATCATAATTTTTCCTTGATTCCATTTTCTCGGACAAGTTAAGGCACTTGTCTTCTGCAAACCAATATGCCTGCCCAACCTCTATCTTGATTTACCCTCGAGTGTTACCCCTTGATATCTCGGGAATATCATAGGAACTACATAACTTCTTATGAGTTCTTCATCGAACTACTATTGATAACCAATTCCAATATCCCCGGGTTCTGAGTTGCTGGTCACTCGAGTACATCGGTAAGTGAATCAATTCCGCACTCCGATTCAATAACTCTAAGTAATTTTTGTTGCTTACGAGTTTAATAAACCTTCGATTCTTTTCTAGCCTGATCGCCTATACCCCTATCGTGCAAATTTCAACTGTGCTACCTGGTCCTTCTTTCCCGAACACAATTTCCGACGATGAGCTAAGCTTACATCGATCTACCTCATCTTGTCATTTCACCTCGAACAACAAGCTTGGTTTGGAGCTTGTGTAGTATCCGTGGCTTCAATAACCTTTCGCTTCCTTCTTCCTTTGACTAGATGTCACCGACGATCGATTTCATCTTCTTTAAATCCCTCGACAAATGTGTCGTGATCACCAACAGCATTTTGGCTTCCTCGGAGATGTCCATTGAATTCATGGCTAGAAATACCATCTCTACCCCTTGATGAGTTGTGATATCATCGATGACATCCTTGACTTTCTGCCAACACAGACCTGGTTGTGTTTGGTTAAACCTTACGTTCCGAGATAATCTTGGAAGTGTTCCTTTGTATCTCTTGTGATCTTTCGATCCAACCCTTACTTGAAACACCATGTTATCGCTACGCCGGAGCATGACTATGGTATTCCGAATATCATTGAGAACAGTGGAAACGCAATGCTACATGTCCCTTGATCAATTATCCAAACATCGTTGTATGGGTAATATCATGATTCTTCCTTCGCCCCTTTATCTAAATGCTTTTGAACTTGCTGCCCTATCATGTATATCCTGCTCCGCTTTTTCCCAGGGAAGGATATACTACCAATTTTTGGTGTGTAAACACATATTCCTTCCCATTGGTTAATTTGAGTAATCAATTAATCATTTTTCCTTTCCATTGGTTAGTTTAACCTTTCTTATGATTTGGATGATATAAGCAGAAATAATTCCCTGCTTATGAAAACACCTCGGTGTACAACCTTGTCAGTGAGACCCTGTTACTAATGTTGATGACATTCCGGTATCACCGATGGACGAGAACTTTGCCTTATTGGTCCGTCTCGTTTTAACGAGCAGGAAAATGGTTCTCTTCGTCCCTCGCCCTTGGTACCGACGATGTTACCGGCATAACTGACAGACTATCCTCTGACATACCTTGTTGTCGTGACCGTTAAGATGTCACCGTTCACCCTACTTATAATCGACACCCCCCCTCCACAGTTCCACAGGATCGGAACCTGACTCTCCTGTATATCCCTGATTCCGAAATATTCTTTGCAATTGACTTTGTGTGTTATCACGAGTCACCCTCTGAGAATTTGTCTGTTCCCGATGCTCTGAACCCACTTTTCACATTCTGTTCAGGTATCGATCACTTGTCCATTCGCTTGAAACTTCTTATGGTACCTTCATACTTTGCTCTCGATGTTTCTTAAGTTTCAACTCGAGAGATACTTCCTGACGCATTCCCTGAATTGTTCACCAGATAATTAACCCTACAAGGGTCAGTTCTCCCGAAGTTACCCTTCACTTCCCCACTTAAATCTCGGGACGAGATTTCTTGTAGTGGAGGAGATTTGTAACATCCCCAGCCTCACACCATAGTGATCACCCTCTGATCATGCCAAGTCACCATGATTAACTATGCTTGATCATCATTGCATCATATCTCATTTCCAATTACAATTCAAATTGAAATTCAAAATTCAAAGTGAAAAATAAAAGTTGTTCAAATCAGAAACTAAAATGTTCATTAAATAGTAAATAATCTATTACAAATTATATTTAGGAAAACAACATCACCTAAAATACTTAAGTGACTCTAACAACCTAAAACAGCAGTCAAACAACACATGTTAATCCATTTTAAATAACCCAATCTACAAATGAAATTGAATTTTATCCAAACAAGTTTTTGGTGGCAGGTAATATTGCACTGTAACATTTGGACCAAGTCTCACATTTTACAAAAGTAGTTTAGAGGCTAAACAATTAGCAAAACAGGAATAAAAACATAAAACAGAGAAGAAAAGAAAAAGAAAAGAAAAAGGCCTGGACTGACTGGGCCTTAGTGCACAGTGGCAGGCCCAGCCAGCCCAGCCTGCCCCGCGCGCAGTCATCTCCCTCCTCCGTCGCTGTGTCACCACCGCACGCGCCCGCGCCGGCGATCGCCACACGCAAGCCATCCCGCGGCTCCCTGGCGCCGAAGACCGTCCCCGACGCCCTAGGTTTCGCCCTCTCCCACTTCCCCTCGCCACTTCTCCCCTCTCGCTCCAGATCCGCCGCGCCGCGCACACCCGATCGCTGCCGTCGCTGCCGCTCGCCACCACCGTGGCCAGAGAGCACCCCGTGCCGCCTAGCCATGTCCAGGAGGACCGCGGCGCCCGTCCACCTCGACCACGACCACCGGACCAAGCCGGGAGGCAACCCAGCGCCGCATCGGCGTCGTCTTCTACCTCGGGACAATGGAGCTCCTCGCCGTCGATTCGCCGCAGCTGCAGCTCCTAAGCCTCCGCCGGGCCCTCGTGCGCCCACTAGGTGAGCTCCGACGCCGGTCCCCTCTCTCCTTCCTCCCCCGCGAGCCTCACCTTGCCGCGGCGCCGTTGCCGTAGCTCGAGCTCCGCTGACATGCTCGCCCACTACAAGAAATATGTCAACTTGTGACCTTCTCTCAGTGACCCCAGCTGAATTGGTCGTAAATCCACGACCATTTCGCTTGGAAGGGCTCAAACCCTGAAATTGCCTTACACCAAATGGTCATAAAGCAGACAAGAGTGGTCGACGACCTTATTTCTACCTGATTACGACCAATATAAATGGTCATGAGGTTGTGATGCATTGGTACTTAAGGTCTCGCTCAAGGTGGGCTTGGGCCTCGGTGGAACGAGGCCACCTCCTTTTTCTAAAAAAAATCCGTGTGCCATGTAGGCCTCCGCCCATCAAGGAAGAAATGTTGGATGCCCTCATATTACACAAAAAAACATATATTCGGTCCAACGAAAATGGGAAAATAACAAGTTTTTTATTATTACCATTTGGCAAGGATGGTCAGTTATCTGGAAAAAAAATTCATTATTATCTAAAAAACATGTTTTTCATTGTATAACTCTAAAAAGGTTTTTCCTTATAGAAAAATCTCGAAATCAATTAAACAATATAAAATTATAAGAATAGGAAAATAATGAACTCCTTCGTGAATCTTGCTATATGGTTTAGCAATTAGAAAACTAAAGGTGTAATTCAAAAAAAAATTAATGTTAATACGTATTTCAAAAAATGTAATCATGTGTTTAAAAAACTACATGTGTGTATTTGAAAAGTTTCATGCATATAAAAAATGATAATCATAAATAATATTAGATATGTATAAAAAAGTTATGTGTATGTAAAAATAGTTATCAGTACTATATATGGAAATTTTACAATATATATATATATAGAAAAGTAGATAACAAAACAAGATTTTCTAAAAATGTTAATCATGTATTTATTTTTTCTAACAAATATCAACAATGTTTTATGTATACAAAAATGTATAATGTGTAAAAACAAATATATACATCAAAACGTAGATGAAAAGTTGTTTTTTTATTGGGAATATATGAAAATATTTTAATCATGTATTTGAAAAAAGTTAAACATATATAAACAATATGTACAATGTGTCTTAAAAAATGTAGACATGTGTTCAAAATATTAGACATCAAAATATTTATTAAAAATGTTAATGATGTAACTAAAAACCGTTTAATATCTATAAAAAATGTTTCTAGTGTACACAAATTTGTTCATAAAATGTTGTCTAATATTCTTGAAAAATGGAGAAGTTTTTTTTTACAACAAATATTTGTTAGGTTCTTCACAAAAAAACTCATTTTGGGAACTCGAAAAATGGAAAATGAATATGCGGAAATTTGTCTTTTCACGAGAGGTGGATCAAAAACTTTTTACACCCAACCATTTGGTCAATTGTACATTAAATATGGCCTAGTATTTTAGAACATTTTTTTTTAAATAATTACCGTATTACAAGTTTATTATTTTTCCTAGTAACTTGGCCACATATAATGACACAATGTGAAGGTTTCTAATTTTTTTATTATTTTTCTGAATTTTTCATGCCCGTTTCAAAATGCGGTCAAAACGGCGGGCATGACCGTTCCTAGCTAATGGTTGAATCTTGGAAAACTTTTGGTGTTTCTCTGATTAAATAGATACTTTTGTACCTAAAAATTACTTTTGGGGAAAATAAATAGCAAACTATGAGGCAGCTGCAGTTCAAATTTGACCCGCTTTCAACTGAATCGGCAGAAATTTGTCTTTTTCACGAGAGATGAATAAAAGCTTTTGACACCCAATCATTTGGTCAATTGTGCATTAAATATGGACTAGTATTTTAGAAAATTGATTTGGTCCAATTTTGCAACAATTATTTGGTAGTTCTTCACAAAAAAACCTCATTTTGGGCGCTCAAAAAATGGAAAATAATTTTTTCGTCCAAAGAAAATGAAAACTTCCTTAGGAAACATTGTTTGCCATTCCAATATTCACCCTTGTGCACAATATGAGGTCATTTTAACAAACTATGCCATGAATGTGGCCATAAGATTGATCATTTGACTTGAAAGCTATTGATCTGCACACATGATAGCTCGTTTCTGAGAACATTTTTTTAAAATAATTACCGTATTACAAGTTTATTATTTTTCCTGGTAACTTGGCCACAAATAATGACACAATGCGAAGGTTTTCCATTTTTTGATTTTTTTTGAATTTTTTATGCCCATTTCAAAATGCGGTCAAAACAGCGGGCTTGACCGTTCCTAGCTAGTGGTTGAATCTTGGAAAAATTTTATGTTTCTCTGATTAAATAGATACTTTTGTACCTAAAAATGATTTTTGGGAAAAATAAAGAGCAAACTATGAGGCAGCTGCAGTTCAAATTTGACCCGCTTTCAACTGAATCGGCAGAAATTTGTCTTTTTCACGAGAGGTGGATCAAAGCTTGTGACACCAAACCATTTGGTCAATTATGCATTAAATATGGCCTAGTATTTTAGAAAATTGATTTGGTCCAATTTTGCAACAATTATTTGGTAGGTCCTTCACAAAAAAAACTCATTTTGGGCACTCGGAAAATGGAAAATGATTTTTTCGTCCAAAGAAAATGAAAACTTCCTTAGGCAACATTGTTTGCCATTCCAATATACACCCTTGTGCACAATATGAGATTATTTGAATAAACTATGCCATGAATGTGGCCATAAGATTGATCATTTGGCTTGAAAGCCATTGATCTCCACACATGATAGCTCGTTTCTGAGAACACTTTTTAAAAATAATTATCGTATGATAAGTTTATTATTTTTCCTGGTAACTTGGCCACATATAATGACACAATGCGAAGGTTTTCCATTTTTTTTATTTTTTTTGAATTTTTTATGCTCGTTTCAAAATGCGGTCAAAACAGCGGGCTTGACCGTTCCTAGCTAGTGGTTGAATCTTGGAAAACTTTGGTATTTCTCTGATTAAATAGATACTTTTATACCTAAAAATGATTTTTGGAAAAAATAAAGAGCAAACTATGAGGCAGCTGCAGTTCAAATTTGACCCGCTTCCAACTGAATCGGCATAAATTTGTCTTTTTCACGAGAGGTGGATCAAAACTTGTGACACCCAACCATTTGGTCAATTGTGCATTAAATATTGCCTAGTATTTTAGAAAATTGATTTGGTCCAATTTTGCAACAATTATTTGGTAGGTCCTTCACAAAAAAACTCATTTTGGGCACTCGAAAAATGGAAAATGATTTTTTCGTCCAAAGAAAATGAAAACTTCCTTAGGCAACATTATTTGCCATTCCAATATGCACCCTTGTGCACAATATGAGATCATTTGAACAAACTATGCATCTTCATACATGATAACTCGGTTCCGAGAACACTTGGCTTAAAAGCCATTGATCTTCACATGATAACTCGGTTCCGAGAACAGTTTTTAAGACATTTACTGTAGTCAATGTTTATTATTTTTCCTGTAAACTAGGTCAGATATAATGCCACAATGCGAAAGTTTTTTTTTGTTTTTTTGAATTTCTTTCAAAATGTTCTCAAAACGGCGGGTATGACTACGGGTCTTCTGTCACCGGTAAGGTGACGACGACGAACTCCTCGCTCGCGACCACCTCCTCGATGCCCTACTCTTCTACGTGTCGAGGTCCTTGCTGGCGGCCTTGCCGGATAAAAATCCAAAGCTTCTTTATTCAGTATTGCCGCCCCCCCCCCCCCCCCCCCGAAGTCGAGACATCGAATGATCCAAAAACCTAAGCTACTAGGACCCTAAAACCTAAAGCTAAAATGATCCACACACGCGGGATCCGACGACCCTCCTCACCGCCGACGACCAAGAAGTCACCGGCGGAGGGGAACCGCCGAAAGACGGCGCCAAAAGAGTCGGTTCTCTTAGCCAAAGAGATCTGCACTTTATTTTTAGCCGGTTACGACCTACTTAGATGGTCATGGACGTCGCACACATGTTCTCTGTTTTGATTGGTTCAGAGGCATGTCACGCGGATCATGGATCGAGCACCGTCCGATCCACCCGGATCCAATGGCAGCGCTCCCTCCTCACCTTCTCACCCCACCTAGCCCAACAACCCACAGGCCACAGCCCGCACTCCTCCCTCGTCCCTCGCGAACCCTAGGGCTCCCCGATCCCTCCCACCTCCCCTCCCCTCGCCGCCACCCACCCCTCCCCTCGCTCTCCTCCCTCCTTCTCTCCCCTCCGGCAAGATCCAGCGCGCTCCAAGATCCCCATGCTCTGCTCCTTCCTCCCTCCTTCTCCTCGATCCAGATCGAGGCACCCCGCCGCCCCGCCTCCGTCTCCCTCCGTCTCCCACCCGATGGAGGCCGCGGTGGGGGGAAGCGAGGGGCCAAACACCCGCTTCCAACACACAAGGTCTTGGCTTCCCCTCCCATTGCCGCACCACTGGTCCGCTAGCTCCCCATGCAGGTGGATTCGGATGGAGGCGGCCGTCGTCGGCGGCGGCAGCAGGCTGGGTACCATGAGCGCCGTGCTCGCCATCTGTCAGAACCGGGATCTGACACCATCCTCCAGTGGTGGGGATTCAACATCACCGTCATCAACAAGCGGGTATTCTAGGTATCCCCTTCTCCCCACTCGCATCTCATCTTACCACTGCCCAGACCATGCTTGCTAGTACTATCTCTCTAAAACATATGTATGATTGCTACTAGAGGAGAATTAGCCTTGTCACCAGAGAGGGGTACCTGTTTATCATGATTTTTGCACCAGTTTATCATCTTGGTCTCCTGTACTGTACTTTGAAGTTTATCATGTTCTGAAGCTGACCCTTTAAATTGGGTTGCAGAGGAGGTATGGCTGCTGCGCAATGATGCTGGAGACTGTTGCGGCAGTGCTGGGGATGGTGGGCGGCATGCTCCTCCACCTGCGTCGTGGGTGGAGAGGTGGCTCCCGGAGGCGGCGCGGTCGTACGCGATGCTCGCCCGCCTCAACAAGCCCATCGGCACCTGGCTCCTCGCTTGGCCCTGCGTGTGGTATGCTTGCTAGTTCCTTCTACTGGCATCTCCATCTCTCACCACCATTGCGTAGATTAGCAGGATCAGCTCACTGGAGACTATAGTAGAGAGCATACCGAGCTCACATTTTCAGATTTGCTGTGTGCACAAACATATTTTACTTAAAAGCTCCCTGTAACCTTTAGTTTCATTGGTCAATCACGATAGCAGCGATGCCAGGGGAGCTCCCCTACTTGAAGATGTGGTGCTCTTCGGATGCGGGGCTGTCCTCATAGGGGCTGGTTGCATGGTGAATGATCTACTCGATCGCGACATTGATAGCAAGGTGATTCTGCTTCTTCTTTTTCTGATTGCAGACACCACTTCAGATCTTGCGTGTTAGTAAAAAATGCCGTTCAGATTCTTGCAACCGTGAACATGAAAATGGATTGGCTGCAATTTTAAATGATTAAATCTGTCAGTGTGTTCTATGCTCACAGCTTAACTGGAATGTGGCAAAATTAAGTTTCTGACAGGTTAGCATTGTCTGGTCTAATATCTGGCTACATTGTACTCCACGTATTATTTCTTGTACCAAGCCACTCATAAATCCAACATGTAGACTAGTGAAGTCCAGCCAATAGAAAGCTGCCACCACAACCTCTATTTGCATGCATCGTTACTTAGCTTGGAAGAATGACTACACACGTATGCATTCTAATGATCACATAAATGTATCTAGTTCTCCTCATAAAATATTTGCATGCATGACAAAGCTCCAACACGTACACTCTCATGCTTACTTAGATTAGAAGCATTCTGTACAAGACAAACTACTATATGCTAGTATTACTTGCACTGTGTGTGTGGGGCACTCTCCTTTAATTTTCTAGCATGTTAAATTTAACATTCTAATATATTTCTTTGAAACAATAGTCTAGCATAACTTATTTACTTCATTTTTTAAAACAGATAATACATATTGAATTATTCATATATTAATCTAAAATAATAACCAAACAACTACAGGACAGTGGATTAGTAGCATGCATGTGTGACTTAGTTTTTGGTGAGTTTTGCTTGCAGGTCATTGTTGTTAAGGCCGCCACAGGAAGGAGTGGGGGATTTGGCACAAGGCCGGTGATCGAGTCTATGCTCTCTCCTCCATGGAAAGACCTAAATTCAGCTTGACAGAGAGCACACGAATGGTGTCAGCTTGACAGTGGGTGAACTAAGCCATTTTTATTTAGTTTGCTCTCTGCTATGCCAAAGCCATAATTGTGATCCTGCTGCCATCAAGTCTCTGTTTCTTGTCAGTTGTTAGCTTGAATTAATACATGTACTTTTGGTTATGCAAAGGTAGGTTCTGCTGTTAGATCTTGTAGTTAGTTGTAGATGGAGTTTCTGCTTGTTTGAAATCCCAAGGACTGCCTGGTAGTAGTGTATAATAAGTAAGCTTTTAAAAGTATGGTTGATCGACTAGACCATATTCCATGTCTAGTTTTGGTACCGTTTCACCCCTGATTTTAACATTGGCCGGCCCTCTGAAATGCGAATATATGTTTGCTCTGTTTCGTGCTGGCAACTCCACAGCAGTAGTGTGTAGGGACTCTGGAGAAAAGTTTACGTACTTAAACATTATGCTTAAAAATAAAAAGTTGTAGTTCCCTTGTAGTAGTATGTTTATGAATGGCTGCATGAAATGATTGTCCAGTACTTAAAATATTTGAATCGGGGTTAATGTAATCACTTGCTGCATCCTTTTTGATTGACCAGAGATGCTAATAGGAAAGCAAAGCAAATAGGAAAAGCATGTGCTGCTGCTTTTGCTTTTCCTCCGCACACTAGCAAAGCAAAGCATCCTATTTTGATTTCTTCATTCATGATGCATAAAATTCTGGTATTGTTAGTTATGGGTTATTTGATTATGTTCATATAGCTAATCTGCTGCTGTTGTGCATAAAATTCTAGGAAGGTCTGGCTGCAAGTTCTGGCTGTAGTGTGCTCTCATGTTGTACATGCCCCTATGTTTAGTAAGATTAAATTGCTACTATTAATGATGAATGTTTGAGTTTTGAAATTTGAAGCATCACCTACTTTCTGGTCCTGTAGTGTTTAAAACTGATAATTATGATGCATTGGTCCATATGGCCTTGTTTTTTAATGCCATACACATTCTAGTGCCAGATCCAGGACCTGATCTTAGCATTCAAGCATACCTGACAATGGTCTGATTCTAGCTATAAAATGTAGGGGACAATAATTTGCAGCATTAATTAGGTCCTGCTGTAGTCTTTTTTAAACTTCTTATGAGATTGAAGCATTCGTTCTGATTTCTGGTTTGCTGGTTTGCTGATTGTTGTAGACAAATGTATGAAACTTCTTAACCGTGGACGACAACTACTTCCTTGAGAAGGACCAGCATCACCTATCAAGAATGCCATTGAGGTAATTCACCACTCCCTCCAGCACCAACTATGTATTTTCTCTAGTTGCTCTCCCAAGTTTTGTGCACACTGTGCGTCAAGTTCTCCCTAAATGCAAGGGATTTTATATGTAAAACCAATTATGCAATACATTTTTCACAAAGAGATTAGTCTTCTTATTTAGCCCTGATGTTTTAATTTATGGAGATGTTGCTTCTTTGGTCAGATTTATTTCCTTGCTGTAGGCATAAGAATAAGCTGATATGAACATAATAATGATACTTTGCATGCTATGAGTAAAGTGCTCTATTTTCTTGCGTCACCTTTCTTGT
The DNA here is from genome assembly GCA_011799875.1 of Thinopyrum elongatum. Taxonomy (NCBI): domain Eukaryota; kingdom Viridiplantae; phylum Streptophyta; class Magnoliopsida; order Poales; family Poaceae; genus Thinopyrum; species Thinopyrum elongatum. The sequence goes on along the minus strand of CM022303.1, from coordinate 597,713,879 downwards.
ATGAATGAGTATATCGTTTTAACTATCTGGGGAACAAAAATCATTGTATTAGCTGAATTTGTGTTATCATTCTAAAGAACTTGTCCTTTTTTTGAATGGTCTGTTCATAATATATTGGCTCCATTGTTTTGATTCTTCTCTTCTGATTCATGTAACAGGGCGACGGCCGAAGGCATGATGATAGTTCTATTGCTGTTCTAGTGTAGCGAAGGTGGCCTAGTCGACTATGGTCGCCTAGTGAGTCGTGCATACGGTTTCATCTGACTGTAAAATTGATGTAAACGGCTCCTATTGTGGAGCCTGTTATCTGATTGTAAACTTGATGCTGATCACATTTGTATGTGTGTTATATGATGTAGCACTTTGATGGTTGATAATATTTGAAGTATTTCGTGTGTTTTGTGTGCCAATTTAAATACTAGGTATTTATTTGCATTAAATTAAAAAAATTGAAGAATATTGCCCTGACGGCTAGGACACAGTACTAGAACCTGACAACGGGGACCCACCTGACTAGTGAACTCACTTTATAAAAAAAGAAAAAATGAAACTGTTGAGACAAAAAAAGCCATGGCCCAAAAATAAAAAGGCTGCAATGTTGGGCTTGGTCCATGAAGCTGACAAAAAATTCATAGGAAAAAATATATAAATGGGCTGAATTAATGGGCTCGGCCCATGTAAAACATCGAACTGGACCGGGCTGATTCTTATCCACGTCAGCGCCACGCTGGATCCTACATGGTCTGGGGAGGCTGCTAGTGACCAAAAATTTGGTCGTGGAACCAACGACCTTTTACATATCACAAAGAAGGTCGTTAATTTCAGTTTACGAAGGCCAGCTTTTGACCATCTATTTTTTGTCACAAAAAGGTCGCAAATGAAAAACAATGACCATTCAGCGACCAATAGTGATGGTCGCTAGTTGACATATTTCTTGTAGTGGCCGCCGGCGCGTTAGCCCTTGTCATGGCCAAACTAGCACGCCAACGTGCTCGCGGCTGCCTACTGGTGCTTCCTATCCCTTTAGATCATGCGCAAACGAATTGAAACGACGATTTCGTCGTTGTTCGAACTCCGGTCGCCACGGGAATGGTCGCCTTCGTCCATCTCCGGCCTCGCGCCCACTACGGTTGGACGCAGCGTCGTTCCCCCGATCCAACGCACCCAACCGCGTTCAAAATGGTGCCCTGTACGCGAATTCCGACGCACGCCCGAGCCCGTCGCCGCGTTTGGAGGTCGCCGGCGACGAGACGCCGGCCGCCGCCAGTGTGGCTGGCCTGGGGGCCACCCTGGGTCACTGACCAGTGGACCCAGAGGCCCCAGCCGCCTCGTTGACTCGGTCAACTACGCTGATGTGTCAGCACAGTGACACTGACATGTGGCCCCCCTGCGTTAATTAAACAAATTAATTTTTTTAAATTTAATCTGTTAATTAACATAGACGCTGACATGTGGGGCCCACCCCTTTAAATAGCTGCTGTTGGTTTAACTAATCTCCTATTTAGCTCTGTGTCACTGACAAGTGGGTCCCACTGGTCAGGTTTGACCTAGTCAGCCGTCCTATTGACTGCTGACGTCACCATTACGTCATGCTGACGTCACTCTACACTGTTCTGGAAAATGTTGATTTAAATAAATAAAATTAATTTCAGAAAATGTTATAAACTTTGAAAAATCATAGAAAAATAACCGTAACTCGGATGAAAATAATTTATATAGGAAAATCGATCAGAAAAACAAGACGAATCCGAATATGCCATCCTCATACCTGTCACATGCCCCTAATCACCTGAACATGGAACTTTCCTCTCCAGCTCGTGTGTCTGACAGACGTCCGAACCAGGAAAACTTTCCCGGTAAATTCCCGCTCCGTCCGTAGCACTTAGCATAGTATTAGGACACCCATGCATAGTGTATTACCGTGCCTTGCTATGTGCTTGTTTTTGTTGCCATGTATTTATATTGTTTCTTCTCCCCCTTTCTTCCTGGTAGACTCCGAGACCGCCGACGACGCCCTGGTGATCGACTACATCACCGTCGGAGATTCCTTTTTCATCTGCCGAGCAACCAGGCAAGCACCCCCCTTTTGAGCATATCGATATTGCCTATCCTCTTCTCTCTTATGCTTGCATTAGAAGTTACTGCTGCTGCTGTTATCCCATTTCTGCTGCATAGCCTGTTTATTGTAACCTGCTATTGTTACCTACCTGCTTATCCTAAACTGTTTAGTATAGGTTGGGTAGAGACCCATCAGAGACCCTACTTTATCCCGACTGCCCCGCTGGATTATCAGAATACCCGATCAACGGGATCGAAGACCAGGCCCTGGCACCGCACATCACTTTCCCATTCGTTGCTCGACACTACTGGGTTATTATCGAGTGCCGAGGGTGATACCTCGTCAGCACTTCTGATGATAACCTTGTAGGTTAATTAATCGGTCGTGGTCAGCGAGGGTGATTCCTCCTACACCACCCCCGATAACGACGTCGTCGTGCAACTGCTCAAGTGTGGACCTCGAGGGTAATTCCTCCTTCGTTCACCTTGATGTTTACGTCAGGTGGGAATCCAACGAGGGTGATGCCTCGGATTCCTTCTTGAATGGGTAGCCACACGGATGCCTTTACATTATTGTTGATACTGTTTATTTTGGATAAAAACGGGTCGGCCCTGAGGGGTACCCGCGCGAGCTTAATTGTGAGATATGTGGAGTCGGGTGGACCTGTATGGTGCCCGAGAGCTGACCACGAGGCATGGTCGGGCATTATTAGCCCTTGCCGCAAGTCCTCGAGACGGGGCGACGGGGTCACATCTTTCATGAGTCTCTGCTCGTTACCGCACTACCAACACACTAACGGTTTGGATATTTGATCCGAGGGGCCTCTGGCCTGATAGCACTAACCATCACGTGGGCATAGTATGGGCGTTCCGCGTCGTATACATTAGCCGAAGCTTAATAGACGTCAGCGAGGAGCGGCGCGCGCTGGATTGGACTAGTTAAGCCCGCGCTTGTATTAAGGGGGCTAGGTCTATTTCCGGCCGCGTTCGCAACGCACAGGAGTCCCCGGGGCGAAGGCCCAAGACCCCTGGGCGCATATGTTTAGTCCGGCGTGCTGACCTCTCTGTTAAGTTTTCGGTCGGGTTGCGGCGTATCGTTTGGCCGAGGCCGGGCATGACCCAGAAAAGTGTGTCCTGCCGGAGTTAAGCGAGCGTGGTGGGTAAATTGGTGCACCCCTGCAGGGAAGAACTAATCTATCGATAGCCTGTCCTACGGTAATGGACACTCGGAGTTGTATCTCGATCGGTACAACTAGAACTGGTGACTTGAGATGAGAACTGGATAGTATGGCTCTGGGATTGCTTTCTCGCAGGGAGTCGTGGAAGAATCTCTGGGCGAGGTTGATGACACTACTATTACTTTACTTTATGCTAATCTGCACTCTTCTAATGCTGCAAGACCGCTGGAAATGATGAAGATGCTAGTCTTCGATAGGACTAGGTTTTCCCCTCTATTCTGGCATTTCTGCAGCCCAGTCCACATATACAGCCTTCCTTTGATAATGTTGCATATGTAGTATAGATCCTTGCTTGCTGAGTACTTCGGATGAGTACTCACGTTTGCTTTGCTTTCTTTTTCTCCCCATATCCGGTTGATGCAACCAGACGACGGAGCCCCGGAGCCAGCTACCCCCGCCGACGGCTACTACTACTACTACCCTCCTGGCGAGTATCACTACTGGAATTAGCTTATTTGCCGTCTGCCAATTCTTTGCCGTCTGCTGGCTGACAGCAAAGAAGGTCTTTGCCGTCAGGTCTTTGCCATCAGCCATTTCTTTGCCGTCTGCTAGCGGACGGCAAAGAATCTTTGCCGTCAGCTGGCGGACGGCAAAGAGAGAGGTGGGCCCACTAACGAGCTGCTTAGGAAAACCTAACGGCCCCCCTCTTTGCCGTCTGCTAGCAGACGGCAAAGAGAATAAAGCGGACGGCAAAGGAGCGCGGACGGCAAAGAGTTGACCTAACTAATGGCCGAGCCCCACCCCGCCCCCCCCTTCGCTCTCTCTCTGTTTGTTTCTGTCTTCTCTCCCCGACGACCACCGCCACCCGCCGCCGTCCCGCCACCAGCCACCCGCCCGCCGCCCCCTTGCCCCGCCACCCCGCCCACCCACCGCCCTTCGCCCCTCACCCATCCCCGACCACCCGCCGCCCCCCCTTCCCCTCCCCACCACCCCCCCCCCCCGCCCCCCCTTGCCAGGCCACTTCGCCCCTCTCGCCCGTCCCCCCACCCCTCCCCTCGCCCCCAACCTCCACCTCTCCCCGCCCCCCTTCCCGCCACCTGCCACCCTCCGCCGCTCTCTCTAGCCCTCTCGTCGTCCACCGCCCCCCCCCTCCCCTCTCCTCCCCTCCCCCCCGCCCCCGCCATCCGGCCTCCCCCTCCACCGGCCCCTCCTCCCGCCTCCTCCACCCCACCTTCCATCCACCGGCGCCCCTGCCTCCTCCACCGGCGATCCCCTGCAGGTGAGTTCTTCCCCCCCTTTTTTAGTTTTTTTTTTAGTTTCTTTTAGTTTAGTTTCTGTTTTAGTTATAGTTTATGTTTTAGTTTTAGTTTAGTTTTAGTTTCAGTTTAGTTTTAGTTTTAGTTTTAGTTTATTTTAGTTTAGTTTATTTTAGATTAGTTTTCGTTTTGTTTAGAAGAAGAGAGAAGAGTAGAAGGAGGAGGAGAGGGGAGAAGGAGGAGGAAGGGAAAGAAAGAAGAAGAAGCAAAGAAGAAGAAGAAGAAGAAGAAGACGAGAAGAAGAAGAAGAAGAAGAAGAATCCCCGCCTCCTCCCTCCTCCTCCTCCTCCTCTTCCTCTCCCTTCTCTTCTTCTTCTTCTTTTCTTCTCTTCTCTTCCTCTTCTCTTCTTCTTCTCCTCCTCTTCGAGCTTACCGTCGCCTTATCCGAAGACGACAAAAGGCATAAAAAGATAAACGAAGACTACATCGACTCCAAACACCCGCACACCCCCCTTACCCCCCTGCACGCCCCCACTCTACCACACCCCCCTCCCCCCTTCCCCCCACTCCTCCCTCCCCACCCCTAGCCCGATCAACGTCCACCCTCCCCCCGCCCTCCTCCCCCATCTACCCCCTACAGCCCGACTCCCCCACTCCGACACCCCCTTCCCCCCCTCAAACCCTGACCCGACACCCCGACACCGTGACACCACACCCTCGCCCACACCCCTACCCCGACACCCTGACACCCCGACCCGACCCTACACACACCCTGGCAGGGCCACCCCGACCCGCTACCCCCTACCCCCCCCCACACCCCGACGCCCTGACACCACACCCCGACACCCTGACACCCCGATCGACCCCGACACCCTGACACCACACCACACCCCGACCCCAACCCCGACCCCAACGGGGTCATATATTTGTGAATTATGAGTTAGGTCGTATATTTTTCGATTTTGTTATGCAAAACATCATATATATTTGTGTTGATCGGGTGTATTTAAATGTGTAGTTGTTTCGTCGCTGCGAGGGTGTGCTGTTTGACGACCTCCCTGTGCGTTCGACGAGCTCCGCCCCTGCGTTCGTTGGTGAGCACAAATGACATCTCCTCCCCCTTCATTTGCTCTGTTCCGGTCTTCGTGCCGATGAAACTTGCTAGCTATAGGTGCCAATCATCAGTATGCGTAACCACTATGCGTCTCCCGTTCGAAAGGGTTACATCTATAAATATGCATGCATTTGCATATTTATAATCGTGATTCTTTCGAATTGTCCAACGTTATCCATGGAAAGCCCGAGTATGTGTAGATTGGGTTCGTTTTCCCATATGCTCTGCTCCAGATCCGATGCAGAATTTCGTCAGTGCCTCCCTGTTGTTTTCCGGGTACACATCCTCTCTGCTTATTGCCAAGACATGTATCAGGAGAACAGCGGGGAGGTGCTGCCGAAATTTTGCGTCGGATCCGGAGCAGAGCATGGGAAAACGAACCCAATCTACACATACTCAGGTGGGATTAGGACCTATCTTTACCTATTAGCGTGTAGGTTGCATGGACGTAATAAAACTGACAAACTCCATTAACTGATGGATATGGTTTGCTTAATTATGTATATATTTCTTGTGTGTCCAGTAGGAGGTCAATATGAGTGATCGTGCGTGGATGTACACCGGTTACACTAGTCAGAAAGTTTGGACCGAGGAATGGTTAACAAAAACCAAGGGGTTTGTTAGAGCCGCATTTGCAAATGGCCAGAAATTAAGCTGGTGCCCCTGTGTCCAGTGCGACAACTATAAAATGAGGGACGAGCTTGAAATGAGTAAAGACCTGCAGAAGTTTGGTTTTACGCCTGGTTACAGGGTCTGGACATTACATGGTGAGTCTGCCCAACGTGCCAGAGCCGAGGTGGTTCGTCGTCGCACCGACGAGCATGGTACCGGGATGGAAGACATGGTGCAAGACTTTGACGATGCTCGGGACTCGGACGAGGAGATGGAGGAATCTGCAAAGGCCTTCACTGAAATGTTGGAGTCCTCAAAACGTCCTCTCCACGAGCACACTGAGCTTTGTCAGCTGGATGCCATCTCACAAATAATGGCTTTGAAGGCTCAATTCAACTTGGGCAGAGAATGCTACGACGCGATGATGACAGTATTCGGACGATTTCTACCCAAAGGCCATGTGCTACCTCCAAACCTGTACCAGTCAGACAAAATCCTCCGTGCTCTTAAGATGCCCTATGAGAAGATACATGCCTGTGAGAAAGGATGTGTCTTATTTAGGCTTCAGTATGAGGACTTGAACTATTGTCCCATTTGCAAGTCTTCCAGGTATGTTGTGGTAGACAACGGTATGGGTGAGAAGACGCAGACCAAATACCCGTTAATGTTCTTCGGTATATGCCAATCGTACCAAGACTTCAACGTCTTTTCATGGTCAAAGAGACGGCCATACTGATGACATGGCACAAAACGGGCAAAAGAACCGAACTAGATGCAGATGGGAATGTGATGATGGTGCACACATCGGATGGTGAAGCGTCGAAGCACTTCGATGCATTACATAAGGAAAGAACGGCAGATCCAAGGCATCCTCGAGTCGCCGTCAGCACGGATGGGTTCAGTGTGTTTGGTCAGACGACAGCCCAATACAGTTGTTGGCCCGTGTTTGTCATTCCACTCAATCTCCCCCCCCCCGGGCAGATTACGCAAAGAAAGAACATTTATCCCTTCCAAAATGACTGGGTATGTGGTTTGCTACATGTTTCATTCTTCATGCTAGCATTTATCCCTTCCAAAATGACTTAATATGCTTAGTTAGTTAAAAAATGGCATAACTACCTTGGATAGTTCATTTATGACATAATGAGCTCTAAAATGACATAATAACCTTAGATAGCTCTATAAAATAACTAAATATGCTTTAGTTAGTTAAAAAATGGCATAACTACTTAGGATAGCTAAATAATGACCTAAACTAATCTTAGCTAGTTCATTTATGACATATTTAGCTCTAAAATGACATAATAACCTTAGATAGCTCTATAAAATGACTTAATATGCTTTAGTTAGTTAAAAATGGCATAACTACCTTCGATAGCTCAATAACGACCTAAACTAATCTTAGCTAGTTCATTCATGACATAATTAGCTCTAAAATGACATAATAACCTTAGATAGCTCTATAGAATCCCTAAATATGCTTTAGTTAGCTAAAAAATGGCATAACTACCTTGGATAGCTCAATAATGACATAATTAGCATACTTTGGTCAAAAATGGCATAATAATCTTGGTTACCTCGAAAATGACCTAAACTTAGCTTATTTTCCTCGAAAATGACATAATAACCTTACTTAGCTCCAAAATGACCTATTTACATAGCAATATCATTCTTCATGCTAGCTTGAGCCCTTAACTAATATTTTGCTCCTCTCTCTCAGGCGCACCACCACAAGAAGCCTGTGCCAAATCTGTTCGACCTCTATGGCATGGCCCATATGGCCCCGTACAAGAAGGCCAAGCCATTCACGGAGTCTGACCTAGATCATCCAGCGAGCTTCACCAACATCTCCTCCCACCACAAGCTTGTGAAGTACAGAGACGAGGGGAAGGCGAGGAAAGGGGAGGACTTTAACCTGAGCCAGGATCCTTTTGATACAGAGCTGGTGATGATATCTGGTGGCGGAAGGTCCCATGGCTCCGTAGCCATTGGTGATGGACTGATACGTTGTCCTAGGACTCTCCCGCAGATCAAGAAGCGCCAGAGTAGCTCTGATCCTGAGATAACGCCTCGTGCACGGCCCGCGGAGCTCGCCATGGCGGTTAGTTATACGAACTCTCTCACCTTTCCTCCATTACATTGCGTCTGCGTCCGTCGATGATTACAATGCTAACGAGGAGTGGTGTATTGCAGGCCTTGGTTGAGAAAGAGAGATTGAACACACAGGCGCTTTTGGAGGAGCCCAAAAGGGAGACGACGGAGAGGGAGAGGGAGTTGGAGGAGAGGACGGCTAAGCTGTTGGAGGAGGAGAGGAACCAGAACGAGGCGTCTAACCGGGCCCTATACGAGCTCATCGTGGTACGTTTCTCATGCATATTAGCCCAATCATGCACGTAATGTTCGCATTACTAACTAATATGACTGACTCGTGAGAACCAAATGTGCAGACCATGTGCGAGAAAAACGGTCAGCCCCCTCCGCCGATGCCCCAGATTGCTCCGACGACCACAGTGAGTTTGATTTGAATGGTCGTTAGTTACTAGTATTCACATTTCAGTTTGCATCATGCTAACAAGACATTATTGGAAATGATCTTTGGTGCAGCATGGCTCCCGACAAGCATCGACCAATCATTCTGCGTCTGCCAATGGCGGAACCCTGACCGGTCCTTCACCTTCGTCTGCCACTGGCGCAGCCCCGACCATTCCTACACCTCCGTGATAACGGTATTTTTCTTCTTATTTAACCTGTTTAGTCCATTTTTGACATAATTTAGCCTATTTAGTCCACAAATGACATAATAAGATGAAGAAAATCAAGGAAGAGGAAGGAAAGAAGGAATAGGAAGAAAAGAATCTTCTTCTTCTTCTTTTCTTATTCTTCTTCTTCTTCTTCTTTTCCTCCTCTTACTTGTTTTTATTCGTAAATGGCATAATAACCTTGCTAACCTCATAAATGTCATATACTTAGCTTGTTGTCCTCTAAAATGACACAATAAGCTTAGTTAGGTCAAAATGGCATAATTAGCTAGGTTAGCTCAAAAATGACCAATTTTAGCTATGTTAGCTCCAATATGATCCATTTAACCTATGTTAGCTCCAAAATGACCTATTTGCCTAGCTTAGCTCTAAATTGACCTACACACTTAGCATTTTTACCTACCTTAGCCCAAAAATGGCATTTTTGCCTACATTAGTTAGAAAAGAAGAAGATAAATAATAGGAGAGGAAAGAAAGAAAGAGAAGATAAATTCTTCTTCTTCTTCTTTTCCTCCTCTTCCTTTTCTTCTAGCTAGTCTTCTTCTTCTTCTTCTAACTTACATCTTTCCCAATTTGCAGATTTGCTTTACATGAGGAAGCTTGGATTCATGGAGTGTACTATTCTTCTGGTGCTTCCTTTTGTTTATGAAAACTTGTTTGGATATGTATGTCTATATGGATATGTTGTTGGAAACTTGTTTCTGGTTATGTATGCATATATGGATATGTTGGACTTTGTTGAACTATGTTGTTGGATATATATGTTGGATTTGATGAAATATGTTGTTGGACATGCTGTTATATGTTGGATATGTATGCTTGTATATCTGTGTGTGAAATCCTGTCAAACTAAATGGATTCAAATAAAAACAGGGGATATATAGCTTCTTTGCCGTCCGCTAGCAGACGGCAAAGAGGACACGTGGCAGCCACCTGTAGAAACTGGGAACACTGGTTGCCTATTTTGGTCACTTTGCCGTCTGCCAGCGAACGGCAAAGAGGTTTGAATCTTTGTCGTCCGCTGGCGGACGGCAAAGTGACCAAATTGGACTGGCAAACAGGGCCAGCTATGCCGTCCGCCAGCAGACGGCAAAGATTCAAACATCTTTGCCGTCTGCTGGCGGACGGCATAGCTGGCCACGTGGCAGCTTCTCAGTGCTGGCCGAGCTGAGCTCTTTGCCGTCTGTCAGCAGACGGCAAAGAGCTTTGCCTCTTTGCCGTCCGCTGGCGGATGGCAAAGAGCGTCGTTAACCCCCTAACGGCTCTCACCCCACCCCACTGCCGTCCAAGATCTTTGCCGTCTGCTGGCCTCCAACGGCGGACGGCACAATACTTTGTCGTCCGTTTCCAAGAAGCAGACGACAAAGTAGGCCTTTGCTGGCACTCGTTCAGCCGGACTGTTTGCCGTCCGCTGGCTGACGGCAAATCATTTTGCCGTCCGGTATGTATGTCTTTGCCGTCCGCCATGGCAGACGGCAAAGAAGCTGATCCCAGTAGTGTATTACTACGAGGAGCCATCCGACGACCAAGAGTAGATTCGGAGGGTCCTAGGCAGAAGGCCTACGCTTTTCGATCGTAGCTTTTATTTTGCCCCGCCTTTCTAAAGGCTTATCTGTTCCTCTGTAATATCTGTACTCAGATATCTGATGCTTCCGCTGACACTTGTATGCCATCGAGCTATGTATTCGAGCCCTCGAGGCCCTGGCTTGTAATATAAAGCTTGTATGACTTTATTTATGTTTTAGAGTTGTGTTGTGATATTTTCAAGTGAGTTTTTAGGCTTGATCGTGTGCATTTGCGTATATGATTAGTGCATGATTAAGCCGGGGTCGTCACATACCGAACATGTGGTAGGTACTGTACACACCTGCAGACTGATGTTCGATTGTTAGTCATCCAAAAAATAGTTGGAAACCGGCTGTCTATAAATTTTAAAATTAATAAAGAGGACTTAAGATCAAGAAGATTGATCATGCTCATATAATACACAGTCGTTGCAAGATCGAGGAGACGGCCCCAATGAAGCATGAAGAGGAGAAACACCAAGCATTCAATCGTGAGTGCGGACAGTGCGGACACCTGATCGACTCATCTCATCTATCCGGAGCCAGCAGTGCGGACGGTGCGGACACCAAGCACGCAATCGTGAGGGTATTCGTCATTCCTTACCCGGAGCCGGCGGGCAGTGCGGACGACAAAGAAAGAAGAAATATGATGCAGTAGAGATGCTATTTGTGAAGGCAGATAACCGTCCTGCTTTCGTCATCTCGCAGCGGCGTCAGGAGAGGGGATGGCGGTGTTAAGCTGGAGGAGGATAGGGTTGACTGCTTCTGCGACTTCTCTGCCATGATTATCGTGGCCTCGAGGGCAAGGAACTATGGAGATGATGAGGCGTGGAGATGCAGGTAAGCCTACGGAGATTCGTATGCTTATTTTATTTTTTGCAAGAGTAGTTTCGTATGCTGATAGGTCACATAGACTTGAGTTTTTTTTTTTTGAGGGGGGCATAGACTTTGTTAGTTAATGTAATGGCCACGGACGTCTCCTAGCTGATCGGATGGATAAATTTTGTTCTTAATCTTTTGCCAGAATTGAACGAAATTACTCTTAGACCTAATATAACACGGTCTTACCAACTAAACTCATATCTTTTTTTATTAAATATTGATATTATATCAGCCGATCTAAACCGTAAAAACTCGGTCCCATCAACATTAATGGTTCCTAATTACTGATTAACGTGAGAATTTTTAGGGAGTCTGTAATTAGTATAGGTATAGATAGATACTCCTAGATAGATAGATAGATAGATATAGATAGATAGACATGATGGCCAACCCACACTTTGTCGATCCGCATCTTCCACTGGTGTCAAAAAAATGTTTTTATATTATGGGATAGACGGAGTAATTTTTTTTTGTCTTCCTCCTCGTTCGGACCACCTCGAGCTACAGCTGCTCGGCGGCGGGGTGAAGCCTCTCTCTGATCCCATCATTACCGGCGCATCCATTTACAAGTCAGCTGCATGGACCAGGACGGCGAAGGAGCAGAATTCAGTTGCGTAGCCTGACACTGACAGTGATCTATATTTATCTCTTTTGCTAGCTGAATAATTCTGCTTTATGTGCACGTCACTTCACTCGTATATCCAAGGAGAGGGCGTGGGGCTGTTTGCTTCCTGCCCAGGCCTGCCCCGCCAAATCATGGGCGCCGTTCGCGCACAGAATTTTTTTTTTAACATCAGTACAGACACAAGTGCTCATATACACGCGTATACACTCATCCCTATAAATGTACACACGCACACCCTACCCCTATGAGCACGTTCGAAAGATTGAGCCGGCATATTATGAAGTCATCGTAGGCACCTCGTCGTCGACGGGAACGTCTTCTCTCACTGAATGCGCATCGCCGGAAATCTTGAAATAAATTCAGAAATAAATGCGAGCACCAGGATTTGAACCCTAATGGGCTGGGGATACCACAGTCCCTCTAACCATCCAACCACAGATTGATTCGCCACCAGAAAATTAATTGACGAGCAATTTGTCCGCCACCGTTTCGCCAGCGCGTTGTCGCAAAATCAGAGAGGAAAGGCTCAGGCAGGGCTGGCGTGCCAAAGAATTGGATTCCATCCAAGCAGGTTCCGAAGGCCCGGTCAACGCGAATAAATTGGCTGGGTATGCAAGGGCGCCTATCCAAACAGCCCCGAGACTCCCCCATGCGGCTCTCGTGGTAACCTCCACATTGCTGCCTACTCGCTCATTGATAACCAATCTACTCACTCACGGTAACTAATCTTTGGCTCACGTGACATCTTGATACGATTGTTGGACGAGTAATTAGTAGTTGGTCTCGAGTTCATGTTATGCTTGTGCTGAAAATTTTCAAGTTCGCATCCTGTGTCTTCAACTGAGAGGCATACCCTTCTCATCAGCCAACTCCCAGCAGTCAATGTTTGATTGGTGAACATTCTGGGATCTACTGTCAACACTCAAGGGAGTGAGCCAACTGGTCGAAAAAAATGGAACGAGCCCCCGCAAAAGAGAAAAAGAAAAAAATGGAACAAGGCAGCTAGCTAGAGTAATGCGGGCGAGCGATACTAGTGTTTTTTTAATACAATACAAACGCAAGCGCTCAATTATACGCGCATACCCTCATCACTATGAACGCACACATGCACACCCTACCCCTATGAGCACCTCCGAGAGACTGAGCCGGCATATCATCTTGAGATTTTGTGAACCCAACGAAGTTGCCTCGTGGTCGACGGGTACGACTCCTCCCACTGAACACGCATCGCCGAAAATCCTGAAATAAATTCAGGACAAATACGAGCACCAGGACTTGAACCCATCCAGCCACAGGTTGATTCACGGCGATAGTAGTGTTAATGGGGCTTGCCCCAGGATATTAGATTATCGGCGCCGGGGACATAAGCCGGCGCTGAAGGTGTGCGGCTCCTGTTTGGCGACCTACCCGGCTGAAGTTTTGGAAAGGTTCAAGAACCTTCCTTGAACCGGTTTTTTCTTTTTATTTTATTTTTCCACTGTTTTTTGTTTTTTCTTTTTCTGATTTGTTTTTCATTCTATCCATTTTCTTTTTCCTTTTTTCCATTTAATTTCCTGAACTTTTTGTTGAGTATGTAAGCAATTTTGTGATTAAACTAATCCAAGAATAAATCAAGAGCATGACGTAAACAGCACTAAGCACCTACTGATACTTGGTCATATTATCACATATTAGATAGATAGTAGAAACATCTATGCAAATCGCTAGTACGACTAAAACAGTAACAAACAGGAGCGGGATAAGCAAGTTATACCCTCCAACAGGCCAGGAAGAAGCTACAGTGACGGCGGCGACAGCGATCTCCTCGGCGGCCTTCTTCTTGGCTTCAAGTTTCTTGGCGGCAGCAAGGTCGTCTTCATTGGTGGTAGACATGGTGATGATGAAGACGAAGCAGACGTAGACGTGGACGAACGGCGGCGAGCAGTCGCGTAGGAGACACTCCCCCAAACCTTAATCGCCCCTCTCTCGTACGGGATCTCTAGAGGCAGGGTTTCGGAGGCCTTCTCTCCCGTTAACCATGTACATGGTGGACGAGATGGGATCACCGTCAACAGCAGCAAAAGGAACAATAGTGGGCATGGAGGCAAAGCAGATGTGATCTGTTTCATAGCGCCTAGGGTTGGCCGGTGCCTCCAATTAATACTCGTGGCCCCATGGAGAGACGTGGGCTGGACCCATGTCCGAATGAGTAACAACCCACAATCTGATGTCTCAAATCGTGGCCCAAAATAATTGCATAGGTGTGAGCTCGGCTTGGCTCATTCCCGCAACTCTCGGCTCATCGTGGCGAGGCGTAGCAAGGCGGGCGGTGGAGGAGGAGCGCACGGGAACCACTTCTCTTCTTAAGCTCCAACACCTCTCGAACTAGCAATGTGGGACTAAACTTCCCACCACACCCATTGCCATAAAATCAACATTGGTCCTTGTAGTTTTCTGAAATTGTTAGATGGGCCCAAGGCCCACCCTATATTTTGGCAATCCCCTACCAGATCTCAAGGTCCCATTCTGTCCTCTTTTCCAAACACCGATTTGATATACCAGTATTTCAGTGGAGACTGGTTAAGGTTCAACTCCATCTAGAGCAAATAGCTACACTCCTTCACAACTGAACAATGGACTATGCCTTGAATTGTTAGTTTGGAGTAAAGAAGTTTCACCAAATGTCTTACTAGTACTAGGCTGCCGAAGGCTGACCCCTCGGGTGGAGCATATTAGTCACACTCCTGGTTTGATCATGAGCTTGCTAGAGATCACCCAATCTCAAAGAGTGTGACCACAGTCGGGCTCATATAGGTGCGTTCCTCCAAAGATCGCTCTGTAGGATAGCATCTTGCTTATATAAGCTTTGGAACATATTAAAACGGTAGTCAACCTAACATACAATTTCTGAGAGAATTGCATCTCCAACTGAGTGGGTTAGTAAAGTTACTCCCCTCAGTTCCCCACTGGCTTGTTTTCTCCAGGTCCTACTTCACGGGATCTTCGATCACATAGGTTGGGTTACCACCATGGCAACTCATGTGGTTCTCATACCCATCTCCCTCGATGCATTATCTATCACAACACGCGATAGACCTTTAGTAACGGGATCTGTCAAATTCTTAGCATTTTAGATATAATCCAACGCAATCACTCCGGAGTTTCTTAAACGTCTGCCAGCTTTCAGTGTCATTCTTATATGTTTGTTGGACTTCATGTTGCACTTTGAACTCTTTACTTTGACAATAATTGTCTGTTTGTCACAATTCATAAGGATAACCGGAACCGGCTTCTGAACCACTGGCAAGTCCATCAAAAGATCTCGAAGCCATTCTGCTTCGACACCGGACGTGTCTAAAGCTGTTAGTTCTGCTTCCATTGTCGGTCTCGTTAAGATCGTTTGCTTGCAAGACTTCCAGGAAGCAGCACCACCTCCAAGAGTAAACATATACCCAGTTGTGGCCTTCATCTCATCAGCATCAGAGATCCAATTCGCATCACTATACCCTTCAAGTATCAACGGGTATCTGGTGTAGTGAAGTCTATAGTTCATAGTAACTTTCAGATAGCGCGTAATTCTTTCAACAACATGCCAATGCACATCACCCAGATTGGATACAAACCGGCCCTGTTTGCTCACAGCAAACCCGATTTCAGGCCTCATTTTGCTTGCTAGATACATGAGTGAACCAATAATTTGAGAGTATCACAATTGATCTTTAGTTGTGCCTTCGAACTTTTGAATCAGCACACTAGGGTCATACGGTGTTTAAGAAATTTTGCAGTCTGAATATCCAAAACTACTCAAAATCTTCTCAACATAATGGGATTGTAGAAGTGTAATCCCACCCTCGTCAGCTCTCAATAGCTTGATGTTTAAGATGACATCAGCCACCCCAAGGTCATTCATCTCAATGTTCTGAGAATAAAATGACTTAACCTCCTCAATCACTTTGAGGTTGGTATCAAATATCAATATGTCAAAGCCAACAGATGTCAAAGTTGTATTAAACTTCTCATGCCATTGCTTAGGTGCTTGTCTCAGGCCATATAAAGATTTCAATAACTTATGCACATTTCCTACCCGACCATCTACTACAAAGCCATCTGGCTGTTGCCTGCAGATTTCCTCGTCTAGCTCTCCGTTCAGGAAAGCCGTCTTAACATCCATCTATTGAACGAGAAGACCATGCGAGGCCGCCAATGAGAGTAGTACTCGAATGGTGGTCAGTCTGGCCATAGGTGAATAAATATCAAAGAAATCTTCTTCTTCTTTCTGGGCATAACCCTTGGCCAAAATCCTAGCCTTGTACTTGTCAATCATTCCATCAGGCCTAAGCTTGTTTTTAAACACCCACTTACATCCCAATGGTTTGCAACCATAGGGACATTCAGTGACTTCCCATGTCTTTTATCCAGGATGGAATCCATCTCACCACAGACCGCATGTTTCCAGTAGTCAGCATCTAGAGATGCATCCGCATCTAAAATAGAAGTGGAAGTAGCATCCAGGAGGTACACAAGGAAATCATCACCAAAGGTCTTTGTAGTCCTTTGTCTCTTGCCCCTACCAAGGGTTTCCTCATCATCCTCCTCGGGATTTTCATCATGTGTTTGTTCATAATTTCCAGAGGAATGGCAAGCTAACGAGTCTCCTAAGATTCTTGTCTAAAAGTTCTTTGCATACCTCTCATAAGAAAAATATCCTCAAAGAATGTACCATCCTTACACTCAATAATCGTACCGACCTTCACGTCAGGTACCTAGGATTTCACTAGTAGAAATCTATAGCCAACGCTATTCTTAGCGTATTCCAAATTAACACAGTCCATGGTCTTTGGTCCAAGCTTACGCTTTTTGAGGATAGGCACATTGACTTTCGCCATGCAGCCCTAAGTACGCAAGTACAAGAGTGTCGTCCTTCTCTTCTCCCATTGCTCATTGGGAGTGACCTCATTGTCCTTTGTCTAAACTTTATTCAGGGCATGACATGACGTCAATATAGACTCCCCCACCATGCCTTGGATAAATTGGATGTACATAACATGTCGTTAACCAAATCAATTAGAGTATGGTTTTTTCGTTCGGCAACCCCGTTTGAATTGGATGAGTAGGGAGGCGTCCTCTCATGACTAATACTGTGTTCTGCACAAAAAGAATCAAACTCATTTGAGAAGTACTCTCCACCATGATCTGACCAAACTCATTTAATTTTCTTTTCAAGTTGATCCTCCCAGTGGCGGAGCTAGCGTACAACCGTTGGGTTCAGTTGAACCCAATGATCTTTTTGCTGCACGTACGTGTATATGGGTACGAATTTGTTATGAACCCAATAGAAATTCACACATGAACCCATCAAACTTGGAATGCACCAGCCTGCTTCTCAGTCCCATTAAAATTTATCATATGAATGCCCAACCAAAAGCCCACAAAATAGTTGTAAAAAACAAACAAAAAAGCCCACAACTAAATGTGATAATGTGTACTCTGCAGGCCACAAAGGCCTCTCGTCTCCCATGTCCCATGTTTGCACCCTCATCACGAGATCTCTCCTGTGCCTCCTCATCAAAAAAGAAAAAAAATGAGATCTCTCATGTGTTGTTCTCCCATCATCCGGCCGCCAGCATCGCCGACAAGGAGAGGTCAGCAACAGCAATTGCAGTATAATTTTGAAGGTAATCAAATCCACATCTCTTCCCTCTTATGCATCTCCTTTTTAACCTAGTAGCCTAATACAACATCTTTGCCCTAGTTTTCTAATTGATTTTCCCCTAAACTTTGATCGATCTGGACTATGGCGACATTTCTCAAAGAGAAATCGATCACCAGATGCAAATGGCACCCTTTACCCCTTCACTGCAGGTAATTACTATGTTATGGAACGGGGATGAAGCAATTTTAATCCAGACGATAGGGATGTAAGGCGGCGCCCGATCCAAACCGCTTCGTAGTTAAAGCAGATCACCTTAGTTGTATGTTTTTTTACCGACTTGGTTTGGGTTTAAACTAGTCCCTGCTTTTACGGGCGTACGCGGGACGCGGCCCTGCATCCCTACAGACAAGGAAGCTACTAGGTCAAATATACCCAATGAGCAACGTGTTACCTATACGGGCACCCGCCTTACCTATGAACACCTCACATGTTGTCTCCAAAAAAAACCATTAGCCACAAGCTAATCCTGCCCATCTAACCCAATTTTTTTGAGCCACTACCGTGCCTAGGCCTAACTGGGCCCAAGGCCCAAAAAACTCTAACCTAGCAACCACAAAAAACCATGTTCCTCGGGGAGGAAAAATTTTGATGGGGATGGGAATTTTTTTGTCCCAAGAAGCTGGGAGTCCATTGATACGTCTCCAACGTATCTATATTTTTTTATTATTCCATGTTGTTATATTATCATTCTTGGATGTTTTACAATCATTTTATAGCAACTTTATATCATTTTTTGGGACTAACCTATTGACATAGTGCCCAGTGCCAGTTGTTGTTTTTTGCTTCGCAGAATATCCCTATCAAATGGAGTCCAAACGCAGCGAAACTCTTTGGAGATTTTTTTTGGACCAGAAGACAACTTGGGAGCCAACGAAGCACCTGAGGGGAGGCCCGTGGGGCCCACAAGACACCAAGGCACGCCAGAGGCCCCTGGCGCACCCTGATGGGTTGTGGGGCCCATGGGGGTCTCCTCCATCATCTCTCAGCTCTATAAATACCCAAATATTCCAGAAACCCTAGGGGAGTCGACGAAACACAATTCCAGCCACCGCAAGTTCCAAAACCACGAGATCCAATCTAGAGCCCTATTTCGGCACTCTACCGGAGGGGAACACGATCACGGAGGGGTTCATCATCCTCATTGGTGCTCGTCCGATGATGCGTGAGTAGTTCACCATAGACCTACGGGTCCGTAGGCAGTAGCTAGATGGCTTCTTCTCTCTTTTTGATTCACAATACAATGGTTTCTTGGAGATCTATTTGATATAATGACTTTTTGCGGTGTGTTTGTTGGGATCCGATGAAGTTCGAGTTTATGATCAGATCTATATTCATGAATATTATTTGAGTCTTCTTTGATCTCTTTTATGCATGATTATTTATAGCCTCGTATTTCTTCTTCGAATCTTTGGTTTAGTTAGGCCAACTAGATCAATTTTTCTTGCAATGGGAAGAGGTGCTTTGTGATGGGTTTGATCTTGCGGTGTCCTCACCCAGTGACAGAAGGGGTAGCGAGGCACGCATGTATCATTGCTATTAAGGGTAAAAAGATGGGGTCTATTCCTACATGAATAGATCTTGTCTACATCATGTCATCCTTCTTATTGCATTATTCCGTTTCTCCATGAAATTAATACACTAGTTGCATGCTGGATAGCGATCGATGTGTGGAGTAATAGTAGTAGATGCATAATCATTTTGGTCTAGTAACCTTGGACGTGATGCCTATATTCATGATCATTGTCTTGGATATCGTCATAATTATTTGTTCTTCTATCAATTGCCCAACAGTAATTTGTTTACCCACCGTATGCTATTTTCTTGAGAGAAGCCACTAGTGAAATCTACGGCCCCCGGCCTATCTTTTCTCATATTGCTTTCAGATCTATCTTTTATCATATTTGTTTTCAGATCTATTATTCCAAAAATCCAAAAATACCTTGCTGCACTTTTTCTTTGTTTATTTTATTTCGTGTTTTATTCAAATCTATTTATCCAATCTCATACAAATTAATCTATCTTTTTATCGAGGAGGGATTGATAACCCCTCTTACGCGTCGGCTTGCATGTATTTGTTCTTTGTATGCAGGTACCGTTTACATAGTGTTACTTGGTTCTCTTACTGGATTGATACCTTGGTTTCACAACTAAGGGAAATACTTACCGTATTTGTGCTGCATCATCCCTTCCTCTTTGGGGAAATACCGACACAGTCTCAAGCAACGTCATCCATGGAGAAGGTTTTGCTGGGACAATTTTCGGCAAGCAATGCCCACCTAGGTAATCTCATTGCTATCACAAAATATGTGAACCCAATGGCTAAATTTTCTAGCTCTGCCCCTGGATCCTCCACTTCTGCCTTATAGATTTTAAAGTAGTGTAGAGCCTCATCTTTGGTATTTAACGGATACACATAGCAAATATCTAGTGGAATCATCTATCAATTTCATGAAGTATTTCTTTCCACCTTTAGTCAACACACCATTCATGTCACAAAGATTGAAATGTATGAGTTCTAATGGTGTCAATTGTCTCTCCTCCGCAGCCTTGTGGGGCATGCGATGTTTCTTAGCTTGCACACACGGATGGCACTTAGAACCTTTGGCTAAAGTGAAACTAGGGATTAAATTTAATTTAGCTAGCCATGTCATAACACCGAAACTAATGTGACAAAGACGTGAATGCCAAACTTCATATTCATTAACACTCAATGAATATTATTCATGACTTTATTACAAAAATCTGCGAGGGGAAGGCGGAACAGACCTCTGCACTCATAACCTTTTTCAACAAATAGTCCATATTTCGTAACAACTACTCCCTCCGTCCGAAAAAGCTTGTCCCTTAAATGGATGTATCTAGCACTAATTGGGACAAGCTTTTTCGGATGGAGGGAGTACTTTATTAGACTCGAAGGCCAACTTGAACCCTTCTCTACAGAGAAGGGAGCCACTAACGAGGTTCTTCTTGATAGTGGGGACATGTTGCACGTTCTTCAACTGCACAATCCTTCCTGAAGTAAACTTCAAATCTGCCGTGCCAACACCATGAATAGAAGCACTCACGCCATTCCCCATCAATACGGACCTGTGGTCCGTGACCTGGTAAGAAGAAAACAATGAAATGTCAGCACACACATAAATATTTGGACCTGTGTCCACCCACCAATCGATGGACTAACAAACTAAAAATACAGTAAATAAATTACCATACCCAGATGCACCACTATCATTGTTGACCACAATCATATTTGCAGACATATAGTCCTACCCTGGCTGCTTGTAGTTGTTTGGACACTTGTTGTCCCAATGTTCCTCCGACCTATAAGTGAAGCAGCCATCTTCCTTCTTGTTCTTCTTGAAGGTCTTCTTACCCTTCTTGGTAAAGTTGGTATTCTGTTGGACAGAATTCTTTCCCTTGGACTTGTGGGAATTGAAGTTCCTCTGATGCACCATACTGACGACAGAAGTTCATTTTGCCCCTTTTTCATGAGAGTCCTTTGCTCTCGAATTCTGTTAAACACTCAGATGACCGAAGACATACTCAACTGAGAATTCTCGTCTCTAGTGTTTCATAGTAGTAGCAAAGTTCCTCCAAGAATTAGGGAGCTTATCGATTATGCATCCCGCGAAAAATTTGCTCGGTAAGTTACACTTAAGAAGCTCAAACTCCTTAACAATGCACTATATCTCATGAGCCTGTTCCAATAGAGAAAGGTTTTCGACCATTTGGTAATTGTGGAACTGCTCGATGGCATACATCTCGCTACCTGTATCGGTTGCGCCAAATTTAGATTCGAGCGCCTCCCACAAAACCTTGGAACCTGCATATGTAAATATGCATCCACCAACTTACCTCCGATCACCCTTAGAACTGCTTCGAGAAAGACGACGGTGGCCTCCCTGAACGCCTTCTCCTGTTCAGCAGTGATTGGTCCTGTCGGAGTAGCACCAGCGACCCAGAACACGTTCATCGTCATGAGCCATCAGGTGGTTTTAGTCTGCCAACGTTTAAAATATGTAACAGTATACTTATCCGGTTTCAGTGCGGCGGCAAAGCCATGAGTCGAAAATTGCCTACACACATTAGGTTTTTGAAGTGTTGAGTATATAAGTAATTTTTCCATAAATTAATCCAATAATAAACCATGATCATGACGTAAATAACACTAAGCACATACTGATAGTTGATCATATCATCACGTACTACCTCCGTCCTGGTTTATTAGTCCCCATTGCATTTTGTGTCAAATTTTGACCATAGATTTAACTAACAAAATGTTCATGCATGTCATAAAAAATTATATCATTGAAAACTATGTTCAAATACGAATCAAACGATATAATATTTGTTGACATGCATTAACATTTCGTTAATTAAATCTTTGGTCAGACTTTGGCACAAATTACAAAGGGGAACAATAAACCAGGACGGAGGTAGTACTAGACATATAGTAGAAACATCTACGCAAATCGCTAGTACGACAAAAACAGTAATAAACAGGAGCGGGATAAGCGAGTTATAGCCTCCAATAGGTCAGGCAGAAGCCGCGGCGGCGGCAACGGACTGCTCGGTGCCCTTCTTCTCGGCTTCGAGTTTCTTGGCGGCGGCACGGTCGTCTTCGTTCGTGGTGGGCAGGATGACGATGAAGACGAAGCGGACATAGATAGGGACAAACGGCGGCGAGCAGTCACGTAGGAGACGCTCCCCAAAAAACATAACCGCCCCTCTCTTGTACAGGGTCTGGAGAGGCAGGGTTTCGGAGGCCAGCTCCCCCGTGAATCGTGCACGTGGTGGACGGGATGGGATCACCGGGAGCAGAAACAGCAAAATGAATGACAGTGGGTGTGGAGGCAAAGGAGATGCGATCTGTTTTGTAGTGGCTCGGGTTGGCCGGCGCCCCCACGATCCGATGTCTCATATCGTGGCCCGTCTGTCAAAGACTCTCCGTTCCTAAATGGTAAAAATAAACGCATAGGTGTGAGCTCCACTCGGCTCATTCCCGCAACCCGTGCCATGCCGAGGCGGACGGTGGAGGAGGAGTGTGTGGGAACCACTTCTCTTCTTAAGATCCAATAGCATGTGGAAGAGAATCTCATATAAGGAGGTCCAACTCCTCTCCAACTAGCAATATTGGAATAAACTTCCCATCACACCCATTGCCATAAAACCCACATGGGCCCTTGTAGGTTTTCTGAAATTTTTAGATGGGCCCAAAGGCCCACCCTATATTTCAACACTTTTTTAATACCCGCAAATATGTTTTGAATGTGCAAAAGTTTTTCAAAATGAATGGAGATTTTCCAAAACTAGGCATACAACATACTAAAAGCTCATGTCCTTCTTTATCTCTAAAGACGGGATGTCCTAACCATCCAACAACTATTCCATCCCCATTGTCCATTGAGCCTGCTCCGAATAATCTTCCTTTTGTCGGATTATTACCAATATAATCATAAAAGTCTAATTTTTCTGGAATTTTAGACCAAGCTACTGATAAACGAAGATTTTCGGCTAAACCATTGCTAACTCTTCTATATATTTCTTGCTGAAAGTATCCCTGATCGCACTGATAACGAGTAGGCCCAAATAATTCCACCCCGGCCTAATTCATGTTGAGCCCACCAACTTCCTGGCGAGATGCCAACGGTTAAAAACAACCGACATGTCAATATCCAAATTCGAATTCACCCTGTTCGCGCCGGAGGTCCAACAAAGAGGAGAAATAGTGGTATCTTTCTTTCCATCACGAGCAAACATTTTTTGAATTGTCGAACCTTTTTTTAAATCATGAACTTCTTTGAATTCACGAACATTTTCTAATTCGTACCTTTTTTAAATTTGTTAAACATTTCTTGAATTCCGTTTTTTTTTGAAAAATTATTATTTTAAATTTGATATTGTTTGTGAAATTTATTAACATATATTACAAAGTCGTCAACATATTTTCGAAAGTCATGAACATTTTTCGGACTCACAAAAAAGAAAACCGAATAAAACCGGCCGGAACACTGACCAGTGAACTGGAAAAATAGGTTCGAGAAGGTTCCCAAAACTGGGCTTTACGAACTAAAGGTAGTAAAACCATAAAAAGGAAGTACTAAACCACATGTGTCGTCGTGGCCAAGTGGTTATTGGCTTGGGATCCGAAGGATGTTGTCTTGTGTCCAAAACTTAACACCCCACCCTTCTTTTTTTGAAGCGAGAGAAGAAGAAAAGAAAGATAAAATGGGCCCACCCGGGAGTGAAGGAGGGTATACGCCGGTTTGCAGAAACAACTGCAACCGGGGGCTCGACTATTTCTCGCGTTACGCTTGAGGAGCAACCGAGTCGATGAAGGGAACCGCCAGTTGGGCCGGCCCACGCACGCGGGAAACTCCAACCTGTTTTCTGTTTTTTTCACGGTTTTTATTTTTGTTTTTTGCTTTCTTTTTTTACTTTTGTTTATACTTCAATATATATACACACACACACACACACACATTATATAAAAACATTCTTCAATAAACATTAAAAAATGTTGAACAAGGAATATAAGAAGGTTGACAAGTATTTGAAAAATGTTGAACAAGTATTTTAAATATGTTGAACAACTTTTGGAAAAAAAATTGTTGACCAAGTATTTCAAAAAAATTATCATGTATATAAATATGTTGAACAAGTATTTAAAATGTTTAAAAAGTATTTGAAAAATGTTGGACAAGTATTTCAAAAAGTGTTGAACAAGTATTTTAAAAAATGTTGATCATGTATATAAAAATGTTGAACAAGTATTTAAAAAAATTTGAGCAAGTATTTGAAAACTGTTGAACAAGTATTTGAAAAAAATATTGATCATGTATATAAAAATGTTGAATAAGTATTTAAAAAATGTTGAAAAAGTATTTGATTTTTATTGAACAAGTATTTGAAAAAATGGGGAAGGAAAAATAAAACCAAACAAAAAGTGTAGAATAAGAAACCAAAAGAACAAAGAATAAAAGAAACAAATAAAACAAAGAAAATGGAAAAATAAAACCAAAAACAAAATGCAAAAAGGAATGAAAAAGAATGAGAAAACAGAGAAGAAAAGATAAAATAAACAAAAGAAAACGAAGAAAAAAACCGGGCACAAATGGCCTCAAGTAGGGCTCACCCCTTGCACTTACCAAGGTTGTGACTTGGAATGGGTCGCTAGCAGTGTGCCTGAATGGGAGGTCCTATTCGACGCATTTTGCGTCAAACAGCCACGGGGTGCATGCACGCACCCCCCCCCCCCCCCCCCCCCCCGCCGCGACTGGGCCGACCCAGTAGCGAGCACTGGAGCGCACCTATTTGCTAGTGCAGCGATGTAAAAAAAAGGAAGGGCACAAAGCCTAACTATGATTCAAACTCTGAACCTCCATGTTGTGCACGAGAGTAGCTAACCAGTAGAGCTAACAGCGTTGGTGTAAAGAGGAAAGCGTCCTAGTATAACAACTAATTACAAGGCATAATCCAGGCAGTTTTTTGAATTTTTTCAAACTTTCCTTGAGAAGTGTGAAAACAAATTAACAACAAGCTATGTTTGAAAATCCGTTAAATTTTTTAAATACTCGGACAAATTTTTGAATTTCAAAAAATAAATAAAAAGCACAAACATTTTATGACAGATTTTTTTATGAAATTCTTGAACACTTGCTGAAGAGGCGAATATTTATTGAATTTTGAGCACAAAAATTTATTAATGCGAACATTTTTTTGAAAGCCCAAACATTTTATGAATTTTTTTAAAAACTAAAACATTTATTGAATTTTGAGCACAAAATTTGATAATGGGAACATTTTTTGAATTGTTGAATGATTTTTTAACAGCACGAACATTTTTTGAAAACACGAACAATATTTAATTTTGTGATACAGTTTTCAAAATTCTGAACAGTTTTTGATAATGGAAACATTTTTGGAATTGTTGAACAATTTTTCAGAAGCACTAACTTTTTTTGAAATTACGAATTTTTTTAGAAAACAAGAACATCATTTGAAAACAGGGACTGTTTTTTAATGTTCTGCATAGTTTTTTAAAAACACAAATATTTTTTATATTCCCAACCATTTTTTGAATTTATGAACAAAAATATGATAACATGAGCATATTTGAAAATTTGAAAGACATGAACATTTTCTGAAACTTTCATGTCTTTTTAGAAAATATAAGTCGATTTTAAAAAGCACGAACATTTTAAAAAAAATCCGAACATTGCTTTTCGTTTTTTGAAAATCCTATTTTTTTGTAAAACTGTAAACATGTTCTGAAAAAGAAAAAGAAACTTGAAAAGGAAAATTAAATGAAAAACAAAAATCAAAAAAATGAAAATGAAACAGAAAGAAAAAAGAAAAAGAAAAAGTAACAGAAAAGTGGAAAAACCGGAAAACTAGTAAAAGAAACAAAAACCCGGTTCCTAGAACCTTCTGGATGGTTCACAAAACCGGAGTGGCCGGTTCCTATGCTATCTACGAAAGTGGGCCGGCCCAAAGTGTCGCTCGGTCTCTCGCCCTGTGCGAAGCGCCAGCAGTTTGCCGCAATGAGCAGCCGATAGGAAATTCCTGCCTGAACACCCTGTAGACTCAAGGTGGCAATATTCCCCGTGGGGACGGGTACCCGCGGGGATTTACCCATCATGGAGCGGGGATGGGAGACAAATTCACCCCATGGGTATTGTCTGGTGGGTACCCGTTAGGCTCACGGGGCGGGGATGGAGATAAAATTTCCCCTGTGGGGAATCCACGGATACCCGAAAAACTATGCCATGCATACTACAAATGCACAATATATAGATTAATACCTAGATATTTCACACAATTATTTTTATACACCTCTCCCAACAACCATGCCCTCTCCAATCTCACCTATTCCAGTCAGTTTTGAGATCCCCATGGATACCCGACGGGTACCGGATACCCGATATTGACGGGGATGGGGGGCGTTTTGTCCCCGCGAAGCTTCACAGGGCTCACGGGTATGGGGATTGGCGGGGATCGGGGCGGGGATGATGGAGTCATCCCCGTCCCCGTTGCTACCTTGACTGTAGACCAGGGATCGATGCCTGGTTCTCCCTTTCTTCTCTTCTCTTTTTTACTTCAATAAATTCACTCGCAAATTGGGCCGGCCAGCTACCTTAAAACCTTCAGCGAGACATTCCGTACTGATCGCTTAATGCGAGAAATAGTTGCTGCGTGCAACCGACGCTTAGGAATCGCCTCTTTTAAGTTGGCTGACCCAAAAAAATGGTGCTACTCTTCTCTGGTTCGCGGCACAATGCCATTCTGGTTGGCCCATGACCCAATTCTATCCAGCCCAATATGCCATCAGAACGGGGCTATATTTCTGAGACCCTACATTAGAGGTCAGCCCACACATTGCCGATCTGCATCCTCCTCTCCCTTCCTCTTCCTCGCCGGCAGGACTGTGCTCGAGCTGCGGCTGCCCGGCTGCGAAGCCTCTCCTGGATCACACCATTGCCGCCCGTCCGTGGTGGCGACATCAGTCTCCCTCCGGTCAATAGAAGGTATCAATCTTGTTCTTTCTCCTCTGGGATTCGATTCACATGAATTCAAGAGGCGCGCCAATTTGCATGTCAGCCGCATGAAGGAAGTTGCCACGAGAGGCCGCAAGGAGGACTCTGAGCGCCCTCGGCTTGGATATACACGATTGAAGTGATGTGCACGCACATAAAGTACAGTGCTCAGCTAAGAAACCACAAATGTACCCCTCTTCCCGCAATATAAGATCATTTTTCTAGCTAAACGATCTTATATTATGGGACGGAGGGGGTACATCACTGTCAGGCTACACAACTGAATCGTTTCTTTCGGTCGTCTTGAACAGTGATGTGCTACTCACTCATCGATAACCAATCTACTCACTCACTGATCTTGATACGGCTATTGGACGAGTAACCAGTGGTACACTAGTGGTTATATTGCACTCACAAATAAGGGAGAACACGGTCCGGTATGTTTGTCCTGTCACAAAATTAGGTGCGCCTCGACTTCATGTCGGTATGTTTCTGCTATATTGAACATTTACAAGTTTGCATCCGTTCATACTTCACACTATCTTCACCTGGTCCCCTATTTAGTGTACTCTGTTGTGCACGGAATATTGATCCCTGTTGATAGGAATGTGGTAGATGGTAGATAAGATCAGTGCGTCAAGACCCCCTTACGGGTACCAAAGCCGATAATTTGTTTTTTTGTTTATCTTTTGTGAAAAAATAATATTTGTCTTTGAGATCTTATATCTTTGGAATAGAAGTCACTGGCTACACTGAGAGGCTTGACCGTACGCTTTTCTTTTCGAACCAAAAAATATATATATAACTTTTGTACCAAAAAGTACATGCGACTTGTAGGGCATTTGTAGTCATAGTTAATTAAGAGTGGCCAAATAATTTGTACTTAGTTTGGTATATGATGTAAATAGATACCTAATGTCCAGGTCCCTGCAAAACAATAACGATAAGCTCTATAAATGTCTACGAAGAAAAATGCACCTGTATTTTAGTGGTTTTTTATTAAAGCATGTGAAGGTCTATAATCCTCACTTTTTCACCGTCTTGTGCTGCTATCCTATCTATTCTCTCATTTTTAGAGGATTTCCCTAAAGGGACTCGTCTCATTTATTCTACCCATTTTCTCTCTTCAGCTACTCTAGGTCTATCCTTCACACATGGATCCTCCTTTAATCCTTTTAGACTACTATCTCTCCTCCCTTTCTATTGACAAGTACTATAGCCACTTACTGTAAGCTTGGATATGCATGTATACACAACAAGGGACTGTTGGCATGAACTCAGTTCAGCCAAATACTATATAAGAGTTAGTTGAGTTGTCAATCCATCACCAAGATGAGTAGGCTAGTAATCTTTTAGTTGTTTCTTTATTCATTCTCCCTTGTAATCGTTAGTCCGTTAATTCAGCATGGAAGGTATCAGGATGCACAAAAGTGCTTAAAGTGTCTGAGCTGCAGCAATGCTCACTGGTGAACGTCTGCATGGCTAATACTCCCTCCGTTCGGAATTACTTGTCTTAGAAATGGATGTATCTAGAACTAAAATACGTCTAGATACATCCATTTCTGCGACAAGTAATTTCGAACGGAGGGAGTACAAGATTAGATGCCATGCCTCCACTCACACACTTCAAAACCCAAAAGAGAACTCGATGTCTTGGTCAAGCGTTAGTTTAGGTTCCACTGGACAGCGAATTCAGACTGGGCTATATTTTTTCACCAGTAAGGCTACGCTTACGGATGTTATTGTTACGGATTAATATTACTGGACTGTTATAGAATATTGGGCTGCAAACTCCACATTTATCATATTGGATCTCAATACACACATGCCTAGATGGGACACCCAAATTAGTAGGTTATTCAAATGTTTCTTTTAATGGACAGGTTGTTCAAACTAGAATATTTGGACTTGCACCTTACTCCGTATTGAGTTCTTGCAACTGGAGAAGTTGAACAAATCCTTGAATATATTTTCTTCCAAGTTTGCCTCCACGGATAGCTGTGTGCATCACTTGATGCAGAGGCCGGGGGTAATCATCCTTTTCGAAAAAGTATGCTTGCACGGGTAACTTGATATTTTAGATCATCGATGCAGTAGCTATACCTGGCCATCCGTTGGGCCGGGCCGGGCCTAAAAAGCCCGAAGCAGAAGACCATGCCCAGTCCCGGCCTGGCAGTCTGGCCTAGATTTCCGGCCCAAGCCCTGCCTGTCAGTGAAAAAGCCTGCCGGGCCTCTTCCCTAAAATGGAAATATGGCAAGCCCAAGCCTGGCCCGGTATGTCGCTTAGGCTCAAAACTTAGGCCCAGGCCCGGCCCGTGGGCAAGACCGGGTCAGGCTTTTTCGTGCCGGGTTTCCCATGGCTAGGTATATCAGTAGCTAGTGGCGTGTTTAAAAAGTGAATAATTATCTTTTCCATTGGAAAAATGTATTGTACAAATTCTAGCTTTGTTTCTCTAGTAGCTTCGTTTCCACCGAAAGTTACCTTGTTGATTTGAGTTAATCATTTCTTCTCAGATTTTGTCAGCATATCACGGTATTGCAAGTCACCTACAAAAGCTTCACCCTGTCGAAGATGATCCTAATTTACTCCTCTAGGTATAGGCAGGCTGCGCCATTCCACCCTCATTTGTACGTACCCATGTTCGCAACTGCATGCATATCCTCTCGGTTGAACTTTGCTAAATTTGGCATCTCCTGGCTATTTTGGGAACGACATGGGCCAGGAGTCTGTCTGCTCCACTATGAAATGCCTCGATCTTCTTCCCACTCCAGGAAGAACGAGTGGCTATTTTGGAAAATGGCAACGACCAGAGTTAACCAACATGCCTGCGATGGCTGAACCAAACCAAAACGCATTACTGCACAGTTGACCAACTCTAGGAAGCTTTTCTATGTTTTGTAAAAGCAATTATTGCACAATCTATGGATCTAAAAAACAACGTCCTGGGTCTATTTTATCCTTTCTGCATCCACCATCGATATGTGCGCATGTCAGCAAACTCGATATAGTACGCGAGATGAATGGGTTTCAAGTGAGGTGGCAGGTGATAATGTTAACTAAAGATGATAATGTGCACTGGATTGAAAACGACTCCCCAAAAGTCTCAAGTGGATCGTAAGGTGAAAGTTCTTATGGTGCATTAAGAAATCAAACATGAATGAACTGTAGCGGCTTTTCAATGGAGCGATAAGGTGTAGAGTCTTATTATCAGGCATTATTGCTAAGGCTGAAAGGTCATGAATTATTGCGGAGTCTATCAGGCATTATTGCTAAGACCGAAAGGGCCGGACTAGACTATAGGTATACTCCATGTTCCTGATCTCCTGGAGAGAGATACAAGATATGTATCCATCCTATGGAGTAATGTTGAGCAGTTTGACTTCGATATATGCAGAAGTTTGCGAGATCGGAATAACGACCGAGTCATCCGTTTCGCCAGCTTCCTATCAATTATTAGCCTCTTTTGTAGTTTCTTAACATATATACCCCGTCCTGATGTTTGTTTGTAATCTTTTATTCCTTTTAGAAGAAATAGGCTGGGATCATACATGTTAAAAAGAGCCGACTGATGGTTATAGCAGACAATTACTGCTCACTGTCGGGGAGCAAATTCCGGCTGGATTGATAAAAATTAGCGTTTGTCCGGATTGGACGCTGGTTGACCGTAGATGACATCAGTTTATTTACTTATTGCCAATTGTACCTTGGATCTGGGAGGCGGATGGATCCGGCCGGGAACATTATTTTTCTTTCGTGGACACGTCGGTGTGCATTGGTGATATATGCACAAAGTTTGCAAGAACGACAAGTGTTGCTCTATGCGGCCAGTCTAGATCCTACGTACTTCCTCTGTCCCAAAATATTTGATGCTCTAGTTTTATCCTAAGTCAAGCAAATTTAAGTTTTGCGGCAGCCGATACTCACAATGAACCCGCTTCAATTTTCTGATGGAGAGTGGCAAGACTAGGGACTTCACTAGGAAGGTAGTGAACTAGTGATTATTGCAGGGAGGTCAATGAGGATTTGCTGCAGGTGCTAGCTCCGGTATTCAAATGGAGGTCCGGTCAAAACGGATTGATGGGTCCCAAACCTAGATCACCAGCCCCACCCAGCCCACATCTTTCCCGATAGTTCATCTCTCTCCCATCTCCTCCGGCGGCAGCGCTACAGCGGGCAACAAGAGCAGCAACATACATCAGTCTCCGCCTCCTCACCTTCCACCAAGGTCCTCTGTTCAGTTGTTCCCCCAAATCTCCACTCCCTAAACCCTAGCTGCCACCAAGTTTCTCTCCCACGCAGCTGCCTCGGTCCCCTTTCTCTTCCCCGTCAGGCGGCCTCGTCGGCGGTGGCAAGAGAAGCATGGAACCCGTCAATCTGTTCCCTTCCCCGTTTCTTCTTAGATTTTGTTTTCCCAGTAACATCGAGGTGATGGTGTGTTTGAATAAGGTCTTTCCGGTCTCTCCCCGCATTGATGACGTTTGATCCAGCGTCGGCAAAGGACCTGTGAGAATCCGTGTCCCCAGGTCCACTGGCTCTCTTCTGATCTTGGCAGTTAGTGTGTCCTTCAAGGAGAGCGATTGGTTGGCCATTTGTGTGATGGCTTCGACATCTTCTTCTATGTTGTTCCACGGCATTATTTGATTTCTTCAACATTCTAGACCGGTGATATTGGATTGCAAGCATGTATTGGGTCGGTGATGCTACAACCGATGCTTCTTCAATGGTTGCTAGATATCGTCTATAGGGACGAGTGGCTATTGCGGTTCTTAAAACATAGTGTGGCGAAGGCGTTTGCAAGTGTCCCTTCCCATTACTATTTGTTCGGTACAATTTTCAATCTCCAACAACATGCGTACAATTAGAGAAAAAAGAAAACTAGTATATTTTGCAGAACTTTGCTTCCGTACAACAAGAAAAATGCTTTTGGAGGCCGAGCTCCATAGAGGCCTCCAAATGCAAAATTCAAAATTCATGAAAATACATATTTTTATGTTTTAAAAAATTCTTCAAAAATACAGATATACATGAAGGCATAATGCACAAGTGTGTAAACTTTCAGGACCAAATGCGTTGAAATGACCGGTTGTGCCAAAAAAACAAATCTGAGGCTTTTTAATGCAGGATACTATTCGTCCTCCCTGACCATTAATTTGTCTTTTTTATACAGGTTGCATTTCAATCGTAATTCATCCTGAAATTTTACACCTATACACGTCACATCCTTGTGTTACTTGTACAAATTTTTTTTCAGATTCTTTTGAAACCTAAAATTTTCAGTTTTGGATTTTTCAAACATTCGGCCTCCATGGAGGCCCAGATTCAAAACGCCGTACTCGACCCCTATAAAAGTTTACATATTTCAATGTGGATTAAATATGAAGATTAGAAGGTACGTCTTCAATCAAAAAGGATAATATAGTCTTTTGTATGCAAATCAATCTATTCAATACATTTGATCTGCAAGCTAATACGATGACAGCCTTTTTAAGTGACATTAAGATCAATGCAAACTTTTAAGGGGGTGTACCCAAGCAAAACTCTGTTTCACTAGTAGAAAAAGGCCCATTTGTCCCGGTTCATAAGGCTCATTTGTCCTGGTTCGGAAACCGAGACTAAAGGGTCGGGACTAAAGCCCAACACCTTTAGTCCCGGTTCTTATATGAACCGGGACAGATGGGGCTCCACGTGGCCGCTGCGGCGAGCCCAGAGAGGAGGGCCTTTAGTCTCGGTTGGTAACACCAACCGGGACCAAAGATCATCTACTTGTCAGCAGCTCAGGAGCTGGGGTTTTTGTATTTTTTTTTGAAAGGGGGGGGGGGTTGGGGGTTTTGTAGGGTTAATTTAGGGGTTTCATATATTGTGTTAGCTAGCTAATAGCTAGAGAGAAGTGTTCTCTCTTATCTCCGTGTTTGGTCGACGCTACGTACTATACGTATAGAGAGGACTCGACACGCTAGCTAGTAAGCAAATGAAGGAAACCATTAACTACACAAGATTGTCATGAACATATACAGAGAGAAGTGATCGACCTCCTCCTTCTCCGAGAGATTGGTCGAACAACAAGTTTTCGTATATCTATCCGACGCTACTAGGTACATATATACAATATAAGATCTCTTACAATTCCTAACATTTGATGTCAAGTTCCACATGGTATTCTCCGGCTGGATTGACGACATGGTCAAGAAAGAATCCCGCCAATTCCTCTTGAATTGCTTTTATGCGATCTTGTGGTAGGAGTTCATCCCGTATTTGCCAAATCTAATTTGAAGAAGGGGGTCAATACATATATATGAATGAAACTCAACACAAATGATGGTAATAAAATAAAATTGTGAATATTATTGCTTACGCACTTCATATTGTTTTTCAGAGTAGTCCTGCTTAGAGGTCGTCGCGTTGTAGATGTACTCGCAAACGTAGTATCCACAAAAATTATTCCCGCCTTCCTGCCACAACCACTTTACGAGAAATAAAGGTCAATCAAACTGATAATCAAGCATTATAAATGGTATTGATGAAACTAGCTAGAATCAATGGGAGATGCGCGGAACTAGCTAGTAGTACTTACTTTCGGGTGTGTAAATCGCAGCTCCCCCGGCAGTCCCGGAGCTTCTGTGGACTTTCCAAACCCTGCGAGACAAAGAAAATAATTACTTGATATCAGGAAATGACCAAAGTTGCCGATATGGTGCGATAATGATCGATTGAACTTACTTCTGGAGCATTTCAGTCATGGCCGCATACTCCTTGGGATCTTTTCGTCTTGAGTCTAAGACGGTTACTAGTCCCTGCTCAAGCTTAATCTCTAGGAGAATAAAGTGGAAGCTGCGCACGCATGCATAACTCATCAATTACATTACTATAACCTCGAGTAATAAGGGAAACCGAATATGCAGAAGACAGTAACACTCACTTGAAGTTGTAAGGAAAGAGTGTTTTATCTTTGTTTTGATTTTTAAGCAACGATTATAGCAAGTTGGCCTCGGTTCCTTTCGCATTATATGTAACCGTCCATTCATCTATGAGATTTGTGTTAATGAACCCAATATCATAGATTTGTGCATTTCTGCATTCGACGATCTTCAATCTGCATAATATAGTGAGGATAATTATATATACATGCAATGAAAGAGCTGAGCTATATATAGAGACTTAATTACAGAAGTATAGTACTTACAGACAGTAGCAAGTGATGATTATTTTATCGAGGTCCTTTTGATTGAAAAACTGGAAGAACTCCTCAAATGGAACAGACAACAGATCAATTCCAACGAGGTCGTGCTCCTCTTAAACTCTCAGCGTCAAAATATCCTTCCCAGACTTGCAGGTGTCCATGTACCACTTATGGAATCTTCGCATCATCGTTGTTAGAGGAGGATCACCAGGTCTGACGAGAGGCTTCCCGTACCGGTATTTGTGTTCGTCCACCTCCATTGTATCAAAATGTGCATCGTCGGGCAGGTAATCACCATGATTGGTACCGGGCAGCATCCCCGCCAGATTTGCGACGATATCGCTAGAAACCTTGAGCGGGGGGCACGATTGGTTTGCCTGTTCGCCGAGCTGGGGAATTTTGTTCCCACTTCTTCGTTCTTGTAACCTTTTGTCACTTGAAGTAGTTCCCGACCGGCGCGCTCCTTCCACTGCCTTTTTCAGAGCGCGGACATGGTTGTCATCTGGCGGAGGCGGTGGTGGTCGCTTCAGGTTCTTCAAAGTGTGCTTCAATTTCACCGAATCCATCTTCTCCTCCGGAGGTGGATTTTTCTTTGCAAAAAAGTCTTCACTTGGGCTTGATAGATCTCCGCGTTTTTCTCCTCGGTCATCTCGTATGGTAACTTCTCTAGAGGCTTGAGAGATGGACCGAATATGTATTGCCTCCCGCCTCTGGCTGTACTGCTAGACGCCGGAGCAGCCGGAGCGGCTGCAGCTGTCTTCCTTCGTTGCTTACGAGGCGGAGAAGGAGGCGGAGTGCTACGACGCGCCGGAGCAGCCGGAGCGACGGCGGCTGTCTTCCGCTGTTGTTGACGAGGCGGAGAAGGAGGCGGGCTGCTCGAACGCGCCGGCGCAGGTGGAGAAGGAGGCGGAGTGCCGCCACGCGCCGGAGCAGCTGGAAAAGGAGGCGGAGTGCCACCACGCGCCGGAGCAGCCAGAGAAGGAGGCGGAGTGCCCTGATCACTCGCCAGAGGAGGAGGCGGAGTGCCCTGACTCGCCGGAGGAGGAGGCGGAGGCGTCCAGTTCGAAAGGTTGATGAGCTCCTTCCGCCATAGACATGGAGTCTTCAGAGCAAGACCCAGCTGAGTCTCCCCTTCACCGGTAGGGTGGTCAAGCTCGATCTCCTCAAATCCCTCCGTTATTTCATCGACCATCACAACAGCATAGCCTTCTGGAATCGGAAGGCAGTGAAAAGTTGCACCGGCTTGAGGAGGTGCAACAGAGCCGACAGCCGCCTTGACTTTGAGGTGCTGCCATTGCGCCATAAGGTGGCAATCTTGAGCCTCTGTGATAGCATCCACGGGGTAGCTGGGAGCCGTGAAGTGAGGCTGCTGAAGAAGCTCGGTGGAAGCCACGCTGCTTCTCTGCTGAGATGGCGGGGTAGCTTCTGGGGTAGCTTCGGCAGGTCGCTGCCTCTGAACTAGTGCTTGTTCCTCTAGCGCTCGTACCCTTGCATTCAGCTTCTGCAGTTCGGTCTGCTCCACTTTCCTCCTCCTCTCCCGGGTTTTGTAACCGCCTGCGCTGGGAAACCCTTCCTTCCACGCAACGGAGCCTGCCATGCCTCGTGTTCGTCCTGGGTGCTCAGGATTCCCGAGGGCCTGTGTGAGCTCGTCGTTCTCTCTGTCGGGAATGAATGTCCCTTGCTGCGCTGCGGCGATATACTTCTGAAGCTTCTTGACAGGTATTTCAAGTTGCTCCTTCGTCCAACGGCACTTCCCTGTTTCAGGGTCCAAGGTTCCCCCAACCCCGAAGAACCAAGTCCTTGAACGGTCTGGCTAGTTCAATGTCTCTGGTTCGACCCCTTTATCAAGCAGGTCCTTCTCAGCCTTGTCCCACAACGGCCGGGCTTTGAGGTAGCCACCTGACCCCGTGCGATGGTGATACTCCTTCTTTGCAGCATTTTCCTTGTTTGTCGCTGACATCTTCTTACTCTTCTCCGATGTCTTGTGGGCCACAAATGCGGGCCAGTGATCTCTTATCTTCTCAAATCGGCCGGTGAATTCTGGAGTCTTCCCTTTGTCGACAAACGTTGATTTCAACTCATTTTTCCACCTCCTGAATAGATCTGCCATCTTCTTAAGAGCATGAGCCTTGACCAATGGCTCTATAACTGGCTTATCCGGATCCTCCTCTGGCGGTAGGGTGAAATTTGCCTTCAGCGCGGTCCAAAGATCATCTTTCTGTCTATCGTTGACAAATGACACTTGAGGGTCTTCGCTCTTAGGCTTATTCCATTGGTGGATGCTGATCGGGATCATGTCCCTAACAAGAACCCCGCACTGAGCAGAAAATGCTTCCTTAGTTCGGCTGGGTTCAATCGGTTGGCCATCGCCCTTGATTGCTGTGATCATGAACCTTTCATCCTGGCGCAACCTTTTCTTCGGGCCTCGTCTCGTTACCGAAGTTTGGCTCAATCCGGAGGGCTAGAAAAGAAGAAAGAAGAGAGTTAATATGTGTACATACCAAAACAATTAATGCATGAATTAGCTAGTCAGCACAGGCTTAATTAATATATATACCTCGCCGGACTTTGCAACATCTCCTTCCTCCATTCGCTCACCGGAGCAGTCATCACGGTCTCCTTCTTCCACCGGCATTCCATCATCGGAGCCATCATAATCATGTCCTTCCACCTCCATTGTTCGATCACCGGAGCCTGCTTCACCCTCTCCTTCCAGACCATCGGTGTCGTTGAGAAACGACAAGACATCACCTCCGCGAAGGATTATGTCCCCCAACAACTGTTCTTCTTCGATGTCTCGGTGCTCCATAGTTTCTGCAAATATTACAACATGGCAATTAATATACAAACATGACAGATGGATATATTAGTGCAAACGTAGACCTAGCTAGCTCGACGCTTCTACGGTTTGGGGTGGCCTCGACAACGCTTCTAGGGTTTGGGGTGGCCTAGGCAACGCTTCTAGGGTTTGGGGTGACCTCGACAACGCTTCTAGGGTGTGGGTCGGACCGCCTCTCTCATGAATGTCCGACGTCCGGACCGACAAGGGATTTAACAAAATGACGCCATTCTGGATGTGTAGAAAATGGTCCATATTTTTCCTGATCTCATCTACCCTTCTATATGTCACGTTGTCTAGTGTCAAAGAATTCACGAAAACCATGACTTCATCATTAGCCGGAAATGACAGGCGTATAATGGTACGAAGCTCTTCAAAGTTGTTTTGGAACGGAGTTCCCGATAGAATAATTCGCTTTTTGGTACAAAGTTCAGCAAGAGCCTTCCGAATATCGCTATTTGGAAGGCCTTTGCTGAAATTCGTACCAAAAGGCGAATTATTCTATCAGGAACTCCGTTCCAAAACAACTTTGAAGAGCTTCGTAGCATCATACGCCTGTTACTTCCGACTAATGATGAAGCCATGGATTTCTTCAATACTTTGACAGACAACGTGACATATAGAAGAATATATATATAGATGAGGTCAGAAAAAAATTGGATCAACTTGTGCACATCCATAATGGGGGCATTCTTGATAAATCTATATATGTCAAAATTCAAACTTTGACATATGATCAAATGTTGCATATGTCAAAATTCAAACTTTGACATATGATCAAACTTTGATATATGATCAAATGTTGCATATGTCAAAATTCAAACTTTGACATATGATCAAACTTTGATATATGTCCACCGCGATATAAAATAATACATAGACTTGTTCGGGCGAGAGGGGGTTGATCGACGTCCCCCCTCATGTCGAAGTGAATGAACAACTCTGAATTTTTTTACATGTACTCCTACAACATGAAAATTTCTAAGTGATTGCCAAACTGTTTGCTAAACTTTTATGCTTCATTTATATGAAGATCAATTGTCCAATATAACTATGTTCGCGATATGAGGCATTGGACATTATCTAGATCACATGCCTCAAAATCAAAGGAAAAACTCCTCTCACAACTATCCGCGGTGCCCAACAATATGAAATCATTCACAAATATTGATGTTGGACTCGACTAAATATGCACTCCATAGTCCAATCAAGTATATAAGTCCGCGGTGATCAAAACACATACAAGTTACAAAAATTTCTATGCTCACAAAAATATAAGCCTGAGGGGAATTGAAGTTATCAGGGTTATGTTTATACAACAAATGGACATCTCATCTCATTTCATCTCATCTAAAAAAATACATACATACATGGAAAAAAATTGCTGTGAACAAAAAAAACATCATATATGAACATTTTCTATATCCATCCATACATACATACATATATACATATATTGAAAAAAATGCTATGAACAAACACATCAGTAGTAATTATTTTTATAATGATTTGGCCTCAAAAAATTCTTTTATTAGTATTTTCAAACACTAGAATGACCCTGTTGCATTAGAACTATTTCAAATAATTCTTTTAAAATGCCACAAATTTTTTGAGAAGTCCTCTGATGCCTATAGATCATTTTTATGCAAAAACCCACTTTGGTCATTTTAAACTTTTGAGCACAACTTCCATTTTTCAATTTTGGTCCAATCTTGGCATTGAACTACAACCCTATTTTTTTCCCTACTAAATTTTTTTGAAAAAATTACACCAACTTCATGACAGTACCCACACTCCATTTCACCAAAAACCTTCTGATCCATAGTTCAAAATTTTCAAATTTCGTTCAAATGAAATTTGAACCAGATTCAAATTCCTTGCTGAAAACCTATTCTAAACCACTCCAAAAATTCTGAAATTTTGCCATCACCTTTGTCTTGCATCAGTACCACACCACAAAAAAATTCAGAAATTTCAAAAATGCCCAAAGCCATCTAGCATTTCATCAAACACCTTCTATTCATTTCATCAATAAATTTCAGAAAATTCAGAAGGGGGGGAGGGGGGCTGCTGCTGCTCTTCACTGTCCACTCCTTCTCCTCTCCTTCACGGCGTTGTTGCTGCTCTTCAATGCGTCGAGGCCGGCGGCGACCATGGAGCAGTGGCAGAGCAAGGCCGAGCTCGGGGGAGCACGCGGCGACGGGGAGCAGGGGACCATGGGAAAGGGGGGTGCTCACTGGGGGGCGGCGATGGCTGGAGGCCGGCGACGAGAACGGCGGGCTCGGGGTGGCACGCGGCGACGGGGACGAGGACGGCAGGCTCGGGGCGGCACGCGGCGACGGGGACGAGGACGGCGGGGGAGAGAGCGCAGGATCGAAGAACTGAATGGAAATTTTCACAAGTGCTGCTTATATACACTAAGCATTGGTCCCGGTTCGTGGAACCAACCGGGACCAATGCCACCTTTAGTCCCGGTTCGTACCACCAACCGGGACCAAAGGTCTCTTTTCAGCAGCCCAAAGGGCGGGAAACAGAGGCCTTTGGTCCCAGTTGGTGCCACCAACCGGGACTAAAGGGTGGCATTGGTCCCGGTTCGTGGCAGCCCAAAGGGCGGGAAACAGAGGCCTTTGGTCCCGGTTGGTGCCACCAACCGGGACTAAAGGGTGGCATTGGTCCCGGTTCGTGCCACGAACCGGTACCAATGCACCCCTTTAGTCCCGGTTGCTGGCACCAACCGGGACCGAAGGCCTTGTGCTGCCCGCGGCCAAAAGTTTAGTCCCACCTCGCTAGTTGAGAGGGGCGCGGAGTGGTTTATAAACCCCACTGTCGCTGCCCTCTCGAGCTCCTCTCAGATGCAGGCTTACGGGCCTAACGTGACACTCCGCTGCCTGTCGGCCTACTGGGCCTTCTGTGGGCCTGAATCCTGGCCCGTGGTTGGGTTTCTAGTCGTATTCAGGCCATGGTGGCCGAGTAGGTGGCTTTTTTTTCTATTTTTTTCCAGTTTTTTTTCTTTTTTGCTTTATTTATTTTATTTTGTTTCTACTTACAACAAAATACAAACTATTTTTCAGTGATTCTTTTTGCTTTTAGGTAATAAAATTTATAAACTTGCTGTTAGTGCCATTAGTTTTCCAATTTGAATAGTTTAAATTTGAATTCTTTGAAATTTATGTGAATCACTAGTTTGTGATTAACTTTACTATAAAAATAGATTTTGGAGTGATTCTTTTTCCTGCTATTTAATATTACTGTGTTTTATCATTATATTCAAAAACAGTTTTTGTTATTTTCGTTTCTAACAAAAAAAATCTTTATGATAATTCTTTTTGCTATTAAAGTTTTCTAGTTCATTCTTTTGTGTGTTCAAAATGAACCATTCAAAGCCACATCATCAATTTTCAACCCTTTCTGACTTCATCTGTTATTTTTCATGCATTTACTGATTTTTTTGAGCTAAATGACCCTGAAATTGAAAAGGACTTCAATTGAACTCTGAAGAGGTTGAAAATTGGCATGATATCATCATTTCACCCACATAGCATGTGCTAAAAAGTTGAGAGGGTTACGGCAAAAACTGGATGCACTTCGTGTACAAAATGGACAATCTCTTTCGAAGTATCAGGGTTTCGGACGAAAACTCATCTGTTACAAAGGGATTTCATTTTTTTGAAATTATTTGAACTCCAGACTTTTTGTGTGCTCAAAATAAACCATTCAAAGCCACATCATCAATTTTCAACCATTTCTGACTTCATCTGTTATTTTTTATGCATTTACTGATTTTTTTTTAGCTAAATGACCCTAAAATTGAAAAGCACTTCAAATGAACTCTGAAGAGGTTGAAAATTGGCATGATATCATCATTTCACCCACATAGCATGTGCTAAAAAGTTGAGAGGGTTACGGCAAAAACTGGATGCACTTCGTGTACAAAATGGAGAATCTCTTTCGAAGTATTAGGGTTTCGGACGAAAACTCATATGTTACAAAGGGATTTCATTTTTTTGAACTTTTTTGAACTCCAGACTTTTTGTGTGCTCAAAATGAACCATTCAAAGCCACATCATCAATTTTCAACCCTTTCTGACTTCATCTGTTAATTTTCATGCATTTACTGATTTTTTTGAGCTAAATGACCCTGAAATTGAAAAGCACTTCAAATGAACCCTGAAGAGGTTGAAAATTGGCATGATATCATCATTTCACCCACATAGCATGTGCTAAAAAGTTGAGAGGGTTACGGCAAAAACTGGATGCACTTCGTGTACAAAATGGACAATCTCTTTTGAAGTATCAAGGTTTCGGACGAAAACTCATCTGTTACAAAGGGATTTCATTTTTTTGAACTTATTTGAACTCCAGACTTTTTGTGTTCTCAAAATGAACCATTCAAAGCCACATCATCAATTTTCAACCCTTTCTGACTTCATCTGTCTTCACTTTTTCTTCGCTTGTGTGCTTTGCTTATTGCGCCGTAACCATGGATATTCTTCATCGCTTAACAGGGTGCTTGGGTCAGCCTTGACTTTGAAGGGAGGAATTTCATGAAACTTTTCATAATCTTCAGACATGTCTGTCTTACCCTTCACTCCCACGATGTCTCTTTTCCCTGAAAGAACTATGTGGCGCTTTGGCTCATCGTATGATGTATTCGCTTCCTTATCTTTTCTTTTTCTCGGTTTGGTAGACATGTCCTTCACATAGAAAACCTGCGCCACATCATTGGCTAGGACGAATGGTTCGTCTGTGTACCCAAGATTGTTCAGATCCACTGTTGTCATTCCATAATGTGGCTCTACCTGTACCCCGCCTCCTGACAGATTGACCCATTTGCACTTAAACAAAGGGACCTTAAAATCATGTCCGTAGTCAAGTTCCCATATGTCCACTATGTAACCATAATATGTGTCCTTTTCCCTCTTGGTTGCTGCATCAAAGCAGACACCGCTGTTTTGGTTGGTGCTCTTTTGATCTTGGGCGATCGTGTAAAATGTATTCCCATTTATCTCGTATCCTTTGTAAGTCAATACAGTCGAAGATGGTCCCCTGGACAACGAGTACAGCTCATCAGAAACAGTGTTGTCACCTCTGAGACGTGTTTCCAACCAACTGCCGAAAGTCCTGATGTGTTCACATGTAATCCAGTCGTCACACTGCTCCGGGTGTTTGGAGCGCAGAATGTTCTTGTGTTCATCGACATACGGGGTCACCAAGGTAGAGTTCTGTAGAACTGTGTAGTGTGCTTGAGACCAAGAATGCCCGTCCCTGCATATTATTGAGTCCCCTCCTAGCGTGCCTTTTCCAGTCAGTCTCCCCTCATACCGCGTTTGAGGGAGACCAATCTTCTTAAGGTCAGGAATGAAGTCAACACAAAACCCAATGACATCCTCTGTTTGATGGCCCATGGAGATGCTTCCTTCTGGCCTAGCGCGGTTACGGACATATTTCTTTAGGACTCCCATAAACCTCTCAAAGGGGAACATATTGTGTAGAAATACGGGGCCCAGAACGACAATCTCCTCGACTAGATGAACTAGGACGTGCGTCATGATATTGAAGAAGGATGGTGGGAACACCAACTCGAAACTGACAAGACATTGCGCCACATCACTCCTTAGCCTTGGTATGATTTCTGGATTGATCACCTTCTGAGAGATTGCATTGAGGAATGCACATAGCTTCACAATGGCTAATCGAACGTTTTCCGGTAGAAGCCCCCTCAATGCAACCGGAAGCAGTTGCGTCATAATCATGTGGCAGTCATGAGACTTTAGGTTCTGGAACTTTTTCTCTGCCATATTTATTATTCCCTTTATATTCGACGAGAAGCCAGACGGGACCTTCATACTGAGCAGGCATTCAAAGAAGATTTCCTTCTCTTCTTTGGTAAGAGCGTAGCTGGCAGGACCTTCATACTGCTTTGGAGGCATGCCGTCTTTTTCGTGCCAACGTTGCAGGTCCTCCCGTGCCTCCGGTATATCTTTTGTCTTTCCATACACGCCCAAGAAGCCTAGCAGGTTCACGCAAAGGTTCTTTGTCACGTGCATCACGTCGATTGAAGAGCGGACCTCTAGGTCTTTCCAGTAGGGTAGGTCCCAAAATATAGATTTCTTCTTCCACATGGGAGCGCGTCCCTCAGCGTCATTCGGAACAGATAGTCCGTCGGGACCCTTTCCAAAGATTACATGTAAATCATTGACCATAGCAAGTACGTGATCACCGGTACGCATGGCGGGCTTCTTCCAGTGATCTGCCTCGCCTTTGAAATGCTTGCCTTTCTTTCGACATTGATGGTTGGTCGGAAGAAATCGACGATGCCCCAGGTACACATTCTTCCTGCATTTATCTAGGTATATACTTTCGGTGTCAGCTAAACAGTGTGTGCATGCGTGGTATCCCTTGTTTGTCTGTCCTGAAAGGTTACTGAGAGCAGGCCAATCATTGATGGTTACAAACAGCAACGCATGCAGGTCAAATTCCTCCTGTCTGTACTCATCCCACACACGTACACCGTTTCCATTCCACAGTTGTAAAAGTTCTTCAACTAATGGCCTTAGGTACACATCAATGTCGTTGCCGGGTTGCTTAGGGCCTTGGATGAGTACTGGCATCATAATGAACTTCCGCTTCATGCACAGCCAAGGAGGAAGGTTATAGATACATAAAGTCACGGGCCAGGTGTTGTGATTGCTGCTCTGCTCCCCGAAAGGATTAATGGCATCCGCGCTTAAACCAAACCATACGTTTCTTGGGTCACCTGCAAACTCAGCCCGGTACTTTCTCTCGATTTTTCTCCACTGCGACCCGTCAACGGGTGCTCTCAACTTCCCGTCTTTCTTACGGTCCTCTCTGTGCCATCGCATCAACTTGGCATGCTCTTTGTTTCTGAACAGACGTTTCAACCGTGGTATTATAGGAGCATACCACATCACCTTGGCAGGAACCCTCTTCCTGGGGGCT
Source organism: Thinopyrum elongatum (assembly GCA_011799875.1). Lineage (NCBI taxonomy): Eukaryota > Viridiplantae > Streptophyta > Magnoliopsida > Poales > Poaceae > Thinopyrum > Thinopyrum elongatum. The sequence continues at coordinate 597,669,625 of CM022303.1, read as the reverse complement.
CGCCGTCAACATCACCAGGGTCATCTCGTCTGATCTTATACTGCAATGCACCGCATACCGGGCATGCGTTCAAATCCTCGTACGCACCGCGGTACAGGATGCAGTCATTAGGGCATGCATGTATCTTCTGCACCTCCAATCCTAGAGGGCACACAACCTTCTTTGCTGCGTACGTACTGTCGGGCAATTCGTTATCCTTTGGAAGCTTCTTCTTCAATATTTTCAGTAGCTTCTCAAATCCTTTGTCAGGCACAGCATTCTCTGCCTTCCACTTCAGCAATTCCAGTACGGTACCGAGCTTTGTGTTGTCATCTTCGCAATTGGGGTACAACCCTTTTTGGTGATCCTCTAACATGTGATCGAATTTCAGCTTCTCCTTTTCACTTTCGCACTGTCTCCTTGCATCAACAAAGACCCGGCGGAGATCATCATCGGGCATATCGTCTGGTTCCTCTTGATCTTAATCTTCCCCCGTTGCAGCATCATCGTATTCAGGGGGCACATAGTTGTCATCGTCCTCTTCTTCTTCGCTGTCTTCCATCATAACCCCTATTTCTCCGTGCCTGGTCCAAACATTATAGTGTGGCATGAAACCCTTCTCAAGCAGGTGGGGTGTGAAGGATTTTCCGGTCAGAGTAAGACTTCGTATTCCCACATATAGGGCATGGACAACACATAAAACCATTCTGCTTGTTTGCCTCAGCCACTTCGAGAAAATTATGCACGCCCTTAATGTACTCGGAGGTGCGTCTGTCACCGTACATCCATTGCCGGTTCATCTGCGTGCATTATATATAATTAAGGGTGTAAAAAACCATTACAAAACATCATGAATAGATAAGTGACCAAATTAATAGAAGTTCATCATCACATTAAAACCAAAGTGCATACATAGTTCTCATTGAACAACATATAGCTCTCCAGAGCATCTAATTAAACCATACATTGAAACTATGTAAAACATTTCAATGCAACAACAAATGCGATCATAATCGCAACCAAGGTAACAATTGATCTAACGGCATAATGATACCAAGCCTCGGTATGAATGACATATTTTCTATACTTTCTAATCTGGAAGCGCATTGCATCCATCTTGATCTTGTGATCATCGACGACATCCGCAACATGCAACTCCAATATCATCTTCTCCTCCTCAATTTTTTTTAATTTTTCCTTCAAGTAATTGTTTTCTTCTTCAACTAAATTTAACCTCTCGACAATAGGGTCGGTTGGAATTTCCGGTTCACATACCTCCTAGATAAAAAAATCTATGTCACGTTGGTCGGCATAATTGTCATAAACAATAAATGAACCAAATAGTTATAAAATATAATATATACCACATCCGAATCATAGACAGGATGAGGGCCGACGGGGGCGGATACCAAAACCATCGCACTATATAATAACAAACAATAATAAAAGTAAGAAAATTAGACAAGTATCTATCTAAATCATACAAGTAAGAATTTTTTTTCTTTTAGAAAGAAGATAAGAACAAGAGGCTCACCACGGTTATGCCGGCGACGAGATCGGCGCGGGCGATCGACGGCGGTGAAGACGGGGACGGGACGTGACGGACCGCTAAACCTAGACAAATCTTGAGGAAAATGGAGCTTGAAGGTCGAGTTTGGAGAGGAGAAAGCTTAAGTATTGTTGCTCGGGCATTTCATCGAACACCTCATGTGCATAGGAGGTGAGCTAGAGCACCACAAACTCCTCGCCTCGCCGGTTAGAAAAAAATAGAGCAGTGGAGTGCTCTGCTCGCGGGCGAGGGGTATATATATAGGCACAACATTGGTCCCGGTTCGTGGTTGGAACCGGGACTAAAGGCCTTTAGTCCCGGTTCCAACCACGAACCGGGACCAATGGATGAGGGCCAGGAGCGAGGCCCATTGGTCCCGGTTCGTGTCTCGACGAACCGGGACCAATGCCCCACGAGCCCCGGCCGGCCCCCTGGGCGCACGAACCAGGACGTATGCCCCCATGTGTCCCGGTTCCTGACTGAACCGGGACTAATGGGCTGGGCTGGCCTGGACCAAAGCCCTGTTTTCTACCAGTGTTTTACAATGTATTTTTATTTTGTACTGATTATTCTTTCATTATACTGGCAATAATGTTTCTTGATAAATATCATAGTATGTAAGATGCCCATTAGGTCTCCTAAAAGAATCTCCACTCTCTTCTCACCGCCAAAGAAAGGTCTAATCACCATCGATTGACGGACGGGCTTAGTATAATCTGATCAACTTGATTACTAAAAGGGAAAGAGAAAAGGGAGGCTCCTGCCATTCTGATCGGCCACAAAATAAATTATATCCTTGTTCGACCGGCCGCTCCTGATCCGGGGAGACACCATCGCAAAGAAAAAATTATACATGCGACATGAGCGGCCTCCCCTCCCCTGCTGCTACATAAGTGGCCTCCTCTTCTTCCTCCTCGAGAAGCCCACCTACCATAATCCACAAGGTCCGTCTCTGTCCTCCTCTCAACCAACCTTGAAGATAGAAAGATGGAGCGCCTCAGGACCGGCTTCGACAAGTTCAAGACCGAGGTCTATGAGTAAGCTTCTGCTCTCTGATCCTGCCCCTATGCTTGAGATACTTTTTTTTTTTTGTCTTCTTCAGCTGATTATTTCTCTGGCCGGGCTGTGGCAGCAAGAAGCCGGACCTCTTCGAGCCCCTCAAGGACAACCAGGAACCCACGGTATGTACTGTGCCCCCCAACATTTCTCTTTACAGCCATAAATAAAATGTTGTCTCTGGCTAGCTAGCTACCAACTCTGGTTACTTCTTCTGCGATTGGTTCATTAACTTGTTGAGTTGGTAGGGAAGCATGGCCAACAATAGTGTGTTCTCTCTAGATTTGGTGATTCTCTCATACTGTTATTTCCCCTACCGAGCAGTACTTGCTCAGTTGTTCTGGTAGTAGAACAATGTTGCTAGCCATTCGAGGTACAAACCCAGGATATACTTTGAGTCTCTGGCTATGGGGGGTGGGGTGCCTGTAGCATTTCCTATTACCGTCAAAGTGGATATAAAAATGGAAACGACCACTTGTCCTAATTGCACGTGATAACCGTAAAAGGGGGCCCATTGCCGGCCACTTGATACTAGGTGATCTGCTAAACCAACTACCAAGATAGGCACCGGATAATCTTCCGTTGGATTGGTAACGAGTCACATGTGCATTGCCATGATATATGGTTTGGCTTATTCATATGTCACCGTCCCTGTCTCTTTTGTTGTCTTGTGGACGATGGAATATGATTATTTTCCCCTTTGAGGAGTGTTCCCCTTTTCTGTTATATATATTATACAGGAGGACTAGCAGTTAGGATATACTGTAGTACATGATGTATTATGGATAGATCGAAACCCGATGAAAACCTATGGAAATCAAAATAATTTACCAGGGTGAGAGTTCCAGGTATAACATGACTAAGCAGTGACGTGAAAGCATCTTTGTAACACCCCGGCCACAGTCATCTGAGTTTGTGACTATCACGTCGGATCTAGACTGAGCCAACCGACCAACATTAACTTTTCTATGCTTTCGGAAAAGAAGGTGCACATTATTAATCATTCTGACTGAATATGAATGATATAATATTCATATAAAAAAGGTGCACCTTCCTTTTTTAAGCTCATCTCCGAAGAACCTATTGGTTTAGCGTGCTTGGGATGGGGTAACTTATGGCGTCCTGATTTAATAGGAATGATAGACTACTCATATTAACATTGTGCACCTTTTTCCTATAAGCTCGTCTCCAATGAATCTATAAATTAGGCGTGCTTGGGTTATGGTAATTTGACAATGAGCGACTGGCCAGGAAGTGGGGCAGAAGGGGATTTTTTTTATTTGCATTGACCATACTGTGCGGGGTGGAAAAAAGTGGCGAACATATGGTTCTAAAAGGCTTCATCCAACAGCCCTGCTGCGACCGTTCCGGCTGCTTTCAACCGATGCAGAGTGCTGCCCAATTTGGTTCGGACGGGCGATGGAAGAACCTTGCTGCTACTTGCTTTGCTTGTTTTTCTTTCTCCTCGTGTCTCTACTCTTCTGTTCCTTGTCACAAAAGCAAAATTTAGTTTCTCCCGCCAGACTGAATAGAAAGTGGTCTGATATAGAATGTCGGAAGTAGCAGCCTTGAGCGCAAAGCTATGCCAGGAATTCCTATTCCACATATCATTGCAAGTATGGCAAGGGGTTTATATCCCGCTTTACATAGCATTTTTATCTATGGGAAGAAAAGAGACAATTAAAGAAAAACATCTGATGCAACAGCTTGGCTCTATGGGTGCTCCTTGACAAATATAATAAATACAATGAAAGATAAAGAGATAAGGTTTGAAAAAGTGGTAGTTAAAGTCAACCTTATAGACTATGTCAATATATGAGTGACTATAGATGATGCCTGTAAATGACATGACAGCTGTATATAGCTATCAACTGGCTATATTATTAGCCATGCTCTTATGATATCAGCACATGAAATTTTTCTTTCTTTATATCACCAGGCTGACTAATATGGCCAAAGCCATAATGAACAGCATCTCTGCTTATCACCACCAACTATCAAATGCTGGAGTTTGAAAGAAAACTGTAAAATGTTTTCAACTAAAAATATTGGTTTTGCAGTACTTGTTGTTCGCGTGCGCCGACTCACGCGTGTGCCCATCAGTCACCCTGGGCCTGGAACCCGGCGAGGCCTTCACCGTTCGCAACATCGGCGCCATGGTCCCGTGCTGCTGCAAGAACAAGCACACCGGGGTTGGATCGGCCATCGAATACGCCGTCTGCGCCCTCAAGGTTAAGGTCATCGTGGTGATTGGCCACAGCCGCTGCGGTGGTATCAAGGCCCTCCTCTCGCTCAAGGATGGGAAAGACGACTCCTTGTAAGTATGTAGCTTGGATTGGAATGATAATTTTCTTGGTCTGTTTCTGACCGGAGTTGTTTGGTTGGTTGGTATCAGTCACTTCGTTGAGGACTGGGTCAGGATCGGGTTCTCGGCCAAGAAGAAGGTGAAGGACGAGTGTTGTGACTTGCCTTTCGAGGACCAATGTGCCGTCTTGGAAAAGGTTCGTTGGCACCATTGGCCATGTACCATTTTATACTACTTTACTTTCTTATATATTATTGTACTCGCTTACTTTCTTTTTACTCTGCATATAAGTTTTGTGTTGAATCAAAAAATATATAGTCCGACCAAGCGTGTAGGAAAAACTATTGACATTAACATTATCAAATCAATATCATTAGATGCATTAAGTAATTAATTTTCATATTTACATCCTAAGTATTGTAGATGTTGTAAATTTGGTCAAACTTCTTAAAATACATAAATCTTACATGCGAAATAAAAATCAACGGAGGGAGTGGTATTTATAGTAGCTAGCTTGTAATGTATGCTAATATTTTTGCATGTGAATGAATGGATTAACTCCCTGAGCGAGAGATCTCTCTTAATTGTTTTCATCAATAGGAGGCCGTCAACGTGTCCCTCCAGAACCTCAGCACCTACCCGTTCGTCAAGGAGGGTGTGGCCAACGGAACCCTCAAGCTGATCGGCGGCCACTATGACTTCGTCTCGGGAAAGTTCGACACATGGGAGCTGTAAATCAATCTTCCGTCCCATTGCTCAAATCCGAAATATATATACATACGTACGTATATCAAGATATATCGATCCATCGATATGAATGCCATGGAGTACCTACTCGTCATTTTCCATTAGTGAATGTCCGATGGCTTGGTGTCAATTTTTGTAATAAGCGATAGTATTTTCCGACGCAGAATTATTGTACTACTATGTGATGCATAATTTGATTGTCACATGATCAAAATACATCAGACATTATTCTAATCATATTCTTCATCAAGAGTTTACCTTTTGACTTTTTGGGCTTTGTTTTCCCTATGGTGTGTGACACTGCCAAATTGTTGTTTGCCTCTCCATTGCTACTCTTTTTATCAGTATTAATTTAACCCAGTGATTGTACTCTCTTCGGCTTTCTGTGCTACCCATCTGTTTCTACACACCATGTCCTCCTTTATTTATACAAAGCATGCATTCATTCCACTGCCAAGATGACTAGATGAGGAGATTGAGCTTTATCTCTTTTTTGTGAACTCATTGCATATACCCAACTCGGGACGAGAGACATCTGGACAAGACAATGTGTAACTGTGGTGCTCCTGAGAGAACCAAGCAACAATATGCTATTTATTGCCATCATTTGCCTCTTCTATAGAAAGAGGCGCAGTACGATTGCACGCACCGCCATCTTACACTCATGGTGGTGCGCTGATGGCTAATCAGATGGTTGTTTGTTAGTGTAGATCAATGAAAATTTCGATGTGAATGCTCACCGTTGTTTCCCGTTGATAGTTATGGTGAGCCATTCGTTTGCCTCCCTTGCTTCATACGTTGTGGTCCTCACTGACCTCGTCATGTGACCTGCGGTGTGCACCTAGCACTCTTCCATCTCCACGACCACCTTTTTGCATAGTCTGACACATGGTGAAGAAGAAGAGAGATTTTGTTTTGCGGGGAAAGAGAGGAGAAATTTAGGCAATGCGCTGCATAGCGAGCTAGATCATAAGTACGACACTAAGAGAGTAAGAGTTTCAAAATATTTTGTAGCGCAAATTGTTTATCTGGTTCACAATCTGTTTTTGCCGTTGGCCTCCTACTCGGCCAACTAACCAACTCGGGGCAAGCGGTTTGTGCTCAAGAATATGGGACATGCCTATCCCGGAGAGGGTTTCTACTGCCTTGAGTTCAAGGACAATGAAGAGGAGGACTTGGGGGTCCAAATCACGAATGTGACTATCATTTCCGCGGATCCTGGCCTGCTTCCGGTTTGAAACCTTGAGGAAGAGTTCAATCATCTAGACCGGGGCGACTGGGAATGGCAAGTCTATCAACTATTCGAATCAGACAATTCAGCAGTGCTCCCGTCTCAAGAAACTTTGCATATGGCACCCGCGGTGAAAAATTATTTCTCTTTCTCAAAACCATTGTGGCCACAATCTGGGGATCCTTTTGGGAGATAGATCCCTTCAAGAAAATGCAGGTGGTGCGGGCTCGTCTCTCTGTGGTGCCTAAAAAGCATCGCCATGTTGACCAACTCATGGCATAGACTGCCGTGATAGGCCGTCCCATTGTGGTTGATGAACTTTCATAATCCCATGGCGCCGGTTAGGATGAAGTTTGTTTGTTGTGTGCTGACCAATATCAAGGGGTCAATGCAAATCTGGCTCAGTCATAAATGGTACAACATCGCCATTGAATCAGAACAAGGCCAAGCTCTCCTATGGCAATGACCCCTCCCTCTAAATCCAACAGCGATAAGAATAGCAAAAACAACGATGAGAGGTTGGCTGATGTGTCCATGGACATTGAGGCTTTGGGAAATATTAGGGGATAACAAGCACAACAAAGGTGAGGCTTCCAAGTTTGCGGCACCCCAGCCCAGGAAACAGAACATGACCTCCCCCCCCCCCCCCCCCCCCCCCACACACCACTACCAGAAAAACTGGCGATGCCGACGGCCAAATATATGCCGACGGCCACCGTCGGCATAGATAGGTGTATCCCGACGGCCCACCTAAGGCCGTCGGCGTAGATAAGCCGTCGGCATATATCCATCTATGCCGACGGGGGCCATCGGCATAGATCGGCCGTCGGCATCGCAAGAAATATGCCTACGGTTGCCGTCGGCATAGATCGGCTGTCGGCATACCATGTGGGCCCGGTTACCCGTGCGGCGACGGCGGTTTGACGGCGTGACGCCTACGCCGACGGGCTAACGGTGGCCGTCGGCATAGGTATGCGCACGTCATCGATTCTCGTCGTCTGCCACGTCATCGATCCGAGCCGCTCGCCGGTCCGTGGGGTGGCATATCTATGCCAACGGTCTTGCCGTCGGCATAGGCCTGGCCCATGGCCTTTGCCACGTCATCGATCCGCGCCCTACGCCACGTCATTGATCCATGGCTCTACCGTTCCGTGGCCGTAGCTATGCCGACAGCATTGCCGTAGGCATAGATTTCTAATAATATTTTAATATTTTATTTATTTTCTCTTTTTCCTTTTTATTTTTTTCCAAAACTAATTTGATTAACTTAAATGTGTCTTATGTATAGAAAACATATCTCGATTATATATATATCGATTGCCCCCCCCCCCCCCCACGGGCCTTGCTTCCGTCGTGTCACGGAGAGGGGAGACGGGACAGGGTACCCGGGGCGTAGCAATGCCGCCAGGTGTTGTGGTGGACCCTCCTACGCTTGTGGAAGCGTGGTGGCAGGCGCAGGCACCCGGCACGCAGCTCCGGGGTGTGCCCCCTCTCACGGGCGCGTCGTTGCCACCGTGTCCCGGAGGGGGGGAAACGGCCACGTCGGGCCGACACGGAGGGAATCTTTGGGTGGGTTGGGCCGGGACAGTGTTGGGAGGTGTAGCTATGGGCTGGGCTATGACAACCACGTGAAAAGGTCCACCGGTCAAACCCCGTCCTGCGAAAGTAAAAGGGCTAGATCCGGCGGTCGTTTGTGTCAGGGTTAGACGGGACGAGGTACCTGGGGGGTAGCAATGCCGCCAGGTGTTGCGGTGGACCCTCCTACGCTTGTGGAAGCGTGGTGGCAGGTGCAGGCACCCGACACGCGGCTCCGGGGTGTGCCCCCCCCTCACGGGCGTCGCTGTCGCCGTGTCCCGGAGGGGGAAAATGGTCACGTCGCGCCGACACGGAGGGAATCTTGGTTATTCACAACATAAATGCGCCTTATCTAAACAAAAAAACATACCCCAATGGTATATCGATTGCCCCCCTCACGGACGTCGCTGCCGCCGTGTCACGGAGGAGGGAAACGGTCGACACGGAGGGAACCTGTTTAGAGGGGGAATCGGGGTGTAGCTATGCCACCGAAACATCGCACGGGTCGTGATGCATGTGTGAAAGTGTCGTGGCATGCGTAGACGCCCGTCTTGGGGCTCCGTGGTGTGGCCCCCCCCTCCACGGAAGGCAGTGCCGCCGTCACTTGGAGGGGGATGGTGCGGGTGCGGTGGAACCGGAGGGAATCTAGTGTTGGGTTGGGTCCAGACCATGTTTGGGGATGTTGATATGGGCTGACCTATCGCAACTAGGTGGAAGAGTCCACCGGTCAAAGCCCGTTCGGCGAAAGTCAAAGGGCTAGATCTACTGGTCAACTGGGATTCGGGGTGTGCCCCCCCTCACGGGCGTCGCTGCCGCCGTGACGGGCATCGCACCGGGTCCCGTACACACTGTAAACTACTAAAAAACTGAAAAAAAAAATTGAATTTATAAAAAACACCGGCATCCATCATGGAAAACGGACTATCACCGTGAAACCTTCTGTGCCCGGGCACCGGGCCGGCTGCGCGGGCAATGAAAGTTTCACAGTAATAGTCTGTTTTCTTCATAGAAGTCTAATGAATACCGGAGCTTATAACGTATGGATTAATGAACTATTTAAACAGGTCAAATTGCTTGTCCCTAGGCGAGGTGGGACTATTTTTTCAAAAAAAAGTGGTTGCCATCTATGCCTACGGCCTTGCCGTCGGCATAGGCCTCCTATCTATGCCGACGGCCTGGCCGTCGGCATAGATGACACGTGGCATGGTTGTATCTATGCCGACGGCTAAGCCGTCGGCATAGTATGCCTTATCCCCTCGCGGCGCATCCCCTCCACTCGTTTCTATCCATTCGCCCCGCAACCCCCATCCTCCCAATCCGCCGCCGTCGACCCGCGCCACCGTCCACCCGCACCGCGTCGACCCCGCCCTGCCCCGGCCTCCCAACCCCACCCCGACCCCGCACCACCGCCACCCCGGCCGGCCACATCGTCCGCCCCGCCCCCTGCAGCCACCCTCCCACTCCGCCCCGACATCTGCCGCCGCCGCCTCCACACCCGCGCCGCTGCCGCCGCCACCGGACGTCGCCCCGGCCATCGCCCGACCCCACCGCCGCCCCGTCCTCCCCCCGACCGCGCGACCGCCGCGCCGACCACGGCGGGCCGCGGCTCCGGCTGGCCCGCGTCCCTGCCCGACCAGCGCTGCTGGTAGAGGCGGCGGGTGCCCTCCTCTACGGCCAGCCCCGCCCCGCCCCGGCCTTCTCGTGCCTCACCCGCGCTCCACCAGCCCTCCACCGCCGGCCCCTGCCTCGCCCCTCGGTGAGCTACCATTTTTTTAATCATTTTTTTGCATTATTTTGCTACTGTTGGATGGATGAATGGATGCATGGATGGATGTTGGATGTTGTTAGGTTGTTAGGTTGATAGATGGATGAATGTTGTATGTGTCTTAGATGGATAGATGTTGTGATGTTGTTAGATTGATAGATGGATGAATGTTGTGATGTAGGTAAAATTCGAGACCCAAAATGAATTATCATAGTTCAAAAAGCAACTTGAGTCACTTAGTTTATAAAATAGCTAATGAAGTTTTTATTTTCATTTTGTGATGTTGTCAAATAGCTATGTGAGATGTGCTCCAAAACTGGTATAAGATGAGTGGTTATTTTATCATGATGATCTTGTTAAAAAAATTGAAGGACAAAATTTGACAGTTGACGAAATATGATTTTTTTCATAGTTTAAAGTGTCAATGCTTAATGTGAGGTGATGACCTAATTTTTTTTCACTCGGTGGAATTTGTAGGCTTTGTGGTGTTGCATTTCATCGGAGTGACCGTCGTCCGACGCGTTGGTCCCTGAGCATCCCGCTGTTGTTCGACTCCTTCCCCTACAACCGAGGGTGAGCTACAAGTCCATCTCCTACATTTTTTCATGTCACTAGATTTCATTCTCAAGTCAAGTCGCGTAACCTAGGCGTCTCCCATCCAAAAGGGTTGCATCGATAAATATGCATTCAATTGCATATTTATCCCCGCAGCTCTTTCGGATTGTCCAGCGTTTTCCACGGACAGCCCGAGGATGTGTAGATTGGGTATGTTCTCCATGTTCTACCCCGTTCCGAGACAGGATTTCGGCGGCGCCTCCCCATTGTTCTTCGGAGCACATTCTCTCGGCTATTTGCCGAGACGTGTATCTGGAGAACAGCGGGGAGGTGCTGCCGAAATTTTGTGTCAGAACGGGGTAGAATGGAGAACGTACTCAATCTACACATCCTCGGGTGGGATTAGGACCCATCTTTACCTACTAGAGATGTAGGTGGATTCAACGCGGTAGAAAATGAAAATTTGATGTGATTAATTTAAGTGAATCCTTAATTATGTTGTGTGGCTTGCAAAAAAGCAGAGGATGGCAGATAATCAGTGGATGTACAGTGGTTTTATCCGTCGGAATCGAGTAACATCAGAGTGGATAGCGAAAACCGATGTGTATTTGAAGGAGATATTCCGTCGTCCAATGAGAATTATCCCACCATGCCCCTGTCCGAGATGTGCCAGACGTCACTGTAGAAATCAGAAGGACATGACTGAGCACCTTCGCACGCACGGATATATGCCAAACTTTGACATGCCGCCGATAAACATAGCCGAGCAGGACCGTGGTAGAGAGGAGGTGATGCGACAACGCATCGATGGATATGAGGACGACGGGGTCAGGGACATGCTAGATGATGTCATTATTGCGGAAACGGCAAATGCGACACCTTCAGAGAATGAACCAGAGGAGCCGGAGGCAACCGCAAAGGCCTTCTTGGAGGTCTTGGTCTCGTCGAAGAAACCTCTTTATGCGGGTGCGAAAATATCTCAGCTGGATGCCATCTCGCAACTGATTGCAGTCAAGGCTGAGTACGGCTGTAGCCAGAAATGCTTCGAAGCATTCCTGGGAGTATGGGCTAACAGCCTCCCTGAGGGTCATGAACTGCCGAAAAGCATGTACGCTACAAAGAAAATCATGAAGGCACTCTCTATGGATTATGAGAAAATAGATGTTTGCCTGAAGAATTGCCTTTTGTTTAGGCACGAGTATGCGGATGACAAGTACTGTAGGGAGTGCGGTTCGTCTCGGTACATTGAGGTGGTCGGTGAGGATGGTGAGAAAAAGCAGCTAGCCATCCCCGTTAAGGTTCTTCGGTATCTCCATTTCATAGAAAGACTGCAGCGCCTTTTCATCACGGAGGAGTCTGCCAAAATGATGAAGTGGCACAAGGAAGGTATAAGGTACAATCCAAATAAAATCGTACATCCATCGGAAGGCGAAGCATGGAAGTCGTTCGATGAAGAATACCCCGAGGAAGCAGCCGAGGCTGGGAATGTCAGAATAGCCATATCAGGTGATGGGTTCAATCCATATGGTATGTTGTCCAATCCATACAGCTGCTGGCCCGTGTTTGTAATTCCGCTCAATCTCCCTCCCGGTGCCCTAATGCAACGCAAGACCATGTTCTTGTCGCTCATTATTCCGGGGCCTGAATACCCGGGGAAGCAATTGGGTGTGTTTATGCAGCCGCTGGTGGATGATTTGCACCATTCTTGGTACTTTCCGAGGTTGACATACGACTGGGATCTGCAGAGAAATTTCTTGATGAAAGTTTGGTTGCACTATTGCATGCATGACTTTCCCGGCTATGCTCTATTCTGCGGATGGTGTACAAGTGGAAAGATGCCATGCCCAGTGTGCATGCAGGCTCTGCGAATGATTTGGCTGAGTAAGGGTGGCAAGTATGTAGCCTTTGACCTGCATCGACAGTTCCTCCCTCCAGACCATCCAGACAGGGAAGACAAGAAGAACTTCACGAAAGGCAGGGTTGTTCATGAAGTAACCGAGATTCCAACATTTTCGGGGGCAGATGTTCTTGCTCAGCTAAAAGCTCTCAAGCCTAAAGTCAAAGGCAAAGGCAAAGCCAAAGCCAAAGGCTTCGAGGGATATGGTGAGACGCACAACTGGACTCACATTACCCCCTTCTCGCAGCTTCCCTATTTCAAGGACCTCAAACTTCCTTACAACATAGATGTGATGCACACCGAAAAGAATGTGGCAGAGTCCCTTTTTCGCACGATCCTCAACATTCGTGATAAGACGAAGGATGACGTTAAAGCTAGAGCCGATCAACAGAGAATTTGTGATAGACCACGTCTAAACATGAAGCCTCCCACAGGCGGTCGAAAAAACTGGTTCAAGCCAGATGCTGACTTTGTCCTTAAAACGCCAGAAAAAAAGGAAGTACTTATCTGGCTGAAACACATTTTGAAGTTCACCGATGGTTATGCATCGAATATAAGTAAGGGAGTCAATCTTTCAACGGGCAAAGTGACCGGCCTGAAGAGTCATGACTACCATGTATGGATTGAGCGGATAATGCCGGTGATGGTTCGAGGCTATGTCCCCGAGCATGTCTGGCGAGTGCTTGCCGAGCTAAGCCATTTCTTCTGCACGCTCTGTGCTAAAGAAGTAAGTAAAGACGTGATTGAAAAATTGCATAAGAAGGCACCGGAGTTGATAGTCAAGCTAGAGAAGATCTTTCCGCTAGGCTTCTTTACTCCGATGACACATCTCATTCTGCACCTCGCGAATGAGGTATTGTTGGGGGGGCCTGTGCAGAATCGCTGGCAGTACGGCCCTGAGAGACAGAACAAGCATCTCCGACAGAAATGTGGAAACAAAGCTAAGATTGAAGCTTCCATAGCTGAGGCAGTTATCCTAGAGGAGGTGTCAGACCTCAGGACATCATACTATCCAGACCACGTTCCCCATCTGCATAACAAGGTGCCTCGATACAATATAGTAGAGTCCAAGTATCAACCCAGGCTCCATCTATTCAACGTGCAAGGTGGGAGGGCTGGGGCCTCGAAATCTTATAACATGCCACGACAAGAGTGGGAGGACCTCATGTTCTATATCTTGCACAACATCAAGGAAGTTGAGGAAGTGTGGATGAGGTAATACCACTACACCATTCCTTTATGTCTTCCACATCATCATGTTCTATGTTCACTTAGTCCCGGTCTAACACCGCTTTTCTTCTTTTAGTGATTTCGTTCAAGAGGAATGGACGGGAATGAATCCTCCTACTGAGGCGGAGGCACTTACTCTTCTCCATCATGGAAACCCTGGACGTAAAAATTTTGTTGCTTGGTTCATGGAGAAAGTAATTTTCCACATTCCCCTATTAAATACCAAGTTCAACATTTATTAGTTAACCGAACTAATGCACCCAGCAATTTCAATTATACTTGTAGGGAAAAGATCCAAACATATCTATGGATGATGAATTGAGATGGGTTTCCATGGGTTTTGACCCTGCCGCCATGACATGTAAAAAGTATGATGTGAATGGGTATCGCTTCCATACAGAGGAGCACCAGAACAGCCGGCCTGATCCCAAACCTATAAATACCGGAGTGTACACCCCCGGTCAAAATTCAGTAGACTACTACGGAAGGGTACAAAATATATACGAGATTAAATTCCGCAAGGGGCGTGAGACCCTAAGTCTGCCTGTGTTCAAATGCCGATGGTTCGATCCGCGGGAGGGGGCAAAACATACGCCTTACATTGGTTTGGTCGAAGTTAAACCATCAACCGTCTATGCCGGAGCCGATCTCTTCATTGCGGCTACCCAAGCTACACAAGTTTATTATCTGCCTTACCCATGCCAGAAAGAGTACCTAAAGGGTTGGGAAGTTGTGTTCAAGGTGTCGCCACATGGTAAGCTACCGGACCCGAATGAAGACGATTACTACAACATTAACCCCACGACATACGAGGGAGTGTTCTATCAAGAGCAACCTGATGATGATGATGTGGTTAGAAACGATGACGCTAGACCATTGGGTGATGATGATGTGGATCCAAACGACGATGATGCACGGAATGATGGTGAGACCATTGTCAATGAAAATGACATACTTATGCTAGAAAAGTTAAACGAAGACGTTGACGACGAGGAAGAGCCTCCACCTTCGTCAGACAACGAAGATGATATGATTGATAGTGATGATGAGACCGACCGAGAAAGAGGTTACAACAGTGACGATTCGTATGGGTTCTAGCAGATGTACGTTTCAAGTCTTTTTTTTCTATAGTTTAGGAATATGCCTTTTTATGCTTTTTTATTAATGTGTTTATTATTCCTTATTATTATGCCTTTTCCTTCATTTTATTAATGTACTAATTGCTTATTCTCTTTTCAATGCAGGTTCGTGGAACATGGGCAAGGGGAAGGCCGACGGCGTGGGTTTCCTACGCAAGGTCGTCGGCCTGCCTAGTCGGAGTGGTCGAGCACGTAATCCTCCCCCCCGGCTACTTGACGATGACTCCTCACAGGGAGGTCGAGGGAGAGGTGCCCCTAGAGAAGGAGGGGGCGGGGGGAGAGCCCCTAGAGGGCGAGGTGGTGGGGGGAGAGCCACTACAGGGGGTCGCGGCCAGAAAGAGCGCACCCTCACCGACTTAGGGGTGTTGTCTTCGAGGCCCTCCTCTAGTGAGGTACCCTCCTCTAGTGAGGTACCCTCTGACGACGAGGAGGAGGAGGAGGATGAGGAGGAGGAGGAGGTTCGGGATGGGGCCGAGGAGGAGGTGGAGGAGGAGGTTGGGGAGGGGGAGGAGGAGGAGGCAGGCGAGGAGGAGGGTGGTGGCGGGGATGATGGTGGTGGCGCGGAGGGGGTTGGCAACAAGGGGTGGCTGCGTGGTAACGCAAAGCTACCAAAGCAGATTCCTGCTACTGAGGAGCAGAAGTGGCTCATTGAGCCCACGGGGAAAGAGTAAGTGCCACTTTATAAGAATTTCATTCTTTTGCTTGTCACATGCTCATTCCGGTAGTTATTTATTTTGCTTGTCACATGCTAATATTTCATTCTTTTGCAGCAACTGGATTTATCCTAAAGGGGCCCGTATTCCCAACGGCCTCATCACCGTCTTGCTGAAGTTACACTGGCCGGGGCTGTACTGTCCGGATCCAGTCAGGCACCCGGACCGTCGGGTTTTGGCCACGAGCTGGGACCACTGGGAAGCGGCCCTCCACGCGGACCACGAGACCCATGCCAAGGCCGTGATCACTACTTTTTGGGTGAGTTCTCTTCAGAAGCACAAGTCCATTCTGGTTTCATGAATGATTTAACTCATGGCTTCTTCCATTCTTGTTTCATGCATGATTGTAGAAATTCTATCGAGTTCTTCCGGAGCACCAGGCCAGAGCCGACCAGATCGTGCTGCGCCAAGCCAAGAAGAAGGCCCGCCAGCTCCAGTACGAGGTGCGCTGGGTGGCCATCTCGACATACTATCACGACGTTCTTGGTGTGAAGATGACCAAGGAAGAAGCGCGGAGGATGGGCATTACCTTGGAGAGGCACAAGTACTTGGCGGTAAGTATAAAAGATTTTTCATTCCGATGTTTGTGGTACATTTCATCGTTTCGTGTTGACATGTCATTATGCTTTTATTATGTAGGTGTGTCCAAATTGGTGTTATGGAAAAGACGAGTCCTGGGCGGCATTGGTGGATCTTTGGTGTGATAAGGATGGAGCCTGGGCAGCTATGAGCATCAAAAACAAGGCTAACCGAGGGAAGGAGGGAGTACATGCTCAGGGAAACCGAAACCACTTTCTCCACAAGACACTTAATGTATGACTAACCTCATTAAACATTCTTCTTCTTCTATTTACCGTCACTTTCTTATGTATGACTAACCTTTGTTTGGTGGTGCGGGAGGAGAAACTGAAGCGGCCGCTCTCACACATGCAAGCGTGGGAGATCGCCCATACGCGGAAGGACTCCAAGCCTGGCGAGCCCAAGTACTACGGCAAGACCGCGCAGAAGAAGAAGGCCTACTCCGAAGGGTATCTGAGGTTACATCCTGACACACCTGACCCCATTGCGGCGGATCTGGACGAGAGGGTGGTGGTGGGCATGGGGCCCAAGGAGCACGGTCGGGACGCGGTTCTGGATGCTGTGATCACTCCTACTATCTCCTACACACAGCTCCGTCGGATCGACCCGAGCCTGAGCCAGCGCACGAGCACGCCCATGACCAGTGCGCAGTCACAGTCCCTCTTTCAGGAGGGGCAATCTGTAAGTATTTTCCCTCTTATCTTCATTGCTCACTTTATTTTCCGCATTTAGTAGTTTTATGAGTTCCATCATGTCATACCGTAGGCCTACATGGAGTACACACGCCAGGAGACCATGGCGTGGCATGAGAGCCTTTTTGCATTCCATGAGCAGAACAATCGCATGATGCAGCACGCTCTTCAGGAAATGGCGGCCGGCAGGGTTCCTCAATTGCAACCAGCACCATCTCCTCCACCACAACCAAGGCTGCTTACCTTTGAGGAGTTTCTGGCACAGAACGCTGGCCCCTCGCCGGTTAGTTCATCCCCAATCTATTCACCCAAAGCATATCGTTTATTCAACACAGTCATATATCCCGTTAACATGTCTTTTCAACATCCAGGGAACCGGTGGATCGTCTACCGTTGGTGGTGGTCTTCGCAGCACTCCCGAGTCACGGAGCCCGATCACTCCGATCCACGGAGGCGGAGGCGGAGGCGGAGGCGGAGGCGGAGGCGGAGGCGGAGGCGGAGGCGGAGGCGGAGGCGGAGGCGGTGGCGGTCTTGGCGGTGGCGCTGCCGCTAGCAGTGACGACCTGGGCTTCGGCGGACTTGGCGGTGACGACCTCCGCGGTTCTTGACGTCCAGGCGCTTAAGCCTTTGGGTGACTTGTGGCGGTCTTGGTGCTGATGATACTTATATGCTTGTGATGTTACTTATTGTTGTTTGTGATATTCTTATATGCTTGGTGGTGATGATACTTATATGTTTATGGTTTGCGATGCTTCTTATGTTGTGTGATGATGCATTTGTTGTGTGATGCTGCTCCTTATTGTTATGTGATGCATATATTGCTGTATGATTCTTATATATGCTATATATATTCAAATGAATTGAGCTGAAAAGAAACAGGAAAAAGAAAAAAAAACCGACAGAAACTATGCCGACGGCCTAGCCGTCGGCATAGATATGGCGAGAGCTCCCAGTGGCTGCCACGTGGCAGATATGCCGACGGTCTAGTCGTCGGCATAGTTGTAAAGTACGCCGACGGCTAGGCCGTCGGCATAGCAGCCACGTGGCAGTCACTGGGCATTCTTGGGGCAGGGCTATGCCAACGGCTGAGCCGTCGACATAGATTTAAACTACGCCGACGGCTCAGCCGTCGGCATAACCCTGCCCCAAGAGGTACAGCTGCGTGCCACTGGCACATATATGCCGACGGCCAAGCCGTCGGCATACATGTGCCACATGCCGCGCAGCTGTTGGTCTGCACTTGACGGCGGCCATCGTTAGGTGGGGACGTTGCCGACGGCCGAGGCCGTCGGCATAGATGTACGGAAACCGTCGGGATAGGATCTATGCCGACGGCCTCCCGGGCTACGCCGACGGATATGTTGCCGACGGCCCTATGCCGACGGGGGCCGTCGGCATAGGCCTGTCCCGACGGAGCATAGGGGACGATTCTGGTAGTGCACACACACACACGCCCAAGGCACCCACCCCACCTTCGGTCATGTCCGCGGGTTCAAAGAGTGTGCCTCCCCCTCCAAGGTTTCCACTCCCAATTGCTCCCGTCACGCGACATTGTAGTTTGACCATTGACCAGTACGACTTCAATATGCGTAAACATGTGGACATCTTTTCTTTAGGGAAACAACATGACTTTTCTGTGTATTTTTTATGGATTTTCAAATAAATGCAACTTCCGTTTTCCAAGGATCCACGGCAAGCCACACACAAATCCTGCCCACAATTCCGTGAATCAATTCCTTCTTGAGATCTTTAGAAATTCCTTCACATATCGACCCACAACTACGGGAGTTACTTCCTTCTTGTGATCTTTAGATCTCCCTTCCCATCTTGTCCTTTGACTCCCGAGGCTGCTAGTTGATATCCGAGACAACTTTTAAACGTATATAAATTGGTTATATTCGATGTAGAGAATTAAGGTGGGACTATTTAATTATGAATAGTTGTGTGTCCTCAGTCTTTCCTAATACTTATTTAGTTCAGTTGGTCACCATGTCTTTTTTTTTTGTGTGGGAGCTTGGTTGTTCGACTAGAAGGGTTGGGCGCGCTTTGCTGCACCGTTGGTATTGTTGGGTTTCTTAAAAAAAGATACACACTTTGTTTCAATATATAAAGTGTATTACTTATTTGAAAAGTCAAACCTTTTAAGTTTGATAAAATTTGTAGAGACATATATCAAAATTCATAATATCAAATTGGTATGATTAGATTCATTATGAAATGAATTTTCATACTTTTTATGTTTAATATATTGTGGATATCGATATCTTTTGCTCTGATCTTGGTCAAAGTTAAATAAAATTGACTTTCCAAAAAACTATTACCCCTTATATTTTGTAACATATGTAATATTTAGTTTGACGGGTGAGGAAAATGATGGAGTGTGTTTTATTTTTATTTATAATGCGGTGATTAAATTGGCCTTTCGTGGTGTGGTTATGTTTTATCCGCTAACCAACATATATTTATGTGGGAAAATTCTGACGTCGGTGACTGCATGAACCAAGTTTAAAAATTTCGTGGTGTGGTTATGGTGACGCTTCTTTTTTCTAGTTTGTGGGAGTATGCGCGAGATTGACATGTTTTTATAGGTTGGCTGATTGATTTAAAAAATCATTGGCCCGGTCAAAATCTTAAACCAAGTTTAAAATTAAATACCTCAATTGAATGAAAGAGCTTCAAATTTAGGAAACATATGAAATTGAAAGAACTGAATGGGAGAGCTCCTTCAGAAATTATTGACCAGGTCAAAATCAGGTGACCCAATTCTAAGTTGAAGACATCAATTAACTGTGAGACCTTAAAAATTAGGAAGCATAGTGTATTGTATAAAAGAATTGAATAAAGAGATTTGAGAAATTGTTGACCCGGTCAAAATCGGCTGACCAAATTTTAATTGGAGACCTCAATTGAATGTGGGCTCTTTAAAACTACGGAGCATAGTGTTATAGAGTATTCCTCACCATGTCACTTTTTTTTCTCTGATTTTAGGTAGCCCTCTAGGTCCACTTACCTGGCCCAGCACAAGCGATGGTAGCGCCCGCGATGGAGCGGTGGGTATTTTTTTGAACTTGGCACTGGATGTAGCTGACGTATGAAAGGATATGATTGGACCAAAAAAAGTGGAGAACAATCCTCCCTTCAATTTAGATATAGATACGGTCCCCGAGGGAAGCAAGCATACATGTCTCGCATAGCGCGAGAGCCATATCTCAATTATAGCGAGCTAGAAGCTCCCCTGGCCTGAAATATTTTCTCTACGCGTAGGTATTGGGCCGGCCCATTACTTCTCCGCGCTTCTTACTTGTTCGTTGTATTGGTTAAATCGTTCGCTGTACTGGTTCGACCGTTCGCTTCTCGCTCGCTGCCTGTAGTCCGGTTTTCTTCTGTTCTTTTTAGTTTTTCTCCTTTTTCTTTTCTTTCATTTTATTTTTTCATTTTCTTTTGTATTTTTACTGTTTTCTTCCGTTTTCTTTGTGTCATACCCGTTTTTCTTTGTTTTACATGTTTTCTTATTTTTCTTTTTCTATTTGCATAAGTTTTTCTCCGGTTTTCTTGTTTTGTTTTGCTTTTTCTTTCTTTTGGGTTTCTATTGTTTATTCCTCAATTTTTTTCATTTTTCGGTGTTTTTCCGCAGGTTTTCTTGTTAACTTTCTTGTTACCTCTGTTTTTTTGGTTTTCTTTGTTTCTTTCTCCGTGCTCACTCCTTTCATTGGTTTTCTTTAGTTTTTATTTTTTGTTCTTATTTTGTTTCTTTATTTTCATTGTTGATTTTCATCGGTTCCCTTTTTCTTCAAGACATGTCAAGTTTTTTCTGTACACATTCTATATTTTCCGTATACATCAAGAACATATTTTACATACACATTTAATATTTTTAAATATGGGATTAATTTTTTTAATCTAAATTTTTGTTTCTAATATTTTATTTCTAATTTATTTCATACACATTGTACATTTTTAGTACATATCTGATACATATTTCATATACACATTTTACATTTTTCAAATACAAGGTTAACATTTTTTCTCAATCCATGGTCAACATTTTCCAATACACACAGAACATTTTCTTACTTACAATAAACATTTTTTGACACCCAATGTACATTTTTCCTATACACTAGGAAAATTTTTATGCATGTTTAAAAAGATTTAAATACATGATTAACATGTTTTTATACTCATTTTTTTGTTCTGTATATAGTTTTCGTATACATGACAAATTTTTTTTTTACACATTTAACATTTTTAAAGCATTATTAATTTTTATAAAATACTTGATTAACATATTTCAAATGCTTGATTAACATTATTTTAAACACATGATCAACTTTTTCATATGCATCGTATATTTTTTGTATACATATTTCAAAACATTTTCTCCGTAGACATTTAACATTTTTAAAATTCTTCGTTAACATTTATTGGAATATATATATAATATTTCGAATTTTAAACAAAAAGCAAAAAACGCGAACAAACAGAAAACAAAATTAGGCAGTGGCCTGTGGCCATCCACACGCTGGGCCAGACCGTTTAAGGCAGTGGCCTGTGGCCAACCGCAAAGATATGAGGCAGTGGGATTGAGCGGGGTAGGTTTTCTCCTCC
Source organism: Thinopyrum elongatum (assembly GCA_011799875.1). Lineage (NCBI taxonomy): Eukaryota > Viridiplantae > Streptophyta > Magnoliopsida > Poales > Poaceae > Thinopyrum > Thinopyrum elongatum. Next base: position 597,648,005 of record CM022303.1, on the reverse strand, counting down.
AATGTAAATGCGCGTGTGCAGCTCCACGTCGGATTTGTCCAGTTTCGATTTGTTTTTCTGAGCAATCCCATTTCTCCAGGCTACGTGTTGATTTGACATTGCCCATGGTTGTGATTTCACCAAGTCCAGTGATATTCTTGTCCGCAACAGCAGTGGGCACTGGCGGAGCAATTTCACAATCTAAGCTCTCTTCCTAAAATATTTATGCCTGCATGTGCTAATCCTGGCAGCGGGTGAGATGTGCTCTGAAGCTACCAGCGTATGGATGAAAATGCAAAATATATCAAATACTCTCAACTGGTCATGTGCTGCTATTCATCCCCCCCCAAGCATGGAATTGCACGAACTGCTGCAAGTTCATCCACCTAGCTGCTCTTTTAGCTAAGTTCATCCACCCATCGAATTTTTCCATGCTGAAAATTCGCATTGCTATTTGTCAATGTAGCATGATTGTTGTAATCATTTGTCTTAGCATTGGTCCATGATCTGTTTTACTGATGAATTATGCATAACATTAGTGTCATTGTATTGCGTTTTACTAGTACAACGTCTGTTGATGTTTGACATTCGGTTTGTTTATCTAGTGACAAGGGGACCAAATCAGTGACAGAAGAAAGAAAATTTGGTCGGCTGGCAATGAGTTTTGTATATCTGTGGCTTTTCTAGGTGAATAACTCTGATCTTTATGCGCACGTCACTTCACTACTGTATATCCAAGCAGAGGGCGTACAGAGTCCTTGCCGCTCTCGTGACAACCTCCACAGTGTTGTGCTACTCACCCATTGATAACCAATCTACTCACTCACTGGTCTTGGTATAGTTGTTGGACGAATAACCAGTGGTTGTTTCACTCACAAACTTGTGTGTGTCTCGAGTTCATGTCGGTGTCCTCCTTTTATATCACTAGATGACCCGTTGCGCCAATGGCGCAAAGGGCGAGAGTGACACCATGCAGGTTAGAATATTTAGAGACCGATGATCAACAAAAGGCATCAATGTTATGGTCTTCGAGAGAAGATCGACATCTTTTCTCCCTATTTTCACAACCAATTCTATCCAAGAATTAAATGCAACCACTTAGGGCCATATTCTTAAGAGCATAGAAAGGGAAGCACTAAAAATCCAAAAGCAAGTGCATATCTGTTTGTAGCGAAAAGAGATGCGTGACAGTTATCTCTAATCTCATAATAATAGCACTATGCAGTGCAGAAATCATAACCAGAATTATTCATATCTGAAACAAATACCGAGCAGAATTATTCATATCACATAATTGCCTAATAACTTATCCTTCATCTCTAGGTTTAGAAGAATGAACTTTCTGGGAGGCTATAGGAAATGATTCAGCGTTGAGATTTCAGCACTGATTACAGCACATATTGCACAGAGTAGTAATGCATCAGGCTTCATGAGGCTTCCATTTTCTACATCTACAGCCAATACCAACAAAAGGCCGAACTATTAAAATCTGAATTCTGGGCGGCATGTATATTTCTATTAGACGATAGGGGCTCCCTCACCAAATAAGCATGTAAAGATAATAAGAACAACACGCATATGTTGATGGAGGCAAAAAGAGGCAGACCACATATACAAGTTTTAATGGATATCTAATCTATTACACACCATGCTTAGTAGAAAAAAAAAAGCAACAAGCAAGCACAATATGCATCAGCTTATGTTTTAAACCACTGCCGGTGTCATTGACATGCACAAGATTAAATTACAAAGGTGTATAGCCTGTCGTATAGTCATCAGTGTTGATGCGAAGAATTGTATAGAATGATGCATTGGGAAACACAACAAATCTTGCATCCACCCTCAACAATGTTGCAGCCAGGGAGTTAACCATAGCAAGATTTAGACAAAGGAATGACCATATTAATGAAAGACAGGTTCTAAATGAGATTAAGTCACAAGAACTTTGCCTCCTTGGATTATAGATGTAAACTGGATCTGCAGTAATTCATTGTAATAGATGAGAACATTCGAGAGGATCAGGAAAAAGCGCTAAAGTTATTGAAATGGAGCTCGAAGCCTAACCATCAACAGATTGCATGCAAATTTTACAAAGCCTATATCGTAACAAATAACAAAGCATCTCACTGTTTCTTATGAATCAGATACAATGATTATGAATCATGAACATATTCACCCTCAAGCAAGAACATATTTTACGAAAAAACACAGCTGCGTACCAGCCTTCCAGGAACCAAATATAAAAAGCTTTCTAGAAGATCCTCTAATAAATGCCTCTCCTGATATGTAGTTTGCCTGAAGAATGGAGAAATCACAGGGGATTTAGGATCACTGACCAATACATAAAATAGAAAATGCACAAAATATAAAAGTGGACAAAATTCCCCATAGAATCAACATCACAATCAGTGGGCATTAACTAAACATGAATTAAATATAAAATGCACACAATATGATGGAGCGGAACAGGACAGCAGGCTTCCAGCGGTGGTGCGACCTGTGGTTGACAAAGCCGTTGGCAGCTACTCACCTAGTGCCCCTCCTGCTTGGCGGCAAGGAAGAGGTAGCGGTGGCCGTCGAACCTCTTGCTTAGCTAGGGAGGAGATGGTGGCTGGGAGCAGGAGCCGCGTGAGATCCGCGTCCGCCATCGCCCACCTGCTGAGCCAGCTCTTTGGAAAGCTTCCATCGGCAGCGGTCAAACTTGTTGGCTCTTTCGGTCCATTCAACCAACTTAGGTTCTGCAGGTTCTTTGCCAACACTGCATACATTAATGAAACAAACGTATTGAAATGCCACCATTATTCCTTCATACTATGAGGTGATGAATAAATTTATTTGAACACATTAATTACATATTCAGTGTCAATCCATGTATGATGTTAGGCTAATTCTTTAACAATAATAATAAGGAATTGGATCTACAATATGTGACCTCAAAATAAATAAATGAAGCAATGGATGTATCAATAATTTAGAAGGAGGCCAAGGGATTGGTTTGAGGTAGAAACAATGAGCCTGTGGGATGGGAGGCTTCATCTGTACCCAATCGGTGGCACTAAGAGACACGTCACTCTGACCTATTGGTTTTGTTGTAATTACATAGAGATGGTAGTAATCCACCAAGTTCCAAACAAATGTATTAATCTAAGAATCTCTAATACCGTATACTAATTGCTTGGAACGAAGACGTTACATATACAGTGCAGGAGAAGAAGGTATTGATGCTCCTCTTCCTATATAAACTGAAATGCAATCACTTTGTCACACATGTCCAGCTAGCTTGTAACTGCCTTATAATTATATGTATCAGGAAAGGAACGTGTTAGGTGCCAGCTATATGCATGTTCATAATACTTAGGTGCTAGCAATATAAACAAACAAGGGGTAGCATTTGTAGCTAACAAGATCAACCACCAATGGCCTATCTAAGCAAACACGACCAATAATCAAGCAAATAAACTGTAATCCCATCTCAGTTAGCAATATAAACAATTACACAACAATCCAGAATCTCACCTCATTCTTCTTCAGCTGAACTCTACCGTGTAGTTCATCATGCGCTGCAAGATGGAGAACACAACACAAAGGCCAGGCTCCGTGAGCACGATGTCGGCGCGAACCTGGCGGCATCCGTCGCGTCCGAGGATTGTACATGTGAGAAGAAGATGTGAATACATACACAAATTCATATACTGGGCAGGAATGTAACAACAATTGTCTGCTTGCATAGGAAATAATTGTCATAATGGTGCCAATGGCAAGAAATTGCCTGCGGAACTGGACAGTGCAGACCAAGGCATACATTTCAGTCACTTTGAACATAGATGAGTAATGAAATAAAAAACCAGAGAGCCGTGGAAGCACTGACCTCGGGCGGTGCTGCCCTTGCGCTCCTGGCTCTGGTACTGCACGAACATATACGGGTCTATCTTCCCTGCAAATACAAGTAAATCAGATCAATGTCCATCAGCAGACGAACCCAAGGCAAGCGAAGAACATGCTTGGTGGTGGTGATAAATGTTCTTCTCCGGATTCGATGGAAGGCGTGCAATGGAATAGTCACCAAGGAAATCGCTGCCGGAGTACACAGTGAATATTCAAGTAGCAAGGTATTCATGAATACACGAAAAAACCTTGCATCCATCATGCACCGTGAATTCTAAAAGCAGTTGTGATGCTAACCAAGATATCTAAGAATAAAGCATCATAGTTTTACCAAGAGGAGAGCATTTAGCATGGGCAAGCATGAGCACATATAACACACTGGTTCAACTGCCAGTACTTTATTATCTACAAAGAAAGTACTAATCAGATGTACTACTAAATATGGAATAAGAACATGATAAACCATTGTTGTTGGTCTGAAACGACTAATCAAACTGGAGATTGTAAATATACCAAGATTGAATAAAAGTCTGAAGGTAAGATATAAGTAGTTATTCGATACATCATGTGAAGATCATTTAGAGATTATAGGCCATGAAAATCATCTTGTTATGATTGACTGGAACTAATTTTTTGAAGAATGAAATCACATGGCTTACATAGATCACTCCTCCCCTCCAGCCTTCTGAAACTTTCATCGAACATCTTGTAGGCGTACAGAAACAAAATAAGCACAAACAAGTATGAGTTATGTGAGCAGCGCACTGGAAGGAGGAAACAAGCAGGAAGATGACAAGAGTGTGTGCACCTGCTTGAGAGCGCCAAATACGGCGAGGATGGGAGTTGTTTGTGCCTCACCTGTTAGCACCGAGGAAGAAGTCGACCAGAGCAACAACGTGAGCTTGGTGACAGAGAAAGGGACGCGTGAGGAGGGGGAGGGGGGCTAGCGGCGTCTCACCTTAATACAGTGGTGAGTTGACCTCTTGTGGCAGAGTGAGCGGGAGTGTGCTGCCACCAGCCCACCACGGCTCTCTCCATGACCGGACATGGAGAAGCAGCTCCAACGGCACCCCAGGGATGCGGCTGACCTCCTCCTCCTTCCCTGCAGTATTCTTCTCCCGCCGCTGCACCTCCCTCTCCTCTGTCCTCTCCTTGTTCCTCCCCTCCATACAAAAATGAACATATGTAGAGTAAGTAATGTCATGTCTGAAGACTCGATGATCGCGCTGTCTCTCCGACTCTTCGTCTGCTTGTCAATTCGTCTTCATGCACGCGCTACGCCCAATTGCCGACCAATCCCTCCCCAAAGGACGACGGGACCTGGAGCACTTTGAGCTCGAGTCTTCTACGTCCATAGACCATAGCTCAAGTACATGCGAACCCGTGAGTAACACAAGTTTGCCCCCCAAAAAGAAAAAACACATGTGTCTCCTTACCACATGGATGTGAAGGTCTATAATCCACACTTTTCCCCACACTTGCGCTGCTATACTATGTATTCTCTTACTTTTTAGAGGATTTCCCTGAAGGGATTTCTCTCATTTATTCTACCCATTTTCTCTCTTTCAACTAGTCCAAGGTCTATTCTTCAAACATGGATCCTCCTTTAAGACCACTTTCTCTCCTCCTTCTCTATTGACAAGTACAATAGCAACTTTATTGTAAGCCTGGATATGCATACGTACACAACAACAGCCTGTAGGCATGCACTCACTTCAGTCAAATACCATATATACAGAAAAAGGCTTTCGTCCCGCTTTATATATAATGCAATGAACCACGCACATCCGAAACAAACACCACCACACCACAACGCACACATCCAAGAGAAGATACAAGGGTGCTAAAGATCAGCAACATCAACCCCAAGCGAGCAAAAGATCTCAGAATCACACTGATCTCTTCAATCTGCCACTCTCCAATCTGGCTTTTGAACAGCTCATAGAAATTCAGTCTGCTCTGCCTGCTTTAACCAACCAAGAAACAGACAGATGGAATTGCAATAAACAGCCTGGAAGATATTCTTCCATGAAGATGTATAAGGAACTTGTAGACTCCCATGAGGCACACCCACTCTTCAATTACATCTGGAAGAGCACAAGCAGGCTAAAACATAAGATCTTCTTCTGGTTGGTAGCTCATGATCGAGTAAGCACTAGAGATATGCTTACTAGGAGGGGAATGCACCTAGATGACACAACTTGTCCCTCCTGCTCAAATGCCTGTGATGAAACTTTGATGCACATGCTGTGGGATTGTGATTTCGCACAAGCATGCTGGGAATATCTGATCCCCAACAGACACAGGGGCACATCAGTGTTTGAAGATTCAATGCTTGCTACAAAGAGACTACCGAAGGATTTTGCTCTAGAGATAATCATGGTCGGACGTTGGGTTATTTGGACACAACGAAATGGAAAGGTCTTCAGAAACATCGAACACAGCCCTCAATCCTGGAAGATATCTATGAAAGCAGAACTGCAACTTCTCCAGCATAAGATCAAAGACAAGCATTCCACTGCTTTCAATCAGTGGATGCTAAATAACTTCTAATCTATCATCTATGTTTGATAGAACTGGTGTAGGATGATCTGTGTACTCTGAACTTTTTTTCCTTTTTCTTTGTTTATATATTTATGTTATATATATATATATATTAATGAAAATACACCGTAGAACGATTGTTCTACGGTTCTGGGCTTCAAAAAAAAAAAAGCGAGCAAAAGATGAGCAATAAGAACAACTACGGGGATGACAGAGCCCTCCACCATGAACTAGCCACCGCGAGGACCCAAGCTGACCGTCGACGCACATGTGCTCCAAGACGGTGCCTTCAAGAAGGATACGGCTCCAAAGCGTCGCTACCGCCCGATCCAAAGCATCAAGATTTTCACCCGGAGCAAACGGAGGACCAGGAGCAGCTGCAATGGCATCTTCAGGAAGAGGACGACGCCCGCGGACGTCGCCACCGTCGGTCTGACCAGCGCCAGACAGGGAATTCTCCCCGACACACGCTCCACCTCCGTATAGGGGGCGACGAGTCGCAAGAACCTGCCGCACCACCACCACGTATCGCCGAGCCCCGGCCACCCCGCCGCCCATATGACCAGGGGAGCCAGTCCGCACCCGAGCCACGAGAACCGGCCACGAACACCGCAGCTCCCACCACAGAGCCGCCGCCCTGCATCCTGACACCCCATCGGCCATCGGAAGGGATGGGCCTCCACCAACCGGCAGACCCCTATCGAGCCGGAGCCGACAACGGCCGGCACGCCTCCACCCCACCAGAACATTAACTGGAGGCAACAGGACGGGGAAAGGAAGAGGAGGAGGAGCGGCGCAAACCTCGACCGGCACCCCTGCCAGTGACGGGTGGCCTCACCACCCATCCCTCCTGCCTACCTCCCCCTATGTTGCCCCCTGCAAAGCCCATCCATGGCCGCCAGAGCAGGAGCGCGAGGAGCCCGCCCCGCCCCGACCGTCCGACAAGGAGGGCGCCGGAATGACCGACACCCACCCCGGAGATGACAAGAGGGGGTGCCGCGCCGGGCCGCGCCAGGACGAGCACGCAGGCCGCCCATTCCGCGCGACAGGCACGCAGTAGAGGCGCCCAAGCCCGCCGGCAAGGCACCGCGCGCCGCCCGCGGCCGCCGGCCCGCCAGATTTTGCCGAGCCCAGACTGAGCCGCCGCCGCTGCCACGGGCGAGGGACCGCACCGTGAAGCCCACCACGCCGCCACTAGGCACTCGCGACCCCGCCGCTAGAGCCCGCCGCCGCGCCCCTCACCAGCGAGACGCACCATTGGAAGCCGTTGACCCGTGCCAAAACGCCCTCGAGCGAGATGTGGAAGAGCCCCGCCGCCACCGGCGCCGGCGGGCGTTGCCCGTCAGCGCGGCCCGGCGGCGGCGAGGGAGGGAGGGGAGGAAGGGTGGGGCCGAAGCCGGCGGCTAGGGTTTCCCCCCGGTCGCCGCGCGGGAGCGACGCGGGGGGAGGGAGGGGAGGGAGGAAAGCTTGAGTGATTGATGATTGAATTGCACGAATATTCGGTTTTCCTAAATACCATATATATGAGCTCGAGGTAGATAAGTTGTCTGAGACATCACCGAGATGTGTAGGATGTTATTCTTTTATCTGTTGCTTTATTCATTATCCCTTGTATTCGTTAGTCTGACAATTCGCATGGAACGTATCAGGATGCCCATAGGTGCTGGAAGTGTTCGAGATTCAACAAAAGTGGTGTTATGCTCCCTGGTGAATGTTTGCATGGCTAATACATGATTAGTTGCCATGCCCTCACTCACACGCACTTCCAAACCGAAAAAGAGAACTTGATTTCTTGGTCTGGTTTAGGTGCCTCAGGTCACCGACTTCGAGCTGTTATGTATTTTCGAACCGATAATACTACGCATACGGATGTTATTTTTGTGGAGTATTACGAGATAGCTAGCCCACACTTTGCCAATCCGCATCTTCCGCTTCCATAGTCTTCCTCGCCAGCCAGACCTCCTCGAGCTGCATGACTGATCAGCGGGCAAGGTGAAGCCTCTCATGTATCCCACCACCGCCGGCGCACCCATTTACATGTAGCTACATTAACCAGGACGGCCAAGAAGCATAATTCAGTTCTGTAGCCTGACACTGATGTACATTTATGGCTTTGCTAGCTGAATAAACTTTGTGTTTTATGTGTGTTCAGACTCCTACTTTAGCTCTGGTGGCAACCTCCGCAATGCTGCTCTACTCACTCAAATAACCAATCAACTCACTCACATGTGATCTTGATACGGGCTTTTGGACAAGTAATCAGTATTCGGTACTACGTTCGTTCTGGTTTACTAGTCCCCTCCGTATTTTGGATCATATTTGATCACGATTTTAACTAATAAAATATAAATTATAGATAACAAAAATAACATTATTGGAAAATTATGGGACTGGCTATGTGCCAGTCGACTGAATTTCGCAACAATGGTCAGTCGACAGAATTCAACAGAGGAAACACACATCGACTGATCCTACAAAATAGAGTCAGTCGATTCCTAAGGTCAGCAGCCCAACCCAGCATTCTGGGCTGCCCTTTTCTGTACTCTCTGGGCCTTCTCCTTCTGTCCTTTCTGGACCTTCTCCTTCTGTACTCTCTAGACCCGTGACCCGTTAACCCGCACAGCTTTCCTTCCTTCTTCCACCTTCTTCCTCCTTCGAAACCTCCTCGACCCTAACAGTGCCGCCATGGAGAAACCTGGATCTGATCCAAATGAAGGCATCAAAAGATTAAGAAAGAAGAAGAAGAAAGGTGGATCCGGTGACCCTACCTGTCTGCCTCTGGTAATTCATCATTTTTTGCTCCCAATATCAAGTTTCTTTCATCTCCCCTGATTTCCATTTCTAGTTCTTATCATTTCGCATCAGGAAAAAGAAAAGAAGGGGAAAAATAGTATGTAGGTTGTCAGATCTTTCTACATGGGACAAAGGAATGAAACATGTTGAAGTACTTAACTGTTAAATAATTTCTGGAACATAAGCAACACCCTCGAAAATGCAGTAGAAAAGCATTAGGTAGACCCTGAAAACATCTGTGCAGAGAAAAAATGAGAGAGGACAAGCATCTAACAAAGGTCAGAAATGAGAACTGAATAAAATATCAGAAACTACATCTATGTAGAAACTATTTCTATACTAGAATGGTCACCCACGCAGAAAAAAGAAAATGTAAGAAACTATTTCTATACTAGAATGATCACCCACCCAGAAAACATAAACACAAGTCAGAATCTAGTATACATGCTGTGTAAAACGTGCTGCTGTATTCATAACCAATTTGTTTTATACCTACCAAAAATATATTTGTTTCTCAGTTGACACACCGTGTTCTCGAAGGTCAGCATCTACAGATAGCTGAACATGGAGAAAAAAATTAGGACATATCATGGTGAGCAAAGAACATTACTTATGCTACATCCATTTAAGCTACACTCAAATTTTGGCAGATAGGAAAAAAATAACAAGTACGATTTATTTGTTCAGGTGCCTAAAATATCAGAAGAAGCATCAAAGCGAAAACTACGCCATAGCAATACAGTGAAACAATTCACTCAGGTTAGAAAGAAAGTAGAAAGTAATGAATGGAAAAAAACATATGCCAAAGTTCATTGACTTATTATTCCGTTTGATTTGCAAAGTTTCACATGCAGGGTCAATATCTTGCACGAAAAGATGTTGAGCAAGTAGATCAGGATATCGGAGCAATTTACAACATTCAGAGTAAAGAGGTATCACATAAAACATACTAAGTGTAAAAAAGTGTGAGTTACAGCTTAAGTTTCCTAATCAACTATTCTTCTTATGTGCCTTGTCTAGTTGTCTTGCAGGGATTGAGTGAAGTTCATCAAGGGGAAAACAACAATGAGCTACTGTATGAGCAAGCAGCATCTGGGCATCAATCTTACACTGCCCTAATGTAGCAAATGACTCTTATGAGTCATCTTCAGAGTGATGACATGGGATTGCCTATACAGAGTTTCACTTCACTTCTACATGAAGGCATGGTATCACAGGTATGAAAACAATAGAATGAAAAATAAAAAAATCATACAAAGCTAAACAAAAATATCAGTACTGACAAAAATTGGGGAATGTGAATCAATTTTAGGATGAGCGTTGGATGCACGCATTACGTACAGAAGAGCACTATCACAAAGGAGAAACTCATGATGGAAAACTTGATAGCAGTACAGAGCACTGGGAAAATAATTCAATACCTGAAATACAAGCTTCTGATACAGATTATGATCAAGAAGAGTCGGGTGGCGCTGATGTACGAACTAATCAATCAGAGAGTGATGGCAATGAAATAGAGGCAAAGCAGCAGTACCTGCAGGACATTGAAACTGATGATGGCAACAAAACTAATGAAGATGAACAGAATTTCGAAAACAATGAAACTGTTGATGATCACAGTAGCAAAGAATATATATATTCACAAATGCATCGAACATATCTAAATTGGGACAATATTCATCCAATTTAGAGCATAAAAAAGGTATGCTAGGTAGTCAAAGTGGAAATGCCTCCAACAACATGTAGAGTGCGCTACAAGGCCCTGACTATGCATAAGCAACTGATGATGGCAGTAGTGGCAGTGATGAAGCAGATTCTGATAATGAGGCACACAATACTGTTCATACAGAAACACACTAGGAGCATACCACAGATACTATTGCATTGACAGACTCTGACTCTGAAGCAGAGGGGTAAGGTTTGAAAATAACAGAGCACTTGGTCAAACAACTAGCTGCACAGGTAGATGGCACTGAGAATATCGACATAAACTTATCTCAAGACGATATTGACATATTCCTTACGAATGAAAGTGTTGAGAAGGTGTTGATTCATAGTCAGGAAGATGAAAGCAATCATATGCCAGCTCTCAACATGACATTTGAAACTGATGCTTTTGCACACAGATTTTATAATGAGTATGCAGCAATCACAGGTTTATCTATACAAAAGGTTGGAAACTATCACTTCAGAAAAAAGGATGGCGACAACAACAGAATGACAAGCTTCACAATGAAGTGCAATAGGTCTGGCAAACCTAGAAACAGAAGGAAACAAACGGCTACAGGAGCTAAAAGGAGGAAGTACAAAGAAGGTCAAAATGCACCTACTGAACTAGAGAACACAACTAATAGAAGAAGGAATTACACAATCAAGACGGGATGTCTAGATCAGATGGTGGTTACCTGGAACTTCAAAACTAGTGAGTGGATAGTTAGAAGGCTGATCCTTGAGCATAACCATGAATTCCATCAACCAGGAGAAGTGAGGTTCCTAAGATCGCACTCATACATGACAAGACAGGAAAAAGATTTGGTCAGAACGTGCAAAAGAGTCAATATACCAACTAGAAAAATCATGGCAATACTTTCATTCTTGCGAGGTGGAGGCCTGGAATCACCGCCTTACACATCGAAGCAAATTAGCAACATGGGAACAAAGATGAGAAAAGAATATGGACTGAATGATATGATGCAAGTTGTTTCGTTCTTTGAGCAGAAAAAATCAAAGGACCCCTTATTCTTCTACTCATTCAAGACAGACCTCGAAAAGAAAGTCATGCACATATTCTGGGTAGATGGGACAGGCAGAAAGAACTATGATCTATATGGAGATGTGCTTAGCTTCAACACAACCTACAAAACAAACAAATATGACCTTAGATTCGCACCGTTTGTAGGAATTAATGGACATGGAGATAATTGCTTGTTTGCATGTGGATTTATTCAGGATGAAAAAAGGGAAACATTTGAATGGTTGTTCAACACTTTCCTAAAGTGCATGGGTGGTAAAGCTCCAAAATCAGTCATAACAGATCAAGATGTTGCCATGAAAAAGGCAGTACCAAGATGCTTCCCAGAGTGCAATCATAGGAACTGCTTGTTCCACATCTTGACAAATGCTCAGAACAAAGCAAGGAGGACTTTTGCAAGGAATGAACATTTGTTTGCACAGTTCAAAGACATAGTCCTAAATTCACAAACCATAGAGGAATTTGAGCAACTCTGGCCACAATTGATTGAACATCACAAAGTGCAACACATAAAGTACTTTGGTATAATGTGGAAAAACACAAAAAGGTTTGTGCCTGTCTACTTCAAAAACAATTTTTTACCCATTCATGCAGACAACAGCACGAAGTGAAGGAACAAATGTTGTTTTCAAGGCTAATGTGGGTTCTAGCTACTCTGTCATGGCTGTCATGACATAATTTTATAGAATATCCCAGAGCATTGAAGAGAAGAGAAAAGAAAATGATGCACTGACAAGACGGACTTCACCAACAATGTGGAGTGATTGTGCATTGGAAAGGCAAGCAACAAAGTTGTATAATAGATGCATTTTCTACAAATTCCAGCAGCACCTTATGAATGCAAATAAATTTCACATGGTTGAAGTGGATAAAAACAGACAGTATGAGGTCTACTGATGTCTACTACACAACTTGTTCTTGTAGACTCGTGTTGGGCCTCCAAGCGCAGAGTTTTTTAGGACAGTAGCAAATTTTCCTCAAGTGGATGACCTAAGGTTTATCAATCCGTGGGAGGTGTAGGATGAAGATGGTCTCTCTCAAACAACCCTGCAACCAAATAATAAAAAGTCTCTTGTGTCCCAAACACACCAAATACAATGGTAAATTGTATAGGTGCACTAGTTCGGCGAAGAGATGATGATACAAGTGTAGTAATGATAGTAGATATTGATTTTTGTAATAGGAATAAAAAATAGCAAGGTAGCAAGTAACAAAAGTGAGCACAAATGGTATTGCAATGCTTGAAAACATGGCCTAGGGTCCGTACTTTCGCTAGTGCAATCTCTCAACAATGCTAAGCTAATTGGATCATATAACCATCCCTCAAAGTGCGATGAAGAATCACTCCAAAGTTCTTATCTAGCGGAGAACATAAGAAGAAATTGTTTGTAGCTATTCTTTCCGATCGATCTATCCAAGAGTTCGTACTAAAACAACACCAAGTTATTCTTTCCGATCGATCTATCAAGAGTTCGTACTAAAATAACACCAAGTTATTCTTTTCGATCGATCTATCAAGAGTTCGTACTAAAATAACACCAAAGCAAATTCAAATTCATAATACTCAATCCAACACAAAGAACCTCAAAGAGTGCCCCAAGATTTCGACCGGAGAAACAAAACACGAGAACGTGCATCAACCCCTATGCATAGATTACCCCAATGTCACCTCGGGAATCCACGAGTTGAGTGCCAAAACATATCTCAAGTGAATCAATATAATACCCCATTATCACCACGGGTATTCATATGCAAGACATATATCAAGTGCTCTCAAATCCATAAAAGTATTCAATCCGATAAAAACGAAATCTCAAAGGGAAAACTCAATTCATCACAACAAGATAGAGAGGGGAAAACACCATATGATCCAACTATATTAACAAAGCCCGCGATACATCAAGATCGTGCCATCGCAAGAACACGAGAGAGAGAGAGAGAGAGAGAGAGAGAGAGAGAGATTAAACACATAGCTACTGGTACAAACCCTCAGCCCCGAGGGTGGACTACTCCCTCCTCATCATGGTGGCCACCGGGATGATGAAGATGGCCACCAGTGATGATTTCCCCCTCCGGCAGGGTGCCGGAACGGGGTCAAGATTGGTTTTTCATGGCCACAGAGGCCTGCGGCGGTGGAACTTCTGATCTAGGGTTACCCCGAGGGTTTTTGGAATATTTGGGAATTTATAGGGCGAAGAGGCGGTGTGGGAGGCCACCAAGGTGGGCACAACCCACCTGGGCGTGCCTGGGCCCCCAGGCGCGCCCTGGTGGGTTGTGCTCTCCTCGGAGCTCCCCTCTGGTACTTCTTTGGCCCACCGGGTGTCTTCTGGTACAGAAAAAATCTCCAAAAATTTTCGCTGTGTTTGGACTTCGTTTGGTATTGATTTTCTGGGATGTAAAAAACAAGCAAAAAACAAAAACTGGCACTGGGCACTATGTAAATTGGTTAGTCCAAAAAAATGATATAATGTTGCTATAAAATGATTGTAAAACATCCAAGAATGATAATATAATAGCATGAATACTTCATAAATTATAGATACGTTGGAGACGTATCAGCATGCCCAAGCTTAATTCCTACTCGTCCTCAAGTAGGTAAATGATAAAAGAAATAATTTATGAAGTGTGAATGCTAGCAAAGTGCATAAGTTTGATCAATGATAATTTTAATCAACTTTCATAGCATCATAACAGCAATTCTTTCTCATAGAACTTCTCATGTTAAAGTAGCAACCAATTCACATGTTAAGGTTTAAACAATGACTTCTCTTGAAACTCAACAACCTATATTCTTAGTCACCAAACAATTGCAATTCAACTTATTCACACAGAGTCTAAGTAAGAGCTCCACATACTCAGTCATCATATAGTCTTCCATGATTGCTACTACTCAAAGCATATTCTTAGAACAAATGGCATCCATCGAACACAGAGAATGATAGGGGCTTAATGTTTCGCCTCCCAACTCATTTATCATAGAGATAATTATCAACAATAATAAATCATGATCAAATATATTTGACTGGTCATATGTGCCTAGATCTTTCCCCACCACATGATGCTTGCCAACTAGGGAATAGTTGAGGTTGAAATGAGATTTCATACTATTGACTCTTTGCATAAAAGTAAATACTGAAAAGTAAAAGATAGGCCCTTCGTAGAGGGAAGCAGAGGTTGTCATGCGCTTTTTATTTGGCTGCCCATGCTCTTAATGCAAAGGAACGTCACGTTATATTTCCCCTTATGATAGTAACCTTTATTATGGAGTCCGTCGCTTTTATTACTTTGCCATCACAAGTTCGCACAACGCTCAATTTTCCCTTACAATAAAAGATCAAACATATTTAGGAGCAATTTTTATTGCTTTATGCACCGATGATAACTTACTTGATGGATCTTATTCAATCCATAGGTAGGTATGGTGGACACTCATGGCAAGAAACTGGGTTTAAGGTTTTTTGGATGCACAAGTACTATCTCTACTTAGTACGAATTTTTGGCTAGCAAAAGATCCTAGGCAAACACCACATGTTGGAGGATCCATGACAATATAACTTCTATGCAAATATACCCAACCATAACTCATTACGTTGTCTTCCTTGTCCAACTTCAACTAATTTGCTCAAGTTTGAAAATAATTAATGGGTATTCACAATCATAGAAGTTGTCCAAGATAATATATTTGCATGTGAAAGTTCTCTTCCTTCTACTAATCATTCATGAATTGCTTGTATGACCAATATTGTGATTGCCAAGCTTCGAAAGATTTCACTTTCTAAACCCAATGTGAAGCTACCACTAGGCATGATATGAGCATATAATTTCAACTTCATTACATTCAATTTATTCAACAATTTACTCATAGGATATAAGTGAAGCACGAGAGTAAATGACAAACTACTCCAAAAAGATATAAGTGAAGATCAAATGAGTAGTTAAGTAAATAGGTAGCTATGTGAGGACTCTCTCTTATTTAATAGTTTCAGATCTAAGTATTTTATTAAAACATCAAGCAAAACAAAAATAAAATGAAATTCTAAGAATAGTACACATCATGTGAAGAAGCAAAAACTGAGGCTCAACCGAGGCTAACCGATAATTGTTGATGAAGAAAAGTGGGATGCCTACCGGGGCATCCCCAAGCTTAGATGTTTGAGACTTCTTGGAATATTAACTTGGGATGCCTTGGGCATCCCCAAGCTTGAGCTTTTGTGTCTCCTTAATTCCTTTTATATCACGGTTTCCCTAAATCTTAAAAACTTCATCCACACAAAACTCAACAAAAACTCGTGAGATAAGTTAGTATAAATCAATGCAAAAACCTTATCATTATGTACTGTAGAAAATCACTAAAATTATTATTCAACATTGCATACTAAATGCCTCTGCATATTTAATACTCCTATCCTCAAATAGAACCATTAAACAAGCAAACATATGCAAACAATGCGAACATAACAGCAATCTGTCTAAACAGGACAGTCTGTAAAGAGTGCAATTGTACTCATACTTCCCTAACTCCCAAAATTCTGAAAATTTACCACACTGTAGAAAATTTACCATATCTTATTGTACAAAAAGTTTCTACATTTTATCACATTCTTACTTTTCTAGAGAATTATTGCAACAGCAATAAACTTTATGTTTTGAAACAGCAACTCATATATTTGCAAAATAAGCATGGTGATGGTTATCCTTGCCACTTTTATTGAAATAAAAGATGCAAAACATTATTCTAAGTAACAGAAAGAAAATCCTAACAAAATAAAATGACTCTCCAAGCAAAACTCATATCATGTGACGAATGAAAATGTAGCTCCAAGTAAGGTTACCGATAATGTTGAAGACCAAAGAGGGGATGCCTTCCGGGGCATCCCCAAGCTTAGTTGCTAGATCCTTGAATATTACCCTGGGGGTACCTTGGGAATCCCCAAGCTTAGGGTCTTGTCACTCCTTATTCTCCTCATATCGATATCTCACCTAGAACTTGAAACTTCAATCACACAAAACTTAACGGAACTTCGTGAGATGGGTTGGTATGATAAAGACAAATCATTCACTTTCATACTGTCAAGACAAGATTCATAATTGTTCTCACACAATGCCTACTGTACTATACAATTTACACAATTTATATTAAGCAATATAAGCCATAGAAACCATAAAACAAGCAAACTATGCATTGCAAATAGAATCTGTCAAAAACAGAACAGTACGTAAAGATCTGAATTAAGGTCATACTTCTGTACGTCCATAAATTCTGAAAAATTAGGACAGCGTAGAAAATTTGTTTAATCATCAACTGTAAGAAATTCATAATTTTTCCATTTTCCAGTAAAAGGCAGGAATTTCTGCACTGGACGCAAAAGTTTCTGTTTTTGAACAGAATCAAGTCAACTATCATCCACACTATCCCAAAGGCTTTACTTGGCACTTTATTAAAGCAAAAGCTATAAAACAATATCACTACAGTAGCCTAAACATGTGAACACACAAAAACAGTAGGTAAAAGTGATGGGTTGTCTCCCAACAAACGCTTTTCGCCTTTTAGCTAGGCATGATGAGTTCAATGATGCTCGTATAAAAGATAAGGATTGAAACATAACAAGAGCATCATTAATCATAAGTTCCTCTCTCATAACAATTTTCAGTAGCATCATGAATAGATTCATCAATATAATCATCACATAAAGCATTCTTTTCATGATCCACATGCATAAAAAATTTATTACTCTCCACATAAGCAATTTTTTTCTCATTCATAGTAGTGGAGCAAACTCAACAAAATAACTATCATGAGATTGAAAATTAAAATCATGATGACAAGTTTCATGTTTATCATTATTCAATATAGCATACATGTCATCACCATAATCATCATAGATAGCAACTTTGTTTTCATAATCAATTGAAACCTCTTCCAAAATAGTGGATTCATCACTAAATAAAGTCATGACCTCTCCAAATCCACTTTCATCAATATAATCATCAAAAATAGGAGGCATGCAATCATCATAATAAATTTTCTCATCAAAACTTGGGGGACTAAAAACATCATATTCATCAAACATAGCATCCCCAAGCTTATGGCTTTGCATATCACTAGCATCACGGATATTCAAAGAATTAATACTAGCAACATTGCAATCATGCTCATCATTTATGCCAAACATTTTATTGAATTCTTCTTCTATCAATTGAGCACAATTTTCCTTCCCATCATTTTCATGAAAGACATTATAAAGATGAACAATATGATGCAACCTCAATTCCATTTTTTTTGTAGTTTTATTTTATAAACCAAACTAGTGATAAAACAAGAAACTAAAAGATTCAATTGCAAGATCTAAAGATATACCTTCAAGCACTCACCTCCCCGGCAACGGCGCCAGAAAAGAGCTTGATGTCTACTACACAACTTGTTCTTGTAGACTCGTGTTGGGCCTCCAAGCGCAGAGTTTTGTAGGACAGTAGCAAATTTCCCTCAAGTGGATGACCTAAGGTTTATCAATCCGTGGGAGGTGTAGGATGAAGATGGTCTCTCTCAAACAACCCTGCAACCAAATAATAAAAAGTCACTTGTGTCCCCAACAAACCAAATACAATGGTAAATTGTATAGGTGCACTAGTTCGGCGAAGGGATGATGATACAAGTGTAGTAATGATAGTAGATATTGATTTTTGTAATAGGAACAATAAAAAACAGCAAGGTAGCAAGTAACAAAAGTGAGCACAAACGGTATTGCAATGCTTGAAAACAAGGCCTAGGGTCCGTACTTTCGCTAGTGCAATCTCTCAACAATGCTAATCTAATTGGATCATATAACCGTCCCTCAAAGTGCCATGAAGAATCACTCCAAAGTTCTTATATAGCGGAGAACATAAGAAGAAATTGTTTGTAGCTATTCTTTCCGATCGATCTATCCAAGAGTTCGTACTAAAACAACACCAAGTTATTCTTTTCGATCGATATATCAAGAGTTCATACTAAAATAACACCAAGTTATTCTTTCCGGTGGATCTATCAAGATTTCATACTAAAATAACACCAAAGCAAATTCAAATTCATAATACTCAATCCAACACACAGAACCTCAAAGAGTGCCCCAAGATTTCTACCGGAGAAACAAATGACAAGAACGTGCATCAACCCCTATGCATAGATTACCCCAATGTCACCTCGGGAATCCGCGAGTTGAGTGCCAAAACATATCTCAAGTGAATCAATATAATACCGCATTGTCACCACGGGTATTCATATGCAAGACATATATCAACTGCTCTCAAATCCATAAAAGTATTCAATCCGATAAAAACGAAATCTCACAGGGAAAACTCAATTCATCACTACAAGATAGAGAGGGGAAAACACCATATGATCCAACTATATTAACAAAGGCCGCGATACATCAAGATCGTGCCATCTCAAGAACACGAGAGAGAGAGATTAAACACATAGCTACTGGTACAAACCCTCAGCCCCGAGGGTGGACTACTCCCTCCTCATCATGGTGGCCGCCGGGATGATGAAGATGGCCACCGGTGGTGATTTCCTACTCCGGCAGGGTGCCAGAACGGGGTCTAGATTGGTTTTTCGTGGCTACAGAGGACTGCGGCGGCAGAACTTCGGATCTATTGTTACCCCGAGGGTTTTTTGGAATATTTGGGAATTTATAGGGCGAAGAGGCAGTGCGGGAGGCCACCGAGGTGGGCACAACCCACCTGGGCGCGCCTGGGCCCCCAGGCGCGCCCTGGTGGGTTGTGCTCTCCTCGGAGGCGCGCCTTGGTGGGTTGTGCTCTCCTCAGAGCTCCCCTCTGGTACTTCTTTGGCCCACCGGGTGTCTTCTGGTCCAGAAAAAACCTCCAAAATGTTCCACTGCGTTTGGACTTCGTTTGGTATTGATTTTCTGTGATGTAAAAAACAAGCAAAAAATAGCAACTGGCACTGGGCACTATGTCAATAGGTTAGTCCCAAAAAAATGATATAAAGTTGCTATAAAATGATTGTAAAACATCCAAGAATGATAATATAACAGCATGAATACTTCATAAATTATAGATACGTTGGAGACGTATCATGTACAAATCTCCAACTCAAGCCTTCTATGAGTACAACCCTAGAACATACATAGGCATGGTTGCCAGAGACACAGAGACGTTCACTTGCATGTGCGCTCAGTTTGAAAAAGATGGGATACTTTGCTCCCATGCACTAAAAGTCATACAGTGGCTCAACATTGATGAATTACCAGATAAATATTTCATCGACAGGTGGAGACCTAAAGAAAAGAGGGCAATACAAATTACCGAACAAGATGGAAATCTAGATGGACTAGATGATCAAATGGCATTCTTTTCAATGTCAAGACTACTAATTGAGTTAGCAGCTAAGGCATCAAAAAATTCTGAAAGAAGAAAAGCAATGAATGAACACTTGACAGTGCTCGAGAAGATAATCCTGGATATTCCAGTCAATGAAGACTCTAAACATTCTAAAATTTCTAATTTAGAATTGACAAGTACACAAACAAATGAAGGGGAAATCAATTTGGGTGGAAGTTCTCTTGGAAATCTAAATGATCCATCCTACACTAAACCAAAAGGGAGAATGAAGACAACTGTAAGGCAGAAGGGCATTGTTTAACAAATAATTAGCAAGCAGAAGATCACATGCTCAGGGTGTGGGGAACAAGGACACAATATAGCTGGTTGTAAAAAAATACAAGAGGACCCAGTGGCCAGGCCTAAGAAGAAGGCCAGAAAAAATCCTGAGCTGCTTCAAAAATCTAAAAAAAAGGTGAAGCAAAAAAACAGCAGTTTTGAACTTTTAAAAAAATTACTTAAATTTTGCGATCAGATTACTAATATAAAAGTGAAAAAACATACAGGTCAAAAGAAGACAAAAAGGATGAGCTAAGAAGATATCAGATTTCTACAACTGAAGAAGAACAAATAAGAAAATCAAAGATTTCTTCAGATGAGACCTGACAGAAAGCATACAAGGAATATTTCTTGTACTAAGACTGTATACACTCAAATAAATTTGCATTCAGGAATTATTGTATTAATAATTTGAGGTTGTGTAATTTTAAATGTTCTCGAGACAGAACTAAGTTTGCTTTACTTCGTCAAGCAATCATTGATTCAAAGTAAAAAAGCTAACCATGCAAAAAAAAGTACTCATAATTGCATGACAGTAAGAGAAAAACTTGCCCATTTATTAGTTGAGCAAGAAGATAGCTTACATTAGAGCAACAGGTAAGAAGCATAATTTCCACCGTCGTAAATTAATCACCTGGAAAACAAAAAGAAAAATATAAATTAGATGGACAAACACAAGAAAAAAGAAGGAATTTATATTGATTAACAGCTACTTACACGCATAGATTCGCAAAATGCCTTTCCTTGAAAAGTGAAAAAATTGGGGAACAACTTTACACGAATGAACACTTTTCTGTTGATCTCATCTAGAGAAAAAATGCAGAAAAGAAATGAAGAACATGAAAAATAAAGAACAAACTACTTCAAATACCAAACTGATCTTAAATACCATGGATGACAAAAGCTACATACATAATCAAGTACATAGAGAACACACTGATAATACCATAGAGCCCACACTGAGAATATTTTTCAGTTCTGCGAACACACTGATCAACTACATAGAAGACAAAAGCAAATTTAGCCTAGCAAACTAACACGAGCATATTTCGAACTAGATTTAGCCTAGCAAAGCTATTTTAGCCTAACAAGTTATAACACCATCAAAGCTTCAAGCTCCAACACTTGCACCAGCACCACCTGCACCAGGGCCACCAAGTCCTGCAACTGAAAAACCACCACTAGAGGATTCATCTTCAGAACCACCATCACGATGAGCAACCTCTTCATCTTCATCAGCAGCAACATCACCAGGAGCAACAACAATCATTGTTCTTGATTGGAAATAACCATCCCAATCAGGTACATATGGTTCTAACTTAGAAACCCTACAAATAGTCATTAGCGCTTCAGGGCCAACACAGTAGTCGTAGCCAGCAACTAGAAGCACATCAAATGCATTGTCAAATGCAACTAAAACTGTGTCCTTCACATAGTGATCTGCCACCCTGGATCTTCTATGTTCAACCAAATCAAAAAGACCAGCACCAACACAAAAACCAGCAGAATGAGTGGTGTTGACTACAGTGGAACACACGACTCTGTCAGTGTCTCCAAAAGGTACATTCAGCTGTGCTTTTGTAACTGCTGAGATCTTCATAGTTTTGCGACTGAAATCCTTTGGATGAGATAAATAAGATAAAAGGAAAAAATGAATCAAAATTGCACAACAATAAGAGATATAAGAAATTTAAATGGACAACATAGAATTATAATTTACACATGACTAACTCATGTAAAATTTTAAAAATGATAAAAATTACAAAAATCAAGCCCTGCATAAACTTGCACAACAAGTATGCATGAATTGCACGTGATATAACATAGCAAGGAACAAAAAAGTATAAAAGCTAACAAATAATCATTGACATAACAATCCACCAGACTTAGTAAGACCATCAAAACTACTCATACATATGCAAATCCAAACCTAATTTAGATATGTTCAGTACCATATAGAAAAACATATACAAAAATTGCGAAAAAGAATAAGTTGCACAACACATCTAGGAAGAAAAAAAACAAAAGCATGAGCCTAAGTACGAAAATATATCAGGCTGATTATTACATATATAAATCCTAATCTAATCTAAATACATTCAGTCTCAAATAGCATACATTATAACTTAAAACCAACACTAAGAATACATTATACGTAAATTTGCACAACAAAAAAGGATAAGTTGCACATCATATCTACAAGCAAGTACAAATTATGAGCCTGGTGTAAAAATAATTTTCCCTTGATTATCAGCCTACAAAATTTGACTAGACAAGTGGGCAACACGAACACCATAAAAAATAAACAGAGGTAACAAGTAGTAGGCACATTATTGAGAAGAAAAGAGCATTTTCATATTTGTAATTCCATTGATTACACAATTGGAAACCATCATAGAAACTAAAGTAAACTCCTATTAAAATATTGATATAAAAGAAACCTATATAAATTTGCACAAGAAAAGAAACATAAATTGCACAAGAAATCTATGAGCAGAAACTACGAAAGGTTGAGTCCAAAAGACACCAGATAAATAAGCCTAGTAATAAACTAACCTAATTTATATATTTTCTGTACCATATGGAAAACATACTTAAAATTGCACAACCCAACAGAATAAGTTGCACACCACATCTAGGAGCAAAAAAACAAGCGCATGGGCCTAAGTAGAAAATAATATCAGCCTGATTATACGAGTATAAAATCCTAACCTAATCTAAATACATTAACTCTGAAAAAGGATACATTATAAATTAAAACAAATCCTAAGAATACATTATACATAAATTTGCACATGAAAAAAGAATAAATTGCACATCACATCTACAAGGAAGTACAGACTAAAGATCCTAAGTAAAAATGATTTCACTCTGATTACCAGCCTAAAAAAATTGACAAGGCACATTGCATGAAGTAGTAGATTGCACATCACATCTATGAGCAAAACATGAAAATGATGATCCTAAAAGAACATAGGACCATACTCATCAACATTGTAAAAATGCAAGGAACACCTGCAAGCAAATGGAGAAAATGGGAGAAGTTGAAAAAATACCTTGCTGGGCTTTGCCATCTTGGCAACAGGAGGAGCTACAACTATAGCCTTACGCTTGAGATCTTTGGATGCATCTCGCACTACCTGTAGAAAAGGGAAAAGGAAATACCAAACTTAGCATGAAATCTAAAAATGCATGCTATCATTGAAATAAAAATTGACACAAAAAAAGATGGGGATGAACTT
This sequence comes from Thinopyrum elongatum, assembly GCA_011799875.1. Classification (NCBI taxonomy): domain Eukaryota; kingdom Viridiplantae; phylum Streptophyta; class Magnoliopsida; order Poales; family Poaceae; genus Thinopyrum; species Thinopyrum elongatum. The sequence goes on along the minus strand of CM022303.1, from coordinate 597,624,149 downwards.
TAAACCTTCATTTTTGAAGAAGCAGATGCACCTTCATCATGATCAAGCTTTGATGTCACCTGAACTACATCGGTATTTCCCCAAATAGGAAGGGATGATGCAGTACAGCTTCAGTAGGTATTCCCCTCAGTTATGACGTCAAGGTTATCGAACCAATAGGAGAACCAAGCAACACTATGTAAACGGTATCTACACACAAAGAACAAATACTTGCAACCTGATGTGTAAGAGGGGTTGTCAACCCCTCTCGGGTAAAAGATAGATTGGTTTGTATAATTTTGGATAAATAGATCTTGCAATAAAAAAAAAGAAAAAGTGCAGCAAGGTATTTTTGGTTTTTTAGAATAATAGATCTGAAAACAAAAGCAAATAAAAATAGATCTCAAAGCAAATATGATAAAGAATAGACCCGGGGGCTGTAGATTTCACTAGTGGCTTCTCTCGAGAAAAATAGCATACGGCGGGTAAACAAATCACTGTTGGGCAATTGATAGAACTTCAAATAATTATGACGATATCCAGGCAATGATCATTATATAGGCATCACGCCCAAGATTAGTAGACCGACTCCAGCCTGCATCTACTACTATTACTCCACACATCGACCGCTATCCAGCATGCATCTAGTGTATTAAGTTCATGGAAAAATGGAGTAATGCAATAAGAACGATGCCATAATGTAGACAAGATCTATTCATTTAGGAATAGACCCCATCTTGTTATCCTTAATGGCAACGATCAATACGTGTCTTGCTGCCCCTTCTATCACTGGGAAAGAACACCGCACGACCGAACCCATCACAAAGCACCTCTTCCCATGGCAAGAAAAATCGATCTAGTCGGCATAACTAAACCAAAGATTTGAAGAAGAAATACGAGGCTATAAGTAATCATGCATATAAGAGATCAAAGAAACTCAAATAACTTTCATGGATAAATAGATCTAATCATAAACTTAAAGTTCATCGGATGCCAACAAACACACCGCAAAAAGAGTTACATCAAATAGATCTCCAAGAGACCATTGTATTGAGAATCAAGAGAGAGAGAGAGAGAGAGAGAGAGAAAGCCATCTAGCTACTAACTACGGACCCGTAGGTCTACAATGAACTACTCACGCATCATCAGAGAGGCACCAAGGAGGATGATGAACCCCTCCGTGATGGTGTCTAGATTGGATCTGGTGGTTCTGGAACTTGCGGCGGCTGGAATTGTGTTTCATCAACTCCCCTAGGGTTTTTGGATTTTCGGGGTATTTATAGAGCAAAGAGGCGGTGCGGGAGGCGGCCGAGGTGGGCACAACCCACCAGGGCGCGCCTGGGCCCCCAGACGCGCCCAGGTGGGTTGTGCTCCCATCGGAGCCCCCCTCTGGTACTTCTTTAGCCCAACAGGTGTCTTCTGGTCCAGAAAAAATCTCCAAAAAGTTTCGCTGCGTTTGGACTCTATTTGGTATTGATTTTCTGCGAAGTAAAAAGCAAGCAAAAAGACAGCAACTGGCACTGGGCACTATGTCAATACACTACTAGGGAAAACCTTATAGATAGAATATTACCAGTAGCGCGGTTTAAAAAATGGCGCTACTGTTACGTCGCAGTAGCGCTCTACAACAAACAGCGCTACTGATATCCACATAGCAGTAGCGCGTCAGGAGGAAACAGCGCTACTACTACAATTGCCACGACCTTGCCGCCAGACTAGGTATAGCAGTAGCACCTGGTTCCTCAACGCGCTACTTCTATGTTGTTTAGCAGCATCACTTTATCTTAACGCACGCTACTGCTAAAGCCATCCTATCTTCGCCAACCGGCCGTCCCTCACTCTCCCCTCTCCATTCCAATCTTACTCTCCCCCGCACCCCCCGTCGTCCGCCGCCGCTGCCGTTCCCCGACCACCGTCGTCGCTCGCCACCGCCGATGCTCCTGCTCCTCCTCCACTGCGGTGGTTCCTCCATCCCTCCTCCTTCCACCTCCCTCCCCTCCTTGTCCCTCTCCTGATCCTTCCCTCCCTACCGCGCCCTCCTTCCTCCTCCTCCGGCCGCCCCCTCCTCCCTCCTCCTCCGGCCAAGCCCTACGCCGGCAGCCCTCCTACCACTGCCCTCCTTCCCCTCCTCCTCCTCCTCCCTCCTCCCACCCCCTCCTCCCTCCATCTCTCCTAAACCCTAAACTATTTTTTACTGTTCTTGTATAATGTAGTTTTTTTTACTGTTTTTTAGTAAGTGTTTAATAGAAATAGTTTATTTAGGAAGTGGTTAATAGAACTAGTTTATTTATAGTAAGTGCTTAATAGAACTAGTTTATTTATAGTAAGTGCTTAATAGACTAGTGAATAGGTTTTTTGAATATAAAAAAGTTTTAGTAATAGAAAATTTTAGTAATATAATTTTTTAGGTATAGAAAATTTTCAATTATAGAAATCTATTGGAATGCTATATGAGAAATTTCGGTGTTGAATAGAGTAGAACTAGGGTATTTAGTTATGCTTCTTAACCAAATGAAATGTTCGGGTTATAAGATATATTGAAATGTTTTTGTCAATATTGAACCATTGAAATGCAATGAGCACCAGTTTAAGCATCGTTGTATGTGTATGGACATCTTTGTATCGCAGGGAAAATCCAAGTGGCCTATGTTTTGCCGGAGTGTTGATTCATTTCCGTTCCGGGAAATATCAGGCGCTCGATATGTCCTATTTTAGCAAAGGTCATGCCGGATTTTTCCGTGAATTTAATGTTTCCTGGTAATTGCCATCGATCGATTTTCCGGTGCATATTGAGTAATAGTGATCTGTGTGTTGAGTTTCCTGGTAGTTGCCTTCGATCGATTTTCAATTAATGTTTCAACTATGAACATAGGAAATGTCTGACAACGAAAGGGAATTCGTTATGTGTGAATACTGCGAAGACGAGCGCGGCCTGTGCGACAGGCCTCACCTAGTTGGTGGTAGGTGCTTTAGCATCATGCTGGATGAGAACTTCGAAGTGGATACAGTAAGTCACAACGACAGGTCTTTTTTCGTAATTAAGCATGACTTCTGCTTCTTTTGCTTCAACTTATAATTTTAATTTTTTACAATTCTACTAGCGTATCCCCTGCCATGCAAGAATTTATGTCTTGGATAAGATTGGTTTCAGTACTATGGAAAGTATGGAGGTAAAGAGAGTTCACTTGAGGACCAAGCATGGTTATACTTTTGCCGTAAAATTATACAATGCAGACACGTACTCCTATTTTGAATGCAAAAATTGGAGAGCACTATGCAAAGCTTATGCATTTGAGCCTAATATGCTTATCACCTTTGATATTCGTCCGGAAGATGAAATTGAAGGTAATATCGACATTTGGGTCGATGTGCAGACGCCTCCATAGCTCAAAAAATTTAAGTGAAGCACATAGAGCAATTCTAATAAATCATAGCATAGTTTTGGCCATCTCAAATAGGTGTGTTCAACAAGGATACTTGACAAAAAAAAAAGAAAAACAAGCAAAGAATCATATAATACAAGATGCTCCAAGCAAAACTCGTGATATGTGACGAATAATAATATAGCTCCAAGTAAAATACCGATGGCCGTTAGAAGAAAGAGGGGATGCCACTCGGGGCATCCCCAAGCTTAGCTTCTTGTTTCTCCTTGAATAATTCCTTGGGGTGCCATGGGCATCCCCAAGCTTAGGCTCTTCTTACTCCTTATTCCTTCATCCATCGTGATCTCACCCAAAACTTGAAAACTTCAATCACACAAAACTCAACAAAACTTTAGTGAAATCCGTTAGTATAAGAAAACCAATATTTACTTTAAGTACTGTATAAAACCCATTCAAATTTTGTTATTGCATTATATCTACTGTATTCTAACTTTGACATGGCTTACACCCACCGATACAACCCATAGATTCATGAAAATAAGCACACAATGCAAAGAAAACAGAATCTGTCAAAAACAGAATAGTCTGTAAAGATGTGAATTGTTCTCATACTTCTGTTACTCCAAAAATTCTGAAAAATGAGGAAAACATAGGAAATTTTTATATCAATCTTGTGTAAAAAATTCAGAATGTTTTGTCGCCTGTGTGAATCTAGATAAATATTTTACTGGACGCAAAATTTTCTATTTTTCAACACGATCAAATCAACTATCACCAAAGCTATCCCAAAGGCTTTGCTTGGCCCAAACACTAATTAAAACATAAAAAACACAATCATAACATAGGAATAATTGTGCAAACACTCAAGAACAGAAAGAAAAAGGCAAAAATAAATTTTATTCATTGGGTTGCCTACCAACAAGCGCTATCGTTTTACGCCCCTAGCTAGGCATAAAGCATAGATCTAAGTATTGTCATCTTTAGTTCTAGATCTATAGGATGCCCTCATGATTGATTCATATGGTGGCTTGATTCTTGTTCTAGGTAAGTGTTCCATTACCTTTCTTAGTGGAAATTGAAATTTAATATTGCCTTCTTTCATATCAATCACGGCACCAATAGTGCGTAGAAACGGTCTACCAAGTATAATAGGACAAGACGGATTGCAATCAATATCAAGAACAATAAAATCTATGGGCACATAATTCCTATTTGCAAGAATAAGAACATCATTAATTCTTCCCATAGGCTTTTTAATAGTAGAATCCGCCAAGTGCAAATTAAAGAACACTCTTCAATATTGGTAAGACCAAGCACTTCACATAAAGATTTCAGAATTGTGGAAAACACTCCTAATTTTTTATCTTGACTTTGATGGTGGGTTCCCATTCATCATGTAATTTTCTAGGAATTGAGATCTCTAATTCCAACTTTTCTTCAAAAGCTTTCATCATAGCATCAACAATATGTTTAGTAAAAGCTTTATTTTGTTCATAAGCATGTGGTGAATTTATCATGGATTGCAACAAAGAAATACAATCAATCAAAGAGCAACTATCATAATTAAAGTCTTTGTAATCCAAAAGAGTGGGCACATCACTAGTTAAAGTGTTGACCTCTCCAAACCCACTTTTATCAATTTTTTCATCAAGATTTTCACCCTCCGAATTATCGGGACGCCTTCTAACTAAAGTTGACTCTTCTTCAGTACCTTTATCATCAATTTTAATCTTACTAAATAAGGAATCAATAGAAGAAACACCAATCACTTTAAGATCTTCATCATTTTTATATTCTAACGATATTGGTTTAGCGGCCATTTGATTTACTAGGGTAGCTTGTGCATCAGATATTTTCCCTAGCAAACTTTCAGCAAAAGCATTGGAGATTACAAACTTCTCTACTAATATCATCAAGTTGTTTTGTTGTAGCATCCAGCACAACAGAGTGTTCCTTAAGTTCTTCAGTAAAATATTTATTGTACTCAAATTGTGTAGTCATATATTCCTTAGTACTTTTCTCAATTTCAAGAAAAATATTGGGGTAAGGAACATCATAATATTTTCTTTGAGGCATCATGACTACGCAAACAAGATTGCACACAAAAACAAATCTGACGAGAAAAACGGCGAACGAAAAAGAGGGCAAATAAAACGGCAATTTTTTGTGAAGTGGGGATGATGAAAACGAGAGGCAAATGGCAAATAATGTAAATTGCAAGGAGATGAGATTTGTGATTAGGAACCAGATATATGTTGATGATGTCTCCCCGGCAACGGCGCCAGAAAATCCTTTTGATGTCGCTTGACCTACGTTGGTATTTCCCCAAAGAGGAAGGGATGATACAGTACAACTTCAGTAGGTATTTCCCTCAGTTATGAAACCAAGGTTATCGAACCAGTAGGAGAACCAAGCAACACTATCTAAACGGTACCTGCACACAAAGAACAAATACTTGCAACCCGACGTGTAAGAGGGGTTGTCAATCCCTCTCGGGTAAAAGATAGATTGGTTTGTATAATTTGGATAAATAGATCTCGCAATAAAACAAAATAAAATAAATAATTAAAAAGTGCAGCAAGGTATTGTTTGATTTTTAGAATAATAAATCTGAAAACAAAAGCAAATAAAAATAGATGTCAAATCAAATATGATAAAGAATAGACCCGGGGGACGTAGATTTCACTAGTGGCTTCTCTCGAGAAAAATAGCATACGGCGGGTAAACAAATTACTGTTGGGCAATTGATAGAACTTCAAATAATTATGACGATATCCAGGCAATGATCATTATATAGGCATCACGTCCAAGATTAGTAGACTGACTCCTGCCTGCATCTACTACTATTACTCCACACATCGACCGCTATCCAGCATGCATCTAGTGTATTAAGTTCATGGAAAAACAGAGTAATGCAATAAGAATGATGACATGATGTAGACAAGATCTATTCATGTAGGAATAGACCCCATCTTGTTATCCTTAATGGCAACGATCAATACGTGTCTTGCTGCCCCTTCTGTCACTGGGAAAGAACACCGCACGACCAAACCCATCACAAAGCACCTCTTCCCATGGCAAGAAAAATCAATCTAGTCGGCCTAACTAAACCAAAGATTCGAAGAAGAAATACGAGGCTATAAGTAATCATGCATATAAGAGATCAAAGAAACTCAAATAACTTTCATGGATAAATAGATCTGATCATGAACTCAAAGGTCATCAGATCCCAACAAACACACCGCAAAAAGAGTTACATCAAATAGATCTCTAAGAGACCATTGTATTGAGAATCAAAAGAGAGAGAGAGAAAGCCATCTAGCTACTAACTACGGACCCGTAGGTCTACAATGAACTACTCACGCATCATTGGAGAGGCACCAATGAGGATGATGAACCCCTCCGTGATGGTGTCTAGATTGGTGGTTTTGGAACTTGCGGCGGCTGGAATTGTGTTTCGTCGACTCCCCTAGGATTTTTGGATTGTCGGGGTATTTATAGAGCAAAGAGGCGGTGCGGGAGGCGGCCGAGGTGGGCAGAACCCACCAGGGCGCGCCTGGGCCCCCAGGCGCGCCCAGGTGGGTTGTGCTCCCCTCAGAGCCCCCCTCTGGTACTTCTTTGGTCCAACAGGTGTCTTCTGGTCCATAAAAAATCTCCAAAAAGTTTCGCTGCATTTGGACTCCGTTTGGTATTGATTTTCTGCGAAGTAAAAAACAAGCAAAAAACAGCAACTCGCACTGGGCACTATGTCAATAGGTTAGTCCCAAAAAATGATATAAAGTTGCTATAAAATGATTGTAAAACATCCAAGAATTATAATATAACAGCATGGAACAAGCAAAAATTATAGATACATTGGAGACGTATCAGGCTTGAACTCCCTGGATCCATCACCACCCATCTCCTTTCTGGAACAAAATCAAAGCAACCAGAGATCATTTCATAAAACACTGAGAAATAGAAACCTATGAAGCAACAATAGAAGCAAGTTACAAAACACATAATGTCACGATACATACCACTGCTTCAGGGAACGAGGGGGTGGGGGAAGTTGAGCAAGAGGAGCGACTAGCAGAGACAGAAGAATAGGCGAGAACACACAGAGAAAAGGGGTATAAATAGGGTGGAGAAGTAGTGGGCGGGTGGGGCGGAGAGGAAGTGGGCGGCGTGGTAGAGGGGTAGTGGGCTTAGTGTCTTCCACGGTTGCTAGGTGTAACTGGTTAAAAGAAGGTGGTGGTGGAGTACTGTTACATGCAGTTCGTGGCAACACTAAACACCAGTCAAATCACTCAAAAATCAGTAAAAAGATAAAAAAGAAGAAGTAAAGAACTGAGAGAGAGAAAAATGTTCTGGAAAGAAACAAATTTAAAAACCACACGAAAATATGTACCAAAAAATTTGAAACAATTTTGGAAGTTTAAAAAATATGAGGACCTAAAATTTTGAAACAAATTTTCAAGTTTACAAAAAATTTGATCACACATACATACTGAAAAAAGTTGATCTAAAAAATGAAACAAAAAATGAGGGATTCATTTGAAAATAAAAAAAATTGAGTAAAAAGCCAAATAGTAAAGATGAAACAAAATGAAATACTACTGCTTTCATTTGGAAGTGTAAAATTTAGGATCACATAGAAAATACTACTGCTTCATCTATAGAAAGATGAACCAAATAGTAAAGGATCCAGATAAATTTAAAATAGAATTTTAGAAAAATACTTATGCAAGTGTAAGGAGAAAACATTCACAGAGCGTCACATATACTGAAAACTTATGCAATTTTAGAAACAATTCAAATCACACATACAAAAATAAACAGAAAATAATTCACACATATATAAATATACAACCATAGTATTCAAATCAATAACTCTCACCATATACTGAATAAAACTTTTACAGAGCATCAAAACATGCAAAATTACAGAATTATTTCACACATATTGAATCATCAAAATCACAAGGGCGTTGCATATCATTTTTACAACAGAGTATTTCAAAAGCTCCACAACTTTTATTAGTTCTACAGGATTGCAACTTCTTCAAAAGGAGCTTTGACTTTGTGCACTTCGACAATCAACAAGTGACTGTGAAAACTTCATAGATGATCTTGAAAAGGCTTCCTCGCCAGGGCTTGCTCACCACCTACATCAAAATAAAAGAAAACAAAAACTAAGCAGATGTAACAATAAAAATTCCAAATCAGAATTTGTGCTTGTGGATAACATAAAGAAAAATCATGAGCACAAAAAAATTCATATTAAAATAAGCACACAAAAAGTGCACAAAGGAACAAATCAGAAGCAAAAAATGGAAAGACAAAGAAACTATCAGATGGCACTTACTAACTAACTACTCCCTCCGTCCCAAAATAAGTGTCTTGAGCTTAGTACAAATTTGTACTAGAGCTAGTACAAAGTTGAGACACTTATTTTGAGACGGAGGGAGTAGTAATCAAGAATGCGATTCTTTGCTTCGTTAAGAATATTGTGGTCAGTGAAAAGCATTTCATTTGCCAGCGTAATTCGATGATTGGGAATATCAGCTTCGGAAATAAAATCCCGCATCTTAACCCTAGGCTTCCAGTGTTTTAAGTACATTGATACATGAATACCACAGTCATACCTGGAAACACACTAGAAAAACAAAGTAAGTACAGTTACAAATTTCAATCAAAAACAAAATAAATAGCTCGCAGTACATAATTGAAGAAGTTGCACATAGCTTATACATGCAACTGCAGAAAAAACAAATCATACATATACAAAAAAGAATTGCATAAAAACCAATATGAAAAAGATCTGAACCTAGGCATACTATGATATAAAAATGGACCATTAATCTTAAAAAAGTTACACAACAGTTGAACAAGCATCAAACTGAGTATATAGACTAGGAGAACCAAAAAGAAAAGTGTTGGGCAAGGGAGTACTTATTAGTTTGCTTAGGAACTTTTGCAAAGTGCAATCCCCATGTACTCCAATCTGTAATTTGCTTTGAGCCAAACATATTCCAAACTCTTTTGAAATTTTTGATCTACAAAAATTTACATAAAACACAGAAGGGGAGAAAAAATGTTAAGCTAAGTGGATGAAATGAAGAAAAAAAACTTTATACACAATAGATACAAAAGCACTCACTAGAATGTTCAATACATTTTTGAAGAAAGGGCTATCCTGGTCATAAGCTGAATCCAAGATAACGAATGTTTCATGTTGAAAAAGGACGACAAAATCAAACCAATGTTTCTGATGTAGTGTTGGGAAATGAACCTGCAAAAAATGACACAACTTTTAGAAAAAGAAAATGTAGAAAAGCAAGTAAGACTCTAACATTAATTAATTTTACTTAGAAAATTGCACTTTGATAAAAGGTGCGTGAAAAGGACATAATAAAAATGCACTACATTGTGTAAACTGGAAAATTGCACAACATCAAAATACAAATTGCACACTCATAGAATCAGCAACATATATATATGTATGTATGTATATTCATGTACAATTTACAGAGTGGAAGCCTATCAGAAAAATGGAGCATGATCTATTTTAAATTGCACAATAACCTATGTGCCAACTATCTCATTAAGCTACATTGATAAAAGGTGCATGAAAAGGACATAATAAAAATTCACTACGTTGTGCAAACTGGAAAATTGCACAACATCAAAATACAAATTGCGCACTAATAGAATCAGCAACATATATATATATTCAAAAAATTCAGAAACATGAATCAACTAAACTTGGAAAAATTGCAGCATAACCTAAATCAAATTGCACAGGGAACCTATGTGCAACTATGTGATTAAACTATAGATAAGGTTAGCTCAATTCATTGAAATAACATTATATAATTGCGAAACTGGGAAATTGCAGACCTCATTAAAATTGCACAACAAACGTATGTGCAACTATCTGAGAAACTAACCTCGTCACAACACAGTTAAAAAAATGCAAAAGATTGAGAAACTAACCTCGTCACAAGTATGAATCGACCTAGCACCACGAGCAAGTTGAAAACATCTTTGAACCATCCTTGACATCTGATCATACAACTCCTTAGTATCATATGAATCCATATTGAGTAGATGCTCTTGCATTACATACAGAAATCATATGAAAAACAGAAGGAAAAATTGTAGTAATCAGAACCGAGAAAGTGTCCAAAGCACAAAATTGAAGAAAAAAGACAAAAAATGATTACTTACAGAAATCAAATGAAAAAAGTGATGAACTCTTGAATCATTTGGTCTAGTGTCCAGAGATAGTTTCCGACACCGAGCATTGATAGTGCAAGTGTCAACAAGACCATTGTTTGCAAATGAAGTACCAAACGAAAAGAATGTAACCGTCACTTTCCCATAATCTATAGAAGATTTGCTACATAGGAAAATCCATAAGTTAATTGTCAACTCATAGAGGCGACAAAAAAACATAATACCAAAGCACTAATCATTAGCACAAAGCAGGAAAAATTAAGTAAACCAAACCACTACATAAATTTTCACATCAATTAAGCATGAATTGCACATAACATAAATGAGCAAGATCAAAAAGGATAAACCTAATAATGCATCAAGATAGCATTAACACACACTAAAGTAAGACCATCGAAACTACACATAGTATAGATAGAAACCCAACCTAATATAAACATATTCACTGTCACATAGATAAAAAGCTAAAAATAGAAAGCAATCTTAATAATGAAAAAATGAAAAGGGAAACATATGAAAATTTGCATAACACATAACAAATAAGTTGCAGAAGACATCTAGGAGCAAGTGCAGAAGAGTAAAAGAGTAAAAACATCTAAACTAGACAGATAAATAAATAAAATAAAATAAGAACAAAGAGTATGGATGAAAAAGTGATCAGGAAAAGATATGTACTACTTTACATCTTCATCACGAGACACATGGATTATAGCATCATGCAACTGAATCATCCTTGTTGTAACTGGATACCTCAAAGACTTGTCATTGACATAGGGTGAATCATTATATCTGCTTGGATTAACAATTCTTCTTGGACCATATTTTATGTCTCTTTTAGAGTGACTAGAGCTACGAATGTTACTCATTTCATTGTATATCCTCTCTGAAGAATTAAGCAATTCATCATATTTGCCAGAAAACTTAACCTCACCAATGATCTCCACTTCAGGAGAATTTTCAATCCCTTTGCTATTTCCAAAGCTCAAATCAATCCATTTAGAAAAAAGAACACAAGTCAGAGAAAAAATCTAAATAAAAAATGATAATACACAAAAAAGAAACTGTAAATTGAAAATTAAAATGTCTAAGGAAAAAACCTTGGTGACAGGAGATGGTGAATGAGAAGATTCAATGTGTAGTACTTCTTTTCCATGAGAAAACCTTGGACTAGATTCAGCTTTCTAGACAAAATAGAAATAGTGCTAGGATGAGTACTCTGATAAACTTCATACAGATCGTACATGATATAACATCAAAAACATATAGAAAAAAGAAAAGAAGAAAATAAACCTGAGGGATTAAAGAGGTCGATGGAGTAGTCACAGGAGTGAACGACAGGGTATGCATCTGGATAGGAGTTTGATGATACTGTAATAACAATTGAAAACAATAAAAAATCTAATAACATCAGAAAAATACGAAAAGAGATATTTCACATAGCAGACTACATATAAAATAGTGAAAAAATAAATATAGCAAACTACATATAAAGCAGTGGCACATATATACATATAAATAGTTGCAAAGTGGCATTGGTAAGCAACAATATGGAAAAATAACAACCATTCAATTGATATACAAGAAAAAGCGGAAAACATTTCAAACCTGTTCACGCCATCGAAGTTCAACACGAGATGAAGTCAAATTTTCTTCATAACTTGATTTCTGAGAAGAGATATCAACACCTATGCAAAAACATGGAACAAAAAGAACAAAAAAATATCAAAGGAAAGTCATTTCACGATATGCAAGAATATTGCATCAAAATGTGGTAGCATTTCTAAGTACTGCATAAAACTAGAACGTGAAGAAGACAAAAGTATATACCTGAAGTGGTAGTTTTTAACCGAAGCTTATCACGCAAGAATGATTTCTTCTTAACACCCAACATCTTATAAAAAGTCGACTGAGAAGAATTCTCTTTAGAACTGCCAGCAACTGCACTTTTCGAATCAATCATATGATTGAAACTGATACTCTTGCATTGTCCTCCAGATTCATTCACAACACCAGACTTGGGGGGAATAAGTTTCTTGAGAACATCAGATACTGAATTAATCTTCTAAGAATCATTAAAATCCAGTTTCCTACCTTGGTCCTAATGATTGAATGAAAAAAATATAGACACACGTTAAACATAAAAAAGATTCTGTAGTAAAACTCACCATGTGGCACTAGTATAAAAATGAACTATAAAAAAGAACTAGTATGCAACAAAACTCACCATGTGGCGAAGATTCTGTAGGAAGGTCTCCACATCAAACTGAGCATCACCACCACTCACCTGCAAAAATGAAACAAAAAAAGGTAAACAAGTATAAACAATAAGAAATTGTAAAAATGGAGAAAAAGGCAAGAAACAAAACAACTAAACATAAATAAGAATGTCATAAAGACAAATAAAAAGAATATAACATGTACATTTAGGGATTCAGAAATTCCATCGTGAATTTGGGATTGCGACACTAGAGAATAATCTTCAGCAAAAGCATAATAATCATCATCACTATCATCCAAGTTATGTATATCACTAGCCATCTCCTGAATCAGAAAAGAGGTACAACAAACAAAAAAGGAGTTAGAATAGATAATTACTCCAAGGAAGAATCTATATGAAGATTATTGAATCAAATTGCATCCCAAATCACTTAAACCCAGAATTGAAGTGAGCTATAACTAAAACCAGTGAACCATCATATAATTAAAAAATTAATTCACTAGCACTAACATTACAGATATATTGCATAGAAGCATAATGTGCAAAAGGTATAAGTGACAAAAATGCAACTGAACTGAACTATAACAGACACTACAATTCCTAGAACTTGTAAATTGCACAAAGCACATAATAAAACTTGCACAAACTATGTGTGAGCAAAACAATTGTGAACCAAACTGGAATAATTCAACAGTAAACTTGGAATTCTGAACAAACTTCAATAACCTCTTCTGAATCACAACTCAAAAAGAGTCACCAAGCCTTGAATCACAACCAAACTGCTGAACCACATCTAATATACCTCACAAAAACATCCAAAAATTTACAGAGAGGTTTGTCATCAAACATTAAATTGACCTAGATTGAACTACATGCGGAACTGTCTTCATCTACAGGTGACTCCATCAAAAAATTGCATGGAGCTAGAACATTCACAGAGTTCAACCACGACACACACATGTCAAACACGGCTCAAATTATTCGCCAAGCAACAGAGACGAACCTAATCAACCCTGAAATTGAACTACAGACAGACTACATATTTGGAACTACAGATCCACAAATTAACCTCAAAATCATGCAAATCAGACTTCAGGACTACGCATATAACCACTAGGGTTTCCGTGATGCGGACAAGGCAGGGCATGAGAGGCTGCGAAAACAACAGAGGTACAGATATAAAAAAATTAGCGGGGGATTCGGGGAGGGAGGACCGAACCTGGAGGTCGTTGGGGCAACTAGCTCCTTGGACACCGGAATTGATCTGTCGAGAAGTGGAACGGTGGTAGGAGCAGTCGCCGCTGGAGACACAACGACGACAGAAGCGGAGAAGAGCGATGGGGAAGAAGAAAGAGGTATGGGAATTTGAATTTGGCTGACGTCAGAGGTTGGGGTGACGACCAGAACCAATCGAGGCAACACGCCTCCAACGCCAGCCTCACAGAAACGTAAATAAGCTAGCCTGAATCTCAAAGCACAAAACTAGACAGTTCCATTAAAGACTACTAGGCAAATTAAACACTTGGATTAAAAAAACCTTCAAATAATGAAAAAATTTAAAACTATTTCTATAAAATGGTTTTAAATAAGGAAGGAAAAAATCAGGGGGGAAAAGACAAAAAATGAAAAATAAATAAATTTAGGGTGGTACTGAACAAACTAATTGATATGATCTATAATCAAAAGATCAATCAAATACAAGTTGACCACCCAAAAGAAATTCATTAAAAATATAAAAATCATATAATTAAAAGAAAAAGAACATTGAAACAAGAAGCATAAAATTAAGCATCACCAAAATCTCAGTACATGCATCATTCAACCATTCAGTTTCATAAAAACTTACATACTAAGCATCAAAGATCTACCATTCAACGATCCTCACATCCAAAATAAAGTTTGAACCAAGAGACCTAGAGGCACCACTACCTCTGTCATCGAACAGTCATAAAGACCTGACATATAGAGTCATACATAATTACACATAAAAAAGTTCAGGCTTCATCGATCTAAACTTCAGACTTCAAACGCGCAACACTTGCACCTACATCAGCCGCTGGAACACTACAAAAACTGAGCAATCATTTTGTTCTTTGAATGTGATGAGCACAACATTGTCTGCAGCCAAAGAAGCTGCTGAAATGAAATAATTGAAACTTGTCTTCTCAAACACCATCCTCCCATCTTGTTTGCACAAAGTGTATGAAGATGACGTAATGACATGCACACCTTCATCCAGAGATTCAAGAGTGACAGAAGCACTCAGAGGGACATCCAGGAATCTCTTCAAGCTTGATACAACAACCTTGGGATTTTTCTAAAAAAATACGTGAAAATAGAAACAAAGTAATGTTATAAACTCAACTACATAAATATTCATACTCATGCTGATGGAACTACTTAAAATGAAAAAAAATAAAGCAATCTATAACTTCTTTATAGTTAAAACTTTCTTCCATCATGCTAGAAAATATAAAAAAACATTTAAAAGGCTACATCAGATATACACAATTCAAAAACATATTAGTACAACTTAAATCTATTTGCATCAAAAATAAATAAAACACAAGCATAAACAGCAAGTTGATTACGCGCAAACAAAGATAAAATCAAAACTTATATTTAGAACTCATTAACTAAGCGCATGCATCACAAGTGGCAAGTTTCACATGCAGGGTCAATAAATTGCACATAAAGATGTTGAGCAAGTAGATCGGGATATCTCAGCAATTAACAACAACAGAGGCAATATCAAAAAGAAAAAAATACTTAGCATTCAAACCTAAAACTTGCCACATTTATAATTCACAAGAACAAAAATTCAATACATCAGAGAAAGATACTGACCATGATATTCTTGATTGTGTTAGTTGGAGTCATGACATGGACGAAAGGCACACAGCGCAGGAAATTGTCCCCAAAAAGACAACAGAGAAAGTAGCAGTTCTGATGGTAGTTGAACACCAATTTGCGCGACAATACAACATAAATAGCATACTCATAATTGGCATCAGACAGGTTTTCAAAAGCTACAGAAAAAGAAAAAAAGACAACAATAAGGTTAATACATCAGATGAAACAGTCTTGAAGCTTGAATAATTAATATAACTAACATCCGTGAAAGTTTCAACAAACATTGAGATAACTTATCAACACAAGCCAGAGGGAGAATCCTTTCACCACCACTATTGGTTTCGATCTTCACGTTGAACGTCAGATGGTCCAGCGTAAACACAATACGATCTCCAGCACGAAGACCATAGTCATGGGTGAACTCAAACCAGGAACTACCAACAAACTTGATGTAGTTTGCTCGGTGCTTGAATGTGGCAGGGTAAGACATGCTTTCAAATGTAAGAAGTTCAGGCTCTGTCTTCTTGAACTGCAGAATCCTAGCCTCATCTCTCTGCTCCTCAATATACTCAGCTAAAACATTTCTCACATTGCAGGGGATGTAATGCAAACAAAAAATATCTAACTCAACACTCAACTCACAAAATTAACAACAACTTTAATAATACTAAAAAATACTAAAACATTAACTAGAACCACAAACATAAACTGCAGAAAAATAACATATCAACCAAGTGCTTTACAGTTATAGAGTATGATGGTTTGCTGCCAAAAATTTGGCTAGCCAAAAGTTGGCATTGACAAAAATTGGCAATACAAATACTTGCCAAACTATTGGCAACTTTCTATGAGATAGGCAAGACAAATCAGTAACCTACCAAGTAGTAGCCAATATTTGGCACAGTGTCAAACATTGGCATAACAATTTTTGGCACCAAGCCAATTATGCTTATACTACACAACAGTGATAACACTAGTAGAAAACGGGGCTTTTGTCCCGGTTCCAGAGGGCCTTTAGTCCCGGTTCTGGAACCGGGACAAAAGGGTCGAGACTAAAGCCTCTAACCTTTAGTCCCAGTTCGCTTACGAATCGGGACTAAAGGGGCTCCACGTGGCCGCCTGCTGGAGCGGGGCTGGAGGACCTTTAGTCCCGGTTGGTGTTACCAACCGGGACTAAAGGTGGAGCCAACACCAACCGGGACTAAAGGATTTTTTTTGAATTTTTTTTAATTTTCAAATCTTTGAATTATTTGACAATTTAATCTCTAATCACCCCTCCCTCCTCACTGCTTTAGAATTTAATCTCTAATCTCTAATCAGCACTCATTCCAAATCATCTAATTTCCCGGCCGGTCACCCATCCTCTCACTACTCCAGCCTGAGCACGCTTAACTTTCGAGTTCTATTCCCCCTAGTTTCCAAGTCTGCACTTGTTGTTTTCCTGACAATACTAAGCTGTCAATCCTATTAACCCTTAGGAGTTGAACTTGAACATTAAGCACCGTTTGAGTTTGAAACTATTATTCTAAAAAACAATAATTATTTAGTAACACTAATATTTCTTGAATAAGTAGTTTGACCATAGTTTGACCACAGTTTGACCAAAATTCAAAAAAACTAAAATAATTATTTAGTAACACTAATATTTCTTGAATAAGTAGTTTGACCATAGTTTGACCAGATTTAACCAAAATTCAAAAAAACTAAAATTTGAGCATAACTTTTTTTCCTTTAAGAATTTGAGGATTCTAAAATTTGCAAAACCGCCTTTGGCGGTCGAAATCGGATGCGGATTTTTGTGCTGATTTTTTTGATATATTATGCGTTTTTTTCGACATCGTATGCAAAAGATCTGGCCGTTTTACTTTTTCATAACACTTTTTTGCAAAACATGTCCAAATTTAAGTTTTTTAATTTTCCTAACTAGTAGATGTAGTAACATAACTACATCTCGAAATATTTCAATTTTTGAAGTTTTTATCATTTTCTTTTGTTTTTTACAAAACAGTACTGTTTTAATTAAAATCATAATATAAATTATTCTAAAAATAACCAAATAAATCTTACTGTGACAACAACCTAACATGTGACTAGGAGCAAAAAGAATTAAATTAAAAACTATTTTTAAACTCAAATTATTTACAATCTAGAGTTTGAAGCAAATTTGAACAAATTCATATTTAAATCATTCAAATTTGATAACTAATGGCAGAAACAGAAACTAGACAAAATTTTGAATCTAATGCAAAAAGAATCACTCAAAAACATCAAATATCCTAAAAGATATAAGCAATTTAAAACAGAAACTAAACACAAAGAACAAATGGAAAAACAAAAAGCAAATTTCAAAACCCTTTAGTCCCGGTTCGTGGCTCCAACCGGGACTAAAGGTTACACCCGGTTAGAGCCACCAACCGGGACTAAAGCCTCAACCCCTATAGTCCCGGTTCGTGGCTCGAACCGGGACTAAAGGGCGGTTTGAGCCACGAACCGGGACTAAAGGGCATCGCACCCTTTAGTCCCGGTTCGTGGCTCAAACCGGGACTAAAGGTCCCATTTGAACCGGGACTAATGCCTGCCCAGCGCCCTAGCCGCTCGAACCGGGACTAATGCTCACATTAGTCCCGGTTCATAATGCAACCGGGACTAATGCTCCGATCCAGCTGTGACGAAAGCCCTGTTTTCTACTAGTGTAACAAACAACTTAATAAACAGGCAACCCAACTAGAAAACACAAAAATTTACTAACCATGCGCCTAAAGCAATCCTGATCAAGAACAACATCAAAGTTGATCACATGTTGGCCAGCAAATGCATCTGGCACACATGGAGCACCCGGACAACGACAAACAGGGCAAACCATGCCTGCAACAAAAGAATTTTTTTTTGAAAAATTAGTAACAAATAATATAAAATCATACTAACACTACTTACAAAATGCTCATAAAAATTGAATTCAACAACTTCTTAAACTGCTCAGACAAAAAACAAGATATCAGCATTTAGGCTAAAAAAAATCAAACCTTCTTACACTCAAGTAACAACTACCCTACTGCCTATAACTATCAATGATTATACAAACACTAGATACAAAAAAGGAATGATCTTTTCAGAAAATAAGCCCTTAAAACACAGAAAAAATCACCTAGAACATGCAAAAAGAACACATCTAAAAAATAATATAAAACAAATAGGCACTTCAAATCCAAAACTGCAGTATAAGACCTAGGTGTGCATAAAAATCACAATATGCTCGAAAAAATAGGGGCGGATTGAAACATAAAAGAAGGAAAATTGAGAAACCCTAACAATCTAAGACTAACAAATGCTTCCAGAAAAACTAAACCATGAACTAGAACTAATCAAAAAGACGAGAGATTCAAGCATATACATACCTGAAAAAGCCGATCTCCTCACGGATCCAAGAAGGGGGGGCACTGAATTCGAGCACCAGCAAAGACCAGAGCAAAAGAAAACTACAAAAACACAACAAACTGATTAGCTTCACGCAGATCTATAGAACAAAAGGAACCATTAGAGAGGAGGAGGAGCCAGAACGCGACGAAATCGCCTAACCCTAGCCAGCGAGGGGAGAGGAGGAGACAGAACGCGACGAACAAGGAGAGACCGGAGTGACTGACCGCACAGACGAGGAGTGGGGGAGGAGATAAGGCAACCCGCAGCCGGTACACCTTCCAAGTCGGGCTGGGCTTCGGAGAGAATAACGGGTCGGACACTTAACGGGCACAGCAAAAAGGAGCGAACGAGCCCAACTCAAATCGACTGACCCAGAAAAAAGCGGTCAGTCGACGAAACAAGCCCAGCCCACAAGCGTTCACACCAGAGAGAAGAAAAAACAACGGCACGAATCGCAAAGCCCGATCCAACGGATCAAAAATTGACTGACCACAATTCCAAAAACCAGGCGATTGACATATAGCTATTGTGGAAAATTATTCAAATATGAATCCAACAATGTAATTTTTTGACATGCATTAACATATTGGTAGTCAAATTTGTGGTCGAATTTTGACCCAAAATATAATGGGGACTAAAAACCAGGATGGTGGTAGTAGTTGTGTTAGCACTCACAAACCTGTGTGTGTATGTCGGGTATTCTCCTTAAATGGACCGGACAGCCTCTTAGGCTTGTTATAGCTGGAGTAACTTAGCTACTGACATGATGCACCCCAGGACAGCTTTGCTTAGGCCGGTCAAAGTAAGTTAAACTAGTGTGGGGCGCGAGCAAGGGCCAGACTCACCCCCCCCCCCCCCCCCCCTCCCCCCACCACCCACACACAAAATGTTTCGGCCAACCCCAACAAATTACTGCAGTAGGCAGTGCTATTTTTCAGCAGTCTTTATTCTAATCGTGATTACATTCAGCCATTAGATTAGAGTCCTAGCTGCCGTATGGCCCGAACCCAACAGGAAATTGCCCCAAGGACGTGGGCTGGTCTGGGCGCTGATATGTCTCGCTTCACACGAGATGAGCAGAAGTCTCGATGAAGGTTCGCGCCAGTTGGGCCCGCCCAGGCATGCTGATATGCCTTGTTTTTTGATTTGTTTTTTCATGATTTTTGTTTCCATTTTTTGCTGTTTTACTTTTGTTTATGCTTCCAAATATTCAAAATAAATATAATACAAAATCAATGTACATAAAAATATTTGAAAAGTGTTGACCAATCAATTGAAAAATGTTAAATGAGTATAGAGAAAATGTTTATCACGTATATGAAAAATTCATATAAAAATACATTTGTGTGAAACAATTTGATCAGGTATTTACAAAATGTTAATCAAGCATTTGAAAAAAAATGTCAAACAAGTGTTTGAAAAATGTTAAACAAGCATTTGTAAAATGTTAAATATGTATAGAAAAAATGTTGACCATGTATGAACAAATAATAAATTGTTTTCATCATGTATATAAAAAATGAATCAAACATTTTTTTAAAATGTTAATAATTTTTTTGGGAAATGTTAACTGTGTATAGAAAAAATGTTGACCATATATTAGAAAAATGATGATTTTTTTTTTATCATTGTATATTAAAATGTTAATCAAGCAATGAAAAAATGTTGAACAAGTATTTGAAAATTGTTAATCGATCATTTGCAAAATGTTAAATTGTATAGAAAAAATGCTGACCATGTATTGAAAAAATGATGAAAAAATTTGATCATGTATAAAGAAATGTTAATCAAGATGATATGCCGGCTTAGTCTCTCGGAGGTGCTCATAGGGGCAGGGTGTGCGTGTGTGCATTCATAGGGGTGAGTGTATGCACGTATGTATGAGCACTCGCGTTTGTACTGTGTTAAAAAAAAGATGTGTGGTATCATGCAAGCATCCATTTATTTAGATGCAAACTCATTTTGCCTTGGTTTGCGTTATACTATGGTAACATATTATGTTACCACAAGCACATCTCTCCTTATGAACTACATGCCACATAAGAAAACTTGTCTGGGATGCGTTATGTTGCTGGCTAAGTTACTCCCCCTACGACAAACCTTTTGAATGTTGGGCTTCAAAGTCCGCATTTATCCTTTTCAATCTCAATACACATTTCATGCTGGACGCCCAATTTTCTATGCGCTTTGTAAGTTATTCAAATGGAAAGTATGTTTTCCGTCCCTCAAATTTACCAAAAGTTTACGTCTAGTCCTTCAACTTTCTCTTGGCGACATTTTGTCCCTCAAGTCTCAAAACCGGATAAATTTCATCCAAAACTAGAGTAGAGAGAGAACCGGCCACGTGTTAGCGGTTTTCGGGAGCTCTTCTCCTTCACTTTGTGTTGGCTACGCATTTTGTCGAGCATGTTGTGTGCCGCCGCATCTCTCTCCATATCCTCGCAGTCGGCCGTCCTCTTGTTGCTCACCAACATCTACCAGCATGCACCACAACGTCGGCCTATGCACCACGGCCATGAGCCTGGACTGCCACATGGCCTCTTGTGACACTACCGCCACGTCCACGTCCGTCTGAGAGCCTAACAGAGGAGAGGGGGGGGGGGTCATGGGGCATGGATAGAGGGCGTTCTGGAGGATTGCTGATGGCTAATGGCGACACCTGGGAGGATGGCCAGGGTTTCGTCCTGCCCGCAGGGATAAGGTTAATAGATTGGTGCCGGCTCCGCACATCGGCAGTTGCCAAAGCGACAGGAATGACAACGACAGGCTTGCACTGGCAGCAGCTCATGCTGAGAGCTCGCAGCGGACTGCTTCTGATCCAATAGAAAGGTGGGAGAGATGAGCTAGGTAGGGAGGAAGGCGAGGCCTGACCGAATTGAGAAAAGGGAATCTGAGGCACTAGGCAACATCAGGACCGTTGTGGCGGAGCTTGCGCCCGGAGCTGAGGAGCAGAAAGTGATGGGGATCAATTGTGTGGTCGGGTGCGCGCTGCTCCGCTTAGCGGTCATGGCAATGGCATGGAGCACAAAGCTCATCCGTGGTCGAAATTGCCGCTGGCGTTGCCAGGTTGACGGTCGACAGTGGCCTTGCCGAACCGGCCGCGGAAGAAGCCGTCGAGGATCTGGGCGAGGTGAACAGCACCCGTGCACGGGTCGCATTCCTGTGCTACACTACCAGAATGACCTACTATGCCGACGGCCCAGGCCGTCGGCATAGGCCAGTTTCCCGTCGGGATAGGCCTATGCCGACGGCCACCGTCGGCATAGGGCCGTCGGCAACATATGCGTCGGCGTACCCCGGGATGCCGTCGGCATAGAAAAGCCGTCGGCATAGACGCCTATGCCGACGGCTTCCGTACGGCCGTCGGCATAGATTCACCGTCGGCAAAAAAAAGGACAAGACGGCAGCTGACGGCGCCGTTGCGAAGTCCGACCAACCATGAGCTGCCACGTGGCATGCTATGCCTACGGCTTTGCCGTCGGCATATATGCAAATCTATGCGTACGACTTTGCCGTCGACATAGAATGCCACGTGGCAGCTCATGGTTGCTCGTGGTCGTGGACTATGCCTACGGCATTGTCGTAGGCATAGATGCAAAACTATGCCGACGGCTTTGCCGTAGGCATAGTCCTCGACCAGGAGCTATCAAGAGCTGCCACGTGGCATGTATGAGCTAGTAGCACATCTATGCCGACGGCTAAGCCGTCGGCATAGCTCGAAGCTATATTCATAAATAAATAATACAAGTGATATTGCAAAAATTGAATAAAAGAAATTACATTCATAATAAACGAAACATTAAAATTATTTGGTCTGAATAAGAAACAATAGACTTTTATTATTATAAATGTCAATTACAAGCTTTCAGGAATTACAATTGAGGAAAAAGAAATAAAAGAAGGAAAAGTCCTAAACTAAACCTACACTAAACTATCTAGTTCTTCATCTTCTGCTTCTTTCTTCGAGTTCATTAACCTGCAAAACAAGAAACCACAAACAGGAAAAACTTGATTAAGGTTAAAATGTAGCATTCCCCTAAGGGAAATGCCTTCGCTGTAGGAGCTAGCACTTAGGAGTTTGGAAACATTAGTCAAACCCCAATCAGGTTAAGTTGATCAAAGAAACAGTAGAAGAGAGCCAACACTATGTAAATGGGGCCAATGGAACAGTAACCAGCAAGGCCAAAAGGAACAGGTTCAATTGGCAGCAAGGAATAACCCAAGACAGAAGTAGAGCCAGCAAAGTATGGATCAAAGCCAAACCCAAAAATCAACTCAAATTAGCACTAACTCCATGATTAGGGGATCCCTCAATTAAGCTTGGGTTATCACTACATGCAACCATCAGGACTAAACCATATAACTAAACCACCAGTAGATGATGTACTAAACCATACAAGAAATACCAATACATGTTATTTAGATAAAGACTAGTATATATCAAACACAGATACCAGCTTGAAAGAGAAACTATAATTTTATACCACTACAGGAGCAAATCATGAACTACAGATTAATTGCAGTAAAGAGATGAATCAGTATATGTTGATCAATAAGAGAGTTACAACTATATACAAATGAAGGACTATATCCTTTATAAGATGGCAAAGAAACAGTAGCACTTATGCATATGAACAAACAGAACCAGCAGCCAGCCAATAAAGAAACTAGCATGTGCTATATGACAGGAACAATAACATCTATAAGACCAAGATAATTGCAATGATAGACCAACAGTAGGGTCATGCAATCATTCGATCCCATCATTGCAGCACTAGTTAAGCGACAAATCAAATATAACAGTAGTTCCATTGGTTCAACCAACAAGTTAACAAAAGTTTACTTCCCACTACTAATTTTGCAACTCGTGATAATAAAGAAAGAGCACAAATAAATAGGAATGATCTTTTCCATGACACAAGCACGGCAAGCACAAACAAAATCACCCATGCGCATGAAACAGAGCAAGGTACTAATATAGCAGCACAAGAGAGGGAGCTAGAGGTAGGAGACGGATTCACAGGAGAGGAGGTTGTAGTCGATGCCACACACGACCACGTCACCGTCACGCGGTGGAGGATGTTGTAGTCGAGTTGGACCATGTGCGGGGCGTCGTCGTGGACTCGTGGCGGTGGATGACCTGGTTGTCGTCATCGTCCACGGAGGATGCCTGCTGCTCCGAATATAACAAACAAGTGCGTGCTAGTGTCGTTGATCTAGTACAGAAATTAAGCAAGCTAGTATAGGAGACACGCGTGCTGCTGCTAGTATCTACAGAAATAAATCAAGCTGCCTGTGTGTGTGCTTGAGCTAGCTTAGTACGTACAGTCCATGGTTGGGCTCCAAAACTAACAGAGCATGCTAGCGTCAACAGAATCAATCACAAGGTTATTTTTTTTGTTGTTGCTAGCACTGCTAGCTGTATGTGTTGATCCATCTATCCATGGACCTAACTAATGTTGTTGTATCTCTAGACTAAGTGCAGCAACCCAAGAAGAACTAAAACTGCAGAGCACATGTGTACGTAACTACGTATACTCATCCATGGCAAACTGTACCAAACCATCCATACATAGCCAGATTGCAATGGAGCGGATTTAACACAAGACATGAAAAATTGATGAGCCAAATGATTTTTAGTATTACTAACTTGAAAGGAAGCTCACTGTTTCCATCTTCTATCTATCCATGATTTTATTTTTCTGAAGCAAGCATCAAAAAGCACAATGACAATCGAATTTCACACAAAAACTGAACCAATACTTGCTGTTATGTAGTGTCCATGACAATTGCTATGTCCACTTCAGATCAGATTTGCAAGGGCTAGAAAGAGAGGTTGTAGCTCACCATGTATGGGGGTAGGAGGTGGATGCAGGGGAGGGGTGGAGGGCGTCCTGCAGCAGAAGCTTCGCCATTAGAGCAACCTGCACAAAACAGAGGAAGGGGAGATGAATAAATCATGGTGAGGAAAAGGGCCTTCCACATGTTTAGATTGGGAAGAGAAACAGCAAAAAAAAAGACCCAAAAAAAAACCTTCCATGGCGTGCTGTACTAGGAGCAGCTCCTCTCTCTCCGCTAGGGTTTGGGGCGCTTGGAGGCTCCATGAGGCCGCTGCGCGGTGGGGGACAAGGGAATCCATCTCCATGGCGGCGTCCCGCCCCACAGAGGTGCGCCCCTCCTGCCGTCATCGCCGGCACGCCCATGGCGATCTGCAGAGAAGGAAGAGAAGATGAGGTGAGGTGAGGTGAGGAGGAGATGGTGGGCGAAGAAGGAGGGGGAGGGGCTTACCAGTGCTGGATCCGGTCACCTCTGGCCTCGCCGTGGCCTGCCGTGGTGGATCCCGGCGAACAAAAGGGGATGCAAAACCCTAGCCAGTGGGGGAGCCGCGGATCTGCACGGAGGTAAGGCAGACGCGAACCAAGGGGATCTCGCCGGCGTGCTGCGCGCGGCCGGAGCTCGCCTGAACCGGGCGCGTGGGTGGCGGCGGCGGCGGCGAGGGAGAGAGGGGTTCGGGGGGAGAGAGAGGAGGCGACGAGGGTTTGGGTGGGTTGGAGCGAGAGAGAGAGTGTGTGGTGGTGCGTTCAGTGGGTCGGATGGATGGATGGATGTGGGATTGTGGGATTCCTGGGCACAAATGGACGGTAGGATGTGAGCCAGGTCATCGATCCGTGGCACACCACCAATGAGAATAAGTGAAACTGAAATTGAGTGTGTGGGTCTCTCTCTCTTGACTATTTTTTCTTTTTTTTTCTAATTCTGATTTCATTCGCGGGCTGTTTTTTTCCCGGTGAAAACAAAAGGAAATAATATATGGTTGGCGGGCCGATGGGCTGGGTTTCGAAAGCATCGTGTGCATGTTTCGTCTGGCTTTTGGAACACGGCATGGTGTTGAGCAGAGCCCACACGTTTCGTTCGGCTTTCGAAACACGAAACTCAAATTAACTATCGGCTCGCGTCGTGGAGGTCGAGGAAGAACCGGCGTTCATCGTCGTCGTCCTCACAACTGCTACACATGCATCTCGGAGGGGGTTGTGAGGCCGAACATGAACACGTGTGATGGTCAACATCATAGATCTTCCTCCGCGATGGGTGGGTGATGCACGGCGAGTACAATGTTCCACGAGATATGCATGTTGTGGGCCTCTTCCGGCTCGGAATCTATGTTGTGATAGCTCAGCCCATGTGAACATGTCAGACCAAGGTATTAGCCCAACCCACCACAAGATTGCCTTCGGGCTGACCCGACGTGGCCATTTCCCCCTTCCAAGTGCTGACGACAGTGTCGTCCATGAAGGGGTCACACTTCGGAGTCGCATGCCAGGTGGTCACACCTGCCACCACACATTCAGACATGTAAGAGGATCCACACACTTCGGAGCTGCATATTGCCTATTTAAATATCCCACCACACTTGGTGGCATTGCTACCCCCCAAGGCCCACGACCGCCCTAACCCTGGCCTCGTTTACCTGAAGATCTAGGCCTTTGACTTTCGCCGGACGGACTTTAGCCAACGTTCTTTTCCATTTGGTTGTGATAGGTCATCCCATACGAACTCTACAGAACAAGGTCCGGGCCCAACCCACCACAAAATTCCCTCCCGTGTCGACCCGACATGGTTGTTTCCCCCCTCCAAGTGCTGGCGGCAGTGCCATCCGTTATGGGGGTCACACTCCGAAGCTGCGTGCGGGATGACACTGAATTGAGCACGCTCTGAGTGTTCAAGAATATTCATGCAACACCAAAACTGCAAAACATTACTTCAGTGTCATCGCCGTCCGTGAGGGGGGCCACACTCCGGAGCTGCGTATTGCCTCGGGACCTTGCACGGTGTCGTCATATGGCCCTTGTAGGGTGCGGTGAAAGTTTTAGCGCGTTTCGCAGAAGCCTGACCTGAGGTCGCTTGTAAACTGCACCTCCGTGGTTTGTCAAATGCGGGAAATTGCAGATCTGCAAGGCGGCCACCTGAACTGATGTCCAGAAGTGGTTTGTCAAATCATATATGATGTCTTTGCAGTATGTGTAGGCCTAGTGCAACCCAAGGAGGGGCATGCCCCACCACCGGGAGGCGAATGTACCTCGGCGCCATGCCAGATCTAGCCGTTAAAATCCACGGGAAACCATACGATGCCGGAAATCCTCGGGACCTGGCATGGTGTAGTCATCTGGCCCTTGTAGGGTGTGGTAAAAGTTTGAGCATGTTTCGCAGAAGCCTGACCGGAGGCCGCTTGTAAACTACACCATCTCTAAGGTAGTATCTGGTTATCGAGAGAGAACGTGTCTGGTTTTGTGAAGGAAGTGTGCTGCCCGTTGCTCCGTTGGCTATTTCAACCCTCCATCACACTTGTATACATAAATTAAGACACAAATGCATGTTTTGGTGGCATTGCTACCCAGGCCCCCGACCGACCTAACCGTAGCCCCGTTGACCCGGAGATCTAGGCCTTTGACATTCACCGGACGGCCTTTGACCAACGGACTTTTCCACCTGGTTGTGATAGGCCAGCCCATAGGAACATTTCAGAACAAGGTCTGGGCCCAACCCACCATCGGATCCCCCTCGTGTCGACCCGACGCGGCCGTTTCCCCCCTCCAAGTGCCGGCCGAAGCGCCTTCCGTGAAGGGGGTCACACTCTGGAGCCGCATGATGGGTGTTTGCACCTGACACCACACTTTCCAATATGTAAGAGGACCCAGCGCAAGATTTGGTGGCATAGCTAGCCCCGGAAGGCCCCTGGCCACACTCGTAGACACGCGAAGAACAATCCGTAGTGGGGCATTTTTTTCACATACTCTTGCATCTTTAAAAAATATAAGAAATTGCCACGCCTATTATATCACATGTGTCTGCACTGTGTAAAAATTTCATGAATTGATCATTCTCCGAGTGTTCAGAAATATTCATGCAACGCCAAAACCGCAGAGGGATTACTTCGATTTCATTGTCGTCCATGAGGGGGGGGGGGCTCACACGAGCCGCGTATTGCCTCTTCAGATATGACACCACACCTTAAGACATGTATGAGGACCCAGCGCGATGCTCTGGTGGCATTGCTACCCCCCGAAGGCCCCCGGCCGGCCTAACCCTGGACCAGTTGACCCAGAGATCTACGCCTTTGACTTTCGCTGGACGGGATTTGACCAATGGACGTTTTCACCTGGTTGTGATAGGTCAGCCCATAGGAACACTTGAGAACAAGGTTTGGGCCAAACCCACCATAAGATTCCCTCCGTGTCGACCCAACGTGGCCGTTTTCCCCCTTCAAGTGCCGACGGCATCATCGTCCATGAAGGGGTCACACTCCGAAGCCGGTTGCCGGGTGTTTGCGCCTACCACCACAATCCTTGAAATAATCTGATGGATGTAGATATAAAATTTGTCTCGATTGGCCAAGGAATGAAAAATATACAAAAAATTCAAAACAAAAGGGTGTTTTCTGTAAATTTGAAGCAAACATGATTTAAGTTTGTTCAAATTTGAAACATAGCATAGCAACAGAATCCTTTCAAGATTCTGATAAAAAACCATATAAAATTTGTCAAAATCGATCCAAGTATCAATTACTTATGATTTTAACAAAGTATAAAGACCTATATGCAGAAGTAAATGAGGTCATATTTCTAACATAATAAAAAACAAAAACAAACTGGATATTCATAATCCATGAAAAATTCTACCCCAAGTCGATGTATAATTTGTGTATGTTTAAGTTTAGATAAGTTAGATTTAAATCATTCAAATTTTAACTTTGAAAAAAATAAAAATAATTTAAAATAAAAAACAGATGATATCTATGCCTACGGCCATGCCGTAGGCATAGTTCTCGGGGCTACCAGGAGGCGCCACGTGGCGGGGCTATGCCTACGGCCTTGCCGTAGGCATAGATGGAAAACTATGCCTACGGCTTTGTCGTCGGCATAGCTCTGCGACGTGACAGCTCCTAGTAAAAAAAACAGATGATATTTATGCCGACGGCCACCGTCAGGGCCGTCGGCATAGATTTGACGGCGTCAGCCCGCCGTCTGTCCCTGGGCCACCAGGGCCATCTCTATGCCGACGGCTGCCGTAGGCATAGATCGATATATGCCGACGGCCTTATTATGCCTACGGCTGCCGTAGGCATAGATGGAGCTATGCCGACGGCTTTTCTATGCCAACGGTATTCCCAAGGCCGTCGGCATAGCTCTATCTATGCCCCCAAGGCCGTCGGCATAGCTCTATCTATGCCTACGGCAGCCGTCGGCATAGATAAGGCCGTAGGCATATAAGGTTATTCCGGTAGTGCTAGGAGGTAGCCCGTGTTGGCGAGCGTACGTGGCACGACGGCGCCAAAGCGAAGGCGCATGCCAAACTGGAGGTGGCGGTGGCGGTGGCGGGTTTGAGCCTTTGAGGGGCCACATCGTATTGTGGATGGTGCAAACGGAGGAAAGAGAAAACCGGGGACAAGTGGTTGGTTTTCTTCCCTAATATGGTTTTAGACAAATAATGCCTAGTTTTGGACGAAACTTGTCTGGTTTTGAGATTTGAGGAACAAATTGTCGTATAAAAAATGTTGTCGGAGTAGCTGTAGACTTTTGGTAAACTTGAGCGACTAAAAACATACTTTTCTAATCAGGTTGCTCATAATATGGACTTATAAAAATTTGAGGTGCACCACACAAGCCGTTATAACAGAACTTCAGTTTCTGCTTTGCTTCATTCAGCTTTTCAAGGTAGCTTTGGATCTGTCAATTCCATATTTTCTGGATCTAGTTTCCAAAGAGTGGGACAACCTTACTCAGTATTGAGTTCTTGCAACTGGACAAGACGAAGAGGTGCTTGAATAATATATGTTCTTCCCAGTATACTTTCACGGGTAACTTCATGGATGCCAGTAGCCAACTGTGGTGTGTTTGAAAAACGTCTAATTATCTTTCCCGCCGGATAAATGAATTGTACACATTCTATATTTACGAATAAATGCACCTTATTTCAGTGTGCATTTCGTTTCCTCCTTACGTAGTGGTGAACCAAAAGGCACTACTGCACTGTTGACCAAGCCTGTGCATATGGGACTTGCATGCATGTCTCCATGATCTCCTATACTCTTGTAAGTTTTTTTTTATCTATGTATAGAAAGCAACCATTGAATAGAATGTGAATCTAACAGACAATGGCTTGGTTTTTTGCTTATCCTGTCTGCATCCACCGTCAACCTGCGTGCGCATATCCACAAACCCGATAGAATACGGGGGTTCCAAAGAGGTGGCTAGTGATAATGTTAAGATGACAATGCGCTACTGGACTAGTTGAAAATGACTCCCCAAAAGCCCCAAGTGAAAAGGCGAAAGATCCCAGCGCATAAAGAAATCAAACGCGTAGCGGCTTTTCCTTGACGCGATAAGGTGTCTGAGTCTATCAGGCATTGTTGCGATGACTTACCCTATTGGGGAAAGGTTTGTCTCCGTCCTTTGGCTCAATTGGAGTGGGCAATGTCATTCGAAACCATTATGGATCTTGCCTGGTGGCGTGCAGCCAACCCCTATCAGGGACATCAACACCAGAGCTTGCTGAAGCATGGGCATTAAGGAGTGCAGTCTCACACTCTCACTTGTTTCTGCTGAAGGATTTTGGTCTGTGATTTTTTGCTTCAGACTGCTTGTCCTTGGTGCAGCGTATAAATTCATCGTCTGTCGACAGATCGGTTGTGGGTGCTGTGGTTGTGTCAAGTCGCTGCTGGAGCGCCTTTCTCCTACCCTAGCTAGGTCGTGTGAGCGTGCTGTACCTTGTTGTATTTTTCATTATGTTCCGGACCTGACTCGGGAGACTCTACACTGCTTAATCAATACAGCGCCGTTGTTCTATCAAAGATGAAAATGTTAAGCAGTTTGACTTTGGTTTGCAGAATTAACGACCGAGTCATCCGCCTCGCCGGGCTTCCTATTTTCTTCTTTTGGAGTTTCCACATGTACCAGACGCGCATGGCCAGACGGAGGCGCCTGGTCGTCCAGACCTCCACATCGTGGGCCGCCCCTGCAACGTAGCCGCGGACCATTAGCGCTCGATGACCACCAGACGCGACCCTTTCGCTCGGCCAGATCGACGGCGCGCGATCAGCTGACCTGCACCGCTGCGCGGCAGTTTCCGGGCCTCCGTTGCTTGTGCGTGCGCGTGGACGACATGGCCGGCAATGCCATGCGTGTCCGTGTGCATTCGTGAACCGCGTAGGTAGTACGCACATGGCTGGCAATAACTAATGATTTGCGTCTGGGCTGTTCACACCATTTGTTGCGTTGTTGGAGCACGTTAATTAACCATCTGCGTCTATTCTCTTCACATTATTTGCGTTGTTTTTTTTTTTCAATGACATTATTTGCGTTGTTGGCGCATGGATTTTCAGGGGAAGACTTGTATAGGATCCGCCCTTAGGTGAGATAAATGAGATCAATCTATTTGAAGATACAAAACATGTTAAAAAATTATGAAAACATTTGGAGACACTCATCCATCTTTGATGTACAAGCTCAAAAAATTTCAGCTCCTAATTCAAACTACACTTAGAGGACCAAAGAAGACAAAATCAAATGTGAATAATGTCAAAAACTATTCACCCAAAGCTGACACTATTCATAGTCAAA
The DNA here is from genome assembly GCA_011799875.1 of Thinopyrum elongatum. Classification (NCBI taxonomy): domain Eukaryota; kingdom Viridiplantae; phylum Streptophyta; class Magnoliopsida; order Poales; family Poaceae; genus Thinopyrum; species Thinopyrum elongatum. The sequence continues at coordinate 597,592,461 of CM022303.1, read as the reverse complement.
TTTGTCTTCTTTGAGTCTCTAATTGTAGATCGAGTTTTAAGCTGGTTTTTTGGGAGTTGTAGACATAACCCGCAGGTATTTTGTAAATTATTTTCAAAAAAAATTGGATTGTCTAAATATGAAATTTTTGGATGGTCCTACAATCTCACCTAAAGTGTTGATCCTATACTAGTCCCCCGCCTGGATTATCACGTCCGGCAACTGGACGCGGGGTCCCGCACAAGTCACCGCAAAGCCGGGACTGCATGCTACCCGCCCCCCCCCCCCCCCAGGCGTCTTCTCCTTCTCGGGCGTTCACGTCGCCGGACAGGGCTCGCGGCAGGTGCCGGCTCGGATCTGGGTTCAGACGGCTTTGTCGCTAACATGACAAAAGGGGATGGTAACTGTAGGGCTGTGGTTGCGAAGGCGGCGATGGTCGTGGCCGTGATGGCTGCAATGACACGGGTCGCAGGGTTCCCTGTTCGTACGGCCGTGCTCGATCATGTTCGTCGTCCGGCCTTATTTGTTGTCCAATACAATGTCATATTAGTTGCCTATCATGATTATTGCCCGTGATGAGTTATTTTTTAAAGTTCATGTTGTGTAGATGCCTGATATTTGATTTATAGATGCATTATTTTCTCAAGTTATTTATCTTCTATTGGCAAGTTTAGATGGGTAATAAGTAGAGGGAGACGTGTGCATTAGTTGGATTCAATCTCTTGTAAATGATCTATCATGCTGCCAGTTACTGAAAATGGCTTGACTTGTGTTTGCCACTAAAAATAAATGTTTATATGAGGCCTTTAATTAAATTATGCAATCAACAATATGTCATCTTTCTTAAGAAAATTATCCATTTTATAATTAATGCTCGGATGATGCAGAGGGAATCTCAGTCGAATGATGGATTATTAGCTATAGGGGTAGCAAGTGTCTCGGTCTACAGATTTATGGCTATGATCGGTGATTTCCTCTATTGACCAAGACCATCCACGCTAGTGTTGTTGGGGGCACACGTCAAGTTTTATTGGTATTATTGTAGAACTTGACATTGATGTATGGGACTTGTACCTCTACGGATTGCTAGCTTGGTTTCTCACTAAGAAAAAAAATCTTGCTGCTTGCTACAAACCCTTGCACTGGAGGACCAACTAGTTGTTAGGGTACAACCTATCAACCAGAACTCGTTAAGGCAGGATTGTGCCCTACGGGTGGCACAACTCCATCTGTGTGGACTCGGACTCCAAGCGATCCTAGAGCGCACCCGTTACCCCTAAGTTGGTGGTTATTGAAGGAAATATGCCCTAGAGGCAATAATAAAGTTATTATTTTATATTTCCTTATATCATGATAAATGTTTATTATTCATGCTAGAATTGTATTAACCGAAAACTTGATACATGTGTGTATACATAGACAAAACACCGAGTCCCTAGTAAGCCTCTACTAGACTAGCTCGTTAATCAAAGATGGTTAAGTTTCCTAACCATAGACATGTGTTGTCATTTGTTGAACGGGATCACATCATTAGGAGAATGATGTGATGGACAAGACCCATCCGTTAGCTTAGCATAATGATCGTTAAGTTTTATTGCTATTGCTTTCTTCATGACTTATACATATTCCTTTGAATATGAGATTATGCAACTCCCGTATACCGGAGGAATACCTTGTGTGCTATCAAACGTCACAACGTAACTGGGTGATTATAAAGATGCTCTACAGGTATCTCCGAAGGTGTTTGTTGGGTTGGCATAGATCGAGATTAGGATTTGTCACTCCGAGTATCGGAGAGGTATCTCTGGGCCCTCTCGGTAATGCACATCACTATAAGCCTTGCAAGCAATGTGACTAATGAGTTAGTTATGGGATGATGCATTACGGAACGAGTAAAGAGACTTGCCGGTAACGAGATTGAACTAGGTATGAAGATACCGACGATCGAATCTCAGGCAAGTAACATACCGATGACAAAGGGAATAACGTATGTTGTCATTGCGGTTTGACTGATAAAGATCTTCATAGAATATGTGGGAACCAATATGAGCATCCAGGTTCCGCTATTGGTTATTGATCGGAGATATGTCTCGGTCATGTTTACATAGTTCTCGAACCTGTAGGGTCCGCACGCTTAACGTTCGATGACGATTTGTATTATGAGTTATGTGTTTTGGTGACCGAAGATTGTTCGGAGTCTCGGATGAGATCACGGACATGACGAGGAGTCTCGAAATGGTCGAGAGGTAAAGATTGATATATTGGAAGGTAGTATTCGGATACCGGAAGGGTTCCGGAGTGTATCGGGTACATACCGGAGTACCGGAGGGGTTACCGGAACCCCCCGGTGGAAGATATGGGCCATATGGGCCATAGGAGGGAGGCTAACCAGCCCACAAGGGGCTGGTGCGCCCCCCACAAGGGAGGAGGCCGAATTGGACTAGGGAAGGGGGTGGCGCCCCCCTTTCCTTCTCCCTCTCCCTCTCCTTCCCTCTTTCCACCTCCGGAGAAAGGAAAAGTGGGGGGGGGGGGGGTGAATCCTACTAGGAGTGGAGTCCTAGTAGGACTCCCCCCATGGCGCGCCCCCTTTGGTGGCCGGCCTCCTCCTCCCCTCCTTTATATACGGGGGCAAGGGGGCACCCTAGAACACAACAGATATTCTCTTAGCCGTGTGCGGTGTCCCCCTCCACAGTTTACTCCTCCGGTCATATTGTCGTAGTGCTTAGGCGAAACCCTGCGCAGATCACATCAACATCACCGTCACCACGCCGTCGTGCTGACGAAACTCTCCCTCGACACTTTGCTGGATCAAGAGTTCGAGGGACATCATCGAGCTGAACGTGTGCTGAACTCGGAGGTGCCGTACGTTCGGTGCTTGATCGGTTGGATCGCGAAGATGTTCGACTACATCAACCACGTTAAGCTAACACTTCCGCTTTCGGTCTACGAGGGTACGTGGACACACTCTCCCCCTCTCGTTGCTATGCTTCTCCTAGATAGATCTTGCTTGAGCGTAGGAATTTTTTTGAAATTGCATGCTACGTTTCCCAACAGTGGCATCCGAGCCAGGTCTATGCGTAGATGATATGCACGAGTAGAACACAAAGAGTTGTGGGCGATGATAGTCATACTGCTTACCACCAACGTCTTATTTTGATTCGGCGGTATTGTTGGATGAAGCGGCCCAGACCAACCTTACATGACCACGTTCATGAGACCAGCTCCACCGACAGACATGCAACTTGTTTTGCATAAAGGTGGCTGGCGGGTGTCTGTTTCTCCAACTTTAGTTGAATCAAATTTGACTACGGCCGATCCTTGTTGAAGGTTAAAACAACAAACTTGACGAAACATCGTTGTGGTTTTTATGCGTAGGTAAGAACGGTTCTTACTAGAAGCCCGTAGCAGCCACGTAAAACTTGCAACAACAAAGTAGAGGACGTCTAACTTGTTTTTGTAGGGCATGTTGTGATGTGATATGGTCAAGACATGATGTGATATACATTATTGTATGAGATGATCATGTTTTGTAAAAGTTATCGGCAACTGGTAGGAGCCTTATGGTTGTTGCTTTATTGTATGAAATGCAATCGCCATGTAATTGCTTTACTTTATCACTATGCGGTAGCGATAGTCGTAGAAGCAATAGTTGGCGAGACGACAACGATGCTACGATGGAGATCAAGTTGTCAAGCCGGTGACGATGGAGATCATGACAGTGTTTTGGAGATGGAGATCAAAGGCACAAGATGATGATGGCCATATCATGTCACATATTTTGATTGCATATGATGTTTATCTTTTATGCATCTTATTTTGCTTAGTACGGCAGTAGCATTATAAGATGATCCCTCACTAAAATTTCAAGGTATAAGTATTCTCCCTGAGTATGCACCGTTGCGACAGTTCGTCGTGCCGAGACACCATGTGATGATCGGGTGTGATAAGCTCTACGTTCAAATACAACGGGTGCAAGACAGTTTTGCACATGCGGAATACTCGGGTTAAACTTGACGAGCCTAGCATGTACAGACATGGCCTCGGAACACTGGAGACCGAAAGGTCGAACGTGAATCATATAGTAGATATGATCAACATAGAGATGTTCACCATTGAAAACTACTCCATCTCACGTGATAATCGGACATGTTTTAGTTGATTTGGATCACGTGATCATTTAGATGACTCAAGGATGTCTATCTAAGTGGGAGTTCTTAAGTAATATGATTAATTGAACTTAATTTATCATGAACTTAGTCCTGGTAGTATTTGCAAATTATGTTGTAGATCAATCGCTCGCGTATAGCTACCTTGTTTTATTTTTGATATGTTCCTAGAGAAAACTAAGTTGAAAGATGATAGTAGCAATGATGCGGACTGGGTCCGTGATCTGAGGAATATCCTCGTTGTTGCACAGAAGAATTATGTCCTTGATGCACCGCTAGGTGATAGACCTATTGCAGGAGCAGATGTAGACGTTATGAACAGTTGGCAAGCTCGATATGATGACTACTTGATAGTTTAGTGCACCATGCTTTACGGCTTAGAACCGGGACTTCAAAAATATTTTGAACGCCACGGAGCATATGAGATGTTCCAAAGATCGGAAATTGGTATTTCAGACTCATGCCCGTGTCGAGAGGAATGAGACCTCTAACAAGTACTTTACCTACAAGATGGAGGAGAATAGCTCAGCTAGTGAGCATGTGCTCAGAACGTCTAGGTACTACAATCGCTTGAATCAAGTGGGAGTTAATCTTCCAGATAAGATAGTGATTAACAGAGTTCTCTAGTCACTATCACCAAGTTACTAGAACTTCATGATGAACTATAATATGCAAGGGATGACGAAAACTATTCCCAGGCTCTTCGCGATGCTGAAATCAGCGAAGGTAGAAATCAAGAAATAGCATCAAGTGTTGATGGTTGACAAGACCACCAGTTTCAAGAAAAAGGGCAAGGGAAAGAAAGGGAACTTCAAGAAGAATGGCGAGCAAGTTGTCACTCCCGTGAAGAAGCCCAAGTCTGGACCTAAGCCTGAAACTGAGTGCTTCTACTGCAAAGAAAATGGTCACTGGAAGCGGAACTACCCCAAATATTTGGCGGATAAGAAGGATGGCAAAGTAAACAAAAGTATATTTGATATACATGATATTGATGTGTATTTTATTAGTGTTCATAGTAGCCCCTGGGTATTTGATACCGGTTCAGTTGCTAACATTAGTAACTCAAAACAGGAGTTGCAAAATGAACAGAGACTAGTTAATGATGAGGTAACGATGTGTGTTGGAAGTGATTCCAAGGTTGATAAGATCACCATCGCACACTCCCTCTACCTTCGCGATTAGTGTGGACCTAAATAAATAAATGTTATTTGGTGTTTGCGTTGAGCATGAATATGATTGGATCATGTTTATTGCGATACAATTATTCATTTAAGTCAGAAAATAATTATTGTTCTGTTTACATGAATAAAACCTTCTATGGTCATACAATCAATGTAAATGGTTTATTAAATCTCGATCGTAGTGATACACATATTCATAATATTGATACCAAAAGATGCAAAGTTGATAATGATAGTGCAACATATTTGTGGCACTGCCGTTTATGTCATATTGGTGTAAAGCGCATGAAGAAACTTCATGCGGATGGGCTTTTAGAATCACTTGATTATGAATCATTTGATACTTGCGAACCATGCCTCATGGGCAAGATGACTAAAACTCCGTTCTCCGGAACAATGGAGCGAGCTAATGACTTATTGGAAATAATACATACTGATGTATGCGGTCCGATGAGTGTTGAGGCATGCAGCGGGTATCGCTATTTTCTGACCTTCACAGATGATTTGAGCAGATATGGGTATATCTATTTAATGAAACATAAGTCTGAAACATTTGAAAAGTTTAAATAATTTCAGAGTGAAGTGAAAAATCATCGTAACAAGAAAATAAAGTTTCTACGATCTGATCGCGGAGGCGAATATTTGAGTTACGAGTTTGGTCTTCATTTGAAACAATGTGGAATAGTTTCGCAACTCACGCCATCTAGAACACCACAGCGTAATGGTGTGTCCGAACGTCGTAATCGTACTTTATTAGATATGGTGCGATATATGATGTCTCTTACCGATTTACCACTACCGTTTTGGGTTTATGCATTAGAGACAGCTACATTCACGTTAAATAGGGCACCATCTAAATCCGTTGAGACGACACCGTATGAACTGTGGTTTGGCAAGAAACCTAAGCTGTCGTTTCTTAAAGTTTGGGGTTGCGATGCTTATGTGAAAAAGCTTCAGCCTGATAAGCTCGAACCCAAATCGGAGAAGTGCGTCTTCATAGGATACCCAAAATAAACTGTTGGGTACACCTTCTATCACAGATCCGAAGGCAAGATCTTTGTTGCTAAGAATGGATCCTTTCTAGAGAAGGAATTTCTCTCGAAAGAAGTGAGTGGGAGGAAAGTAGAACTTGATGAGGTAATTGTAACTTCTCTCGAATTGGAGAATAACTCATCACAGAAAACAGTTCCCGTGATGCCTACACCAATTAGTGAGGAAGCTAATGATGATGATCATGAAACTTCAGATCAAGTTACTACCGAACCTCGTAGGTCAACCAGAGTACGTTCTGCACCAGAGTGGTACGGTAATCCTGTTCTGGAAGTCATGTTGCTAGACCATGACGAACCTACAAACTATGAGGAAGTGATGATGAGCCCAGATTCCGCGAAATGGCTTGAGGCCATGAAATCTGAGATGGGATCCATGTATGAGAACAAAGTGTGGACTTTGGTTGACTTGCCCGATGATCGGCAAGCCATAGGGAATAAATGGATCTTTAAGAAGAAGACTGACGCTGATGGTAATGTTACTGTGTACAAAGCTCGACTTGTTCCAAAAGGTTTTCGACAAGTTCAAGGAGTTGACTACGATGAGACCTTCTCACCCGTAGCTATGCTTAAGTCTGTCCGAATCATATTAGCAATTGCCGCATTTTATCATTATGAAATCTGGCAAATGGACGTCAAAACTGCATTCCTTAATGGATTTCTTAAAGAAGAGTTGTATATGATGCAATCAAAAGGTTTTGTCGATCCTAAAGATGCTAACAAAGTGTGCAAGCTCCAGCGATCCATTTATGGACTGGTGCAAGCCTCTCGGAGTTGGAATATACGCTTTGATAGTGTGATCAAAGCATATGGTTTTATAAAGACTTTTGGAGAAGTCTGTATTTACAAGAAAGTGAGTGGGAGCTCTGTAGCATTTCTAATATTATATGTGGATGACATATTGTTGATTGGAAATGATATAGAATTTCTGGATAGCATAAAAGGATACTTCAATAAGAATTTTTCAATGAAAGACCTCGGTGAAGCTACTTATATATTGGGCATCAAGATCTATAGGGATAGATCGAGACGCTTAATAGGACTTTCACAAAGCACATGCCTTGACAAGATTTTGAAGAAGTTCAAAATGAATCAGTCGAAGAAAGAGTTCTTGCCTGTGTTGCAAGGAGTGAAGTTGAGTAAGACTCAAAGCCCGACCACGGCAGAAGATAGAAAGAGAATGAAAGTCATTCCCTATGCCTCAGCCATAGGTTCTATAAAGTATGCCATGCTGTGTACCAGACATATTGTGTGCCTTGCCATGAGTTTGGCAATGGAGTACAATAGTGATCCAGGAGTAGATCACTAGACAACGGTCAAAATTATCCTTAGTTACCTAAGAGGACTAAGGAAATATTTCTCGGTTATGGAGGTGATAAAAAGTTCATCGTAAAGAGTTACATCGATGCAAGCTTTGACACCGATTCAGATGACTCTGAGTCTCAATCTGGATACATATTGAAAGTGGGAGCAATTAGCTAGAGTAGCTCCGTGCAGAGCATTGTAGACATAGAAATTTGCAAAATACATACGGATCTGAATGTGGCAGACCCGTTGACTAAACTTCTCTCACAAGCAAAACATGATCACACCTTAATACTCTTTTGGTATTAATCACATGGCGATGTGAACTAGACTATTGACTCTAGTAAACCTTTTGGGTGTTAGTCACATGGCGATATGAACTATGGGTGTTAATCACATAAAGATGTGAACTATTGGTGTTAAATCACATGGCGATGTGAACTAGATTATTCACTCTAGTGCAAGTGGGAGACTGAAGGAAATATGCCCTAGAGGCAATAATAAAATTATTATTTTATATTTCCTTATATCATGATAAATGTTTATTATTCATGCTAGAATTGTATTAAGCGGAAACTTGATACATGTGTGGATACATAGACAAAACACAGAGTCCCTAGTAAGCCTCTACTAGACTAGCTCGTTAATCAAAGATGGTTAAGTTTCCTAACCATAGACATGTGTTGTCATTTGATGAACGGGATCACATCATTAGGAGAATGATGTGATGGACAAGACCCATCCGTTAGCTTAGCATAATGATCGTTAAGTTTTATTGCTATTGCTTTCTTCATGACTTATACATATTCCTTTGACTATGAGATTATGCAACTCCCGTATACCGGAGGAATACCTTGTGTGCTATCAAATGTCACAACGTAACTGGGTGATTATAAAGATGCTCTACAGGTATCTCCGAAGGTGTTTGTTGGGTTGGCATAGATCGAGATTAGGATTTGTCACTCCGAGTATCGGAGAGGTATCTCTAGGCCATCTCGGTAATGCACATCACTATAAGCCTTGCAAGCAATGTGACTAATGAGTTAGTTATGGGATGATGCATTACGGAACGAGTAAAGAGACTTTCCAGTAACGAGATTGAACTAGGTATGAATATACCGACGATCGAATCTCGGGCAAGTAACATACCGATGACAAAGGGAATAACGTATGTTGTCATTGCGGTTTGACCGATAAAGATCTTCGTAGAATATGTGGGAACCAATATGAGCATCCAGGTTCCGCTATTGGTTATTGATCGGAGATATGTCTCGGTCATGTCTACATAGTTCTCGAACCCGTAGGGTCCGCACGCTTAATGTTCGATGACGATTTGTATTATGAGTTATGTGTTTTGGTGACGGAAGATTGTTCGGAGTCCCGGATGACATCACGGACATGACGAGGAGTCTCGAAATGGTCGAGAGGTAAAGATTGATATATTGGAAGGTAGTATTCGGACACCGGAAGTGTTCCGGAGTGTATCGGGTACATACCGGAGTACCGGAGGGGTTACCGGAACCCCCCGGTGGAAGAAATGGGCCATATGGGCCATAGGAGGGAGGCTAACCAGCCCACAAGGGGCTGGTGCGCCCCCCACAAGGGAGGAGGCCGAATTGGACTAGGGAAGGGGTGGCGCCCCCCTTTCCTTCTCCCTCTCCCTCTCCTTCCCTCTTTCCACCTCCGGAGAAAGGAAAAGTGGGGGGGGGGGGCGAATCCTACTAGGAGTGGAGTCCTAGTAGGACTCCCCCCCATGGCACGCCCCCTTTGGTGGCCGGCCTCCTCCTCCCCTCCTTTATATACGGGGGCAAGGGGGCACCCTAGAACACAACAGATATTGTCTTAGCCGTGTGAGGTGCCCCCCTCTATAGTTTACTCCTCCGGTCATATTGTCGTAGTGCTTAGGCAAAGCCCTGCGCAGATCACATCACCATTACCGTCACCACGCCGTCGTGTTGACGGAACTCTCCCTCGACACTTTGCTGGATCAAGAGTTCGAGGGACGTCATCGAGCTGAACGTGTGCTGAACTCGGAGGTGCCGCACGTTTGGTGCTTGATCGGTTGGATCGCGAAGACGTTCGACTACATCAACCGCGTTAAGCTAACGCTTCCGCTTTCAGTCTACGAGGGTACGTGGACACACTCTCCCCCTCTCGTTGCTATGCTTCTCCTAGATAGATCTTGCGTGAGCGTAGGATTTTTTTTGAAATTGCATGCTACGTTTCCCAACAGTTATGGCTGTTCTGGCCGAGGCATCTCCTCGCTCGGCTGTGCCGCACTCGGCCCCTCTCGGCACTATGTTGGGCAGATGCTCTATGTGATGAGGTCGTGGCTGCGGCCCGAATCACGAAGGGAAAACGATCAAAGGTCTCGCCTTGTTCTCCATGTAGTACGAGCTCTAGGACCAAAGGTGCGATGGGTGGTCTCACAACCTCAGTGGTGGAGACAGACACACAATTTTGTTTCTTGGAAAACCAACTCACCAAAGAGCGACCAATTGATAGCACCCTCCCGAAGAGGACTTCCTCTCCACATGGTCTCCCACCCAATCCGAATCCGAATATCTCATGAGATCAAAACTTGCACCTTTGGGGTACCATAAGTCAAAGTTTGGGGTATGAGCCAAATATCGAAAGATTTTTTTGACCGCCACACGTAGTGGATTTTCTTTGCAGCGGCTTGAAACCGTGCACACATTCCCACACTCAACATGATATCCGGTCTAGATGCACAAAGGTAAAGTAAGGATCCAATCATAGAACGACATACTTTTTAATCCACTGCTTTATCATTGGGATCAATGTCAAGTTGACACTTGGTTGGCATAGGAGTCTTGGCCGGCTTGACATCATCCAACTTGAACCTCTTGAGCATGTCTTGGGTATATTTGGCTTGGTTGATGAAGGCCCACACAGCGTATCCGTCTGCACTGCCACGGCGCAAGCAACCCTGGCCGGCACCCGCGGTGCCGCCGCCACCACAGCCATCAATGCAAGCTTGCTGGAGATCTCCACGAACCGGGGCCAAGCGTCATCGGACTCAAGCGTAGGGACGCCAGCTCAGGCATAGGTCACCCGCAGATTCCGCCGGTGCAGGAGAGGGGCCAGATCTGCCCAACTCCGGCCGCCAGAAACGAGCTGCCGTTGCGCGGGGGCCACAACCACCCGGAGAAAACCGGCGACCACGGCCGGCCTTGCTCCGTCGCGCGTCATCAGCGAGCGCAACGAAATCCCCGATGGTGAAGCTGGTCGGCGCGCCGCCATCTTCCTGCGACTGGATCTCACCTTCCTCCTCTGAATCCTCATTGGCGAGCACCCAAAACCGGCTTTCCCCGAACGCCCGCACCGCCTCCAGGCTTGAAGAAGGGGTTGGGCTTGCCGGCGACGAATACAGGCCCCGGCGCACCGCCTGCCAGGCGCCGGTGGCGTCCAGACGCAGGCTGCCCTCGAGATCGCCAAGCGCGTCGCCAGACCGTACAACCAATGGTTCACACATTTCGAATCCTCTACAATCTCCTTGTTCCTTTTTCTTTCTATTTTCTCTTTAGCACACTTGTTCTGGTACCAATCCTACATATGAGTTGAGTTGAGTAATGGTTCCTTAACAGAAACGTTTCAGGAGTCGATTGGCCAGGGTACGATGGCGAACTAGAGAACATATCTGGTGCACCGGTAGCATTTTTTGAAACATTTTAAAATGTGCTAATCCGTCCAGTGCATCGGTAGCACCACAAGCAATGGTGCACCAGATACGTTCTCTGGCGAACTAGGGCATCTCAGGGTCCTTTTAGACTACGGAGTGTAGTGAACAGTGATGTACAGGGATTTTTATCCCTATTGATAGGAATGTGGTTCATGGTAGAGAAAGATGACTGTTGGGAGCACACTACAGATTCCAAAGACAATGGCCTTAGGATTTTCCTCTATTTTGGAATCGGACTTATTTGTCCTTTATATCTGGTAGTTTGCAAATAAATTATGCTAATTGTGTGGATCCAAAGCTGGGCTAGTAAGCTCAACATTTTTTTCCTTTCCAAACTAAAAAAGATTTTTTGAGCATTGTTTCAGAAAAACAGGCGGCTTTAGATGCATCTGTTTTGGTAGTTAGGAGTACATTAAATATGAGTTGTAGCTTGTTTGATATATGGTTTAAGTAGATAGATAATCTACATGTCCGTATATATAAAAACGACAAACCTCCTTGAAACTCCAAGTTTAAAAGACAAATGTAGTCGTATTTTTTTAAGAGGTTTTTTACAGAACCCTGGTACTCCATAGATAGAGGTGGGAGTGCCAACAAAATCTCACCGTTGATTTAAGAGGGCACTTTAGACTTTTTGTCTTCTTAATTTAGGTATAATGTTGAGATATTCCCGAGATCTAATTTCCTAATCCGATCAAGCGCACGCCCGCCGCCTCTGATCGTGCGCAATGATGGTTGCCGGCTTGCCGCATCCTCCGGGAGGAGCCGTCCCCAGGCCCTATCACGCACATGCATGAAAATTTGGCAACTTAGCCGCCGGGCGCCGGCGACCCGGCCCTCCGCAGGATCTGCGCACTGCATGCACCTCTGTTCCTAGCGTCGTCAAGCAATCAGTTCATGTTTCCAATTCAAACAAACACATAATTACTAATAGTTGCATTTGACCACATCGCGTTTTATCTCTTTTGAGATCTGATGTATTGATTTTGTTTTTGGGATGTGAAGAAGTCCTTCTCTATGCATCCCGTCGCCAGCTTAATCGCCGCCTGCATGTTGATTTTATCCCTTAATTAGTGGAGAATTAACGATCTAGTCCTAGATTACCAAATTACCCTCAAAGTGGTGGTACTCCCCAACTTTTAGGGGTTGTTTGGATACCTAGATTATAGAGAACTAGTTTTCCTTAAACCTGATTTCTGTTGTAACAACCTAAAACATTGTTTGGTTCATCTAACAAACTCGTGGATATACTAAACTGAGTTTTCCTAAAGCTCAAAAACCCAGTTTATACAAAAACCACTAATCGACGTTTTTATACAAACGCGTTTTCTACATGCATCACGAGATCAACGAACTCAGACATGCTGATCATGGTAAACTCCGCCGGCCGTGATCAGCATGGCAAAGCCAAAAGACGTCGCTGCCGATCTCGGCCAGGCAGCCGGAGCAGGTTGCGATGCTCCATCTAGCCCAGAGCCTCCATGGCGGACGCGGACTTCGGCCGGCTGCCGTCGTGTCCATCGGCCGCTTCACAACCACCGTCGTCATCCATATGCTCCAGCTTGTACGTCGTCGTCGCGCCTCCCTAGCATGTGTGTTGTGCTCTGGTGTTACCGGCGAATCAATCCAACAGCTAGCTAGGTGCTACTGCTACATGCGTGCCCGGCCTGAGAATCAATCATGGTGCTTTACGCCGTGTAGCCGCATGTGACCAAACACTATATTTCGATGGGAACCTGAGCCAACATGGATGACACCGGCGAAAGAAGCAGAGCACGATAAGGCGAGCAGCGCGACCACCCCGGCGGCCTCGGCGATGGCCGCGCACCCTCTGGCCGGTGTGGTTGTCCACCGCTGTGCGTGTAGGTGCCAAGAGCAAGCCGAAGCACCGCACCTCCATGAATTGTTTTGGGAGGAACTCAAAATCGTGTTTTTCTAATTTTCCCATCCAAACAAGGTATTGTGCATACTTATCTTAACAGAATAACTAACCAAAACTGGTTTTCCTAAAAATCCTCCCAAAACTCATTTTCTAAAATCTCACATCTAATTCCCCGTATCCAAACAACCACTTAACGGTAGTACTCCAAGGCATCTATACTGGAGTGCCAAACAATCCTATCCATCAGATCAGAACAAATGGAGGGCTTATATTAGTTTGAGGGTACCATAAAACAACTCTTTTTTAATTGTCTTGTAAAAGGCATGTGATGTCTATACTGTTGCCCTGCTATCTTATCTATTCTTTCATTTATCATTTCTTTTTTAATATAAGTAGTGATCTAAACGCTCTTATATTTCTTTACGGAGGGAGTACAAATTTATGCTCTCTTCAAATACTCTTGCTCTGGTCTTCCCATATGGACACTCCTTTTAGAGTACTTCTTCCTCTCCTCTCTCTGTACTGCCAAGTGCTATAGCTACTTTGCTGAGAGTATAGGAATATACTTAGGCGATTGCGTTGTTTCTATGTTGAGTATAGGCATGCACATACTCCAGTCCAATATGATTAGGCGGTTGAGTTGTTTGTATTTCTTTCGTTAGTGGGTTTGTCCATTCGCCTCTGTACTCGTCAGTTCAAAATTCCGGCATGGGATGTACCAGGATGCAAAACTGTACGAGTTGGAGGATTCAGGCAGATCCAACACAAGTGGTGCATTGCTTCCTCATCAGTTAACCTAGCGTTAATATGTGACTAGCTCCAAAGAAGCACCGAGCACGCGCGCCCATGACCGATTCCATCTATATTTTGCCGAAATAAGCCAAAAACAACATGTATTACATGAGAATAAAATGAAAAGGAGAACATGAGTTCTATCTTTACCCCAAGATCTAAGTAGGCACGTAATAAACATTAAATGATTTAACAAATTAAGTAAACCGGCCGGCGTATTAATATCTTTTCATAAGCACATATTTTCCCCCTTTCATAAGTAAAAATAAGTGATGGGCGCCATAGACGATGGCAAGAACATGGCTATTCATCTTGCGTAGGTGAATGCACCGAGGGAGAAGGAGTCTTAGTTTTTTTAAGTATTTCTTCTGGATTATTGTTCACCTGAATGCATAGTGTTGATTTACTATGTTTATTGTCCCAGTTTATTCGGGTGCATTGTTCTCGGTTATAGTTCAGGTACTGTTTTGGTTTTACTGTTCCGGTTTGAGGGAGGAGGTGGGGCTAACCGAACATAGCATAAAGGGGCACTTCTCTCATTTATTCTACTCCCTCCGTCTCAATTTACAGGGCATGCACGTCGTTCTAGGTTGAGAATTTAACTAGCTATATATGTATTATATGTGATGAAAAATATATGTTTAGAAACTACATCCGCTTAAGAATCCAATGATATATTTTTGGTGACATATAGTTCATATTTAGTTAGTCAAATGGGAACTACGCGCACGCCCTCTAAACCGAGACGGAGGGAGTACCCATTTTCTCTCTTTTCATTACACATGGATCCTCCTTTTAGACTAGTTTCTCTCCTCCCTCTATTGATAAGTACTATGGCCACTTTACTCTGAGGTTGGATATGCATATGTACACAACAACCGCATATAGGCATGCACCCAGTTCAGTCAAATACTATATAAGAGACAGTTGAGTTGTCGATACATCACCAAGATGAGTAGGATAGTATTCTTTTATTTGTAGTTTTATTCATTCTCCCTTGTACTCGTTAGTCTGACAATTCGGCATGGAAGGTATCAGGATGCACAAAGGTGCCAGAGGCACGGGTGTGTGAGATCCAACAAAAGTAGTGCTATGGTCCCTGGTCAACCTTTGCATGGCTAATACATGATTTATTGTCATGCCCCCACTCACACGCATTTCAAAATCCAAAAAGAGAACCCGATGTTTTGGTCAAAGGCTGGTTTAGGTGCCACCGGTGTGGTGCTGCGAACTTGCCTGTATTTTCTGAGCGGTAATGCTACGACTACCGATGTTATTCCTCTTCCATCATCTTGCACGCCGGCTGGACCTCCTCGACTTATGGCAGCTCCACGGTCAAGGTGAAGCCTCTCCTGGATGCCACCACCGCTGGTGCGTTCACTTGCGTGTCAGCTGCATAAACCAGGACGGCCAAGAAGCAGAATTCAGTTGTGTGGCTGGCCAGTGATGTACATGGCTTTGCTAGCTCAATAACTTTGTGCTTTATGTACACGCCACTTCACTCGTGTATATGCAAGCTGACAGTGTTCACACTCCTCCGTGCAGCTCTCGTGGCAACCTCTGAAATGCTGTGCTACTCGCTCATTGATAAGTGATAACCATTAACCAATCTACACTCAATAATAACTAATTGTTGGCTCATGTGAAATCTTGATACGGCTGTTGGACGAGTACGTAACCAGTGGTCCTTAGCACTCACAAGCTTCTGCATGTCCCAGAGTTCATGTCAGTATATTTTTCCTGTACTGAACATTTTCAAGTTCGCATTGTCTATCTGAAGCCGAGAGGCCTACCCTCTCAGTGGAAGTCAGCGGCTGAGTTTGCCTAGCCTCAGCAAACAACCCCGAATTGTCCCAAGAGCACTACTGTTCTTCGCCTCGCCCACCCCTCTTAACTGCTGATCTCTTCTCATCTTGTTCTTTTCTGTTTACATTGTATCTTTTCTTGGATAGTTGGTTCATTACATTCCCATGATCCAGTAATCAGGCAACATTACCGTCTGATGATATTTATTTTCTCACCTTTTTTTATCTAGGCCTGCAAGCGGTGTTTTGGTATTGCACATCTTTGATATTGTGCATGATTAAAAGAATTTTTGTTAGCGAACGTTGCGAGTACCTGTGCAATTTCATCAAGTGCTTGGTCCAGTTAATCTCCTTAGCTTAATGGCCTTATATGAAAATGTGAGAATGTGGCACAACACGTAGAAATCAGTGTCGGCCCTACCAGATGAAACTGAGATTGTCCCATGTACGAATTAACAACACAATCTAATTATGAACTTACTTCCTTGTTTTGCCGCTGACATCTGGCTAGAAGCAGAACTTCGGTTATTTTGGCTGCACAGACCAACCTCATAATAAATTTGAGGCGCACGTCACGAGCCCTAATAACAAAACTGTAGTTTCTGTTGCACTGTGCTCCATTCAATTTTTAAGGTAACTTTTGGATCTGCCAATTCCACATTTTCTGATCAATTTTGCAAAGGACCGGACAAACTATTATAGAATATTGGGCTTCAAACTCTATGTTTATCTTTTTAGATCTCAATACGCACTTGCCTGGAAGGGATAATGCCCAATTTTGTATGCACTTTGTAGGTATTCAAGTAAGTTCCAGAGTAGTGTACCAGAAGAATGCACGAGCGACACTAGAGGCCCCAAATACTAGCCGCCAGAGCCACCCTTCTCCTATCCCTCCCCTCCGTCGCCGCCGGTGGTTGGTGCCGGGTAAAGCCCGTGCGTGCGCCCTCTCCTGGGTCACCGGGTGGTCCGAGGCGCCCTGCCCGTGGAGATGCGGCTCCCGTTCTGATCCACGACGGCCGGATCCCAGCGGTTGTGGTGGGGATCGACGACCGAAGGAAGGTGGTGCGGCTGGGCGTGGTCGGTGGCGGCGGCCACGCTTGGTCTGGCTCCCGGGGTGGCAGCCCCATTAGGTGGCGGCTTGTGAGGCTCTG
Organism: Thinopyrum elongatum; assembly: GCA_011799875.1. Taxonomy (NCBI): domain Eukaryota; kingdom Viridiplantae; phylum Streptophyta; class Magnoliopsida; order Poales; family Poaceae; genus Thinopyrum; species Thinopyrum elongatum. Next base: position 597,575,448 of record CM022303.1, on the reverse strand, counting down.
ACCATCCTCGGCAGCACGGCGTGGAGATGCCCATGTCCAAGGCGGAGCCGCTTCGGCAGTCGGGTGGCTTCAGCAATGCTTCCCGCGTTTGGGATTCTTCCTAGTGGCTTATCTGTCATGGCATGGTGGGCTGACGGCCCTCCCCCAGGCTGTAGTGGTGGCGCACTTCGATAGTGGCTGGAGCGTCAGGCTCCCGCAGTGACAGTACTGATGTGGATGGTCACTGGATTTGGGCGGCCAAATCTGGGGCTTTGAAGGTGATCTGGCTGGTGCACAGTTGTCGGTTGGAGTCTCGTGGGGAAGATGCGGGTGAAGATCTTGTCTTCGGCCAGTGGCCGGAGCCGGTGATGGCGGCGCTCTGGCGCGATATCCTTCTTGAAGGCATCATCAGGGTGAAGCACTCACCTCCTTCCGCTACCTCCGGGGGAAACCCTTGATCAGTCGATCGGATGATGGCGGCGCCCCTGTGTCGTTCCCGGCTTGCTCCCACGGGAATTGTTTGAATTCCCCCAAGTGTAATGGTGAAGTAGCCCAGCGGCAAGTATTTCCCTCAGTTAATGAACCAAGGTTATCAATCCGGTAGGAGTCCCGCAAGCTAACATAGTGAACGACACATGCACAAAAAAGACAAAACACACTCGTCCCCAGCACGGCAAGAGGGTTGTCAAGCCCTTTGTCTTGATAGTTACAAGATTAAACTACAAGGGGATAATTGATAGCAATGTAACATGGAAAAGTAGAAGTAGCAGTTGTGTAGAAGAATTCAGTGGCAGAGAATAGACACGGAGAACTACTGGCATCTCCCTCAAAAACAAGAAAATGACATGGTAATTTTTTTTATAGTTGGGCAGCAATTAAATTGCAATATTTATGACTATGATCATTCATGGTATAATCTCATATGGGCATTATGTCTGTGGTAAGTAGAACGTTAATCCAACTGCATATACTACTAATAGTCCACCCCAAAACCGTTATCCAGCATGCATCTTGGGGTATTAAGTTTGCAAGAAACAAAGCATCACAATAAGCAAGATGACCAAATGTAGATACAAAAACATCAATCAATATGATGAGACCCTGTCGTTTTATCCTTAATGGCAACAATACAATACGTGTCTTTGCCTTTATTGTCACTGTCTTAGAGCACTACAAGATTGAACTCACTGCAAAGCACCACTCTCTCTCTGAAGAAAAACCCATCGGAGTTGGACAAAGAAGATTGGTAGATCGTAGAACATGCAAAGTTATTTAGTTATACATCAAGAAAATCTCAACAGATTCAATTGATTTCAAAGAACAATCTGATTATAAAGTGACAATTCATCGTATCCTGATAAACACACCGCCGATTACATCAAATAGATCCTGATCACGTGAGGCAGCTCACGTGAACATGGTATTGAAAATCCAAAAAGGAGGGAGAAACATCTAGCTACTACTATGGACCCTAAGGTCCTAATGGAATTACACACATATGGTCGTGGAGGCAACAAGTTTGATCAAGAAGCCTCCGACAACGGATTCCCCTCCGGCAGAACTCCAGAACAGGCCTCCAGAGTGGATCTTCACGAAACAAGAACTTGCGGCGATGGAAAATTCTTCTAAAAATATAGCCGAAGGTTTCAGTATTTGTAGCATTTTAAGGTGGTGGAATAAGCGTAAGGCTGTGTAGGTGGGCCCCACACGCCCTAGTGGCGCCGCCTGCACATGTGGGCCCCCCTATGGCTCCTCATGTTCCTTGCCGAAGCTTCATGTGTCCTTGGCACTAGATTGGCACTATATTTTGAACATACTAGGTATTGATTTCCTGTGAAACCAAAAACATGCAAGAAAAAAAGGAACTGACACTAGGCACTAGATTAATAAAATAGTCAAAAAAATACAAAATGTTATTAAAGGTATTTAAAAGTGATAATATAATAGCACCAAAAAACCAAAAATTATAATATGTTTGAGACATATCATTCCCCCCTTGGGGGTGTGCATCAGCCCGAGGGACTAGTGGAAGATTTTGCCGGTGCAGCGACGTTGCAGTGACACATCGAAGATGTGGAGTCTCAGCGGCATGGCACAACAGGGTCTCGGTAACGGGTGCGTGATGTTGGAGGCGCGTAGGGAGGTGGTGTTGTATGGCGTCGTGGCAGCGTCGATGACAGGCCTGGCATAGTTAATGCGTCGATACCTATTCTGAAAATGGATTGGGAGAAGACTGCGGCGGCGGCCTCTGGAGCGCGCGCATGCTGTGCCAGCTGAGATTCCGCTGGACCAGTTTGTGCCACCAACCCGTCGATGGGTAGCTTGATTGAGGCCTGGCATAGTTAGATGTTGGGCGTTTGTTTAAGGTCCCCCGACCATGTGCACTTCCTTCATCAAATTGGTAGAAGTAGCAAGAGAAGTTGCGAGAAAGGTGGCTTCAGACTTATTGATGTATTACCTTGTAAGGCTTTGTTGAAGAATTAATGAAATAATGATTGTGTGCATCGCTCAATGCAGAGGCCGGAGGTTATCATTATTTTCGGAAAAAGAGGAATGCATGAGGATTATACGGCCTATATAGGATTACTTCATCCTATCATATACATAATTAATAGACGGTCGTACATATAATCTATACCTAAAAATAAAGGAGCTACTGCTTCTTGCGGTAGGTTACGATTTTTTTTCAAAGTTGCAAAATATTACCCACCAATGCCATCTATAAATGATAAACAGAACGCTTCACCCAGGTAAATCTTCCGCCGGGGCCGGCCCATGCAGTAGGAACCTCCTATACTGCGCTCTCCGCGCTGGGAGAAGACACAACGCGCCTGTTTGGGCTGACCCATGTCCTGGCGGCCTGTTTTTAAAATTTCGATTTTGATTTTTCTTTCCCTTTTCGTTTTTTTCTACATTAAATAAATTGTGAATTCAAAATTTCTGATTTTTTTTAAAAGTGAGAATTTTGAAATAAATCATAAATTGTTTGTGGATTCAAAAAAAGTTCATGATTTTATAAAAACATGTTTGCTTATTCACAAAATGATTGACATTTTGAAAACAAATGTTCAGGAAAAATAAAATATTCATGATGATTTAAAAATTTCTTTTGTTCAAAAAGGTTAATGAAATTGAACAAAATTTTGCCAATTCAAAAAATGTTTCTGAATACAAAAATATCCTAAAAATTCAAAAACTATTTGTGACTTACAAAATAGTTTATTCATTCATAAAATGTTCGGTGATTCAAAAAATGATCATGCATTTCAAAAAATGTTCGTCAAATAAAAAAAATATTCGTAAATTTCAAAATTTGTTCCACAAATTTTCAAAACAAGGTTCGTCCATTCTAGAAATGTTTGCCAATTCAAGAAAATTGTTAAGAAAATGTCAACAATTTTAATAAAATGTTTTCAAATAGTATAAAATGTTCATGAATTCAAACTTTTTTTTATTGATTTTAGAAAACATTTGAAAATTTGTAAAAGTGTTCATGAATTTGAAAAATGTTCACGATTTCAAATATGTGCATGGTTTTTTCTTTATGATTTCACGAATTGAGAGTGATAGTGCATCTTGGTGATGCAGCAAAAAGTGATCATGGCCATTGGAGATTTTGATTTTTTTCCCTATTGCAACGCACGGGCCCTTTTGCTAGTAGAACATAAAATTCATATTACAGGCAAATTAATTGCAAAAATGGTGTGTGAAGAGCTCGTAACTTCTTCAGCAAAAAGAAAACATGTTGATATATGGGAAGATCGGCTTGTGCATCGATAACTGTTAACTAAATGAAAAACCGATGTAACACAAATGGAAACTGTGAAGACTCACAACTTTAGACAGTTCCTTTATCAAATAAATACTCCGATCGACGATCACAACATGAATTTCCGGTGGTGAGCATGACCATCAACATTAACTGGTTCTTTCTCTTCTTTTCAGCTGATTCTGAGCATGACCATCAGCACCAGTAGTAGTTGCCTTTAATCCATCCGTATCAGAATGAAGCAGCAAGAGCAAAGTTAAGGTTGTTGATCTAATATATATTAAAAAAAACAAACATACACTACTCAATTGAAGCCGGCAATTGGTAAATGAGCTCGAGTTCCATGGAGCACTTAATTAAAAAAAAATCAAATGTCTAGGTTTAAATTACTTGTCTGCACAGTTTCATGGCAAAATATGTTTTATGCGAGTTACAAAAATATGACAAAATCACGTATTTCTAGCACATGTACTATTAACTACTCCCTCCGTTCCAAAATATATTGTTTCCTCTATTCCCATGCTTCAACTTTGATCATAAATTTAACCAACGAGATCGACTACGGCGGGAGCAAAAGTTATCCAGTGAATTCGGATTCAAAAGAAGTTTTCAACTATATAATTTTTTTCTCCTGCCGCAGTCGGTCTTTTTGGTTAAATTTCAAAGTTGGACCTCGGTAAGCGCGGGCGCACTATATTTTGGAATGGAGGGCGTATAAAATTACATGACTTTTCTGTACAGCTCACATCAGAGCGTACTTCATGATGAAATACCACACACATCTAGTATACATCCATATGTATGTGTTATTTATTGTCAGATTGTTTTGAAACCAAAAAAGTTGATTTTTGATTTTTTGAATGTTCTGGGCTCCATCGAGCCCAAGAGCAAAAAATCCACTCTCTATTGAAGTACGATACCTATATAATAGTGTTGCTTCCATTGAGAAATTTAGTGTGCCATTAATAATGCTACAGAGCATAAAATTATATAGCACAAATTATTTGTCAACACTCATGGGAGAAGATAACCCTGAAAATAAAAGCAGACAAATGAAGTCTAGTCCAATCCTAAAATTTCATATTCTTGTCGAAAGTGTTGGTTTGAAAATCAGTTTTGGGGTATAACATAAACCTTAGATTTGTTGGTTGGGTCACATGGTGTTTATGCACATGATTTTGGTCCCTGTTTATGGGAATGTGATAGATGGTAGACAAAATGACTGCCACGAGGCGCATTGTAGATACTAAAGACGACGAGCATGTTTTCTTCTCTTCAGTAAAACACTATATTCGTCCTTGATATATAATATCTTCACTATAAAATTATTTGTCTGTCGATACAAGGCTAAGCTTGGAGGTTTGACTGTTCGTTTCTTTCCAAACTAAAAAAAATTAAGTTTGTGCTAAAAAAATTACAATGAGACCAGTAGGACACTTGTTCCTTATAGTTAGGAGCGGACAACATGATTTTAGTAGATAGGTAATCTCCATACCCTTGCAAAAAATAATGATAATCTCCATGAATGTCTAGAAAAACATGTGCTTGTATTTTAGTGGTGTTTGGTGATGTGAAGTTCTATAATTCACTCTTTCTACACTCTTGCCCTCCTATCCTATCTATTCTATCATTTTTTTTGAGATATCCCGAAAGGGACTACTCTCGTTTATACTATCCATTTTTTCTCTTCTCTTGTTTTCACGCATGGACCCTGCTTTTATAGTAATTTCTCTACTCCCTATCTATTGTCGAGTATTATAATTAACTACTTTATTGTGAGCCTGGATGTTGCATATATACACCACACTTCAATGTTGGTTTGCACGTCGCCCGGTTCAATACTATATACATGATGAGATGATCAAGTTGTCATTTATCACCAAGATAAGAAACAAGTTCGTATTTTTCCATTTGCTACTTTATCCATTCCAGTTTCCACTCGTTATCCTGATATTTGGCATGGAAGGTATCAGGATGCCCAAAGGTGCTGGGATTCTGTTTTTGATGATACCAACACAAGTGGCGCAATGATTCCTCACAAATTCCTTCATGGCTAATACATGCATGATTAGTTGCCGCACTACCCACTCTAGCCAGATTAACGTATATGTGATGTCCACTTAAACCTTGGAACAAAAAATCCGAACTTAACGAGCACTCCACATTTTCTGCTGATGAGCAGTTCTTGGCATGACCAATGTTCGCTAAGAACAAGGAAGAGGAACTTGCCTGCGTATGAATTATTATAATATACTGGTAGAGGAAAATCCAGTGTTTTTACGAGTGAAAGAGACAAAAAGAGTTCGGATGTTAGGTGCCTTTGTGACGAGGAAATCCTGGACCAGATCCTACTCCGAGTAGAACGAACCGTGGCCGAAGTTGTTGCACCCAAAAGGCGAGGAGGCACTTGAGCAGCAAAAGCTTTGCTTTGTGCCACGTGCTGCTGCGTGAGCGTGATGTGTGTTTGGAAATGGAATGCACATAATCTTCTATTGGAATTTTGGGAAATAACTTGTGTTTTCTTGTGAGGAACAAATGATTGCCAAGTATCCAAGTGAAATGTTGTGCAGCTGCAAAAAGACTAAGGATTCGATTCAGCTGGAACTTTGATATCATCCTAGAATTCTCGTACATACCATGAAATTTTAGGTATCAATTGGCTAAATGTACGACCTTAGAAACATGACATATTGGGTCCTTTTGAGACAACATGGAGCATATTCATCTTCTTTTATTTCTCTGTTTCAACAAAATCGAACATGGCCAATCCAACGTGCCATGTGGGTGCAAATAGTCTCCAACCTTCAACCCGTGGACATGGCGTGTTGCTAACGTCTCACGCCAAAAGTACACGACATCACGTACAAGCAATATATGGTGAGCATCTTGCTACTCGTTCTTCTTGCATCCACAACATGCAAAATTTCTCTTGCACCGTCATGAAAATCTCACTGGTGGAACAATATTTCTCGGTGAAATGTTGAAACAGTCCAATTTGGAGGAATTATCATGTATTCGTAGAATTCTCACCTATAGGGATATTGCATTATTTAGTGGAAATGTTGAAACAGCCCCATTATTTTGGTTTCACAGATCATACTCAATAAAAATTTGAGGCCCACGGCACAAGCCCTTATATGAAAACTGCAGTTTGTGATGCACTGTGCTTCATTCAGTTTTTCAAGGAAATTTGGACGAATCAATTCCACATTTTCTGGATCTAGTTTCTAAAGCACCGGACAGTCTGTTATACTCCCTCCATTCCTAAATATTTGTCTTTCTAGAGATTTCAACAAATGACTACATACGAAGCAAAACGAGTGAATCTACACTCTAAAATATGTCTATATACATCCGTATGTGGTAGTCCATTTGAAATCTCTAAAAAGACAAATATTTAGGAACGGAGGGAGTAGAATTTTAGGCTGCAACTCCACATTTATCTTTTTGGATCGCAATACACACTTGCCTAGAACGTACGCCCAATTTTGTATGCGCTGTGTAGGTTATCCAAGTGGTTCCTTTAATGAACAGGTTGCTCAAACTAGAAAAATAAGGATTTGTCTTGCACCTTACTCCGTATTGAGTTATTGCAATATATTTTCATCCCAGTACACTTGCACAGGCAACTTGATATCGAACCAGTGGTGCGTTTAAAAATGAGTAACTATCTTTTCGATCGTAAAAATTGTGTTCTACACATTGTAGCTTCATTTCTCGAGTAGCTTTGTTTCCACCAAAAGTTACTTTGCTGATTCGAGTTAATCGTTTCTTCTCAGGTTTTGTCAGAACATGACTGCATTACAATTTTGTCTACAGAAGTTCGATCATGTTCAAGACAGTCCTTTTGGTATAAGTATAACGTCCATAACCAAAATGCCTGCTATGGCTAGAACCAAAACGAATTAATGCACCTTATTTCATTGCGCATTTCGTTTCGTCCCTAAGGTTGAACCAAAAGGCACTGCTGCACAGTTGACCCACCCTGCTGGCCTCCTTGATCTCCTATACTGTTGTAAGCTTTTCTATCTCTGTAGTAGTATAAAACTAATCATTGAAAAGAATTTATGAATCTAACAGACAAAGGCTTGGTTTTTTGCTTATCCTGTCTGCATCCACCGTCAACCTGCGCGCATGTCCACAAACCCGATAGAAAACGCAGGTTCCAAACACGTGGCCAGTGATAATGTTAACTAAAGATGATAATGTGCTAGTACTACTGGTCTAGTTGAAAATGACTCCCCAAAAGCCCCAAGTGGAAAGGCGAAAGCTCCCAGCGCGTACAAAAAATCAAACGCGCACGAGCTTCTCCTTGACGCAATAAGGTATCGAATCTATCAGGCATTGTTGCGAAGACCGAAAGGCCGTTTATCATCCTATTATAGGTCTACTCTCCATGTTCTTGCTCTATTGGGGAAAGGCATGTTCCGTCCTTTGGCTCAATGTTGAGCGGTTTGACTTTGGTTCGCAGAAGAAGTTTGCAGAATTAACGACCGAGTCATCCGCCTCGTCGGCTTCCTATTTTCTTCTTTTGGAGTTTCCAATCGCTACATGTCCATGTACCATACACACATGACCAGACGGAGGCGCCTGGTCGTCCAGACCTCCACACCGTGGGCCGCCCCTGCAACGCAGCCGCGGACCATTAGCGCTCGATGACCACCAGACGCGATCAGCAGACCTGCACCGCTGCGCGGCAGTTCCCGGGCCTCCGTTGTTTATTGTGCGTGCGCGTGGACGACATGGCCGGCAATGCCATGCATGTCCGTGTGCATCCTGTATGTACGCACATGGCTGGAAATAACTAATGATTTGCGTGTACGCTGTTCACAATATTTGCGTTGTTGGACTTGGAGCACGTTGATTAACCATTTGCGTCTATTCTGTTCACATCATTTTGCGTTGTTGGCACATTGATTATCATGTCCAACAACTAAACGTCGGTGGTCCCGCACAAGTCGCGGCAAAGCCGGGACTGCCCGCTTGGTGGTTTCGTCATGAGGGCGGACGAGCTGGGGGCCTCCCTCGCGTCGTCTCCTCGTCGAGCATTCGCGTCGTCGGACAGGGCTCGAGGCAGACGGAAGGGGGATGGGGCCTCTAGGGCTGCGTCTGGGAAGGCGATGACGGTCGTGGCGGTGATGGAGGATATGCAATGGGTCACAGGGTTCTCCGTTGCCACCGCCGTGTTCGATCACGTTCATCGTCGGGCCCTCTTTGTTGTTCAATACAATGTCCATATGAGATGTCTATCATGATTATTGTCCATGATGAGTTATTTTTTTAAGTTTATATTGTGATGATGCCTGATGTTTGACTTATAGATGCATTACTTTCGCAAGTTTTTTATCTTCTCTTGGCATGTTTAGATGTGTAATCAGTAGTGGGAGACCTGTGCATTAGTTGGATACAATCTTGTAAATAATCTATCGTGGTGACAGTTACTGAAAATGGCTTGACTTGTATTTCCCACTAAAAATGAATGTTTGTACGAGGCCTTTAATAAAATTATGCAATCAACACTATGTCATCTTGCTGAAGAAAATTATCCATTTTATACTTAATATACTTATGATGGAGAGAGAATCTCGGTCGAATAATGAATTATTAGCTATAGAGGTCGGGAGGGTCATCAATGCCTCCCCACCAAGCCACCGCAAAGGTCTTCCCTCTCTCATCGCGCTTACTTCCTGGACTATATGGAGGCACCGCAACACGCTTGCATCTTCTACGGCGCAACCCCATCCCACTCCATCCTGGTCCACAACATTCAGGAGGAAGCTCGCACTTGGGCAAAGGCTGGTGCTCGAGGGCTTAGCTCAATTATCCATGTAACCTGGATCTTGGCATGTAAGGGCTGAGCAACCAATCCTATGCTCATCGCGACCTCGTAAGCGCCTAGTAGCTTACGCTTCGCGAGGTCCGCCACTGTACTTTTCTTCCCTCTGTCAATGGAATGATACGCCAAGCATGTATTCGCAAAAAAGAGGTAGGGAGGGTCTCGGTCTATAGATTTATGGCTGTGATTTGTGATTTCCTCTATTGACCAAGACCATTCCATGCTTAGTGTTGTTGGGGACATAAGTAAAGTTCTATTTGTATTATTGTAGAACTTAACATTGGTGTGCGAGTACCTCCACGGATTGCTAGCTATGGTTCCTGACTAACGAAAAAATCTTACTTCTTGCTACAAACTCTTGCACTAGAGATCCAACTAGTTGTTAGGGTACAACCTAGCAATGATCACTCGTCAAGGTAGGATGGTGCCCGACGAGCGCCACAACTCCATCTGTGTGGACTTAGACTCCAAGCGATCCAAGAGTGCACCGGTCACCCCTAAGTTGGTGGTCATGGCCCTTGTGGCCGAGGCATCTCCTCGCTCGGCTATGCAGCACTCCATGCCTTCCTCTGCACTATGCTCGGCAGATGCTCTGCATGATGAGGTCGTGGCCACGCCCCCAATCATGAAGGGCAAACCATCGAAGGTCTCGCCTTCTTCTCCATATGTAGTACGAGCTCTAGGACCAAAGGTGCGATGGGTGATCTCACAACTATGAAAAAGGTGCACCACTAACCGCGGCGATAAACTTGGAAAACACATGTAATCCGCGACCTAAATTTTCTGTCTTGAACGCATATTCTAATGAACACTCTATTTTGAAACATGAATAGTAGGGGAAGCCCTACTATGATTTTCCAGTAAATAAAGAAAGGAAAATTTTGTTAAAGAATTATATAATTTACAAGGAGTGTTTCAATCTCCATAGAAGAGGAAAATAGAAATTCAAAATTACAAGGTGGTGGATATACAGGAAAGTAGTGGATCTTCGGTAGAAGGTTTAACTCTATGGGCAACCAGACACATGTCCTTCGTAAAAAGAGAGAGAACCAATAAGCCATCGGGGGGCTGCTTGTGCTTACGCTGTTTCCAAATATTCCTAAGCACTAAGGAAGTAATCTGCATAAAGCAATGCCCACCCAAAAGGCTATTAGAAACATAGATTGTCCCTAAATATGTATGATCTTTCATTGTAAGGAAAAATAAGTTTTATACGAACTTGTGCTGGTAAAAAAATAAAAACAACAGACTGCATAATAAAGCTTACTATCACAAGGGGCAATATAAAATGATGTTTCTTTCTATTATGAGCTTGCACATCCAAATAAAAAGCGCATGACAACCTCTTTTTCCCTCTGCGAAGGTGTCGTATGTTTCCATCCTCTCTGTTGGGTCACATGGTGTTTCTGCACATGATTTTGGTTCCTGTTGATGGGGATGTGGTAGATGGTAGACAAAATGATGAGCTTGTTTCCTTCTCTTCAGTAAAACGTTGTATTCGTCCTTGGTATATAATATCTTTGCAATAAATTATTCATCTGTGCATACAAGGCTAAGCTTGGAGGCTTGACTGTACCTTTCTTTCTAAATTAAAAACAGAATTTTTAGCTATGCGTTAAAAAATACAATGAGATCAGTAGGACACTTCTTTTTGCAAAAATGATCAGACCTATTATAAAGTTCTCCAGAGGTACAAATCATCTCGAACATAATAAAAGTTACACCGACTTCCGAGACCACTAAATGACCACTACCGCTGACAAAACGAGCCGCCGATGCGCCTAGGTTGCCGCTCCCATATCGGAACCGGCTTGACCTTGTCGATGACATCCGGAAAGTCTTTGTTTATGTACCCCTAAGGACCAGTGTCCTGGAGCCACAGTTGTCATCGTTGATCCTTGCATAGATCTGAAACACCTGATACCAAATCTCGCCACCTGGTGATAAACCCTAACCTCACCGCCCAAGGAGACGGTAGGAATCTATGGCAGACCTCCGTCGACTACGTTCAGATGGACGAACTCAAGGAGGACCGAAGCCTGAAAGACAAATTTGAAGAAGAAGCACTGCCATCTATCCGAATGCCGCGCCTGCGAGGACTAAAAAAGACCTAAGCAAAGGAACCGGGATTCCCCTCCCCGTCACCCACCGCAACATCGGCAGGCAGAGGGGAGGTGGATCCACAAACTCGCGGGTCAAGCCTGGAGGGGAGAATTTTCCCTGGCTGTCTAGGATTCGGGGAGGAAACAAGAGGATGCTTTTTTTCACTTGTTCTTATAGTTAGGAGCGGCCAACATGATTTTAGTAGATAGGTAAACTCCATACCCTTCCAAAAAATAATGATAATCTTCATGAATATCTAGAAAGAAAAATGCACTTGAAATTTAGTGGTGTTTCGTGTTGTGAAGATCTATAATTCACTCGTTTCTACACTCTTGCCATCCTATCCTATCTGTTCTATCATTTTCTAATGAGAAATCCTGAAAGGGACTTCTCTTGATTATTATACCCGTTCTCTCTCTTCAACTACTCTAGCTCTAGTTTTCACAAATGGACCTTGCTTTTATAATAATTTCTCTTTTCTCGCTCTGTTGTCGACTAACTACTTTATTGTGAACCTGGATGTTGCATATATAAACAACACTGGAAGGTAGGTGTGCAACCCGTCCGGTTCAATGCTATATACATGATGAGGTGATCAAGTAGTCATATATTACCACACCAAGATGAGAAACATGTTCTTATTTTTCCCTTTGCTGCTTCATCCATTCCATTTCGTAGTTGTTATCCTGATGTTTGGCATGGAAGGGTTCAGGATGCCTAAAGGTGCTGGGACAATGTTTTCCTCAGACCAACCCAAGTGGTGCAGTGATTCCTCACCAATTCCTGCAAGGCTAGTACATGCATGATTAGTTGCCAGGCTCCTCACTCTAGCTAGTATATATGTGATCTCAACTTAAACCTCGGAACCAAAAAGCCAAACTTAACGCCTCGGTCAGCACTCCACATTTTCTCGGATGACAGTTCTTGGCGTGACCGTGTTCATCAAGTACCAGGAAGAGGAACTTGCCTGCATGTGAATTAATATAATATACTGGTAGAGGAAAACCCAGTATTTTTATGAGTGAAAGAGACAAATAGAGTTCGGATGTTAGGTGCCTTTGTGACGAAGAAATTCTGGACCAGATCCTGCTGCGAGGAGAACGAACCGCGGCCGAAGTTTTTCTTGAATATGTACGAGTGTGCATATCATATATTAAAGAAGAAAGGCAAAGAATGCCTCCATTAAAGTTTACAAATGTATTAGTACATACTACTCCTCACTACTCTCCCACCTCGCTACCCTACTGAATAAGGGGTCTACATTCCCTCTCAGTAGTCCGGCCGACGACCATACCAAACCCTCTTGCCTCACTCTACGTAGTAATTGCTCGATCGAAGGCCGAGCTCCCTCAAAGACAATGACATTCGTATGCTTCCACAACTCCCACCATGTTAGCACAAAGATGGTGCGTAAATCCTTCCGGCTCATGTTGTTTGGTCCTCGCTTGTTGCAGACCCACGCCGCAAGTGAGTCTTGCGGAGATGGCGTCCACTCCGGCCTGCCCAATGCCTCGCAAATCGCCGCCCAAGCCGTCCTGGCAAACACACACGTGAGTAGTATATGGTTAATCGTTTCATCCTCCTGGTCGCAAAAGGGGCACGCGTCCTGGTGAGGTAGTCCTCTCCGTGCTAGACGATCCGAAGTCCAGCATCTATCTCTCAGGGCCAGCCAAGTAAAAAATCTGCACTGCAAGGGGGCCCGCGACTTCCATGTTAGATCCGCCGTTGGGATCATCTCCCTACCCCAAAATCCGGCTGCATATGCTGACCTCACCGAGAACTGTCATTAGTCTCCCAGGACCAAGGCACAAGGGGGCACTTGGGCAGCAAAAGCTTTGCTTTGTGCCACGTGCTGCTGCATGAGCGTGATGTGTGTTAGGAAATGGAATGTACATAGTCTTCTATTGGAATTTGGGAAAACAACTTGTTTTTTTCATAAGAACAACAAATGATTGCCGAGTATCGAAGGGAAGTGTTGTGCAGACGCAAAAAGACTAAGGATTTGATTCGGCTGGAACTTTGATATCAACCTAGAATTCTCGTACATACATTTAAGTTTTAGGTATGGATTGGCTAAGTGTACAACCTCAGAAACATGACAGCTCAGGTCCTTATGAGACTACATCGAGCATATATTTTTTCTTTTATATCTCAGTTTCAACAAAATCGAACATGGCCAATCCAACGTGCCCTCTGTGTAGTCAACAAGTAATGCAATCTAGTCTCCAACCATCAACCCGTGGACATGGGCATGTTGCTAACGTCTCATACCGAAAGCAGACCACACCACGTACAAGCAGTATATAGTGAGCATCTTTCTACTTGTTGTTTTTTGTGTCCATCTTGAAAATCTCACTGGAAGAACAGCACTTGTCGGTGGAAATGTTGAAACATTCTAATTTGGAGGAATTATCATGTACTCGTAGAATTCTCACCTAAAGGGATATTGCATTATTTGGTGGAGATGTTGAAATAGTCCCATTATTTTGGTTGCACAAACCATCCTTAATAAAAATTTGAGGCCCGCGGCACAAGTTCTTGTTACAAAACTGCAGTTTGTGCTGTACTGTGCTTCATTCACGTTTTCAAGGTAACATTGGATCAGTCAAATCCATATTTTCTGGATCTAGTTTCAAAAGCACTGGACAGCCCGTTATAGAATATTGGGTTGCAGACTCCACATTTATCTTTTTTGATCGCAATATGCACTTGCCTTGCACAATTTGACGCCCAATTTTGTATGTGCATTGTAGGTTATCCAAACTGTTCCCTTAATGAATAGGTTGCTCAAATTGGAAAAATATGGACTTGTCTTGGCTAATTTTTTTTAATTAATACATTTTTTTATTAATTTTCAGAAATAATACACGGTTTTGATATTTTTCGAAAATAATACAGCCTCGTCCTGCGGGTGGACGAGTGGAGCCCGTCGCTCTCCTGCTGGACGACTGGACCGAGTCGCCGTATGGGAGGATGACAGGTGGCCAATCTTCCACGTGGCGCCCGGCGATTGGCGCGGCCACGTCGCACTGCCCCCCCTCGTCCCGGCATGGGCTGTCTTTGCCCGGGGCCCAGGCGACACGGGCATGTCGTCCATCTACAGGACGATCGTCCACCTGCTGGACGACAGGGTGTCAACACCCCACCGACGCTCCTTTCTTCCTCCTCCTTCCCTTATCCTCCTGTGTTCTTTCTTGGTGTTCTTCATCTCTTCTCTTTCCCACTCGAAAACTAACCCATTTGTACACCAAACTGAGCCATTTTTTTCCTGATTTTCCACCGTAGATACGTTCACTAGTAGAAAACGGGCCTTTAGTCCCGGTTCCAGAGGGCCTTTAGTCCCGGTTCTAGAACCGGGACTAAAGGGTCGGGACTAAAGCCCAAAACCTACGAACCGGGACTAAAGGAGCTCCACGCGGCCGGTTTCTGGAGCTCCACCTTTAGTCCCGGTTGATTTTTTTGAAATTTGGTTTTTCTGAAATTTTTTGAAATTTTTTTTTGAATTTATTTTTATTTTCAAATTTCTGAATTATTTGACACTTTAATCTCTAATCACCCCTCATCACTGCTCAAGTATGTACCACTCATTCCAAATCGTCTAACTTCCCGGCTGGTCACCCATCCTTTCACTACCCCAGCCTAAGCATGCTTAACTTCCGAGTTCTATTCTCCCTAGTTTCCAAGTCTGCACTTGCTGTTTTCCTGACAATAGTAAGCTGTCAATCCTATTAACCCTTAGTAGTTGAACTTGAGCATGAAGCACCGTTTGAGTTTGAAACTATTATTCTAAAAAATAATAATTAATTAGTAACACTAATATTTCTTGAATAAGTAGTTTAACCAAAAATTCAAAAAACTTAAATTTGAGGATAACTTTTTTTCCTTTCAGAATTTGAGGATTCTAAAAATTTGCAAAACGGCCTATGGCCGTCGAAATCGGAACCGGATTTTCGTGCTGAATATTTTGATATATTATACGTTTTTTTCGGCATCGTATGCAAAAGTTATAGCCGTTTTACTTTTTCATAACACTTTTTTGCAAAACATGTCGAAATTTATGATTTTTAATTTTCCTAACTAGTAGATGTAGTAACATAACTACATCTCGAAGGATTTTATTTTTTGAAGTTTGTATCATTTTCTTTTGTTTTTTTTCGAAACTGAAATGGCGATAGGGGGTGGGGGTAGAGTTTGATGGTGTCCAACAGAAACATACTATAACATGGTGTCCATCCAATCCTACCGTCGACTACATATGCTAGCACCGTCCCAGCCAGTGTCACAACTAAGGTTAACCAAGCTAGAGTCACGTTCTATTAAAGTGGCAAAAAGAATTACTTTTAATATAGCAAAACTAATTCTATCAACTATTATTAAAGGCTAAACAACTATTAATACAAAACTTTAGCAAAATTAATATTAATTAATTATAAAAATTTATCTACTGTTGTCTAACTGAAGCATACTACAACATGTTAAAATCTACAGAAAGCATTAACTAAAAATAACTGAAAACAACAATTAAAGTACTAAAACAACTATATAAGCAAAACAGTACTGTTTTAATTAAAATCATAATATAAATTATTCTAAAAATAACAAAATAAATCTTACTGTGACAACAATCTAACATGTGACTAGGAGCAAAAAGAATTAAATGAAAAACTATTTTTAAACTCAAATTATTCACAATATAGGGTTTGAAGCAAATTTGAACAAATTCATATTTAAATCATTCAAATTTGAAAACTAATAGCACAAACAGAAGCTAGACAAAATTTTGAATCTAATGCAAAAAGAATCACTCAAAAACATCAAATATCCTAAAAGATATAAGCAATTTAAAACAGAAACTAAACACAAAAAACAAATGGAAAAACAAAAAACAAATTTCAAACCCCTTTAGTCCCGGTTTGTGGCTCCAACCGGGACTAAAGGTGTAACCTTTAGTCCCGGTTGGAGCCACAAACCGGGACTAAAGCCTCAACCACTTTAGTCCCGGTTGGTGGCTCGAACCGGGACTAAAGGTCTAACCTTTATTCCCGGTTGGAGCCACGAACCAGGACTAAAGGGCATCGCACCCTTTAGTCCCGGTTCGTGGCTCAAACCGGGACTAAAGGTCCCATTTGAACCGGGACTAATGCCTGCCCAGCGCCCTAGCCGCTCGAACCGGGACTAATGCTCACATTAGTCCCGGTTCTTAATGCAACCGGGACTAATGTGTAGATTGAGCTTGGACCAAAGCCCTGTTTTCTACTAGTGGTTGTAGATAGTTGGGGGAGGCAAGGGAGACCTCGGTCTAGTGATGGGGTAGCTCGTGGTGGTCGTGGTGAGCATTTTGGTGGAGGTGGTGGTGACCATTTTCGTGGAGGTGGAGATGAACTGGTGAAGCTGCGGCAGTGTGGTGGAGGTGGAGGTGAAGCTCCGGCTCCGGTGATTGAAGGCCACCGTTCGTCATCGTTGCTTCGCACGCTTCAAGGGTATAATTGAACAGACATTTTCTCCGATAGATGTTATTTGCTCCGGTAGTAACCGATATATTTTTAGATGTCTAATATTTAGTTGTGTGAATATATTCAGTTGCTCCGGTAATATTTCGTATTATATGTGGATGTCAAATATTTAGGTCTGTCAGTTTTTTTTAGTTGCTGCGGTACTATCCGTAATATATTTAGATGTCAAACATGTAGTTGTATCAATTTTTGAAGTTGTTCCGGTAATATCCGTAATATATTTAGTTTAGTAAATATTTAGGAGTGTGAATATTTTTAGTTCCTCCGTTAATATTACGTAATATATGTACTTGTCAAATATTTAGGAGTGTGAATATTTTTAGTTTGTCATGCTGTTTAACAGTTGTCTGTCCATGTTAAATAATTTTATAGGTGAGCCGAGATGTCCGATGTAGTGACGTTCATATTTTACTATGGTCCTGGTACTGTCCAAACAAATGAGATTGGGGTTGATCTGAGTGAATTTGAGCACATAGAGGTGCCACTGACCGCCCCTCAAACATGGTCTCTTAGTCAGTTGAAAGAATGGTTGACAACATGTTTAGGGTTGAATACTGAAACGCACACCGTGGGTGTTCATGCATTGTGGACCCGGTCAAGTACAAACATTTTATTCTATTTGAGGCCAATAGAGCGGACCTCTCAGTGGGTGCGCTGGTTACAAGGTTGCGAAACTAGGGGATGCAATCCTTGTGCCTTAGTGCTTCCCGTTGTGAAGGAGGTAATTGCACCTGAAGGCGAGGGTGGTTACAATCCTGGGAAAAGCAGTGATGGGATGCAATACTCAATGTCAAATGCTGAAGATGATGGTTACGAACAAGGGTAGAGTAGTCAGGTACAAGGAGGAAATGCCGAAGATTATTACAGTGGGGAGGTGGACGGTGACGAGGTAGATGGGCACATGGAGAACCAGATGGAAGATGAGAATACAGATGTTGACATCGGTCATGCCGATGATTCTGACGAGTCTGATGAAGAAGAGAACGCAGAGGATGTGCTGAATCCTGCATCATGGAATCATGACTTCTCATCAGCAATGATCGTGAATGATGGGCATGATTCTGCCTGGCAATATCACCAGAATAACATTGCGACGGGTGCTATGTATCCCAACAAGAACGCTCTGAAGGACGCAATCATTCAATGGGCAATGTCCACACAAAGGGTTTTCACAGCTGATGTGTCAAGTCAGAAATACTTGACAATGGTATGCAAGAACGAAGATTGTCCCGCCAGGGTTCATGGCTATCTCCCTAAGTATGGCACAAGTTGGGTGATCAGTGACCTAGTTCAGCACACATGTCTTATTCCATGCATCCCTCAAGATCATGCCAACCTTTCGTCCACGCTTATTGCTCGGTTGCTTTACAGCGAGATAGTGGAGTGCAAAGCGATGGAAGTGAAGGCTATCCAGAGAAAAGTATTCGTCAGGTTCAAATACATAATTTCTTATGGCAAGGCTTGGAGGGCTAAGCATAGGGCGCTTGAGACCAGATTTGGTTCTTTTTTTGATGCATATGACTCTGTTGTCCGGATCTCCACACGTTGTAGGACCGGAATCCTGGCACCTATGTCGACATCCAAGACCTCTTCATGCCAGAGTTCCCAACTGTGAGGGTGCTGCATCAACTGTTCTTCTCTTTCGGTGTATGCATCAAAGCTTTCAGGTATTGCCGACCGGTCATATGGGTAGATGGCAATTTTATCACTGGCAAGTACAAGGGTCAGATCCTGACAGCCATTGGTCAAGACGGACAAAATCAAGTAGTACCACTCGCTTTTGCATTTGTGGAGAGTGAGAACATTGAAAGTTGGACATGGTTCTTCAGGCAATTGAAAGTAGCAGTTGTGAAGGATAAGCCCAATGTTTGCATCCTTCATGCAGGCATGCAGGTATACCCAGTGCGATAAAGACACTGACAAACCCTGGTCCTGAGGAACAAACTCCATGGCAGGACTTGCAGAGCCGTTAGTGCATGCGCCATATGGGGGCCAATTTCTTCTCGCAGTTCAGAAATAAGAACCTGATGTATCTGTTCAAAAAACTCTGCAAGCAGAACCAACTATGGAAGTATAATTTGATACGTGACAAACTTAATGTGTGCATGCAGAGACACGTGAGGTGTAGGAAAGCTGCAAGTGATGCAGTGGTGAGAGCACATGTTGAAGCAGTAGCAGCACAGTTAGCAACTGGAACAACGGCCGTGGAGGAGGAGCCTGTTGGGCTTTATGACTTGCCAGGATTTGACCCACCTGGTACTAGGAGAAGGCTTGGGAGGTCGATTAAAACCTTCGAGCAGTGGATAGAGCATGAGCCTCTGGAGAGGTGGTCTTTGTTGCATGACACACATGGAGCAAGGTATGGTGTCATGATTACCAATCTTGCAGAAACATACAACTTTGTCCTCAGAGGAAACCGGGCATTGCCGCTTACAGCCATCGTTGAGGGTATTTTCTATGGCACCGTGAAGTATTTCAGAGATAGACGTAAAAAAGCAGAGCAGCATATCTTGAACAACCCAAGCACACGTTACTGTGAAAGGATTATGAAGTACATGGAAGAAAAGATGCAAAAAGCTAGGTCGCACACTGTAGTCCCCATTGGTAATCAAGAAAGAAGGTTTGAGGTCCGCTTAGCTAACAATAAATTTGGCTGTGCAAATGAGCTGAGAGAGCATAAGGTCAAAATTGGAAATGAAGTCTGGCCAACGTGTGAGTGCACATGCAACAAACCAAAGTTGCTTCACCTACCATGCTCCCATGTACTTGCTGCTTGCGGGCAGCTTGGAATGGACGCAATATCGTTCGTGTCTCCATATTTTCTAAATGAGTCCATCCTCAATACCTGGACAGGTGAGTTGCAGGGATTTCGCTCAATGGGTAACTTCAACACCGTTAATCCTGTTGAAAGACGGTACATTCCAGACCCAGATAATATGCGTACAAGTAGAGGTAGGCGACAGTGTCGACACATCCGGAATGATATGGATGAATCTGAAACGGGAGGTGCCACGATGCAATGCATTTTATGCAATTAATTTGGGCATAGGGACACTAATTTTCCCACTTTCGTCACTGCCAGTGGTACTGGGCGTGGACGAGGGAACCGGGGACGAGGAGCAAGAGCAAGAGGAGGAAGAGGGAGAGGCAGAAGCTAGGCACTAAGTTCTAAATTTGTATTAAGTGTGGCACTAAGTTCTAAATTTGTATTAAGTATGGCACTAAGTTTGAAATTTGTATTAAGTGTGACACTATGTTTGAAATTTGTATTAAGTGTGGCACTATGTTTGAAATTTGTATTAAGTGTTGCACTATGTTTGAAGTTTGTATTAAGTGTGGCACTATGTTTGAAGTTTGTATTCAGTGTGGCACTATGTTTGAAATTTGTATATGCAGGAATGGCGGGAATGGGGTTGCTTAGTGCGGACATTGATAGAAAGCATCATGCTGCGATAGGTTCTGAGCACAAGCTTGAGGTGCTGGTCACTCGCACTCAAAAGGAAGACTGGAAGATACACGAGGGATGGGTTCGGCGGTACGTGCTTTAGTTATTTTCTTCAAGCATGTATATTAATGGGACACACTAACTGATTTGTCCTGACATGCAGGTTGAAATGGGCTGGCCTTTTACCTTTCGCGTGTCTGGTTGAGTCCACGGAGACCTCCAAACGCCTCGCCATCAATGCCACTTTGCTCACATGCTTAGTGGACCGGTGGAGACCTGAGACCCACACGTTTCACTTCCGCTGGGGAGAGATGGCTCCTACTCTCCAGGATGTGTCCCTTTTGCTGGGACTACCGTTGGCAGGTCATGCCATAGGACCGTTGGAGACACCGGCTGATTGGCAGCTTGGTATTGCACAACGTTTCGCGGGCATTTATGACCATGCTCCGGCGTTGACATCGGATAATCACGGACCTAAGTATGAATGGTTGCGCCATTTCCAGGTTACTTCCCTTGTCGCATAAGTGTCAGTTGTCGTGCCTCTGGTTTTACAGAAAATTCCTTCGCTATGTATTAATACTCTGTTTGCTCAATACAGATCCAGAAGTTCCCGGGGTATCCAAGGGTCCCGTTGAATGCGACACAGATCACTCGCAGTCTGGAGGCATATATACTGTGGCTTCTCGGCAAGGTGATGTTCACAGAGAACCATGTCAGCACTATTAGCGCGAGCTACATCCCTATTGCACTGGAGATCGCGAGCGCTGAGACGCCGGATCAGATCACACAAAGGAGTTGGGGTTCGGCTGTCTTAGCGTATACATACCAAGCTATGTTCAACGCGTGCCAGCTTACATCACCCACGTCAGCCCTTCTTGGATGCCCTCTATTTCTGCAACTGTGGTCGTGGGAGAGGTTCTCCGTAGGACGACCGGACGTACGTGTTGACGAGCCTATGGATACCATGTTCGATGCTGACGGCATCGACATGCCTACCTTCGGTCTGTGTTGGACACGTCGCAGGGTATGTCTCAATCTAACTTTTGTTCTTTATGTACACTATGGTTCAATCTAACTTTTGTTTTCTGCAGAGACGCTATGCTGGTGATCAGACCAGACGAGCTTACATGACATTAAACGAGCAGTTTGATGCGTACACTGGGGTGATCTGGCAGCCGTACACGCAAGAAGCCATAGATGCAAGATACCCCGGCGGTTTGTCCGTGCTGTGCACAAGAGATGCCGATTATTGGATGACGAAATCAAAGATCATTTTCGATGTCTTCATCGAGGAGATGGCCCAGCAGAGGGTTATGAGGCAATTTGGTCTTCTGCAATTGGAGACACCTCCCCCTACAAAGGCCCCACTGCAAGGAGACATCCACGGGTACGCGATAGTTGTTGAATAATGCATTGTCCTCCACAATTGTCCATAGTTAAGCAGTTAGTTAATTGTTCTACGAACACCAAAATTTTAGGATCACGAAGAAGGGGATTAACAGCTGAGTGGCTACTTAGGGTTCAACCGTACGTTACACAATGGGAGACTGCGAGCACACATCTGTGGCACGAGAATCACGACTTTGAAATGGATGAATTCAATCTCTATCTGCAGCGGTAGATGACCGGAACACGGTTATGCATCGTTCATCACACTCACCCAGATGAGATACCTGCCCCTACTACGACGGATATGTATCCGAGCTATGATACTTCGGGCTCTAGGCAGCACGCGGTAAGATATATTCTCTTTATATAATGCAAGTAGTTCGTACATACTTTGTCAAGCATACCTAATAATCATCCTGACAATTTCAGACTGAGTTGACTCGCGGACTTCGCGAGGAGGTGTCCACCTTTCAGCGTTCACTGTCGTCTGCACCTCTAATGGTTCATCGGGCTCAGGTCCAGAACTGGATGACGCGCATTGATGGGAGGCTACGATCTGTGTATCGGGCTATTACGTGCACACGCAGTACAGACGTTCTTCACCAGCAGCCCCTACAATGGCCCCCGCGTCACTCCACGCACCAGCCGCGTCACTCGACTGGTCAGCTCGAACCCACACATCACCGACATGAGCCACGTCCACGTCTAGCAGAGCAGTGGATGGCCAGGCCACCACCTCCTGACCAGGCTGGTAGTTCGGCGTGGCAGCACCAGCCGGATCCCAAGTCTGGCTACGTGTTTCGGCCAGGACCCCAGCAGCAAGGTCCCACACCGGGATTCGTGATGCAATCACCGCCTACATGTATGTTTCTTCATATTAATTCTTCGAAATATCGATTGGGCCTATGTATTTCGTCATTACTTATGTTCCTCCATCCAGCAGGGTCCTACGGATATCAGGCGTATGGACATGATGCGTCTATGTCCGGATCTGGGTGGGACAGTGAATATGATGGTGGGCACAACACACAGGATTTCTTGATGCAGCATAACGAGTGGATCGACACATATACGACTCCTGCACCACCTCCCACACAGGAAACACAGTATGACCAGGAATGGTCTGAGCTTCCTCCCCGTAACGTTGGGGAACCCCACAGGTATATGTGGACGACGTTGCCTCCACCACCTCCACGACGTGGCCGACGATGTGGCTGATGCTTGTCTAGCACTATATCTATCTATGTATGCGAGGGACTTATTCTACCTATGTATGCGACAGAATTTATATTTATCTATGTGTGCGAGAGACATATTCTACCTATGTATGCGAGAGACGTATTTCTAGAGAGTTACATTTCATGAGAGACTGCTAGAGATAATTAAGATACAGGTACATCAGAATTAAACGGTACAACTTAGCTTCAATAATACAACATACAAACTACATGAAGACATCATCGTCATCCTCCGTCGATGCAACACTCTTGCCCTTCGACGATGAAGCACTCTTACCCTTCGACGATGAGACACTCTTGCCCTTCGACGATGAGTCACTCTTGCCCTTCGACGATGCTGGTGTCTTGGCCTTGCTGCTCGGCATGAAGATATCGTCTTCGTCTTCGCTTTCGTCAGTCCATAAAAAAGTATGCTCTGCTGCAATCCGTAGGAAAGTTGCACTCTTATGTTGTTGCTTCTTCCACCTTACATGCAACCTGAGAAGCTCTTTCCGTAACTCCTCAAAGGTCCTTGCAGGCCACCCGCACCTACTTAATGCGTGAGCCAACTCATTCAGTATGGTGTCACTACTGATAAGTTCGTCCCATTGAATTATCCTATTGTCTATCTTGAAATTGCTGGCTAACCTCAGAAGACATTTCGACATACTCAGGTGGAAACTACGATCGAAAGGATAATGAGGATAATTGGACATCTTGACGAGACTACAATGCACTGCTTACCAACCTTTCTGTATGGCAGGGGGGGTTTTATAAGTCAAGAAGAGAAATATGGTGGGAACAGAAGGGTTGGTGGGAAAGAAGATGGCGGGAACATAAGGGGTGGCGGGAAAGAAGTTGGCGGGAAAGACGATGGCGGGAAAGAAGATGGCGGGAACAGAAGGGGTGGTGGGAAAGAAGTTGGCGGGAAAGGGTTCCAATCATCTTCAGGGAGGATGACTAGAACTAATCATCTTCAGGGAGGACGATTGGAACTAATCATCTTCAGGGAGGACGACTGGAGTTCAAGCAGGACGACTAGAGCTGCTTCTGTGCTGGACTGCCCAGTCGGCTTGCTGTGAGACGACTAGACCCTAATCATCTACTATGAAGACGATTAGTCCCAGTCGTCTTGCCCCAAGCCGAGGCCGTATTATTTTCAGAAAATAAAAGTTTGGTGTATTATTTCTGAAAATTAATAAAAAAATGTATTATTTTAAAAAAATTGGCCTTGTCTTGCACCTTACTCCGTATTGAGTTCTTGCAACTGGACAAGATGAAGAGGTGCTTGATTATATTTTCCTCCCAGTACACTTGCACAGGTAACTCGATATTGAAGATCATGGGTGCCAGCAGCCAGTGGTGCGTTTAAAAAAATGAGTAATTACCTTTTCTATCGGAAAAATGTTCTACACACTTTGTTTCGACCGAAAGTTACCTTGCTGATTTGAGTTAATCGTTTCTTCTCAGGTTTTGTTAGAACATAACTGCATTACAATATTTTCTACATAGTTTCCATCATGTCGAAGACAGTCCTTTTGATATAAGTATAACGCCTATAACCAAATTGCCTGTGATGGCTAGAACCAAAACGAATTAGTGCACCTTATTTCATTGTGCATTTTGTTTCGTCCGTAAGGGTGAACCAAAAGGCACTGCTGCACAGTTGAACCACCCAGCATATGGGCCTATGGGGCTTGCATGTCTCCATGATCTCCTATACTCTTGTAAGATTTTCAATTTATGTAGTATAAAAACAATCACTGAATAGAATATCCGTCTAACAGACAAAGGCTTGTTTTTTTTGCTTATCCTGTTTGCATCCACCGTCAACTTGCGTGCGCATGTCCACAAACCAGATAGAATGTGTGGGCTCCAAAGAGCTGGCCAGTGATAATGTTAACTAAAGATGACAATGTGGTAATGGAATAGTTAAAAATGTCTCACCAAAAGCCCCAAGTGGAAAGGCGAAAGCTCCGAACGCATAAAGAAATCAATCGCACAGCAGCTTTTCCTTGAGTCTATCAGGCATTGTTGAGAAGACCGAAAAAGCCATTGATCATGCTATTATAGTTCTACTACTCTATGTTCTTGCTCTATTGGGGAAAGGTATGTCTCAGTCATTTGGCTCAATGTTGAGCGGTTTGACTTTGGTTAGCATAAGTTTGCAGAATTAACGACTGAGTCATCCACCGCATCGGCTTCTTATTTTTCTACTTTTGGAGTTTCCAATCACTACATGTTCTCAGTAATTTGGCTCAACGTTGAGCGGTTTGACTTTGGTTTTCATAAGTTTGCAGGATTAACGACCGAGTCGTCCGCCGCATCTTCTTCTTATTTTCTACTTTTGGAGTTTCAAATCACTACATGTTTACATGTACCAGGCGCACATGAGCTGAGGGAGGCGCCTGCGTACACAGCCCACATAGTTGGCTTCGGAAGCCCACATGCACACAATAGGT
The DNA here is from genome assembly GCA_011799875.1 of Thinopyrum elongatum. Lineage (NCBI taxonomy): Eukaryota > Viridiplantae > Streptophyta > Magnoliopsida > Poales > Poaceae > Thinopyrum > Thinopyrum elongatum. The sequence goes on along the minus strand of CM022303.1, from coordinate 597,549,735 downwards.
AGCTTCGCCTTTGTACATCCCAGGCGATAGAAGTCGATACACAGCGCACCAAGAGTTCGTGCACGGATAGTTGATTGCATTCATAATTGATCCAATGGCTTATATTTATCTGAGTGAGGTGGTTGTGTGAGAGGCCAAGAAAATCAGCTAGTGGAGGGCGCCCATTTAGATATACTCTCTCCGTTCCTAAATATAAGTCTTTTAAGAGATTCCACTATGGACTACATACGGAGCAAAATGAATGAATCTACACTCTAAAATATGTCTATATATATCCGTATGTAGTTTGTAGTGGAATATCTAAAAAGACTTATATTTAGGAACGGAGTGAGTAGAAGATAACATAATGCACCCTAAGACACGTTTGAATGTTGGGCTGCAAAGTCCACATTTATCCTTTTGGATCTCAATACACATTTCATGTTGGACGTCCAATTTTCTATGCGCTTTGTAGGTTATTCAAACGGTTTATTTAATGGACAGGTTGCTCAAACTGGACAATATGGACTTATAAAAATTTGAGGTCCACCACACAAGCCTTTATAACAAAACTGCAGTTTTTGTTGTGCTTCATTCAGTTTTTCAAGGTAACTTTGGATCTGTCAATTCCATATTTTCTGGATCTAGTTTCCAAAGCACCAGACAACCTACTGTCTTTTTTGGCTGCAAACTCCACATTTATCTTTTTGGATCTGAAAACACACTTGCCTGGAAGGCCGCCCAATTTTGTATAGGCTTTGTAGGTTATTCAAATGGTTCCTTTGATGGACAGGTTGCACAAAGTAGAAAATATGGACGTGAACTTGCACCTTACTCGGTATTGAGTTCTTGCAACTGGACAAGATGAAGAGGTGCTTAAATATATTTTCTTCCTAGTTTTCTTGCACGGGTAACTTCCCAGTTTTCTTCCTAGTTTCGCTATTTATGTGTAAAAGCAATCATTAGAGAGAATATGAATATAACAGACAAAGGCTTGGTTTTTTTGCTTATCCTGTCTGCATCCACCATCAACATAAGCGCGGTAGTCCACAAACCCGATAGAATACACTGGTTCCAAAGAGCTGGCCTGTGATAATGTTAACTGAAGATGATAATGTGCTACTGGACTAGTTGAAAATGACTCGCCAAAAGCCCCAAGTGGAAAGGCGAAAGCTCCTAGCGCGGAAAGAAATCAAACGCGCAGCGGCTTTTCGTTGGGGTGATAAGGTGTCGAGTCTATCAGGCATTTTTTGCGAAGACCGAAAGGCCATTGATCATGCTATTATAGGTCTACTACTCCATGTTCTTGCTCTATTAGGGAAAGACATGCCAACGTCCTTTGGCTCAATGTTGAGCAGTTTGACTTTGATTCGAAGAAGTTTGCAGAATTAACGACTGAGTCATCCGACGCGTCGGCTTCCTATTTTCTTCTTTTGGAGTTTCCAGTCGCTACATGTCTACATCTACCAGACGCATTTGACCAGACGGAGGCGCCTGGTCGTCCAGACCTACACAGCGTGGGCCGCGCCTGCAACGCAGCCGCGGACCATTAGCGCTCGATGACCACCAGACGCGATCAGCTGGCCTGCACCGCTGCGCGGCAGTTTCCGGGCTCTCCGTTGCCTGTGCGTGCGCGTGGACGACATGGCCGGCAATGCCATGCATGTCCGTGTGCATTCGTGAACTGCGTAGGTAGTGCTATGTAGGTACGCACATGGCTGGCAATAACTAACGATTTGCGCCTACGCTGTTCACACCATTTGCGTTGTTGGAGCACGTTGATTAACCATTTGAGTCTATTCTGTTCACATCATTTGCGTTGTTGGCACATTGATTATCATGTCCGGCAACTGGACGTGGGTCCCGCACAAGTCACCGCAAAGCCGGGACTGCACGCACGGTGATTTCGTCGTGAGGGCGGCGGAGCTAGGGGCCTCCCCCGCGTCTTCTCCTCGTCGGGCGTTCGCATCGCCGGACAACAATGACGGAATAGGATGTGGCCTCTAGAGCTGCGTCAACCAAGGCGGTGACGGTTGGGGCGGTGATGGATGATATGCAACGGGTCACAGGGTTCCCCGTTGGCACCGCTGTGTTCGATCACGTTCGCGTCGGGCCCTCTTTATTGTTCAATACAATGTCCATATGAGTTGCCTATCATGATTATTGTCCATGATGTATTATTTTTTTAAGTTCATATTGTGTTGATGCCTGATGTTTGATTTATAGATGCATTATTTTCTCAAGTTATTTATTTTCTCTTGGCAAGTTTAGATGGGTAATCAGTAGTGGGAGACGTGTGCATTAGATGGATCAATCTTGTAAATAATCTATCGTGGTGACAGTTACTGAAAATGGCTTGACTTGTATTTGCCACTAAAAATCAATGTTGGTATGAGGCATTTAATAAAATTATGCAATCGACAATATGTCCAACTCATAATTGGTAAATTTGAGGGTTCAATTCCTGCTGGATGCACACTAACGGGATCTTGCTTAGAGGAAGGGTCTCGGTCCATAGATTTTTGACTATGATCGGTGATTTTCTATTTTGACCAAGACCAACCCATTTCGTTAGTGTTGTTGGGGGCACAAGTAAAGTTTTATTTGCATTATTGTAGAACTTAACATTGGTGTACGAGAATTGTACCTCCATGGATTGGTAACTTGGTTTCTCACTAAGGAAAAATCCTACTGCTTGTTACAAACCCTTGCACTGGAGGACCAACTAGTTGTTAGGGTATAAACTAGCAATCAGAACTCGTCAAGGCAGGATGGTGCCCGATGGCCACCACAACTCCATTTGTGTGGACTCAGACTCCAAGTGATCCTAGAGCACACCCATCACCCCTAAATTGGTGGTCATAGCCTTGTGACCGAGGCATCTCCTTACTCGGCTGTGCCGCACTCGGCGCCTTCCTCAGCACTATGGTCGGTAGATGCTCTGCGTGATGAGGTCATGGTCGCTCCCTCTATCATGAAGGGCAAACGATCGATGGTCTCACCTTCTTCTCCATGTAGTACGAGCTGTAGAACAAAAGGTGTGATGGGTGAATCACAACTATGCAAAAGGCGCACCTCTAACTGCAGCAAGGAACTTGGAAAACACATGCAATCCGCGACCTAAATTTTTTGTCTGGAATGCATATTCTAATGAACATTTTGTTTTGAAACATGAATAGTAGGGGAAGCCCTACTATAATTTTCCATTAAATAAAGAAAGGAAAAGTCTGTACAAGAATTACATCATTTACAAGGAGGGTTTCAATCTCCAAAGAAGAGGAAAACAAAAATTCAAAATTACAAGGTGGTGGATATACTTGAAAGTAATGGATCTTCGTCAGAAGGTTTAACTCTATGGGCAACCAGACACATGTCCTTCATAAAAAGAGGGCTGCTTGTGCTTACATTATTTCCAAATATTCCAAAGAACTAAGGAAGTAATCTGTATGAAGCAAGGACCACAGAAAGGCTATTAGAAACATTGAACATTTTGTATAGATCATCATTGGAGGTCCATGAAAATCCCTACACGGCCTCAACAGTGCCGGGCAAATCTACAATTGAAGAACAAATGTTCTCTGGTTTCCTGAAGATTTGCATTCCAAAGAACAGATTATGATGAACACTTAGCGATAGACGATGATTTCGAGGTTAGATTATACTCTGTTGTGGGTTTGAGAGTGGTAGATCTGTTTGTGATCTATTCAATAGAGATAGCATAGGCCGCCTTGTGGAGGCGGATGCAAAGAAAGAGGAAGAGGAGCGGGCGGCTGCTACGATCCATCACTTTTTAATGATCCAATGGCTAAGATTACTATTACCTCTAAGGGGTAAGATAATGTTAATAATTACTAGTAATGTGTACGTGTAATGCACGTTCATATGAGGTAGAGTATTAATTAAGAGTTCAAAAAAAAATATAAGCTCTTAATTGTATGCTCATATTAGGCAGCAATTTTTAGGAAATGTATGATATTAATTATAACATTAGTGCCATTGTTAATATTTGGTATGATATTGATTCCATGATAAACATGTTGAGCCCTCACTACTGAAGCAATTTAGGTCATTGGGTCCACGTGATTTGATGGCCGTGATTACTTGGATCTGCCCCTTTCGATCTTTTTATCTTTGTATACTAGTAAACACGTACGTGCATCATGTTCATATTCTGTAGAATATTTTTTATAGATATTTGGTAGAATATTAAAGGCACGTTGATATTATACTAGGTAATATATTAATTGCATGATAATTATGAGATTTTCCTAATATCGATATTTTGTATAATATTTATTGCATGCTAAACGTGTTGAGTGCTCACCATTGAAGAAATCTTGATCGTTAGATTGACATGAATTGATGGCCATGATTACTTGGATATGCACCTTTATGTCTTTTTATCTTGGTATACTAGCAAATGCGTACGCGCAATGTACACTCATTTTTGGAGAATATTTTTTAGAGATATTTGGTAGAATATTAATTGCACGTTGATATTATGTAATATATTAATTGCATGGTACTTATGAGATTTTCACTGATATTGATATTTTGTTTAATATTTATTGCATTATAAACACGTTCAGTGCTCGCCATTGAAGCAATCTTGGTCGTTGGATTAACATAAATTGATGGCCCAGATTACTTGGATATGCACGTTTAAGTCTTTTTATCTTGGTATATACGAGTAAATGTGTAACGTTCATATTTAGGGAATATTTTTTGAGATATTTGGTAGAATATTAATTGCACGTTGATATTAGGTAATATATTAATTGGACGATAATTAGGAGATTCTCGCTGATATTGTTATTTTTGTATAATATTTATTGCATATTAAACATGTTGAGCGCTCGCCATTGAAGCAATCTTGGTCGTCGGATTGACATGAATTTATGGCTGAGATTAGTCGGATATGCCCCTTTGAGTCTTTTTATATCTTGGTATACTAGTAAATGCGTACGTGCAATGCACGGTCCTATTTGGAGAATATTTTTTAGAGATATTTGGTAGAATATGAATTGCATGTGGATATTAGGTAATATATTAATTGCATGGTAATTAGGGGATTTTCACTGATATTGATATTTTGTATAAATTTTATTGCATGTTAAATATGTTGAGTGTTCGCCATTAAAGCAATTTAGGTTGTTGGGTCCACGTGATTTAATGACCGAGATTATTTAGATTAGCCCCTTTGAGTCTTTTTATATTGGTATACTAGTAAATGTGTGTGCAATGCACGTTCATATTCGGAGAGTATTTTTATAGAGATATTTGATAGAATATTAATTGCACGTTGATATTAGATAATATATTAATTGCATGTTAATTATGGGATTTTCACTGATATTGATATTTTGTATAATATGTATTGGATGCTAAACATGTTGAGTGCTCACCATTGAAGCAATCTTTGTGGTTGGATTGACATGAATTGATGGTTGAGATTAGTTCGATCTGTCCCTTTGAGTTTTTCCTATATTGCTGCAGATATAGATAGATAGATGCAGGGACTATTATTATAGACTCTTTTAATTCTACAAATTATACAAATTAGAGGAAAGATATTATCTTTGCGGGCAAACTAGGAAGGAGATTATATTGTCTTGAAGGTAAACGCAGGAAGAACTAAAACTCTAATTAACGTTATAATAATCTTTTTGTTGACAGATTAAATCTTACACTAATCAATCTTAGAGTGTTTTGCTTTGTATTTTCGTGACGGTCAAAAACTCTTACTGTTTTTCTATATTTGGCATGGTAGTCGAATTTACCCTGGAATGATCGACGGCTAGGATAAAATTACGTAGGAGGGTGCATCTCAAAATTTCCGAAATCACAAGCCCAGCCCACACGGCCATACCTTTGCGTATTCTGGCGTCTCTCTCCCTTGCCCTGCGCGCTCCAACAGTGGGCGTACGCGGCGGCAGCCCACAAGAACAGCGACACCAGCCGGCCTCCACCTCCTCACCTTCCGCTAAGGCCCCCAGTTCTCCACCCTGTTCTCACCTCCAGAAAGGTCCGGTCACCATCAATCCACGGGCGTGCTTAATATAATCCGATCAAAACAGGAGTACTACTTACTAAAAGAGAAGATGAAACGGCGACCAGCCACGAAACCAGCAGGCCCACTCCTTTCACGTGTCATCATCTTTGTTTGACCGCTACTAATCCGGGGAGACACCAGCGGAGACGAGGGGACGATGAGCGGCGGCTGCCCCTATGCCTCCTCCCCTCCCCTCCCATCCCCCACTGCTATATAAGGTCCGTACTTCCCCTCCAGATTTCAGAAGCCCACCCACCATCCTCCCCCACCCTCCAACCAGGCCCGTCTCTCTCCTCCTCCTCCTCCTCGTCCCACCCAGACGCTGATCGAGATGGACCCCGCCGTGGAGCGCCTCAAGACCGGCTTCGAGAAGTTCAAGACCGAGGTCTACGAGTAAGTTCCCATCTCGCCGCTAACAGGACGAAATCCTCCTCCTGATGCTTTGGTTTGATTTTCTTGAGATTACCCATTTATGTCTTCTTAATTAACCTGATTATTCTCTCGCCATGGCAGCCAGAAGCCGGATCTCTTCGAGCCCCTCAAGGCCCACCAGTCACCCAAGGTATACATACGCTCCGATTGTCTTTTGCCAGTACCCAGCTCCGGTTGCTTGTTCCGCCGTTCGGCGTCCGATCCGGGATAAACTCCGCCGCGGGTTTGGGGTCGGGTGCCCACAGAATTTCCTGTTACGGTCAAAGTAGCTAGATTAAGAAATGGAAACGGCAGCTTATTCCTCATTGAACGGGCCATCATATCGCCGGCCACTTGATACTAGGATATGTACTGTTAAACCAACTAGCTAGCAAGAGGGAGAATCCTATGACGCAATACAGTTGTGGATTCCCTTCACATTTAACCCCTACATGTCATGCACCTACAAGAAATTGGATCATGCATGCTGTGGTAACTACGCCCACGTGTATCGTCGTGATATATGATTTGGCTTATTGAGATGTCACGGTCCTTATCTCCTTGTTGTCTTGTGGACGATGGGTATAAAGAAAGAATATGGTTCTTGTCTTTCCCCTCTTTTCCTGTTATATTAAAGGAGGGCTACCAGCTCCGATAACTTGCTCGTTAAGAATCTTGCAAGTAGTACAAGAGCAGGCATTTTCTCCCTCTCTTGGGGATTCTCCATTTGGCGTGCTTGATAATGCCGTGGTAGGTTGTTGAGGTCCCAGCATCCTAGCCGTGTTGAATTTCAGGTCCCAGCCGTCTCTTATTCTCTCCTTAGAAAATAGCTGTCACTCCGCATTATCACATTTGAATATGTACATCTTCTGATAATGATGGCCATTTTGGAAGCTTCATCGTCTTTGCACCGCCCCCGTCAGACCCCACACACAAGAGCCGCGGACAGGGCATAGAGCCATCCATGGCTGTGGCCCTGCCGCTCTGTGTACATAATAATTAAGCAAGCCCTACCATGAAAGTGCTATCAATCTGAGGAGCAACTTGCAGGCTGTAGTGGGCATGTCTTCCATTCTTGATTCTAGATAACTCGTAAAAAGTCATGGCCGATAGATGATCAAGTCGTTCGTTGGGTCTACTGTCACGGGCCATCATCAAGTGTTCATTTGGTATTTTTGTTTCGGCGAGCAACGGAAGAACGTTTCCACCACTTGCTTGGCTTGCCTTTCTGTCTTTTTGATTCCTTGTCGTAAAAGCAAAATTTATTTCCGGTTTTCTCCCGCCGGGCTGGATAAAAAGGGGACCCGGACAGAATGTCAAGAGAGGTAGGCTTTCTTGGAAAGCTGTCTCAGAAACATGCACTCCACATATCACGCTATCAGCATATTGTGCTTATTCATTTGTTCCACCCCGCTGGCCAAAGCAGTCAAAGCCTGAATAGAATAGCGTATCTGCTTATCACAAACAAAACTGTGAAATGTTGCCAATTAGAAAAATTTCTGTTGTGCAGTACATGGTGTTCGCTTGCGCCGACTCGCGCGTGTGCCCATCAGTGACCCTGGGCCTGGAGCCCGGTGAGGCCTTCACCGTCCGCAACATCGCTGCCATGGTCCCGTGCAATTGCAAGAACAAGCACACCGGTGTCGGGTCGGCCATCGAGTATGCCGTCTGCGCCCTCAAGGTCGAGTTCATCGTGGTGATCGGCCACAGCCGCTGCGGCGGGATCAAGGCCCTCCTCAACCTCAAGGACGGCGCCGATGACACCTTGTAAGTTTGTAGAGGAAAACATGGGTCGAATCTGAATGAAGCTTGATGTTTGTATGTTTCTAACCGGAGCTGCTTGGTTGGTATCTATCAGCCACTTCGTTGAGGACTGGGTCAGGATCGGGTACCCGGCCAGGAAGAAGGTGAAGGATGAGTGCTCCGAGATGCCTTTTGAGGAGCAGTGCGGTGTCCTGGAAAAGGTTCGTCTGTTCGCACCATTGGCCATCTACCATTTCGTACTTTGCATGTGAATGAGTTGATTAACTCCTTGACCAAGAGATGATGTATTTCTGAACCGTTCATTCTCGTTTCCACAGGAGGCCGTCAACGTGTCCCTGCTGAACCTGAGCACCTACCCGTTCGTCAAGGAGGCTGTGGCCAACGGAACCCTTAAGCTGGTCGGCGGCCACTACGACTTTGTCTCCGGCAAGTTCGACACATGGGCGCTTTAAATTAATCTCTCCTCCCATCGCTCAACTCCTACAGATACATACATGCGTACATATATCATATCAAATATACCGTGGGACCGATGATCCATCGATGTGAACGCCATGGAGCATGAACCTGCTCGTTATTTTCCCGCAGTAGTGAACGCCGGATGGCTAGATGTCAATTTTGTAATAAGGGATCAAATCTTCCGTTGCGGAATCATTGTAAAAATTATTACTGTGTGATGCATAATTTGATCGCCATGTGATCAAAAGACATCAAATGCAATTTCATTAATATTTTCATCAAGAGTTTACCTTCTTATTAGTGCTCTTATGGTTTTGTTTTCCCTATGTTGTGTGGCATTGGCTAGCTGTTTCAGACTTTTCTTCAACGAACAAATGATCGTTTAGACATGGACCTTCGCGATCTGCGTATACATAGGCGCATATGTACTGTTAGACGGTATAAACAGGACATGGATGAATATGGCTGTACTGACTAGACCCAAGCTTCCTATGATGTGAGCCACTGGCTAGCTGTTTGAGACATTTCTGTGAGGAACAAACTATCGTTCTAGATCCGCCGACCCTAAGTTTTCTTAGATGAACACAAGAGTTTGTACAACTCATAAGGACATTAGTTTGCTCAAAAATCGCAATTGCTAACACCACTATAACCCGACTGAAAGCTCTGGGATTTTGCTTGACTATTGACATCGACATTTTTGGAAGATAAAAGTCGGTGATTTACGTTTATGTGTTGGACTATTCTTTTTTCCTTTCCACAAAGGGATTGTGTGTCTAGGTTAATTTTGTCGGTGCATCACAACTGGTATGGTAGTTCCACGGGATTTATGTAGTCATGGGATGTCACCTTATGTCACCAGGGGTCTCAGAACATGATTTACCTAGGTTCCCCCGTAGTCGCTGGTAACAGCCCTGGTCCCGCCTTGATTGATCTATTGAGAATAAACCTAGCCATGAACACCCCGACCGAAAAGCTCGATATCCGGGCTGGGCCGGGCCTCGTTTTACACCCAGAGCTCAAAAAAGCCTGAAATCCGTGATATTTGGTACTCCATCTTTTCCAGAATATTAGGTGCTTCCTTTTTTGTGTAAGTCAAACATTTATATGTTTGAGAAAGATTATAGAATAATATTAACATCTTCAATAACTAATAAATAAAACATAAAAGCAATTTTCATTATAGATCAAATGATAGAAATTTTGTCACCAGCTTTGGTCTAGCCTACAATACCGCGGAATGTCATGTGGTGGGCCTTGGAGAAACACAAAGTCCCAGCAAAGTATATTACCCTCATCAAGGACATGTATGATAATATTGTGACACCTCATCAAGGACATGTACGATAATGTTGTGACAAGTGTTCGAACAAGTGATGTCGATACTGATGACTTCCCGATTAAGATAGGACTGCATCAGGGGTAAGCTTTGAGCCCTTCTCTTTTTGCCTTGGTGATGAATGAGGTCACGAGGGATATACAAGGAGATATCCCATGGTGTATGCTCTTTGCGGATGAGCTGGTGCTAGCTGACGATAGTCGGTCGAGGGTAAATAGGAAGTTAGAGTTATGAAGACAAACCTTGGAATCGAAAGGGTTTAGGCTTAGTAGAATTAAAACCGAGTACATGACCTTGATGTGAGGAGGAGGTTAATCTTGATGGGCAGGTGGTGCCTCAGAATGACAACTTTTGATATTTGGGGTCAATGATGCAGGAGGATGAGGGTATTGATGAAGATGTGAACCATCGAATCAAAGCCGGATGGATGAAGTGGTGCCAAGCTTCTGGCATTTTGTGTGACAAGAGAGTGCCACAAAAGCTAAAATGCAAGTTCTATAGGACGGCGGTTCAACCTGCAATGTTGTATGGCACTGAGTGTTGGTCGGCTAAAAGACGACTTGTTCAACAGTTAGGTGTGGCGGAGGTGTGTATGTTGAGATGGATGTGTGGCCACACAAGGAAGGATCGAGTTCGGAATGATGATATACGAGATAGAGTTGGGGTAGCACCAAATGAACAGAAGCTTGTCCAACATCGTCTGAGATGGTTTGGGCATATTCAGCGCAGGCCTCCAGAAGCTCAAGTGCATAGCAGACGGCTAAAGCATGCGGAGAATGTTAAGAGAGGTCGGGGTAGACCGAATATGACATGGGAGGAGTCTGTTAAGAGAGACCTTGTAACACTGTGATAATTAAGCTACAATGATCCCCTACTAATGATGCCATGTCATCAAAATTACTGTTGCTAAACATCACCTTTGATCCATGCCTCATTCAAATTTCAATTTGAATTCAAATTCAAATCATAAGTGAAATAGAAAAATTCACAAACATGAAAACTAAAATGTTCATAATGTGGCAATTAATCCATAAATAATTATGGTGGAGAAACCAACATTCTTAAAGTGTTAAATGCCCTAAAATAACTAAAACAGGGGCTAAACCAATTATTTAAATGCCTTTTTAAAATTATAAAAATGCAAACTATTTTATTTAAGTGTCAAATTTTTGTGAAAGTGACTTAATTTATAACTCTAAATTGGGTGCTAGTTTTATATTTTTATAAAACTAAATACTAATAAAAATGAAAGTAAACAAAAAACAGAAAACAAATAAAAAGAGAAACAAAAGAAAAAAAGGCAGAGAGCCGCCCCATGTTCCCCCTTGAGCTTTAGCCCACACTAGTAGAAAACAGAGGTTTTGTCACAGCCGGATCGGAGCATTAGTTCCGGTTGCATTATGAACCGGGACTAATGTGAGCATTAGTCCTGGTTCGAGCGGCTAGGGCACTGGGCAGGCATTAGTCCCGGTTCAAATGGGACCTTTGGTCCCGGTTCGAGCCACGAACCGGGACTAAAGGGTGCGATGCCCTTTAGTCCCGGTTCGTGGCTCGAACCGGGACTAAAGGTCCAGTCCCGGTTCGAGCCACGAACCGGGACTAAAGGGGTTGAGGCTTTAGTCCCGGTTGGTGGCTCCAACCGGGACTAAAAGGGTTTTGAAATTTGTTTTTTGTTTTACCATTTGTTCTGGCTAGGACGGTGCTAGCAGATGTAGTCGATGGTAGGATTGGATGGATACCATCCCGGACTAAAGAGGTTCAAACTCTACCCCCCCGGGTGTATCGCCATTTTAGTTTTGTAAAAAATAAAAGAAAATGATAAAAACTTCAAAAATTAAAATCCTTCGAGATGTAGTTATGTTACTACATCTACTAGTTAGGAAAATTATAAAACTTAAATTTGGACATGTTTTGCAAAAAAGTGTTATGAAAAAGTAAAACGGCCATATCTTTTGCATACGATGTAAAAAAAACCCGCATAATATATCAAAAAAATCAGCACGAAAATCCGCATCCGATTTCGACGGCTATGGGCCGTGTTGCACATTTTAGAATCCTCAAATTATTAAAGGAAAAAAAGTTATGCTCAAATTTCAGTTTTTTTGAATTTTGGTTAAATCTGGTCAAACTATGGTCAAACTACTTATTCAAGAAATATTAGTGTTACTAAATAATTATTTTAGTTTTTTTGAATTTTGGTCAAACTATGGTCAAACTGTGGTCAAACTATGGTCAAACTGTGGTCAAACTATGGTCAAACTGTGGTCAAACTATGGTCAAACTACTTATTCAAGAAATATTAGTGTTACTAAATAATTATTGTTTTTTAGAATAATAGTTTCAAACTCAAACGGTGCTTAATGCTCAAGTTCAACTCCTAAGGGTTAATAGGATTGACAACTTAGTATTGTGAGGAAAACAACAAGTGCAGACTTGGAAACTAGGGGGAATAGAACTCGAAAGTTAAGCATGCTCAGGCTGGAGTAGTGAGAGAATGGGTGAACGGCCGGGAAGTTAGACGATTTGGAATGAGTGCTGATTAGAGATTAGAGATTAAATTCTGAAGCAGTGAGGAGGGAGGGGTCATTAGATATTAAATTGTCAAATAATTCAAAGATTTGAAAATCAGAAAAAAAATTCCAAAAAAAATTCCAAAAAAATTCCTTTAGTTCCAACCGGGACTAAAGGTCCTCCAGCCCCGCTCCAGCAGGCGGCCACGTGGAGCCCCTTTAGTCCCGGTTCGTAAGCGAACCGGGACTAAAGGTTAGAGGCTTTAGTCCCGACCCTTTTGTCCCGGTTCTAGAACCGGGACTAAAGGCCCTCTGGAACCGGGACAAAAGCCCTGTTTCTACTAGTGCCACCATGCGGCCCAGCCCACTTACCCTCCCCGGTCGTTCCCTCTCCCCTGTTCACCCGACCGTGCGACCGCGCTCGCTGGTCGCCACCGAACCCGTCTCGCCGCCCCGCCGGAGGAGATAAGGACGCCGTCCCCTCGACGCCTCGGTCCTCTCTCCCACTCGCCCTTGTTCACTCTCCGTCTCCCTCTCGCTCCACTCCCCTCCTCCAGATCCGCCACGCCCACCACCACGCATCGCCATGGCTGTAGTCGACCTCGCGGCCACCGTCGCCCCCAAGTCGAGCTAGGGAGTCCCGCGGATCCGCCATCGTCCACTTCCTCCTCCTCGTCCACGGGATCGAGCCGGAGCACCCCGCATCGCCGGACCGACCCCGTCTGCGTCCTCTGCACCGCCGCCGCCTTCGTCTTCGCCCCTACTCACCGGACCTCACCAAACCTCGCCGCTGCCCAGTTCGCAACAACTGTAAGCCACGCTGCCCCTTCGCCCCCTCCACTTTGATTCCGGCGCCGTAGGACGCCACTGCATCGCGCCCGGGCTCGTGGCCGACACGCCCATGGCCACGCTCCCCGTGTGCTGAGCCCCCTAGACCACGTCGTGGTCGCGCTCCACGGACCTGCGGGCCCGCGCGTGGCCACGCCCGCAGCCCCCCTCGAGCGCGCCTGCCTTCCCCTGGCCGCCGCCCTCTGCACTCGGCAACTCCGGCCGCGGCCCGTCATCGTTGCCGCGGTTGTTCCCGACCATCCCAGCCGCTGCCGCGGGTGTAGATGGACGCGCACGAGCCTCCGCATCCCGTAGGTGCTCGCGGCACTCGTTTTTGTCACCGGACGCCGGATCCCATAGCTCTCCGCCTCGCTCTGCCTCGCCGGAGCACGCGAGGGCATTTAAATCTGGAGGTAGGTCACTGCCAAGTGGGCCCCACCTGATTAGCCACTAACCAGGCCCCTAACCACCCCCCTAATAGCCACTGACACAGGGCCCCACCACTAACTAAAAACAGATAAAACCCCTGTTAAAAATATGTACCACTTACACACGGGCCCCACTGGTTAGTATTGACCAGTCAACGGTCCTGTTGACTGTTGACTGCATCTGCTGACTCAACAGAGGCCCCACCAGTTGATACGTCTCCATCGTATCTACTTTTTCAAACATTTTTGCTCTTGTTTTGGACTCTAATTTGCATGATTTGAATGAAACTAACCCGGACTGACGCTGTTTCCAGCAGAATTGCCCTGGTGTTGTTTTTGTTAAGAAATCAAAGTTCTCGGATTGACTTGAAAATTTACGGAAAATATTTATGGAATATATAAAAAATACTGGCGGAAGAATATATGAGAGGGGGGCCACCCAGGAGCCACAAGCTCAGGGGGCACGCCTACCCCCCAGGGCCCCTCCCCCCTGCGAGCTTGTGGGCCCCTGGACCTCCGGCAACCCTAACTCCAACTCCATATATACCTATTCACCAAGAAAAAAATTAGAAAGAAGGATTCATCGCGTTTTACGATATGGAACCGTCGCCACCTCCTGTTCTTCATCGGGAGGGCTGATCTGGAGTCCGTTCGGGGCTCTGGAGGGTGGAATCTGTCGCCGTCGTCATCATCAACCTTCCTTCACCGCCAATTTCATGATGCTCACCGCCGAGAGTGAGAAATTGCTTCTTAGGCTTGCTAGATGGTGATGAGTTGGATGAGACTTATCATGTAATCGAGTTAGTTTTGTTAGGGCTTGATCCCTAGTATCCACTATGTTCTGAGATTGATGTTGCTATGATTTTGCTGTGCTTAATGCTTGTCACCAGGGCCCGAGTGCCATGATTTCAGATATGAACTTATTATGTTTTCAGGAATATATGTGTGTTCTTGATCCTATCTTGCAAGTTATATGCACCTATTACGAGTTATGATCCGCATACCCCAAGGTGACAATAATTGGGATTCTTTCCGGTGATTACCATAGTTTGAGGAGTTCATGTATTCACTAAGTGCTGATGCTTTGTTCCGGTTCTCTATTAAAAGGAGGCCTTAATATCCCTTAGTTTCCTTATGGGCCCCGCTGCCACGGGAGGGTAGGACAAAAGATTTCATACAAGTTCTTTCTCATAAGCACGTATGACTATATACGGAATACATGCCTACATTACATTGATGAATTGGAGTTAGTTCTGTGTCGCTCCAGGTTATAACTGCTACATGATGAATACCATCCAACACAATTATTCATCGCTGATCCAATGCCTACGCTTTTCATATATTGATCTTTGCTAAGTTATTTTCGTTGTTCTTACTGTTACGATCACCACAAAACTGCTACTGTTTCTCTTGCTACTGTTACTATTACTATCAAATTGCCATACTACTTTGCTACTGATCACCTTGCTGCAGATATTAAGTCTTTCAGGTGTGGTTGAATTGACAACTCAACTGCTAATACTTGTGAATATTCTTTGGCTCTCCTTGTGTCGAATCAATAAATTTGGGTTGAATACTCTACCCTCGAAAACTGTTGCGATCCCCTATACTTGTAGGTTATCAAGACCTTTTTCTGGCGTCGTTGCTGGGGAGCATAGCTCTATTTGCTGAGTCACTTGGAATTTATATATGTTGATCACTATGAAGAATCTGAAAGATACCAGAACCAAGATCGTTCCCTCTAAGACAAGGGGAGGTAAGGAACTGCCATCTAGCTCTGCACTTGATTCACCTTCTGTTTTGAGTAAGCTTGCGACACCACCACCTGCTATTAATCCTGATATGTCGCAAGTAATTGATGATGCTACTTCTGCTATGAATGATGCTTATGATGATACTAGTACTTTGCTTGATAAGACTATGCCAGTGGGTGAATTTCTTGTTGAACAACTTGCTAGAGCTAAAGAAATTGAGAATGTTGAAACTGATGAAATTATTGAAACCAAAACTTTTGAAACACCTATTAGACCTAGCTCTCCTAGATATTAATTGCCTGATTTACCTGAGGGTTGTGTTATGGATGAAGAGGTAGCTAGGTACTTTCTTGCTTGTTAGGATAGAGATAACCTTAAGAAATTACTAGTCAAGTTGAAAGAAAAATATTGGAATGCTAGAATGAAATATGATCCTAAGTTTGCTACTTCACTTATCTTTGTTACTGATAAGGATTATGAATTCTCTGTCAATCCTGAGTTAATTATTTTGGTTGAATCTGATTCTGTCCATGGTTATGAATCGGAAACTGTTGTGGCACATCTTACTCAACTGAATGATATAGCCATCATATTTGCTCCCGAGAAAAAAAATTCGCTACTACTATATTCTTAAATTGTATCATTTCTCATTAAAGGGTGATGCTAAGATAAGGTTTAATTCTCTTGCTCCTGGTTATGTGGGTAGTCTCCAGGATATGATATATTACCTCTCTGAAAAATATTTTCCTGCTCATAAGAAATAAGCTGCTTTACATGAAATATTTAACTTTGTGCAAATTAAAGAAGAGAATCTCCCTCAAGCTTGGGGGAGTCTTCTCCGATAACTTAATGCTTTACCTGATCATTCTCTGAAGAAAAATGAAATACTTGATATCTTTTACAATGGACTAATCGATGCTTCTAGGGACCACCTAGATAGTTGTGCTGGTTGTGTTTTCAGGGAACGAACTATTGAACAAGCTGAAGAATCATTGAATAATATATTGAGGAATGATAATGATTGGACTCTTCCTGAACCACCACCTAAGCCAACTCCGAAGAAGAGAGGAATTCGATTTCTCAGTCCTGAAGATATGCAAGAGGCAAATAAATCTATGAAAGAAAAGTGTATAGAGCTGAAGATATCAAGAATTTACCACCTATTGAATAAATACATGGTCTCGAAACCCCGACACAGGTAGTAGAGATAAATTCTCTCTATAGATTTAATGAAGATGATAAATCCTTATACTAAATCTGCTAGTCTATGCTTAGATGAATTGGATAACTTTATTGTTAAACAAGAAGAATTTAATGCATATATATGTTAGTAGACAATTGAAATGAAATGTTTATATGATTGAACGCTTGAGTGACTTTATGTTTAGTACTGTTAATGATGTCAAGAGTGTGAGTAAACATGCATTCATGATAAAAACCCAAGTAGAACAAGTCATCAAGT
Organism: Thinopyrum elongatum; assembly: GCA_011799875.1. Classification (NCBI taxonomy): domain Eukaryota; kingdom Viridiplantae; phylum Streptophyta; class Magnoliopsida; order Poales; family Poaceae; genus Thinopyrum; species Thinopyrum elongatum. Next base: position 597,532,749 of record CM022303.1, on the reverse strand, counting down.
CACAAAATAATTTGCTTAATGAGATGAACAATAAGATGAATGATCATGCTGTTAGAGTTCTGACTAGGGGTGGTAAAATGACTCAGGAATCTTTGTATCCTGACGGTCACCCTAAAAGAATTGAACAAGACTCCCAAAGATTTAATACTGATGCACCTAGTCCTTCTGAAAAGAAAAAGAAAGATGATAGGACTTTGCATGCCTCTAGTGAACCTACTGTAGACACACTTGAGAATCCAAATGATATTTCTATTTCTGATACTGAAACACAATCTGGTGATGAACATGAACCTAGTAACAATGATAACGATGATGTTCATGTAGATGCTCAACCTAATAATAATAATGATGTGGAAATAGAAGCTGCTGTTGATCTTGGTAACCCACAATCTAAGAATAAAATATATGACAAGAGAGACTTCATTGCTAGGAAACATGGTAAAAAAAGAGAATCATGGGTTCAGAAACCCATGCCCTTTCCTCTTAAAGCTTCAAAGAATAAAGATGAAGAAGAATTTGAGCGCTTTGTTGAAATGCTTACACCTGTCTTTTTGCGCGTTCGTTTGACTGATATTCTGAAAATGTCTCCTTATGCTAAATACATGAAAGACATTGTTACAAATAAAAGAAAGATACCAAAAACTGACATTTCCACCATGCTTGCAAGTTATTTATTTAAGGGTGGAATACCAAAGAAACTAGGAGACCCAGGAATACCAACTATACCATGCTCCATTAAAAGAAACTATGTTAAAACTGTTTTATGTGATCTAGGAGTCCGTATTAGTGTTATGTCTTTCTCTTTGTATCGTAGACTTGATTTGAATAAGTTGACACCCACTGAAACCTCCTTGAAAATGGTTGATAAATCAACTGCTATACCCATTGGTATTTGCGAGGATGTGCCTGTCGTAGTTGCAAATGTTATTATCTTAACGGACTTTGTTATTCTTGATATACCCGAGGACGACAGTATGTCGATCATCTTTCGTAGAACCTTTCTGAAGACTGCAGGGGCTGTTATTGATTGTAATAAGGCAATGTCACTTTTCATGTCAATGGTAATGAGCATACGGTGCACTTCCCAGAGAAACAATCTCAAGTGAATAGTATCAATTCTATTAGAAAAATTTCAACAATTACTATTGAAAGTTTTAAATTCCCTATTTCTACTGTCAACAAGAAAATATGAAATCCTTATTGTTGGGGACATGCATATCCCCGTTGAGGTAACCTAGTGTTATACGAAGATTTTTTTGGTTTCATGTCATTCGCAAAAAGTTTGTTAATAAGACTTGATCAACCTTATTAATGGATTCCTTTTGACGGGCATGTGGTCGAGAATTTAGTAAACACAACTTTCTGTACCCATCTTTTACTTTTTGTTAATTAGAACTAATAAACTAGAAATGCCATGATTATACTGTTTTCGAATTACCCGTGTAATAAAAAATGAACAGAAAATAAAAGTTCTCGTAATGCTCTGAAAATTTAATATGATTTTTTCTGCAAAATATAAAAAATAGTGGAACGGAAAACACCCGGGGGGGGGGTGTGGCTCACAAGGCGCACCCAGCAAGCTTGTGGGACCCACATAGGCCCCCTCACTTATTGTTGCCACCCATACTCTTTTTCTTCCTTCAGAAGCCCGATCTCTTCGAGCCCCTCAAGGCCCACCAGTCACCTGAGGTATACATACACACCCTCTGATTCTCTCTTGCTAGTAACCAGCTCTGGTTGCTTGTTCCACCGTTCGGCGTGCGATCCGGGATAAACTCCGCCGCGGGTTTGGGGTCGGGTGCCCACAGAATTTCCTGTTACGGTCAAAGTAGCTAGATTAAGAAATGGAAACGGCTGCTTTGTCCTAATTGAACGGGCCATTTGCCGGCCACTTGATACTAGGATACGTACTGTTAAACCAACTAGCTAGCAAGAGGGAGAATCCTATGATGAAATACAATTGTGGATTCCCCATCTGTCATGCACCTACAAGAAATTGGATCATGCATGCTGTGGTAACTATGCCCACGTGTGTTGTCGTGATATATGATTTGGCTTATTGAGATGTCACGGCCCTTATCTCTTTGTTGTCTTGTGGACGATGGGTATAAAGAAGGAATATGGTTCTTTTCTTTCCCCACTTTTCCTCTTGGGGATTCTCCATTTGGCGTGCTTGATAATGCCGTGGTAGGTTGTCCTGGTCCCAGCAACCTAGACGTGTTGAATTTCAGGTCCCAGCCGTCTCTTATTTTCTCCTTAGAAAATAGCTGTCACTCTGCATTATCACATTTGAATATGTATATCTTTTTTTGGAAGCTTCATCGTCTTTGCACCGCCCCCGTCAGACCCCACACACAAGAACCGTGGACAGGGCATAAAGCCATCCATGGCTGTGGCCCCGCCGCTCTGTGTACATAATAATTAAGCAAGCCCTACCATGGAAGTGCTATCAATCAGAGGAGCAACTTGCAGGCTGTGGTGGGCCTGTCTTCCATAACTCGCAAAAAGTCATGGCTGATAGATGAAGTCAAAAGTGGTAGTGGTAGGCTTTCTTGGGTCTACTGCCACTTGCTTTGCTTGCCTTTCTGTCTTTTTCGGTTCCTTGTCGCAAAAGCAAAATTTATTTCCGGTTTTCTCCCGCCGGGCTGAATAAAAAGGGGCCCCGGACAGAATGTCAAAAGTGGTAGTGGTAGGCTTTCTTGGAAAGCTGTCTCAGAAACGTGCACTCCACATATCACGCTATCAGCATATTGTGCTTATTCATTTGTTCCATCCCGCTGGCCAAACCAGTCAAAGCATGAATAGAATAGCGTATCTGCTTATCACAGACAAAACTGTGAAATGTTGTCAATTAGAAAATTTCTGTTGTGCAGTACATGGTGTTCGCTTGCGCCGACTCGCGCGTGTGCCCATCAGTGACCCTGGGCCTGGAGCCTGGTGAGGCCTTTACCGTCCGCAACATCGCTGCCATGGTCCCGTGCTATTGCAAGAACAAGCACACCGGTGTCGGGTCGGCCATCGAGTATGCCGTCTGCACCCTCAAGGTTGAGTTCATCGTGGTGATCGGCCACAGCCGCTGCGGCAGGATCAAGGCCCTCCTCAACCTCAAGGACGGCGCCGATGACACCTTGTAAGCACTATTCAAGATATCTTCCGATATTACGATAAATCGGCTGATTTATCGCTTATCGCTATCTGACCGATAAGATAAATCGGCCGATAAATCAGCCGATATGGTGATAAATCGGCCGATATGCCGATAAACTGACCGATTTACACCTTATCATGAGTCGACCGATAAGTTCCCGATAAGCGATATCCCCAACATTGCTTGTAAGTTTGTAGAGGAAAACATGGGTCGAATCTGAATAAAGCTTGATGTTTGTATGTTTCTAACCGGAGCTGCTTGGTTGGTATCTATCAGCCACTTCGTTGAGGACTGGGTCAGGATCGGGTACCCGGCCAGGAAGAAGGTGAAGGCTGAGCGGTCCGAGATGCCTTTTGAGGAGCAGTGCGGTGTCCTGGAAAAGGTTCGTCTGTTCGCACCATTGGCCATCTACCATTTCGTACTTTGCATGTGAATGAGTTGATTAACTCGTTGACCAAGAGATGATATATTTCTGAACCGTTCATTCTCGTTTCCACAGGAGGCCGTCAACGTGTCCCTGCAGAACCTGAGCTCCTACCCGTTCGTCGAGGAGGCTGTGGCCAACGGAACCCTCAAGCTGGTCGGCGGCCACTACGACTTTGTCTCCGGCAAGTTCGACACATGGGCGTACATATATCATATCAAATATACCGTGGGACCGATCATTCGATGTGAGTCAATTTTGTAATAAGGGGTCAGATTTTCCGATGCGGTATTATCGTACAAATATTACTGTGTGATGCATAATTTGATCGCCATGTGATCAAAAGACATCAGATGCAATTTCATTCATATTTTCATCAAGAGTTTACCTTCGTATTACCTTGTGCTCTTATGGTTTTCTTTTAGCTATGTTGTGTGGCATTGGCTAGTTGTTTCAAACTTTTCTTGGACGAACAAATGACCGTTCTAGACATGAACCTTTGCGATCTGCGCATTCATAGGTGCATGTGGACTGTTAGATGGTATAAACAGTACATGGCTGTACTGACTACCTATGAGACCTAAGCTCCTATGGATTTGCTTTCCCTATGATGTGAGCCATTGGCTAGCTGTTTTAGACTTTTCTGTGAGGAACAGACTATCGTTCTAGAACCGCCAACCCTAAGTTTTCTTAGATGAACACAGGAGTTTGTATAACTAATAAGGACATGAGTTTGCTGGAAAATCAAAATTGAAAACACCACTATACCCAACTGATAGCTTTGAGGTCTTGCATGACTATTGACATCGACATTGAAAAATGACAGTCGGTGATTTACGTTTATGTGTTGGAACTATCATTTTTTCCCTTTTACAAAGGGATGGCGTGTCTAGGCTAATTTCGTCGGTGCCTCACAAATGGTATGGTAGTTCTACGGGATTTATGTAGTCACGGGATGTCACCTTATGTCCCCAGGGGTCTCAGAACTTGATTTACCTAGGTTCCATCCTAGTCGCGGTAATAGACGTTTGACTTTTGAAAGAACAACACTTTATATTTCAGACAAAGGATTATAATATAGGCATACAAATATATTTATAGTTTGGTCTTTTGCATGCCCACTCCGGCACGGGGGTATGCCCATGTTTAATCGGGATATAGTAAAATCCGAGTTACACAGGATGGATCCAACGAGCTGATAAGCAACTCGATGGGCTACGGGGGACGATCTAGGAAATGCACACCATCATAACTACAGTCTTGGTTGTTTGTTATTGTTTGGTTCCCCTTTCGGGGCCTTGAACACCGTTATATAGCCATGGCAGTGGCCTTTCTCTCCTAGTAGGGATACTAGGCGTGTAAGCGTAGGACTTCGGAGCGGGTAAGAGTGGCACTTATGCCCCCTTCGCGAGGAAACCCGCAAGGCTGCTTTATTGGAAACCCGGTGTGAAATCACAATTTAGACCCCACATACAGAAAAACAAACTAAATATTTTCAATTAACCATTGCGAAATCTCAAAGAAATAAATCATGACAAAAGAAATCTTTATTACTTTGAACTATTAACTTGTATCTTATACTCTTAGAATTGTGCCTATGTCTGTTAGACATCTCAGAAAATTATAATGCTAGATTCAAAAATTCATGAAAGAGCAGCAAATTGACTTATGAACAGAGGAGTACAAAACAAAAAGGGACAGAAGAACCTACGACTGTTTAGTGTTGAGGGATGCAGACCATGAAGCAACGATGGTGTATAGGGCCCCGATGGCTCTGCTCCTCGACCAAGAGAACGAATGGAAACTACTGTTGCTCTGCTCTGGAGGAATGAAAGAGAGAAGGGAGAATCGATAAAATCCACTCAGTTTATAAGTTTGAGTTAGCACCATAGCAGCAATGAACCAGCAGTTCATAGCCATCAATGCTCTCTTTCCGGAAAAAAAAATTAATCCACTGGAGAAGAATCAAGAGAGGAGACTAGGAGGCCAAGGATTAAGTTGCAGCGGTTTGATTTGCCGCTGACGCTGAGCCGAATTTTTTTTTGGAGCAACTGAGCCGAATTTGATGTGTGTGTCTCTGTGTGTGCACGCACGCTTATGCAAACTGCTTCCTGTCCCGTGATGGTGAGACTATCACATGACTAGGCCGTGGGCTCAGATCAGCAAGTTGGGCCATGACTTGCTTAGTCACTGATACTCCCTCCATTCCAAAATAAGCGTCTCAACTTTGTACTAAAGTTAGTAAAAAGTTGATACACCTATTTTAGGACGAAGAGAGTAGTACATAACATAGTACATGAAAAATTAGGGGCCCCAAGATTTTAGGGACCCTGTCTAGCTGCTCCGGTTGCACATTCCCCCCCCCCCCCCCCCCACACACACACACCCACACCCACACCCACACCCACACATATCAGTATAGTTGGAGATACTTCTCCAAGAGCTCAATAAAGCTACCAAATCCATCATCTCTTTTGGTAAAGTCGTGATCATAGAAAAGATGTTGATTATAGATTTATGATACTTCTCCAACGTATCTATAATTTTTGCTTGTTCCATGCTGTTATATTATCATTCTTGGATGTTTTACAATCATTTCATAACAACTTTATATCATTTTTTGGGACTAACCTATTGATATAGTGCCCAGTGCCAGTTGTTGTTTTTTGCTTGTTTTTTACTTCGCAGAAAATCAATACCAAACGGAGTCCAAACGCAGCGAAACTTTTTGTAGATTCTTTCTAGACCAGAAGACACCTGTTGGGCAAAGAAGTACCAGAGGAGGCTTTGAGGGGAGCACAACCCACCTGGGCGCGCCTGGGGGCCCAGACGCGCCCTGGTGGGTTGTGTCCACCTCGGCCGCCTCCCGCATCGCCTCTTTGCTCTATAAATACCCCGAAAATCCAAAAACCCTAGGGGAGTCGACGAAATACAATTCCAGCCGCCGGAAGTTCCAGGACCATCAGATCCAATCTAGACACCATCACGGAGGGGTTCATTATCCTGATTGGTGCCTCTCCGATGATGTGTGAGTAGTTCATTGTAGACCTACGGGTCCGTAGTTAGTAGCTAGATGGCTTCCTCTCTCTCTCTCTCTCTCTCTCTCTCTCTTTTGATTCTCAATACAATGGTCTCTTGGAGATCTATTTGATGTAACTCTTTTTACGGTGTGTTTGTTGGGATCCGATGAACTTTGAGTTTATGACCAGATCTATTTTCTCCATGAAAGTTATTTGAATCTTCTTTTGATCTCTTATATGCATGATTACTTATAGCCTCGTATTTCTTCTTCGAATCTTTGGTTTAGTTAGGCCAACTAAATCGATTTTTCTTGCCATGGGAAGAGGTGCTTTGTGATGGGTTCGGTCGTGCGGTGTTCTTTCCCAGTGACAGAAGGAGCAGCAAGACACGTATTGATCGTTGCCATTAAGGATAACAAGATGGGGTCTATTCCTACATGAATAGATCTTGTCTACATCATGTCATCGTTCTTATTGCATTACTCCGTTTCTCCATGAACTTAATACACTAGATGAATGCTGGATAGCGGTCGATATCTGGAGTAATAGTAGTAGATGTAGGCAGGAGTCGGTCTACTAATCTTGGACGTGATGCCTATATAATGATCATTGCCTGGATATCGTCATAATTATTTGAAGTTCTATCAATTGCCCAACAGTAATTTGTTTACCCACCGTATGCTATTTTTCTCGAGAGAAACCACTAGTGAAATCTACGGCCCCCGGATCTATTCTTCATCATATTTGCTTTCTGATCTATTGTTTGCCACTTTTATTTTCAGATCTACATTTTCAAAAACCCAAAAATACCTTGCTGCACCTTTTTGCTATTTATTTTATTTCACGTTTTATCGAGATCTATTTATCCAATCTACACAATTTTTATCCCGTGAATTTGACAATTTCTGGCGCCGTTACCCGTAGAGGGATTGACAACCCATCATAAGCGTCGGGTTGCAAGTATTTGTTCTTTATGTGCAAATACCGTTTACATAGTGTTGCTTGGTTCTTCTACTGGACTGATACCTTGGTTTCATAACTGAGGGAAATACATACCATAGCTGTGCTGCATCATACCTTCCTCTTTGGGGAAATACCGACATAGTTCAATCGACATCAAAAGGAATTTCTGGCACCGTTGCCGGGGAGGATCAAGTCAAGATAGTCTCCCGTCCACGTGCCAATTTGTAGCGCCGTTGCCAGGGAGACATCATCAACATCTATCAGGGTCCTAATCACAAATCTCATCTCCTTGCAATTTACATTATTTGCCATTTGCCTCTCGTTTTCATCTCCCCCACGTCATAAAAATTTGATATTTTATGCGCCCTCTTTTTCGTTCGCCGTTTTCTCGTCAGATCTGTTTTTGTGTGCAATCTTATTTGTGTAGTCACGATGACTCAAGGGAACACCAAGTTGTGTGATTTTTTTGAATAGCAACTACAATGATTTTATTAGCACTCCGATTGCTCCTCCCGCCACTATTGCGGAATCTTGTGATATTAATGCCGCTTTGTTGAATCTTGTTATGAAAGATCAGTTTTCCGGTACTCCTAATGAGGATGCCACGTCCCATCTTAACACATTCGTAGAATTATGCGATATGCAAAAGAAAAAAGATATGGACAATGATATTGTGAAGTTGAAATTATTTCCGTTTTCTTTGCGAGATCGTGCAAAAATTTTGTTTTCTTCTTTGCCTCACAATAGTATCGATTCTTGGGATAAATGCAAAGATGCTTTCATTAGTAAGTATTTTCTTCCCGCGAAAATTATTTCCCTTAGAACTCAAATCATGAATTTTAAGCAACTCGAGCATGAACATGTTGCACAATCTTGGGAAAGAATGAAATTGATGCTAAGAAATTGTCCTGCACATGGTTTAAATCTTTGGATGATCATACAAAAAATTTATGTGGAGTTGAATTTTGTGTGTAGAAATCTTTTAGATTCTGCTGCGGGTGGTACTTTTATGGAAATTACTTTGGGTGAAGCTACAAAATTGCTTGATAATATTATGGCAAATTATTCACAATGGCATACCGAAAGAGCAACTACTAGTAAAAAAGTTAATTCGGTTGAAGAAATAAATTCTTTGAGTGAAAAAGTTGATGCTCTTATGAAAATGCTCCTATTGATCTTTATGATGTGCCTTTGTCTACTTTGATTGAGCAAAATAGTGATTCCATAGATGCGAATTTTGTCTCACGAATTTTTTTTAACAACAAGGCTTATAGAGGTAATGTTAATCCTAGGCCTTTTCCTGGAAATCTTCTAACAATTATGGTGGTTCCTATGGCAATCCTTCTTATAATAATAATAGGAACACCTCTGAACTTGAGAATAATATTAAAGAATTTATCAATGCTCAAAAGGTTTTCAATACTATGATAGAAGAAAAGTTGAATAAGATTGATGACATGTCTAGAAGCATTGATAGAATTTCTCATGATGTAGAAAATCTTCAAGTTTTTGTGCCTAAGGTTGAGGAATCAATTAAAGCTTTATATGTCTCTATGGATGAAAGTAAGAAAAGAACCGCTATGCTTAGAGCTAAAAGAGAATTTTTAGAAAGAGCGTTTTCTAGTGATTGCTTTCATAAGAATGATGAAGATCTTAAAGTGATTGGTGTTTCTTCTATTGATTTCTTGTTTAGTAAGATTAAAATTGATGATAAAGGGACTGAAGAAGAGTCAACTTTAGTTAGAAGGCATCCCAATAATTCGGCGGGTGAAAATCTTGATAAAAAAATTGATAAAAGTGGGTTTGGAGAGGTCAAAACTTTAACTAGTGATGTGCCCACTCTTTTGGATTACAAAGACTTTAATTATGAAAATTGCTCTTTGATTGATTGCATTTCTTTGTTGCAATCCATGATTAATTCACCCCATGCTTATGAACAAAATAAAGCTTTTACTAACATATTGTTGATGCTATGATGAAAGCTTTTGAAGAAAAGTTGGAATTAAAGATCTCAATTCCTACAAAATTACATGATGAATGGGAACCCACCATCAAAGTCAACATAAAAAATTATGAGTGTTTTGCTTTATGTGATTTGGGTGCTAGTGTTTCCACAATTCCGAAATCTTTATGTGATGTGCTTGGTCTTACCAATATTGAAGAGTGTTCTTTAAATTTGCACTTGGCGGATTATACTATTAAAAATCCTATGGGAAGAATTAATGATGTTCTTATTCTTGCAAATAGTAATTATGTGCCCATATATTTTATTGTTCTTGATATTGATTGCAATCAGTCTTGTCCAATTATACTTGGTAGACCGTTTTTACGTACTATTGGTGCCGTGATTGATATGAAAGAAGGCAATATTAAGTTTCAATTTCCACTAAGAAAGGGAATGGAACACTTCCCTAGAACAAGAATTAAGCCACCATATGAATCAATCATGAGGGCATCCTATGGAACTAGAACTAAAGATGACAATACTTAGATCTATGCTTTATGCCTAGTTAGGGGCGTAAAATGATAGCGCTTGTTGGGAGGCAACCCAATGAATAAAATTTATTTTTGCTTTTTCTTTATGTTCTTGAGTGTTTGCACATTTATGCCGTTGTTATGATTGTGTTTTTTATGTTTTAATTAGTGTTTGTGCCAAGTAAAGCCTTTGGGATAGCTTTGGTGATAGTTGATTTGATCTTGTTGAAAAACAGAAACTTTTGCGTCCAGTAAAATAATTGTATAAATTCACGGAAGAGACGAAAAATTCTGAATTGTTAATAAGATTTATATACAGATTACCTCTGTTGTCCTAATTTTTCAGAATTTTTGGAGTTACATAAGTATGAGAACAATTCACATCTTTACAGACTGTTCTGTTTTTGACAGATTCTGTTTTCTTTGCATTGTGTGCTTATTTTGATGATTCTATGGATTGTATCGGGGGGTATAAGCCATGGCAAAGTTAGAATACAGTATATATAATGCAATAACAAAATTTGAATGGGCTTTCTACAGTATTTAAAGTAAATATTGGTTTTCTTATACTAACGGATCTCACGAAGGTTTTGTTAAGTTTTGTGTGATTGAAGTTTTCATGTTTTGGGTGAGATCACGATGGATGAAGGAATAAGGAGTAAGAAGAGCCTAACCTTGGGGATGCCCATGGCACCCCAAGGTAATATTCAAGGAGAAACAAGCAACTAAGCTTGGGGATGCCCCGAGTGGCATCCCCTCTTTCTTCTAACGACAATCGGTATTTTACTTGGAGCTATATTTTTATTCGTCACATATCATGAGTGTTGCTTGGAGCGTCTTGTATTATATGAGTCTTTGCTTGTTTTGCTTTTTGTTTTGTGTCAAGTATCCTTGCTGAACACACCTATTTGAGAGAGCCAAAATTATGCTATGATTTGTTAGAATTGCTCTATGTGCTTCACTTAAATTTTTTGAGCTATGGAATTTCTCTAGTGCTTCACTTATATTTTTTGAGCACGGTGTGCTTTAATATTTTTGAAGAAATGCTCTCATGCTTCCCTTAGATTTATTTGAGAGTTAGTAATTTTTTAAGAAATTCTCTCATGCTTTACTTATATTATTTTGAGAGACGAAAAATTCTATGCTCATGTTCTTCACTTAGATTTGTTTGAGCTATCAAAAGCAACATATGAAACGAGTCCCAAAGTGATAGATATTCAAGATGGATATAATTAAACTTTCATGAAGATCATTGGATAAATTAAACTTGACTCTTTGTAATAGTTTTGTGATATGATGATAGTGATATGTGAGTCATGTTGATGAGTAATTGTGCTTTAGTAAGAATATTGGTGTTAAGGTTTGTGATTCCCTGTGCAAGCACGAAAGTCAATAGTTATGCAATGAAATTACATCCTACTTGTGGTGCATTATTTGGTGTTAGTTATGCTTAATGCTCGCTTATGAGATTTTTCGTTTCTTGGTTGGATGCTTCTCAATCTTTTTGCTAGCCTTCACTTGTACTAAGTAGGAATACTACTTGTGCATCCAAAATCCTTAAACCCAGTTTTGCCATATGAGTCCACCATACCTACCTATATGCGGTATTTTCGTGTCGTTCTAAGAAAATTTGTATGTGCCATCTCTAATTTTCAAAATAAATTTCCTTTTTGTGTGCTCGTACCACTCATAAAACGGTAGGGGGTGGCTGATATTTTTCCATGCTAGATGTGTTATTCTCAAGATGAGTGTTTATTCACTTGTCATTGCACGAGAGTATGGCAAAGGTATTAGGGATGCCAAGTCTCGAAATGAAAAATGAATTTACTTTATGTTGTCAAATAATAAATTCATTGGAAAGTGTTTGTATGGACGGCACCCGTGGATACGGCTAGCCGTGGAATGTGAAAGAATGGTGGAAAAAGGAATAAAATTTATTTTCTGTTTGGGAACCGCCTATGATATATCTAGCATGGAAAGTATTGGGAACTACTCGATCGTTTTCGTTGACAGGAAAAGCATGCCACCCAAAATGTTTTATCTCTATTTCTTTCGCTTTGAGCTCTCGCACCTCTACAAATCCCTACTTCCCTCTGCGAAGGGCCTTTCTATTTACTTTATGCAATTTTTATTTTTATTTGAGTCTCCATCTTCTGTTACAAAGCACCAACTAAGGAGTATTATGATTGTACTTGAGCATTGGTTGTAGCTAATATGCGAGTGTGCTTCATGAATGGATCAATGATTGAGCATAATGGGCTAGGGATAATTTGCTTTAGTGTTGATATTTTGAATGACATGGTTGCTTGTTGATATGCTTGAGTATTGAAATCTTCATGTCAAAACTACACTATTGCTTTGAACCGTATAAAAGTCCAAATGTCCATGCTACAAAAGAAAAGAATATGTGATGAACATGTTAGGCAGCATTCCACATCAAAAATTCTGTTTTTATCATTTACCTACCACTACTGGAATTAGGATCTTTGCCGTTAGCCACCTCTTTGCCGTCAGCTAGTTGACGGCAAAGAATGTCTTTGCCATCAGCTTACGTAAAACTGACGGCAAAGAATGAGCTAACGGCAAAGATCATGTTTGCCATCATTCTGCTCTTTGCCGTCTGCTAGCTGACGGCATAGAAGCTTTGTCGTCCGCTAGCAGACGGCAAAGAGTGCGGGCGGCCCACTAACGAGAATGACCTAACAGCCACTTTCTTTGCCGTCTGCTAGCAGACGGCAAAGAAAGTGGCCATTTTAATGGCCGTTTCCCCCGGCCCCACCGCACTAGCTAGGCTCTCTGTCGTCTGCTAGCAGACGGCAAAGAGCTGTGACCTAACTAAAAAACGGCCAGCGCCCGCGCCCCACCCCTCTCTCTCTCCCCTCACCTCACCCGCGCTGCCGCCCCCGTGCCCGAGCCGCCCCCGCCACCGACCCCCACCGCCCCGCCGCCTCCTCCACCACCGCCGGAGCCAAGGTTAGTTTTTTTTGTTTTTTTCTACTGTTCTTTACTGTTTAGGTTTACGTGTTATTAATAGGTTTAGTTTAGTGGTAGGTTTAGGTTTAGATAATTAGAAGAAGAAGAAAGTTGAAAAAAAGAAGAATAAGTAGAAGAAGAGGAGAAAGGAAAAAAGGAAGAGGGTCGTGGATCGCCGGTCGCCGAGGGGATAGATGGTGGAGCCAGTGGGTCCCGACGCCGTCGCCCTTGCCGAGAATCCCCCGGTCTGAGTGCTAACCCGTCGACCGTGCGTCACCATACCAGAGGGCGCCCGGGGACGAGCGGGTTAGGGGTTTCCTCGACGTCGATGGAACCCTAAATAGCAAGTATGGTCGGTGCGAGATACATGTGGCCGTCGGTGTCGAACACTACATCCAAGTCCCACAAGTGACGCTGGTGTCCCACAGCAATAGTTCTCGGGGTCGTTGGCGGTCGAACACCTATGCGAATTTGTCTTGCAGCCTCTGCGATGACGATTAAAAGCCAAGTGTTGAAACTTGAAACACCCAAACTGACTCAAGTCGGTTTGGTTGTTTGAAGTTTCAAAACTTGGCTTTAATCCTCATAGCAGAGGCTGCCAAATAAATTCGCCAAGGTGTTCGACCGTCACCGGCCCCCAGAACTATTGCTGCGGGACGCCGGGCGCCGGCGTCACTTGTTGGACGTGGATCTAGTGTTCAACGCTGATCGCCACATGTATCTCGCACCGATGATACTTGCTATTTAGGGTTCCATCAACGCCGAGGAACCCCCTAACCCGCTCGTCCTGTTGTAAATGTTTAGTTAGGTTGACGGAAAAAACAATATTGCTATGTTACTCATCTTTCGATTTAAATGTGCAGTTTTTTCGTCGCTGCGAGGGTCTAGTGTTCGACGAGCTCCGCCCCTGCGTTCGTGGGTGAGCACAAATGACATCTCCTCCTCCCCCCTTCATTTGCTCTGTTCCGATCTTCGTGCCGATGAAACTTGCTAGCTATAGGTGTCTTCAATCATCAGTATGCGTGACCACTATGCGTCTCCCGTTCGAAAGGGTTACATCTATAAATATGCATGCATTTGCATATTTATAACCATGATTCTTTCGAATTGTCCAACGTTATCCATGGACAGCCCGAGTATGTGTAGATTGGGTTCGTTTTCCCATATGCTCTGCCACGGATCCGATGCAGAATTTCGTCAGTGCCTCCCTGTTGTTCTCCGGGTACACGTCCTCTCTGCTTATTGCCGAGACATGTATCAGGAGAACAGCGGGGAGGTGCTGCCGAAATTTTGCGTCGGATCCGGAGCAGAGCATGGGAAAACGAACCCAATCTACACATACTCGGGTGGGATTATGACCTCTCTTTACCTATTAGTGTCTAGGTTGCATGGACGTAATAAAAGTGACAAACTCCATTAACTCATGAATATATACATGCTGATATATATATATATATATATATATATATATATATATATATATATATATATATATATATATATATATATATATATATATATATATATATATATATATATATATATATATATATATATATATTTCTTTTGTGTCCAGTAGCTAGGCAAGATGAGTAATCGTGCGTGGATGTACACCGGTCACAGTAGTCAGAAAGACATGACCATTGAATGGTTAACAAAAACCAAGGGGTTTCTGAGAGCCGCATTTGCAAATGGCTAGAGGATAACCTGGTGCCCCTGTGCCGGGTGCGACAATTGGCACAAGAGGATAGAGGATGAAATGGGCAAACACTTGCAGAAGAGGGGTTTTACGCCAGGTTATACGGTGTGGACATTTCATGGCGAGTCTGCCCAACGTGCCAGAGATGAGGTGCTTCGTCGTCGCACCGACGAGCATGGTACCGGGATAGAATACATGGTGCATGACTTTGATGATGCTCGGGACTCGGAAGATGAGATGGAGGAATTTGCAAAGGCCTTCAATGAAATGTTGGAGTCTTTAAAACGTCCTCTCCACGAGCACACTGAGCTTTGTCAGCCTGATGCCATCTCACAAATAATGGCTCTGAAGGCTCAATTCAACTTGGGTAGAGAATGCTACGACGCGATGATGACAGTATTTGGACGTTTTCTACCCAAAGGCCATGTACTACCTGCAAACCTGTACCAGTCAGACAAAATCCTCCGTGCTCTTAAGATGCCCTATGAGAAGATACATGACTGTGAGAAAGGATGTGCCTTAGTTAGGCTTCAGTATGCGGACTTGAACTATTGTCCCATTTGCAAGTCATCCAGGTATGTTGTGGTAGACAACGGTATGGGTGAGAAGACACAGGCCAAAATCCCCGTTAAAGCATGGAAGCGCTTCGATGCATTACATGACGACAAAGCGGCAGATCCGAGGCATCCTCGAGTCACCATCAGCATGGATGGGTTCAGTATGTTTTGTCTGACGGCAACCCAATACAGTTGTTGGCCCGTATTTGTCATTCCACTCAATCTCCCCCCCGGACAGATTATGCAAAGAAAGAACATTTTCCTAACGTTGATAATTCCAGGGCCCAACTATCCGGGGAAGAATATGAATGTGTACATGCAGCCGCTGAAGGACGAATTGCAAGAAGCCTGGGATAATGGGTTCAAGACATACGACGCCTTTAGCAAACGGAACTTCATAATGCGTGTCTGGTACATGTACTCGACGCATGACTTGCCGGCGTATGCGCTATTCGTTGGCTGGTGTGTGCATGGAAGGTTCCCGTGCCCCACATGCAAGGGAGATCTTCAGTTTCGTTGGCTTCACGCCGGCCGCAAGTTTTCTTGCTTCGACTTGCATAGACAGTTCCTGGATCCTCGCCATAGGTTCAGGAAAGACAAGCAGAACTTCATCAAAGGTAGAGTTGTCAAAAACTTTGCACCACCTCCGTTGACAGGCCAAGAGACCCTGGATCAGTTAAACGCTCTCGAGCCAGATCCAGAGCGTCCAGGGTATTTCAAGGGGTATAATTCGGAACATGCCTGGACTCACAAGACATGCTTGTGGGATCTGCCTTACTTCAAAGACCTCCTTTGCCCACACAACATCGACGTGATGCACACTGAGAAGAATATCGCTGAGGCACTTTTTGGTATATTGTTCGGCATAGATGGGAAGTCAAAGGATAATACTAAGGCTAGAGTTGATTAGGAGGCACTATGTCATAGACCGTTACAAAACATTCAACCACGGAAAGGAAAGCAGAACTGGACAAAGCCAAAGGCATGGTTCAATCTTGGAAGGCCAGCTATGATGGAAATTATCTTGTGGGTGCAAAAGCAGTTGATGTTCCCGATGGGTATGCAGCGAATCTAAAGAGGGGAGCGAGTCTTGATAAATTGAAGATATTTGGTCTCAAGAGTCATGATTGGCACATATGGATTGAGCGGGTAATGCTGGTGATGTTGCGTGGCTTCATCCCTGAGGATGAATGGCTAGTACTGGCAGAGCTGAGCTATTTCTTCCGTGTTCTTTATGCGAAAGAACTATCGCCTGGCCTGCAAGAAGAAATGGAAGAGTTGGCACCGGAGTTGATCTGCAAGTTAGAGAAGATCTTTCCACTGGGCTTCTTTAATCCAATGCAGCACTTGATTTTGCATCTCCCAACCGAGGCAAGATTGGGGGGGCCCGTGCAAAATCGTTGGTGCTACGCAACTGAGAGGATGCAGAAGACGCTTCGAGCAAAATGTAAAAATAAACGTAGAATTGAAGCATTGTTGGCCAAGGCATTCATTACTAAGGAGGCGGCAAACTTCGTGACAGCACACTACGAAGCCAAAAATCGTCATTTGCATAATCCGAAGCCTCGGTACAATGCTGGCGACCCTAAAAAGGGTGGATCCAACCTCAGCCTATTCAAAGGGGATCTGGCACCAGCCGGTGCTTCTAATTCCTTAACGTTGGATTTCGAAGAATGGCAGACCATTTCGTTGTATATCTTGAACAACCTAACAGAAGTGCGGCCGTACATCGAGTAAGTTCTCGGTACATTGTTTCTCAACTTCTAATTCCTTTGAACTGCTCTTATTCCTGGATAAATTTGATACAGTCGATACGTCGCCAAATTCTCATATGGAGCGGTGATCCAAAAGGATTCCGTCGAAGTGTATGAGCTTCTGGCAAAGCATGGAGGCGGCTATCCCGGTTTCATCTCTTGGTTCAAACAAACGGTAATTTCCACTAGACCATTTCATTTCTTCGTCTAATTTGTGGCTAATGCAACAATCCCTTTCGTATTAAACTTGTAGGCTAATTCAGAGTTTATGGACGCCGAATTGAGACAAGTCGCTAATGGTTTTGACTTTAAGGTCCGTTCATTTGACAAATACGACATGAATGGGTATTGCTTTCGTACCTATGGCAAAGAGCTATCTATGGCCGACCGAAAGTCTACAAATTGTTGTGTCTCTGCTATCGGCGAAGGAGATACCGAGTATTATGGAAGAGTTGAAGCAATTTATGAACTTCAATTCTATGGTGCAAACCGACCAAACGTCGTAGTCTTCAAATGTTATTGGTTCCAGCCGAAGGATACTAGAAGGACTCATGAACATATAGGGCTAGTGGAAATCAAACAAAGCACCCATTTGGATGTTCCCGAAGTCTATAGTATGGCTCAACAGGCAACCCAAGTTTTCTATCTACCGTGGGCCTGTCAAAGTGATCCAAATCTCAATGGTTGGCATGTCGTTTATGAAGTGCCGCCACGTGTTAGACCACCTCCCCCCAATGAAGAGGATTATGAACCTCACATTAACCCAGACATATATGAAGGAGAATTCTTCCAAGAAACACGTCTTTCCAAAAAACGTTTCAAGAACCGCTCTACTTCACCCCAGAACATTGAAGTAGACAGCGACAGTGAACCCGATTTCACCCCTGAGCCGGAACAAAAAGAGCCTGAACTAGAAGAGGTTACTACTGCGGATGACCTGTCAATGCTTGACCAATTATGTAAAGGTGGCCTTCTACGTGATGATGCATTTATTAATGATGATCACGTCATTACTGATAGTGATGATGATGATGCATTTATTGATCCCGGAGCATTTGTTGAACCCGACAATCCAGATTATTATTAGGTATTCAATTTTTTATGTTGTACTTGATTTATATAGTTACTTGTATGATTGTATGATTTATATAGTTACTTGTATAATTTTCTTACTTTGTATGATTGCTTGTTATACATAGTGCCATGGTCTTGATATCCGTCCCCGTTGGCCCTCGCCCGCTTTATGATTCGGATGTGGTAAATTCTCTTTTATAAATATTTGTTGCATTTCGCATTTATGACAATTATGGCCATAAAGTTGACATAGAGATATTTTAATCTAGGAGGTATGTGAACCGGAAATTGCAACCGACCCTCTTGTCGAGAAGTTAAATTTAGTTGAAAAGGAAAATGAGCATTTGAAAGAAAAAATTAAAAGAATTGAAGAAGAGAAGATGACATTGGAGTTGTATGTTGCCAATGTCGTCGATGATCACAAGATGAAGATGAATGCAATGCGCTTGAAGATGGATGCAATGCGCTTGAAGATTAAGAAGATTAGAAAATATGCCATTGATAATGAGGCTTGGTATCATTATGCCGTTGGATCAATTGTTACCTTAGTTGCGATCTTCATTGCATTTGTTGTGATGAGGGTACGTTTTCTCTAGTGTTTTGCTTAACAAATGCATACTTAGCTTATTTTCCTCCTAAATGGCATAATTACCTAAGTTAGATAAAAAATGACCTATACTTAGCTTCTTCAGTTCATTTATGACATACTTAGCGTACTTACACTACTGGAATCAGGATCTTTGCCGTCAGCCAGTTCTTTGCCGTCAGCTAGCTGACGACAAAGGAGGTCTTTGCCATCAGCATACAGAAAGCTGACGGCAAAGAAAGAGCGGACGGTAAAGACGGTGTTTGCTGTCAGCCAGTTCTTTGCCGTCCGCTAGTGGACGGCATAGAAGCTTTGCCGTCCGCTAGCGGACGGCAAAGAGGGAGGGTGGTGTACCAGCGAGGGCCTCCTAACGGCCACTTTCTTTGCCGTCAGCTAGCGGACGGCAAAGAATCTTTGCCGTCGGCTAGCTGACGGCAAAGAAAGTGGCCAACTAACGTCCGTTAGCTAGGCTCTTTGCCGTCCGCTAGCAGACGGCAAAGAGCTGTGACCTAAACTAAATAGCCGCCAGCCCCACGTCCCTCTCTCTATCCCCCCTCTCTCTTCCTCCCTCATCACACACGAGCCGCCCCGGCCGCTTCGCTGCCCCGCCTCGCCACCCTGGCCGCACCGCCCCGCCGCACCGCCCCGCCCCTCCGCACCGCCGTCCCAGCCCCGCCGCCCCTCCCCCGCCGCCACCGAGCCTCCCCGGCGCCCTGCCGCCCTGAGCCGCCCCGCCCCGGCGCCCCGCCCCGCAGCATCCCGGCCGACCCGGCGCCCCGCCCTGCCGCCCGGCCACCCCGGCGCCCCGCCCCGGCCCCCCTCCTCCATCCGGCACCCCCTGCCGCGCCTGAAGGTGAGACATCCCTTTTTTTTCTTTTTTTCTATTTTTTTAGATTTAGTTTAATTAGGTTTAGTTTAATTTAGGCTTGGTTTAGTTTATGTTTTTTAGGTTTAGATTTAGTTTAGGTTAAGAAGAAAGAAGAAAGATGAAAAAAAAGAAGAAGAAGAAGAAGAAGAAGAAGAAGTAGAAGAAGAAGAAGAAGAAGAAGAAGAGGAAGAAGAAGAAAAGGAGGAAGAAGAAGAGGAGGAGGAGGAAGAAGAAGATTAGGGGTGCATCACCGACGAGACCGGGTCGAGCGGGTTAGGCGGTTCCTCGTTGTCGATGGAACCCTAAATAGCAAGTATCGTCGGTGCGAGATACATGTGGCCGTCGGTGTCAAACACTACATCCACGTCCCACAAGTGACGCCGGCGTCCGGCGTCCCACAGCAACAGTTCTCAGCGTCGATGGCGGTGGAACACCATTGCAAATTTGTCTGGCAGCCTCTGCGATGACGATTAAAAGGCAAGTGTTGAAACTTGAAACACCCAAACTGACTCAAGTCGGTTTGGTTGTTTGAAAATTTCAAAACTTGGCTTTAATCCTCATCGCAAAGGCTGCCAGACAAATTTGCCAAGGTGCTCGACCGTCATCGGCCACCAGAACTATTGTTGCGGGACGCCGGGCGCCGGCTTCACTTGTGGGATGTGGATCTAGTGTTCAACGCCGAGCGCCACATGTATCTCGCACCGATGACACTTGCTATTTAGGGTTCCATCGATGCCAAGGAACCCCCTAACCCGCTCGTCCTGTTGTAAATATTTAGTTAGGTCGACGGAAAAAACAAAATTGCTATGTTACAAAATAGTTTTAGTTTTAGTTTTAGTTTAGTTTATTTTAGATTAGTTTTACTTTTAGTTTATTTTAGTTTAGTTTATTTTAGATTAGTTTTAGTTTTAGTTTATTTTAGTTTAGTTTATTTTAGATTAGTTTTAGTTTTAGTTTAGAAGAAGAAGTATAAGATAGGGAGACCGTATGGATGGAGAGACAGACGAAGAAAATCACTCAAGAATCAGGAAAAGGAGAAGAAGAACAGAGAGAAGAAAGAAAAGAAGAAGAGCGAAGAAGAATAAAAGAGAGTAAGGGACACACTAGTAGAGTGAGGCGTAGGAGGAGGAGAATACTACAGAATCCTCCTCGCAACGTGCAATCCTAAGCAGAGACGACTAAGAATAGTCATCACAGACATCCTAATATATAGAGTAATAAATAATAATAATAATAGAGAATAGATAAGAATAATCATAATATAGAATATATAATAATCATCCAGAATGATAAGCATGAATAATAATACTCATACTCCATAACTAATAATAATAATGAATCATAAGAATCATCCATCCTCCTAATAATCCTCATAGCCTCCTATATAGCTCCTGAAGTAACACTAATTGGAGGGAGAATAATTTCCGAAACTACGAAATAAAAGGAAAAGTACCCCACTCCCCGCCCGACCTCCCAACCCCCCGACACGCCCCTGACACCGCCGACTCCTCGGCACGACAACACTACCACCCTCCCCCGACGCACCCACCTCTCTACACCAGCAACCGCACCCCACCCCCTACACCCCTCAGACCTACCGACACCACTGACACCACACCCACCCCCGACCCACCCCCCACCCTCACACCCGACCCGACAACGCCGACACCACCCCCACCCACGACCCCTGACAACACCACACACCCCCAGCCCCGACCCCGACCATGGCACCCCCCGACACCTGACAACCCACCCCCCGACGCACCGACACCCACCCCCACACCTGTTACATGCCCAAAAACCCCGATCCCACACCCTCTGACCCACACCCACCCTTACCCACCCATGACACCGACACCTCGTACCCACACTCCACACCCCTACCCCCCCCCCCCGACCCTTCACCCTGACACCCGGACCCCGACACGACACCCCGACCCCTAAATAGCAAGTATCATCGGTGCGAGGTACATGTGGCCGTCGGTGTCGAATACTACATCCACGTCCCACAAGTGACGCCGACGTCCGGCGTCCCAAAGCAACTGTTCTCGGCGTCGATGGCGGTCGAACACCATTGCGAATTTGTCTGGCAGCCTCACCGATGACGATTAAAAGGCAAGTGTTGAAACTTGAAACACCCATACTGACTCAAGTCGGTTTGGTTGTTTGAAATTTCAAAACTTGGCTTTAATCCTCATCGCAGAGGCTGCCAGACAAATTCGCCAAGGTGTTCGACCATCATCGGCCACCAGAACTATTGTTGCGGGACGCCGGGCTCCGGCTTCACTTGTGAGAAGATCTTTCCGCCAAGCTTCTTTAATCCAATGCAACACTTGATTTTGCATCTCCCGATCGAGGCACGATTGGGGGGGCCGTGCAAAATCGTTGGTGCTACTCAACTGAGAGGATGCAGAAGATGCTTCGAGCAAAATGTAAAAATAAACATAGAATAGAAGCATCGATGGCGGAGGCATTCATCACTGAGGAGGCGGCAAACTTCGTGACCGCACACTACGAAGCCAAAAATCATCATTTGCATAATCCGAAGCCTCGGTACAATGCTGACGAACCTCAAAAGGGTCAATCCAACCTCAGCCTATTCAAAGGGAATCTCGCACCAGCCGGTGGTTGGAAACCAGTAAGGTTGGATGTTGAAGAATGGCGGACCATTTCGCTGTATCTCTTCAACAACCTAACAGAAGTGCGGCCGTACATCGAGTAAGATCTCGGTACATTGTTTCACAACTTCTAATTCCTTTGAACTTCTCTTATTCCTGGATTTTTTATGCAGTCAATATGTCGCCATATTCTCGTATGGAGCGGTGATCCAAAAGGATTCCGTCGAAGAGTATGAGCTTCTGGCAAAACAAGGAGCCGAATTTCCCGGTTTCATCTCTTGGTTCAAAAAAACGGTAATTTCCATTAGACACTTTTTTTTCTTCGGCTAATTTGCGACTAATGCAACAATCCTTTCGTATTAAACTTGTAGGCTAATTCAGAGATTATGGATTCCGAATTGAGACAAGTAGCTAATGGTTTTGACTATAAGGTCCGTTCATTTGACAAATACGACATCAACGGGTATCGCTTTCGTACCTATGGCAAAGAGCTATCTATGGCCGACCGAAAGTCTACAAATTGTTGTGTCTCTGCTATCGGCGAAGGAGGTATCGAGTATTATGGAAGAGTTGAAGCAATTTATGAACTTGAATTCTATGGTGAAAACCCACCAAACGTCGTAGTCTTCAGATGTTATTGGTTCCAGCCGAGGGAGACTAGAAGGACTCATGAACATATAGGGCTAGTCGAAATCTAACAAAGCACCCATTTGGATGTTCCCGATGTCTATATTACGGCTCAACAGGCAACCCAAGTTTTCTATCTACTGTGGGCCTGTCAAAGTGATCCAAATCTCAGTGGTTGGGACGTCGTTTATGAAGTGCCACCACGTGTTATACCACCTCCCCCCAATGAAAAGGATTATGAACCTCACATTAACCAAGACACATATGACGAAGGAGAATTCTTCCAAGAAACACGTCTTTCCAAAAAATGTTTCAAGAACCGCTCTACTCCACCCCAGAACATTGAAGTAGACAACGATAGTGAATCCGACTTCACCCCTGAGCTGGAACAAGAAGAGCCGGAAGAAGAAGAAGTTACTGCTGTAGATGACCTGTCAATGCTTGAACGATTACGTAAAAGTGGCCTTCCACATGATGATGCATTTATTAATGATGATGATGAGCACGTCATTACCGATAGTGATGATGATGTTTTTATTAATGATGATGACGAGCACGTCATTACTGATAATGATTATTAGGTATTCAAATTTTTATGTTGTACTTGATTTATATAGTTATTTGTATGATTGTATGATTTATATAGTTGGTATTTATAATTTTCTTACTTTGTATGATTGTTTCTTATACATAGTACCATGGTCTTGATTTCCGTCCCAGTCGGCCCTCGCCCACTTTATGATTCCAATGTGGTAAATTCTCTTTCATAACTATTTGTTGCATTTCGCATTTATGCAAATTATGGCCATCAAGTTGACATAGAGATATTTTAATCTAGGAGGTATGTGAACCGGAATTTGAAACGGACCCTCTTCTCGAGAAGTTAAATTTAGTTGAAAAAGAAAATGAGTATTTGAAAGAAAAAATTAAAAGAATTGAAGAAGAGAAGATGACATTGGAGTTGTATGTTGCCGATGCCATCGATGATCACAAGATGAAGATGAATGCAATGCGCTTGAAGATGGATGCAATGCGCCTGAAGCTTAAGAAGATTAGAAAATATGCCATTGATAATGAGGCTTGGTATATTTATGCCGTTGGATCAATTGTTACATTAGTTGCGATCTTCATCACATTTGTTGTGATGAGGGTAAGTTTTCTCTAGTGTTTTGCTTTACAAATGGATACTTAGCTTATTTTCCTCCTAAATGGCATAATTACATAAGTTAGATAAAAAATAAGCTATACTTAGCTTATTCAGTTCATTTATGACATACTTAGCATACTTAGGTAAAAAAATGGCATGATAATCTTTGTTAGCTCCAAAATGATATAGACTTAGCTTATTTTCCTCGAAAATGACATAATAACCTTACTAAGCTCCAAAATGACCTATTTACCTACCTTAGCTCTAAAATGACCTACACTTAGCATTTTTACCTAGCTTAGCAATAAAATGACATTTTTACCTACCTTAGTTAGAAGAAGAAGAAGATAAAGAAGAGGAGAGGAGAAAAAGAAAGAGAAGAAAAAAAATCTTCTTCTTCTTCTTCTAACTAGTCTTCTTCTTCTTCTTCTTCTTCTTCTTGTTGTTCTTCTTCTTCTAACTTTCATCTTTCCCAATTTGCAGATTTGCTTTACATGAGGAAGCTTGGATTCATGGAGTGTACTATTCTTGGGGTGCTTCCTTGTTGTTTATGAAAACTTATTTGGATATGTATGTCTATATGGATATGTTGTTGGAAACTTGTTTCTGGTTATGTATATATGGATATGTTGGACTTTGTTGAACTATGTTGTTGGATTGGATGAAATATGTTGTTGGACATGCTGTTGGATATGTTGGATATGTATGCATGTATATCTGTGTTTGAAACCATGTCTAATTAATGGGATTTAAATAAAAATAGGGGATATATACCCTCTTTGCCGTCCGCTAGCGGACGGCAAAGAGGACACGTGGCAGTCACCTATGCAAACTAGGAACACTGGCTGCCTATTTGGTCATTTTGCCGTCTGCTGGCGGACGGCAAAGTGACCATCTATGCCGTCTGCCAGCAGACGGCAATGATTCAAACCTCTTTGCCGTCTGCTGGCGGACAGCATATCTGGACATGTGGCAGCTTCCCAGTGCTGCCTAGCTGGGCTCTTTACCGTCCGCCAGCGGACGGCAAAGATCTTTGACTCTTTGCCGTCCGCTGGCGGACGGCAAAGAGCGCCGTTAACCCCCTAACGGCTCTCACGCTACCGCACTGCCGTCAGCTGTCTTTGCCGTCTGCTGGCCTCGGATGGCGGATGCCGTAATCCTTTGCCGTCTGTTTCTAAGAAGCGGACGAAAAAGAAGGCCTTTGCTGGCAGGCTTTCATCCGGACAGTTTGCCGTCCGCTAGCGGATGGCAAAGCATTTTGCCGTCCGTGATCTATGCCTTTGCCGTCCGGCATGGCGGACGGCAAAGAAGCTGATTCCAGTAGTGTTAGGTCAAAAATGGCATGATAATCTTTGTTACCTCCAAAATGACATAGACTTAGCTTACTTTCCTCGAAAATGACATAATAATCTTACTAAGCTCCAAAATGACCTATTTACCAAGCTTAGCTCTAAAATGACCTACACTTAGCATTTTTACATAGCTTAGCTAAAAAATGGGTTTTTTACCTACCTTAGTTAGAAGAAGAAGAATATAAAGAAGATGAGTGGAGAAAAAGAAAGAGAAGAAAAATTCTTCTTCTTCTTCTTCTTCTAGCTAGTCTTCTTCTTCTTCGTCTTCTTCTTCTTCTAACTTTCTTCTTTCCCAAGTTGCAGATTTGCTTTAGATGAGGAAGCTTGCATTGATGGAGTCTACTCTTCTCCTTGTGCCTCCTTTTTGTTTTGATTTTGTAGGATGAACAATGTGAAACTTGCTACCTATATATGTATGTATGGATGAAACCATTGTATGCTTGTTGTTGGATATGTTGGCTAGCTATATATGTTGCATATGGACTTTTGATTTGGTATGTATATGTGTTGGATGATCATATCCATATGGCAGGGACATGATTTGGTATATATATGTGTTGTTATGCTTGTTGAAAGTATTTTCAAATGTGTGTATATATAAATATATATATCTGTGAAATTCTATGAAATTAAATGAATTTAAGAAAAAACAGGGGCTGTACAGGCTCCTTGCCGTCTGCTGGCAGATGGTAAAGAGCTTTGCCATCAGTCAGCAGACGGCAAAGCTGCCACGTGGCAGCTACTTGTGCAACCTGGGGGGCACTGGGCTGGCCTATATGGTTGCTTTGCCGTCTGCTGGCAGACGGCAAAGACCTTTGCATCTTTGCCGTCTACCAGCAGATGGCAAAGTGCCCAAATATGCCAGCCCAGATGCCCCCCAGGTAGCTGCCACATGGCACGCTATACCGTCTGCTGGCAGATGGCAAAGATGCAAAGGTCTTTGCCGTCTGCCAGCAGACGGCAAAGCACGCCGTTAACCCCTTAACGTCCCTAGGCTGCCACGTGTGCCGTCCAGGTCCTTTGCCATCTGCTGGCGGACGGCAAAGACCATTGCATGTTTGTCGTCCGCCAGCAGACAGCAAAGTGCCCTCTGCCGTAGTTTGTTCAGCCGGACATGTTGCCGTCTGCTGGCGGACAGCAAAGACCTTTGCCATCAGGCATGGCAGACGGGAAAGTTCATGATTCCTGTAGTGTACTTGAGGATGAGTAGGAATTAAGCTTGGGGATGCTGATACGTCTCCAACGTATCTATAACTTTTGCTTGTTCCATGCTGTTATATTATCATTCTTGGATGTTTTACAATCATTTTATAGCAACTTTATATCATTTTTTGAGACTGACCTATTGACATAGTGCCCAGTGCCAGTTGCTATTTTTTGCTTGTCTTTTACTTCGTAGAAAATCAATACCAAACGGAGTCCAAATGCAGCGAAACTTTTTGGAGATTTTTTCTGGACCAGAAGACACCTGTTGAGCTAAAGAAGTACCAGAGGGTGGCTCCGAGGGGAGAACAGCCCAGCTAGGCGCGGCTAAGGGCCAAGGCATGCCCTGGTGGGTTGTGCCCACCTCGGCTGCCTCCCACACCTCCTCTTTGCTCTATAAATACCCCGAAAATCCAAAAACCCTAGGGGAGTCGACGAAACACAATTCCAGCTGCCACAAGTTCTAGAACCACCAAATCCAATCTAGACACCATCACGGAGGGGTTCATCATCCTCATTGGTGCCTCTCCGATGATGCGTGAGTAGTTCATTGTAGACCTATGGGTCCGTAGTTAGTAGCTAGATGGCTTCCTCTCTCTCTTTTGATTCTCAATACAATGGCCTCTTGGAGATCTATTTGATGTAACTCTTTTTGCGGTGTGTTTGTTGGAATCCGATGAACTTTGAGTTTATGATCAGATCTATTTTATCCATGAAAGTTATTTGAGTCTTCTTTTGATCTCTTATATGCATGATTACTTATAGCCTCGTATTTCTTCGTCGAATATTTGGTTTAGTTAGGCCAACTAGATCGATTTTTCTTGCCATGGGAAGAGGTGCTTTGTGATGGGTTCGGTTGTGCGGTGTTCTTTCCCAGTGACAGAAGGGACATCAAGATAACTATTGATCGTTGCCATTAAGGTTAACAAGATGGGATCTATTCCTACATGAATAGATCTTGTCTACATCATGTCATCGTTCTTATTGCATTACTCCGTTTCTCCATGAACTTAATACACTAGATGCATCGTGGATAGCGGTCGATGTGTGGAGTAATAGTAGTAGATGCAGGCAGGAGTCGGCCTACTAATCTTGGATGTGATGCCTATATAATGATCATTGCCTGGATATCATCATAATTATTTGAAGTTCTATCAATTGCCCAACAGTAATTTGTTTACCCACCGTATGCTATTTTTCTCGAGAGAAGCCACTAGTGAAATCTATGGCCCCCGGGTCTATTCTTCATCATATTCGCTTTCCGATCTATTATTTGCCACTTTTATTTTCAGATCTATATTTCCAAAAAACCAAAAATACCTTGCTACATGTTTTTGCTATTTATTTTGTTTCACGTTTTATCGAGATCTATTTATCCAATCTACACAATTTTTATCCCGTGAATTTGACAATTTCTGGCGCCGTTACCTGTAGAGGGATTGACAACCCCTCATAAGCGTCAGGTTGCAAGTATTTGTTCTTTGTGTGCAGGTACCGTTTACATAGTGTTGCTTGGTTCTCCTACTGGACTGATACCTTGGTTACATAACTGCGGGAAATACCTATCGTAGCTGTGTTGCATCAACCCTTCCTCTTTGGGGAAATACCGACGTAGTTCAAGTAACATCAATTTACCATAGATTTTATGATCGATTCATGTGTCATGGAAGATAGTACCAAACATATTCCAGCTCATATATTGTTGAATGCTTAGAGAAGTGTGTTCTATTTGTTTGCATTGTGAAAGAAGGGGAACAACACTTTAAATGGTAATAATACCAGCTAGATGTGCAACAAGCCGGATCAGATGTCTAGGTCCCTTGAGTTTGAAAGCTACTAGAAGTTCAACAAAAGGTAGGATAATCTCGGCAAAGCGCTCCAAATTGACATGTTTGTAATGCCATGGTTACGCAAAAGCCTTGGTCATCGCTATTTAATTTGCATTCTATATACCTAATCAGATAATGTTTTGTGATCCACACACTCCATCCCGACACAGAGTACTTAGTCTTCACATTTGTTAACTTAGTGTGTGCTTAATGCATTGCTTGTTCAAGCATTATTTCTCTCTGATCCACGTCATTTCTCGTTTTGCTCCCTCATATCTTATTATGTATGATCCAGATCATTATGATGAGAGGCCATGTTTTGTCATAGCCGACTCTGTTATGCTGGAGGGATTAGGTTTTCAACTCTGAAAGACTGACCTCACTTTGTTTATAACACTTATAAAACATATAGGTGTATTTGGCATCTCATATGGTGTGTCCCCTTCATTTGTAAATACATCTCCCAGTATCGTGAAGATAGCCACTATATGTGCCCAAGGTTTTTTCTCACAAGGATTTCCCACGTGTAACCACGACTTTGTTGTTCATTTCAGTTCTTACTGCCTCTCCATTGCTAACATGTAATTTTTCTATCTCCATTGATTTAGCCCAATCATTGTAGTATCTTCAACTTTAAATGCTACCACGTCTTTCTACACAACATGTGCTCCTTCCTCTTTCTTTATTTATACAAGGTATTCTTTCTTTCCACCCTTGAAATACTAACTTAGAGTAAATTATACACTTGGTGCGTTAACTTGTTGGCGCATAACACAACCATCCCAGGACTTGAAAGATGCCGCAATATTGTTCCGGTATACAGTAATGTGTAGCACATATGGTCCCAGTTATGGTCCTAGATAAGTTGGGGCTCTCTGGTGTTGTCATGTGGCCACTGCATTTTTGCAAAAAATTCCCTCAAACTTTCCTAATCCCCGACCGCCCTTCGAGGCATTTCGTGTGGCTCTCTCATAGAGGCAAAATCATAGAGCGCAAGAGTAAAACTCGATATTCCTTTCCCCTCCAAATTCCAAAACCTAGAAACTCAGTTGATCCCTTTTTATTTTGGATCAATGGGGTGTTGCTACAGGTGACAGCCAGCGATGTGAGAAAATGGTCAAGCTGCACGATTTGAATCTTCTGTATACAAACAAGGAGCTTTGGTGGAGGCTATATTTCTTACTGGATTGACCAAGTTGAAGGAAATATGCCCTAGAGGCAATAATAAAGTTGTTATTTTATATTTCCTTATATCATGATAAATGTTTATTATTCATGCTAGAATTGTATAAACCAGAAACTTGATACATGTGTGAATACAAAGACAAAAACACCGAGTCCCTAGTAAGCCTCTACTAGACTAGCTCGTTAACCAAAGATGGTTAAGTTTCCTAACCATAGACATGTGTTGTCATTTGATGAACGGGTTCACATCATTAGGAGAATGATGTGATGGACATGACCTATCCGTTAGCTTAGAATATTGATCGTTCAGTTTTATTGCTATAGCTTTCTTCATGACTTATACATATTCCTTTGACTATGAGATTATGCAACACCCGGATACCGGAGGAATACCTTGTGTGCTATCAAACATCACAACGTAACTGGGTGATCATAAAGTTGCTCTACAGGTATCTCCGAAGGTGTTTGTTGGGTTGGCATAGATCAAGATTAGGATTTGTCGCTCCGAGTATCGGAGAGGTATCTCTGGGCCCTCTCGGTAATGCACATCACAATAAGCCTTGCAAGCAATGTGACTAATGAGTTAGTTGCGGGATGTTGTATTACGAAACGAGTAAAGAGACTTGCCGGTAATGAGATTGAACTAGGTATGAGGATACTGACGATCGAATCTCGGGCAAGTAACATACCGATGACAAAGGGAACAACGTATGTTGTCATTGCGGTACGACCGATAAAGATATTCGTAGAATATGTGGTAGCCAATATGAGCATCCAAGTTCCGCTATTGGTTATTGACCGGAGAGGTGTCTCGGTCATGTCTACATAGTTCTCAAACCCGTAGGGTCCGCACGCTTAACGTTCGATGATTATTTGTATTATATGAGTTATGTGATTTGGTGAGCGAATGTTGTTCGGAGTCCCGGATGAGATCACGGACATGACGAGGAGTCTCGAAATGGTCGAGAGATAAAGATTGATATATTGGATGATAGTATTCGGACACCGGAAGTGTTCCGGAGTGTATCGGGTACATATCGGAGTACCGGGGGGTTACCGGAACCCCCCGGGTGGAAGATATGGGCCATAGGAGGGAGGCACACCAGCCCACATAGGGGTGGCGCGCCCCCCACAAGGGAGGAGTCCGAATTGGAGTAGGGGAGGGGACGACGCCCCCCTTTCCTTCTCCCTCTGTCTCTCTCTTTCCCCCTTTCCCCCTCCGATAAAAGGAAGGGGGGGCGAATCCTATTAGGAGCCCAAGTAGGACTCCACCTACTTGGGGCATGCATAGGGCCGGCCTCCTCCCCTCTCCCTCCTTTATATACGGGGGTGGGGGGCGCCTCTAACACACATCAATTGTTCCAAGCCGTGTGCGGCGCCCCCCTCCACGGTTTACTCCTCCGGTCATATTCACGTAGTGCTTAGGCGAAGCTCTGCGTGGATCACTTCATCATCACCGTCACCACGCCGTCGTGCTGACGGAACTCTCCCTCGACACTTTGCTGGATCAAGAGTTCGAGGGATGTCATCGAGCTGAACGTGTGTAGAACTCGGAGGTGCCGTACGTTCGGTACTTGATCGGTCGGAACGAGAAGACGTTCGACTACATCAACCATCTTAAACAAACGCTTCCACTTTCGGTCTATGAGGGTACATGGACACACTCTCCCCCTCTCATTGCTATGCATCTCCTAGATAGATCTTGCATGAGCGTAGGAATTTTATTGAAATTGCATGCTACGTTCCCCAACAGTGGCATCCGAGCCAGGTCTATGCGTAGATGATATGCACGAGTAGAATACAAAGAGTTGTGGGCGGTGATCGTCATACTGCTTACCACCAATGTCTTATTTTCAGTCGGTGGTATTGTTGGATGAAGCGGCCCGGACCAACCTTACATGACCACGTTCATGAGACCGGTTCCGCCGACAGACATGCAGCTAGTTTTGCATAAAGGTGGCTGGCGGGTGTCTGTTTCTCCTACTTTAGTTGAACCGAATTTGACTGCGGCCGGTCCTTGTTGAAGGTTAAAACAGCAAACTTGATAAATCACCGTTATGGTTTTGATGCGTAGGTAAGAACGGTTCTTGCTAGAAGCCCGTAGTAGCCACGTAAAACTTGCAACAACAAAGTAGAGGATGTCTAACTTGTTTTTGCAGGGCATGTTGTAATGTGATATGGTCAAGACATGATGTGATATACGTTGTTGTATGAGATGATCATGTTTTGTAAAAGTTATCGGCAACTGGCAGGAGCCTTATGGTTGTCGCTTTATTGTATGAAATGCAAACGCCATGTAATTGCTTTACTTTATCACTATGCGTTAGCGATAGTTGTAGAAGCGATAGTTGGCGAGACGACCACGACGCAATGATGGAGATCAAGGTGTCGTGCCGGTGATGATGGAGATCATGACGATGCTTTGGAGATGGAGAACAAAAGCACCAGATGATGATGGCCATATCATGTCACATATTTTGATTGCATGTGATGTTTATCTTTTATGCATCTTATTTTGCTTAGTACGGCGATAGCATTATAAGATGATCCCTTAACTAAATTTCAAGGTATAAGTGTTCTCCCTGAGTATGCACCATTGCGACAGTTCGTCATGTTGAGACACCACGTGATGATCGGGTGTGATAGACTCTATGTTCAAATACAACGGCTGCAAGACAGTTTTGCACATGCGGAATACTCGGGTTAAACTTGACGAGCCTAGCATGTACAGACATGGCCTCGGAACACTAGAGGCCGAAAGGTCGAACATGAATCATATAGTAGATATGATCAACATAGAGATGTTCACCATTGATGACTACTCCATCTCAAGTGATAACCGGACATGGTTTAGTTGATTTTGATCACGTATCATTTAGATGACTTGAGGGATGTCTATCTAAGTGGGAGTTCTTAAGTAATTTGATTAATTGAACTTAATTTATCATGAACTTAGTCCTGATAGTATTTGCATATCTATGTTGTAGATCGATAGCTCGCGTATAGCTCCCCTATTTTATTTTGATATGTTCCTAGAGAAAACTAAGTTGAAAGATGATAGTAGCAATGATGCGGACTGGGTCTGTGATCTGAAGATTATCCTCAGTGCAGAGAAGAATTATGTCCTTGATGTACCGCTAGATGACAGACCTATTACAGGAGCAGATGCAGATGTTATGAACGTTTGGCAAAGCTCGATATGATGACTACTTGATAGTTTAGTGAACCATGCTTTACGGCTTAGAATCGGGACTTCAAAGACGTTTTGAACATCATGGAGCATATGAGATGTTTCAAGAGTTGAAGTTAATATTTCAGGCAAATGACCGAGTTGAGAGATATGAAGTCTCCAACAAGTTCTATAGCTGCAAGATGCAGGAGAATAGCTCAGCTAGTGAGCATGTGCTCAGAATGTCTGGGTACTACAATTGCTTGAATCAAGTGGGAGTTAATCTTCCAGATAAGATAGTGATTGACAGAGTTCTCTAGTCACTATCACCAACTTACTAGAACCTCGTGATGAACTATAATATGCAAGGGATGACGAAAACGATTCCCAAGCTCTTCGCGATGCTGAAATCGGCGAAGGTAGAAGTCAAGAAATAGCATCAAGTGTTGATGGTTAACAAGACCACTAGTTTCAAGAAAAAGGGCAAGGAAAGAAAGGGAACTTCAAGAAGAATGGCAAGCAAGTTGCCACTCCCGTGAAGAAGCCCAAAGCTGAACCTAAGCCTGAAACTGAGTGCTTCTACTGCAAAGGAAATGGTCACTGGAAGCGGAACTGCCCCAAATACTTGGCGGATAAGAAGGATCGAAAAGTGAACAAAGGTTTATTTGATATACATGTTATTGATGTGTATTTTACTAGTGTTCATAGTATCCCCTGGGTATTTGATACCGGTTCAGTTGCTAACATTAGTAACTCGAAAAAGGAGTTGCAAAATGAACAGAGACTAGTTAATGACGAGGTGACGATGTGTGTTGGAAGTGATTCCAAGGTTGATAAGATTACCATCGCACACCCCCTCTACCTTCGGGATTAGTGTTGGACCTAAATAAATAAATGTTATTTGGTGTTTGCGTTGAGCATGAATATGATTGGATCATGTTTATTGCAATACAGTTATTCATTTAAGTCGGAGAATAATTGTTCTTCTGTTTACATGAATAAAACCTTCTATGGTCATACACTCAATGTAAATGGTTTATTGAATGTCGATCGTAGTGATACACATATTCATAATATTGATGCCAAAAGATGCAAAGTTGATAATGATAGTGCAACGTATTTGTGGCACTGCCGTTTAGGTCATATTGGTGTAAAGCGCATGAAGAAACTCCATGCAGATGGGCTTTTGGAATCACTTGATTATGAATCATTTGATACTTGCAAACCATGCCTCGTGGGCAAGATGACTAAAACTCCGTTCTCCGGAACAATGGAGCGAGCTAATGACTTATTGGAAATAATACATACCGATGTATGCGGTCCGATGAGTGTTGAGGCATGCGGCGGGTATCGTTATTTTCTGACCTTAACAGATGATTTGAGCAGATATGGGTATATCTACTTGATGAAACACAAGTCTGAAACATTTGAAAAGTTCATAGAATTTCAGAGTGAAGTAGAGAATCATCGTAACAAGAAAATAAAGTTTCTACGATCTGATCGCAGCGGCAAATATTTGAGTTACGAGTTTGGCCTTCATTTAAAACAATGTGGAATAGTTTCACAACTCACGCCACCTGGAACACCACAGCGTAATGGTGTGTCCGAACGTCGTAACCGTACTTTATTAGATATGGTGCGATCTATGATGTCTCTTACCGATTTACCACTATTGTTTTGGGGTTATGGATTAGAGACAGCTGCATTCATGTTAAAAAGGGCACCATCTAAATCCGGTGAGACGACACCATATGAACTTTGGTTTGGCAAGAAAGCTAAGCTGTCATTTCTTAAAGTTTGGGGTTGTGACACTTACGTCAAAAGGCTTCAGCCTGATAAGCTCCAACCCAAATCGGAGAAGTGCATCTTCATAGGATACCCTAAGGAAACAATTGGGTACACCTTCTACCACAGATCCGAAGGCAAGATCTTTGTTGCCGAGAATAGAATCTTTCTAGAGAAGGAGTTTCTCTCGAAAGAAATGAGTGGGAGGAAAATGGAACTTGATGAGGTAATTGTACCTTCTCTCGAATTGGAAAGTAGTTCACCAGAGAAAACCGTTCCCGTGATGCCTACACCAACTAGAGAGGAAGCTAATGATGATGATCATGAAGCTTCAGATCAAGTTACTACAGAACTTCGTAGGTCAACCAGAACACGATCCGCACCAGAGTGGTACGGGAATCCTGTACTGGAAGTCATGTTACTAGACCAAGGCGAACCTACGAACTATGAAGAAGCTTTGATGAGCCCAGATTCCGACAGATGGCTTGAGGCCATGAAATCTGAGATAGGATCCATGTATGAGAACAAAGTGTGGACTTTGGTGGACTTGCCCGATGATCGGCGAGCCATAGAGAATAAATGGATCTTTAAGAGGAAGACGGACGCTGATGGTAGTGTTACTATCTAGAAAGCTCAAATTGTCGCAAAAGATTTTCGACAAGTTCAAAGTGTTGACTACGATGAGATTTTCTCACTCATATCGATGCTTAAGTCTGTCTGAATCATGTTAGCAATTGCCACATTTTATGAAATCTGGCAAATGGATGTCAAAACTGCATTCCTTAATGGATTTCTTAAAGAAGAGTTGTATATGATGCAACCAGAAGGTTTTGTCAATCCTAAAGGTGCTAACAAAGTGTGCAAGCTCCAGCGATCTATTTATGGACTGGTGCAAGCATCTCGGAGTTGGAATATACGCTTTGATGAGGTGATCAAAGCATATGGTTTTATACAGACTTTTGGAGAAGCCTGTATTTACAAGAAAGTGAGTGGGAGCTCTGTAGCATTTCTAATATTATATGTGGATGACATATAGTTGATTGGAAATGATATAGAATTTCCGGATAGCATAAAAGGATACTTGAATAAAAGTTTTTCAAAGAAAGACCTCGGTGAAGCTGCTTACATATTGGGCATCAAGATCTATAGAGATAGATCAAGACGCTTGATAAAACTTTCGATGAGTACATACCTTGACAAGATTTTGAAGAAGTTCAAAATGGATCAGTCATAGAAAGGGTTCTTGCCTGTGTTGCAAGGTGTGAAGTTGAGTAAGACTCAAAGCCCGACCACGGCTGAAGATAGAGAGAGAATGAAAGTCATTCCCTATGCCTCAGCCATAGGTTCTATAAAGTATGCCATGCTGTATACCAGACCTATTGTGTACCCTACCATGAGTTTGGCAAGGGGGTACAATAGTGATCCAGGAGTAGATCACTGGACAGCGGTCAAAATTATCCTTAGTTACCTAAGAGGACAAAGGAAATGTTTCTCGATTATGGAGGTGATAACGAGTTCGTCGCAAAGAGTTACGTTGATGCAAGCTTTGACACTGATCTAGATGACTCTAAGTCTCAATCTAGATACGTATTGAACATGGGAGCAATTAGCTCGAGTAGCTCCATGTAGAGCATTGTAGACATAGAAATTTGCAAAATACATACGGATCTGAATGTGGCAGACCCATTGACTAAACTTCTCTCACAAGCAAAACATGATCACACCTTAGTACTCTTTGGGTGTTAATCACATAGCGATGTGAACTAGATTATTGACTCTAGTAAACCTTTTTGGGTGTTGGTCACATGGCGATGTGAACTATGGGTGTTAATCACATAAAGATGTGAACTATTGGTGTTAAATCACATGGTGATGTGAACTAGATTATTGACTCTAGTGCAAGTGGGAGACTGAAGGAAATATGCCCTAGAGGCAATAATAAAGTTGTTATTTTATATTTCCTTATATCATGATAAATGTTTATTATTCATGCTAGAATTGTATTAACCGGAAACTTGATACATGTGTGAATACATAGACAAAAACACCGAGTCCCTAGTAAGCCTCTGCTGGACTAGCTCGTTAATCAAAGATGGTTAAGTTTCCTAACAATATACATGTGTTGTCATTTGATGAACGGGATCACATCATTAGGAGAATGATGTGATGGACATGACCCATCCGTTAGCTTAGCATACTGATCATTCAGTTTTATTGCTATAGCTTTCTTCATGACTTATACATATTCCTTTGACTATGAGATTATGCAACTCCCGGATACCAGAGGAATACCTTGTGTGCTATCAAACGTCACAACGTAACTGGGTGATCATAAAGATGCTCTACAGGTATCTCCGAAGGTGTTTGTTGGGTTGGCATAGATCAAGATTAGGATTTGTCACTCTGAGTATCGGAGAGGTATCTCTGGGCCCTCTCGGTAATGCACATCACAATAAGCCTTGCAAGCAATGTGACTAATGATTTAGTTGCGGGGTGTTGTATTACGGAACGAGTAAAGAGACTTGCCGGTAAGGAGATTGAACTAGGTATGAGGATACCGACGATCGAATCTCGGGCAAGTAACATACCGATGACAAAGGGAACAACGTATGTTGTCATTGCGGTACGACCGATAAATATCTTCGTACAATATGTTGGAGCCAATATGAGCATCTAGGTTCCGCTATTGGTTATTGACCGGAGAGGTGTCTCGGTCATGTCTACATCGTTCTCGAACCCGTTGGGTCCGCACGCTTAACGTTCGATGATTATTTGTATTATATGAGTTATGTGATTTGGTGAGCGAATATTGTTCGGAGTCCCGGATGAGATCACGGACATGACGAGGAGTCTCGAAATGGTCGAGAGATAAAGATTGATATATTGGATGATAGTATTCGGACACCGGAAGTGTTCCGGAGTGTATCGGGTACATATCGGAGTACCGGGGGGCTACCAGAACTCCCCGGGGGGAAGATATGGGCCATATGGGCCATAGGAGGGAGGCACACCAGCCCACATAGGGGTGGCGCGCCCCCCACAAGGGAGGAGTCCGAATTGGACTAGGGGAGGGGACAACGCCCCCCTTTCCTTCTCCCTCTCTCTCTCTCTCTCTCTCTCTCTCTCTCTCTCCCCCTTTTCCCCTCCGATAAAAGGAAGGGGGGGGGGGGCGAATCCTACTTGGAGCCCAAGTAGGACTCCTCCTACTTGGGGCGTGCCTAGGGCCGGCCTCCTCCCCTCTCCCTCCTTTATATACGGGGGTGCGGGCGCCTCTAACACACATCAATTGTTCCAAGCCGTGTGCGGCGCCCCCCTCCACGGTTTACTCCTTCGGTCATATTCTCATAGTGCTTAGGCGAAGCTCTGCGCGGATCACTTCATCATCACCGTCACCACGCCGTCGTGCTGATGGAACTCTCCCTCGACACTTTGCTGGATCAAGAGTTCGAGGGACGTCATCGAGCTGAACGTGTGTAGAACTCGGAGGTGACGTACGTTCGGTTATTGATCGGTCGGAACGAGAAGACATTCGACTACATCAACCGCGTTAAACAAACGCTTCCGCTTTCGGTCTACAAGGGTATGTGGACACACTCTCCCCCTCTTGTTGCTATGCATCTCCTAGATAGATCTTGCGTGAGCGTAGGAATTTTTTTGAAATTGCATGCTACGTTCCCCAACACAAGTCAATGATCCTCGCATGCGTCATATTTGTACCATTGTTTTGTTAGTATTTAGTTTGCTTATTTTTGATTGTCTGCTGAACCGAAAGCTAGGTTGCAGCCTCGGCATGCTTTTTGTTTAGTGTTGACGATGATGGCATCCATCTATAGTTGCCAAGAGAACTTTAAAGAAGAGACAATCCATCTAAAAAGCAAAATAGAAGCTGAGGATATACTACAGAAACATGAGAGTGAGAGCTCATCCAGGCTATCTTGTGTTGTTGTCCTATGATGTTTGATATTCTCTTATAGTGAGCTGCTTGATGTTATTGTATTGTGTTGTCCTATTGATGTACTCTGTGAACATGTGTAGTGTATGTTAGATCATATTAACTTGATGTATTTTGTGCATATCTTTTGTATGGCCAAGAACATGGACTGACCATATTAACTCGGTGATCAAGTTATGTTGATGACCATGTAGTAGAACTTTGTTTTTGTCGTTATTGTATGACCAAATTATATTTCATCTTGCTGTTGTTTTTATGAGAATATCCTCCAAGAAGAAGAAGTGTTTGGTTTGAAGGAGAGATTATTAGTATTTAGTGTTATCGGTTTAGTCTGTAAGTGTCTGTTTTGTTGTTAGTGTTGTCTATGTAGTTTGCAAGCTCAATGTTTAGTGCTTTGTTTCTATGTTAATTTAGTGTGTTTAGTTTGAAGAAGTGTCATTTTCAATGTTTAATGTCTATATTTATACTATAAGCAAATATCTACCTCTATGTGAATTGCAAAGCACTTTCTGGTGGAGTGGTTAGCTCGTGCACCCACGTAGTTGAAGTCTCAAGCTCGAACACCGCAACTCATTTGATTATAGTAAGTTTGTGGGGCTGTTTTGCAAAAATGCATTGGCCATGTGGCATCACCCGAGAGCTCCACATATCTGGGCCTGGGATTGTATGTGTTACGTGTTGGTGTATACCAGAATGGTATTGGTGACATCTACAAGTGCCGAAAAGTTAGCACTTCAACTTATATAACCTCGGTGTTGCTACCTACCTTTTATTGAATCTCCATTGCTAACATGTCCTCTTTTCATCACGATTAATTCAATCCAATCATTATGCTTTCTTCGAGTTTCAATGTACCACCTAAGTTCTTACACAACATGTCCTTCCGCTTTCTTTATTTAAACAAGGCAATCTTTCTTGCCACCCTTGAAGTGCCAACTTAGCACTCGTATCGTGTCGTAAGTTCAAGTATGGTGATGTAAATCAAAATTGTATCCTCAGTTTGAGTGGATGATCAATGAGCTGCCAAGATGAAGAGACTGAGCTTATCTCGCATATATCATAACTCAGCATGAGAGGCATCAGGGCAAAACAATGCACAACACCATTGCTTCTGGGAGAATCAAGCGATATTCCTCTTACAATGTTCCAGCAACTCCGTGGCTAGTCCTCCTTTGCCGACGCCAATCTCCCTTCAAATGCTATAGGAAGAGCTCAACTGGGATTGCACGCACCACCATCTTACATTCATCGTGATGAAGGAACATATGGTGATTTGTTAGAGTATTCCAATGCCAGACTGGATGTAGATCCCCGCCATCATTGACATGTGTGATAAACTGTGAAAGTGAATAGATGCCCTTGCTTCCCACGTTGTGCACCTCACTGACCCCGTTATGTGATTTTTGCATCAAGACCAATGTAAAACTGTCACCCTCGCCCAACGGGAGCCAATGATTGTCGAGGATAGGGGAGTAGTTGGGTGGTCCACGGGCAGTGGGACAGAGGCCACGAGATGTGGGCTAGTCATAGTTGGTCGAACGATGGCGAGCCATTAACCATGTGATGATCAATCTCAAACTCAACAAGAGGATATGTCTCTGTTTCTCGGCCCATCGTTCATGTCTAGCTTAAGCGGCATCTTGCTTCGATGTACGCTACAGCAACCACCTGATGTGGTCACCTATTACAGGTAGGGTCAAGGACCCTTCATTTAGGACCCGCATGGGGCCCATCACCATTATAGGTAGGTCTCTGGACCATGCCAACATTCGGATGCATACATCAAGAGGTTCACTCAGACAGCTCTGCGACACTCGGACGATCACACATCACTCGGCGGATGGACCACCACTCAGACGTAGAGGACAAGAAGACGTCGTGGGAACTGCAACGGTCCAGGAATCCTAAGTCATCCATCAAATAGAGTTATAGCTACCGTTACCTGTAACTGCTGTAGTAGAGGCTCATTACACTAGTAACTGACTCATTCAGTGACAGTTAATGCCTCGGTGGCGTGGGAGACATGGGGCTACAACGCACTCTATATAAGCCGCACCCCACTCCATAGCCAGGCACGTTCAATCTCTATAACCATATCCATCAAATCAAAACAAGCCTCAGGGCATGAGATGTAGGGATTTTACCTCCGCCGAGAGGGGCCTGAACTCGTTAAACACTGAGCGTTACACCTACGCCGAAGCTAGTCTCTGCCCCTTGTTCGTACCCCTAGTACTCATTGTCAAGGTCATAACCCCGACAGTTCACGCCCACCTTGGGCCTAGGCGTCTAGCAAAATTTCATAGTGTAGGTGGATTTCTTCATCATCATGTCAGTCGGCGGCGTGGCTACGCGAGGCCCCACTGGACGTGGAGGCGTTGCCCGTCCGTGGCATGATGCACTTCCGTGCTTCCTCCTACGGAGTCCTTCTCTAACAGCCCTCTGCTCCATACTAAGTGGTAGTCCACCCCACCATTATGCGTCATCGCAAATGCTCCAGGCGTTAGTGGCTGCAACGCTGGATTAAGCACGCTGTTGCCACTCATGCAGCGGCTGAACAAGTGGTGGCTCTCGAGTTCAACGAGCCTGCCCTCGACCTCTCTAACGGATCACTCGGCGATTACTCAGAGGAGTCCGAATCCGAAAGCATCGAGTTGACCGCCGAGATTCTCATGGCGGATAACTCCGAGCACCGCATATCCCAAGGTTACACGGAGCCCAAAGACGGTCGTGCGGGTACGTCCCACGTCAACACCAACAATGGCTTTCCGGGCCACGAGCCGTATGTCCCTCTGACTCTCACTCAGGAGTAGCGGGACAAGCTCCATTGTAGGAACGACCAGCTCCTGAACACTCGCGTCACCGGGATGACTCCGGAGGCGATAGCCATGGAGTCGGCTCGCCTGGCCACTCTGGCCGAGTGCAATCGCCTCGAACGACTTCAAAGGGAGCTGGACGAACACGAAAGCCATCAACCCAGTTCCAGTCGGCACAAACACCAGCTCTACTCGAGTGACCAACCTCGTAAGTATCAAGTCCTCAGTACTCCACTTCAAAATCTAGCAGCTGCCACTCGGATCGCGGATTCCATTCAGCCTGCTGGCTCTTCGGTCGGAGAAGGGATTCGTCAGATCCAGGCGCTCCTCATGATGGCGCTATCACAGAATGTGGCGGTGTCCCAGTCCAGAGACCGGATCCATAGCGCATCCGTGCGCGCGGAGACCGTCTAGTTGGCTCATAGCCCACTTGGCTCGGGCAGGCGCCGAGCCACTTCCTCCTCCAGATATCGTCACGAAGATCGAAGGCACGATCGAGTTGCGTCGCCCCAGCGTAACGATGACTATGATCGTGCCTTGATGCCTCCACCATGGGATGTCGCGTACGGGCGCCAGCCCTATGACGACAGACGGACACACGCCGACAACCGCAGGCCGAGTCCTTCTCGTCAATCGAGAGACGCTCGAGACCCGTTGTTCAACGCGAGATCCATTCTCGCTCAGAACCTGGTCGACAGAGGCTGTGCCCTGCACGAAGGCCAAGATCACGATGCACAGAGTGATTTTGTACCATCAGGTCCCGAGTGCTTCAGCCGTTACATACAAGCGGCTGAGATTCCCAACAACTTCAGGTTGGCCATGGGGATCAGCAAATTCGCTGGCGATTCCAAGCCTAAGATATGTCTAGAAGATTATCGAGTGGCAGTCCAGATCGGCGGTGGCAATGACAATGTGGCCATGAAGCATTTGCCGATGATGCTAGAAGGCTCCGCTCGGGCTTGGCTTACTGAGCTCACGCTAGGCAGCATATTCTGTTGGGACGACCTGGTGAGGGTATTCGTCAAGACTTTTGAAGGCATATACAATAGACCGGGTGGCCTAACCGAGCTGCAACACAGCATGCAAAGGCAGAATGAGACTCTCCAAGAGTTTATTCAACGGTGGACCACCCTACACAATACAGTGGAGAACGTCACCGATCACCAGGCAATCTGCGACTTCAAGGCCAAAGTTAGGTACCGGGAGCTGAACATGAAGTTCGGCCGAACTGAGACCCCGACTCTTAGTCGAGCTATGGAGATAGTGAACCGGTATGCCAACGGTGAAGAGGAAGACTGACTGAGGAGCGGCAAGAGCCGAGCAGGCGACGCGCATCAGTCAGAGAACAAGGGCAAGAAGCACAAGCAGAAAGCGGATGCTGGAGGGAGCGCCAAGGTCGCGGCACTGGCTGGCCAAGGCAAAAAGAGCTCCCAAAAGCTGAAGAAAGATTGGAAAGGGAAAAAGCAAGTCACCATGAAGAGTGACATCCTCGACCAACCTTGCCAGATCCATACGAAGAAAGATGAGGAGGCAATTTGATTTTGCCCAAACACACCACTCGGGAGTGTCGGCTCCTGAAGCAAGAGATGCGGCAAGATTCCTCTGGAGACAAGGATGAAGATGACGATGACGGAGCCGAAGGTACTTTTGGGTACCCCAATGTCGGGAACATCTTGATGATTTTCACTGACATCGAGAACAGGAGTCACCTCAAAGTCATCAACTGAGAGGTGAACATGGTAGTTCCGACTGTCACCAAATATCTCGATTGGGCCAAGACACTAGTAACCTTTGATCAGTCGGATCACCAGACACACATATCGACCCCCGGGCGGCAGGCCTTGGTCGTAGATCCAGTCGTGGGAGGAGTTCGACTGCGCAAAGTCCTAATGGACGATGGCAGCGGGCTTAATATCATCTACGCTCACACATTAGAGGCGATGGGTATCTTGATGACCCAACTAAGCAAGAGTAACATGCAGTTCCACAGGGTAATCCCTAGGAAAAAGGCCAAATCACTCGGCCAGATTGCCCTCGACGTCGTATTCGGCGAGGAGAAGAACTTCCAAAATGAACGGCTGACTTTCGAGGTGGTGGACTTCCGATGCGCTTATCACGCCATCCTGGGTAGGACTGCCTATGCATGTTTTATGGCCCGTCCATGTTACGTGTATCTTAAGCATAAGATGCCAGGGGTGAAAGGTCTGATCACCATCACAGGCAATCAAAAGTTGGCCGAACAGTGCCTCTAGAAGGGCCCCCAGATTGCCGATGAGCAGATGGCGATGGTTGAGCTGGACGAATCCAAGAAGGCAGTGGACACAAGTGAGATGTTGAAGTCCAAGAAGCCGACTGTGGAATCTGCTTTCCAGTCGACTGGGGAAATGAAGCCGGTGCACATCCATCCCGAAGACCCGAACGCTGCCCCGACCAACATCTCCACCACCCTTGACAGCAAATAGGAAGTCGAGCTTGTCCAGTTCCTCTGTGAGAACTGGGACATCTTCGCATGGAAACCTTCTGACATGCCAGGTTTTCCCAGGGAGCTGGCCGAGCACAGACTCCGTGTCGACTCGACGATGAAGCCTGTCAAAGAGTACCTTCGACGGTCCTCCACCGAGAATCGCAAGGCAATTGGCGAGGAGATAGCGTGGCTCCTAGCCGCCGAGTTCATCCGAGAGGTGTACCACTCCAAGTGGCTCGCCAACGTCGTCATGGTGCCGAAGAAGAATAATTCTCTTCGAATGTGTATCGATTTTAAACACATCAATTGGGCCTGCCCGAAAGATCATTTTCCCCTCCCTTGCATAGATCAGATAGTAGATTCTACTGTCGGGTGTGAGCGGTTGTCGTTGCTGGATGCGTACTCCGGGTACCACCAGATCCAAATGTATGGTCCCGATGAAATAAAAACAGCGTTCATCACCCCACTCGGGTGGTTTTGCTATATCACCATGCCATTCAGATTGAAAAATGTTGGCGCAACTTTTCAGCGCATGATCCAAAAGTGCCTGCGGATACAAATCAGTCGGAATGTGGAGGCCTACATGGATGACATTGTGGTCAAGTCCAGGAAAGGTTCCGACCTCCTGTCTGACCTCGCCGAGACTTTCACGAATTTGCGCGCCTTCAGAATCAAACTCAACCCAGATACGTGCAGATTAGGCATACCCGCAGGCAAGTTACTCGGTTTCCTCGTTTCCGAACATGGGATCAATGCCAATCCCGAGAAGATCGGGGCCATCA
This sequence comes from Thinopyrum elongatum, assembly GCA_011799875.1. Taxonomy (NCBI): domain Eukaryota; kingdom Viridiplantae; phylum Streptophyta; class Magnoliopsida; order Poales; family Poaceae; genus Thinopyrum; species Thinopyrum elongatum. The sequence continues at coordinate 597,488,282 of CM022303.1, read as the reverse complement.
TCCGAATGAAGCAACCAGAGCGTCTCCAGGAAGTACAATGCCTCACTGGCTGCCTGGCAGCCCTGAGCAGATTCATCTCAAGACTCGGTGAAAAAGCCCTGCCGCTTTACCGATTGATGAAGAAGACTGATAGATTCGAGTGGACTCCCGAAGCGCAGGCCGCGTTCCAGGAACTTAAAGCCCTGCTTTCACCCAGCCGGTGCTAGGTTCTCCGGGCAGCAAAGAGCCTTTACTGTTATACATCTCGGCCATAGGCCGAGTTGTTAGCACGATCCTCACTGTGGAACGGGAGGAACAAGGCAAAGCCTTCAAGCTCCAGCGAACAGTCTACTACATCTCCAAAGTCTTGACCCCGTCCAAGCAAAGGTATCCGCATTATCATAAGCTAGTATATGGAATTTACCTGACTGCAAATAAGGTGGCGCATTACTTTCAAGAATACTCGGTCACAGTGTGAGCGATGCCCCTCTGTCTAAGATCATGAACAACAGAGATGCCACGGGCCAAGTGTGGACTAAGACCCATGGAAACACGTATGGGCTCGGGAAAGGGGTCCCCCGAATATTCGGTAGCCGTTGTTAAACCAAGTCGTATACTTTATGAAATGGGGGGAGTATCTGAAACTGTAGCTAGAGCAGCTATCTCCATAGGCATCCTTTAAGCGCGGCCGTTTTTCTAGCATTTCGTATTGGCTGTCTTGCGTTTCTAATAAGTTGTTTAATCGTCGGCATGTTGTATGTATATAGAAAAAAATGGATTGGTTTAGATCCATCTTAACCTGATGATTGCTCATCATGAAGTCTTTCTATTTTCTATTAAATCGAGGAAAACACGAATTTAGCTGTGAAATAACTTTACAAGAAATCCGGATCGGATTCACAAGGTCAATTTGTATCCATTTGTTCGGAAACCGGAAATGCCAACTACTCACTTCTTGCTGAGGATGAAGGTGCCATGGGTGATAGCGCCGACTTTCGTCTCTGCTCAACGGGTGAGTCTTGCAGTCAAGCTCCCTTCTGCCTTTGCACTCGAGGACCAATGTCCGTCTGGCCCGAGGAAACCTTTGCATGCCTCCGTTACCTTTTGGGAGGCCTACGCCCCATAGAAACTGTCTACCTGAGACTGTCCCTTGGCCCAAGTGGGCCATCGAGCTCCTTTCGTTGGACATCAAGTTTGAAGCCAGGAAAGCCATCAAGTCACAAGCCCTGGTAGATTTCCTGGCCGAATGGATTGAGCAAGAGCAGCCCGTCCCGAGTGTTCCCGAACACTGGACGGTGTTCTTCGACGGCTCCAAGATGCTCCACGGCTCCGGGGCCGGATTGGTCTTGGTGTCTCCTAAGGGCGATCAACTCAGTTATGTACTTCAGATTCACTTCGACTCCTCCAACAACGAAGCCGAGTATGAACCTCTCCTGTATGGGCTGCGAATGGCAATTTCTCTGGGAATTTGCCAACTGATGGTCTCTGGCGACTCGGATCTAGTGGTGAACCCAGTCATGAAAGAGTGGGATATCCGCAGCCCTGCGATGACCGGTTATTGCAACATCGTCAGGAAACTGGAGAAACACTTTGAAGGGCTGGAGCTCCATCACGTGCCACGCCTCAATAATCAAGCGGCTGATGATTTGGCCAAAATGGGCTCAACTCGGAAGACAGTACCCAAGAATGTGTTCCTGGAACACTTGGACTCGCCCACGATCAAGGAAGATCCTTTTGTGGAAGAGCCCCCACAACCAGTCGGACCTTCCAATCCGACTGAAGTAGACATTCTCGCAGTAATTGACCTGGTCCAAGAGATACTAGTCATCACTCCCGAGTGGACTGAGCCATACCTGGCATACCTGCTCTGGCAGAATCTCCCAGAGGATGAAGATGAAGCCTTCCAGATCGTCCGCCGATCCAAGACTTTCGTCGTCATGGGAGATCAACTGTACAAGAAAAGTACGATTTTAGTCACTCAGCGATGCATATCACCAGAGGAAGGAAAGCAAATTCTGCGGGAGATTCACTCGGCAACATGTGGGCACCATGCCTCCTCTCGGACCTTTGTCGCCAAAGCATTCAAAGCCGGATTCTATTGGCCCCGAGCCAATGAGGCCGCCCGAGATATAGTGGATCACTGCGTCGAGTGCCAGTTCTACGCGAACCAGTCGCACAAGCCGGCGTCCGCCCTGAAGACTATCCCCCTCACTTGGTCGTTCACCGTCTGGGGACTCGACATGGTCGGCCCTCTTTGGACTAGGGTGAGTGGCTTCACACACCTGTTGGTAGCAGTGGACAAGTTCACCAAGTGGATCGAGGCAAAGCCAATAAAGAAGCTGGACTCGGCCACTGCGATTCAGTTCATCAAAGAGATTATCTTCAGATTTGGAGTCCCACACAGCATCATCACCGATAACGGGTCTAACTTTGACTCACACGAGTTCCGCGAGTTTTGTTACACCAAAGGCACTCGGGTCGATTACGCCTCCGTGGCGCACCCGCAGTCGAATGGACAAGCCAAGAGAGCGAATGGGCTCATACTCCAAGGATTGAAACCTCACCTCATGTGCGATCTGACTCACACAGCAGGGGCCTGGGTGACCGAGCTACCGTTAGTCCTCTGGGGCCTGCGGATGACCCCGAATCGATCCACCAATCGCACCCCATTCTTTATGGTGTACGAGTCTGAGGAAGTTTTACTGAGTGATTTGCTCCACAATTCTCCCCGAGTGGATCTTTACTCGGAAGCTGAAGCTGAAGAAGCAAGGCAGGATGGCCTGGACCTTCTGGAGGAAGAACACGAGTTGGTGCTTATAAGATCGACGTTGTACCAACAAGACTTGCGTCGCTACCACGACAGACGCGTCAGAGGATGTGCCTTCCAGGAAGGAGACCTGGTCCTCCGAGTGGATCAGCAGAAACCTCACAAGCTGGCGCCCCCCTGGGAGGGGCCATTCGCCATATCGGAAGTCCTGCATAATGGAGCATATAGGCTCTACAACTTCGCCAAAGAATTAGAAGAGCCCAGAGCTTGGAACGCGGATCTGCTCCACAAGTTTTACACTTAGAATAAAAATTTCTCCTTTGTAATAGTTAGTCCAAATGAACTTAGATGAATAAAAGTATTGCTTTTCACATATATCATCTAGTTCGACCTACGGTCGCATTTCATTACACAATGCTAATTGCATTCGAAAACTAACATACCTCCAGTGGGTGCAAAGGGGAAAAGCTTAGCCGCGAACCAGCTTTCGGCTAAGTTAAAAAACAATCCGAGTGAGGATCTGCTCCACACTCGGGGGCTTAGCTACGAACCAGCTTTCCCCGAAGTTAAAAAACAATCCGAGTAAGGATCTACTCCACACTCGGGGCTTAGCTGCGAACCAGCTTTTGCCTAAGTTAAAAAACTATCTGAGTGAGGATTTGCCCCGCAATCGGGGGCTTAGATGCGAACCAGTTTTCGCCTAAGTTAAAAAACAATCCATGTGAGGATCTGCTCCCCACTCGGGGGCTTAACTGTGAACCAGTTTTCGCCTAAGTTCAAAAAAAATCCGAGTGGGATCCGATCCACACTCGGGGGCTTAACTGTGAACCAGTTTTCACCTAAGTTAAAAAACAATCCGAGTAAGGATCTGCTCCACACTCGGGGGCTTAGCTGCGAACCAGCTTTCGCCAAATTCAAAAATAGTCTGAGTGGGATCTGATCCACAATCGGCGGCTTAGCTGCGAACCAGTTTTTGCCTAAGTTCAAAAACAGTCCGAGTGGGATCTGCACCCCAGTCGGGGGCTTCGATGCGAACCAGCTTTCGATTAAAGTCAAACAAAATCTAAGAAGCAAATAGAGACTTAAAAGGTTTCAAACTAAAGATTCGATCTATCCGAATGTTCCAAGCAAAAGTAAAACGAGCCCCCAGGCTCAACGAAGTATTTCATTACATCAACCACTAGACATTCCGGGGCAAATTTAACTAAGTGTTTCCAGCCTCAAACGGAGGGCTGGCTGGGTCGACGAAGGTCTCCAGGTTGATCCCATCGACGATGCGAGTGGCAGCATCAGCGAAGGTCTCCATGAAATCCTCAAACTTGAGGTTCTTCTTGTTCATCACTCGGAGGTTCTTCAGCTTCCCCTCGTCCGCATTCTTGCAATGAACGCGGACGAGTGACAATGCCACATCAGCACCGCTCCGGGCTGCAGATTTCTTCCAGGCCTTGACCCGAGCAGGGACTTCATTCAGCAGCGTCAGCACCGACTCCAGGTCCTTCTGGGTCTCCACACCCGGCTGCAGCTCCTCATCAATCCGACCTGCAGCACCCTTTGACCGAGTGATATAGCCCAATGCATTCTCCAAGCGGTCTTCAAGCCGAAGGATGGCAAGGGCTGCGTTGTCAGTGACGAGTGACCTGGAAGGGTCCAGATCCCTCTCAAGCCTCTCCAGCTCCAGTTCCTTGTTATAACAATGCTCTGTGTCAAGTAGAATAGTCTGTGAGCGGATGATTGAGAAAAATTTGGCAACATATGGATTTCACTCGGCTGAAGGAGAACTTACCAGCGAGCTTCTCACTAAATTCCTCACAAACCTCCTCGATTTGTTTCTCTAGGGCATCCTTCTTGTCAGTCAGCTGCGTGACCTTCTCCGCCATCTTGACCTTCTCCTGAGTGGAAGCACTGATGGTAGCCTTGAGGCCCTTGATCTCATCCTCTAACTTGCCGACTGAAGCCAGCTTCTCGTCGGCAAATTTTGCCTTGGTCCTGGCTTCCTTCTGGGCCAACGCCAGATCCTTATCTTTTTCTCCAGGGCCTGCTTCATGGTTTCTAAAGAAATAGAAGTCCTGAGCCTCATTACGAGTTGCGTGTTCTCGCTATGAGCATCTGTCAGAGCGAAATGATTCGAATCAAAACGGAAAAACAGTATGTAGCTACCAGTCGGAGGAAATAGCTTACCTCCTAGGGCTTTCTTCTCTTTCTCCAGTCGGGCACTCTTGAGCTTCTCAGCCTCCAGATCAAGTCGAAGGGATGTCACCTCCTTCTCCATTGCAGCATAGTGGGATCCCATCTCATAGGTCCTCTGCAACACACAAGCAACAGTCAATCGGAGACCCAAAAGAGAAACCAAAACATTGGCTCATGAACATCCGGATGGACACCAATGGAAGGAACAAGCTCGACCAATACTAGATCATGAAGTACTCTCTAGCTGCCCACTCGGTAGCACCCCCAGGAGGAATAAGATCGTCCAATACCAGATCCTGAAGTATCCTCAGACTACCAAGTAGACCGCACGCTACCGAGTGGAACAAGTTAGTCCAGTACGAGATCCTGAAATACCCTTGGACTACACACTCGGTCGAACCACACAAGAGGAACAAGCTTGACCAGTACCAAATTTTCAAGTACACTATGGTTACGAAGACGACCGAGCACCCCTAGGAGGAGCCAGCTTGATCAGTACTAGATCTTGAAGTACCCTCTGATCTACTCTCACTCGGTTAGCACTTGAATCGGCAATGAAGAGGATAGAGGACAACAGCGCCAGATGATCTACTTCATTCGGCTGACTTCCGAGCCAGCTATGAAGAAGATCCTACCTATCATCTCACCAACACACGAGTGTCGTCGAGCGCCCTGAACACCTAATGACAATTCTAAAGACTACCACCGATCACCCACAATCGACGACAGTCTCTGGGACTACACCCAGTGGGTGCACTCAGCGTGCCCCCACTGGAAAGTGACTCATTGATGAGCTAAAAAAACAATCAAACAGCCTCAGGGCGAAAGGACCACAAGTTCTAAGACTACCTCTGACTGTTCCAGTCAATGGTAGCCTCGAGGACTACACCCAGTGGGTGCACTCAGCGTGCCCCCACTGGATTGTGTCCACTCGACTACGCTCCAGCTAGACTCCGAGTGAACACAAAGAAATTCAAAAAAAGTTCAAGGACTCCTACTACACCCAGTGGGTGCACTCAGCGTGCCCCCACTGGATCATGAACACCCAGTGGGTGTGCCCTGTGCAAACCCACTGACAGAAATCCTATTACAAGAAAAGAAGAAACTTCGAATGGAAATTATACTCACAATGGTACTTACTCGGACATTGGTCTCCCGCGTCGTGCTGGCATCATAGGCCTCCTTCAGTCGGCTGCAAATCTACCCCACCTGGATCAGAGCCTCCTTGCTCGCCCCCACCTGATCCTCTAGGATGTGGTACAGGGGGAAAGAAGTAGTCGGGCAGGCGGAGTCGCAGACGACAGCCTTTGGGCCGGAATTGTCGCCGCTCCACTCGCGGGAGCTTGGGAGGATCCCGCAGCCAAGTCCACCGCCGTCGAAGACGCCGAGCCACCTTGAGCCAGAGGGCTCGGCCTCGCGGTCTTGGCAGCGACCTTCGCCGGAGAAACGCGAGTCATCTGGCGAGGAGAGGCGTCCATCATGGGCGTGTCAGCATTCGACACTCCCGCCCTGATGACGTCCGGATTCGGCGGGTCAGCATCCACTTGGTCATCCCGTTGGATAATCTCAGGTTGAGTTGCATAAACCAAGGAAACCATTAAAGTTCAGCCGGAGAAGACATAACCATACAATTCAATGAACGCGACATACCCTTGGAGGTGACGGCATCTGCCGTGTCAGCGTCACTCGGGCCTGGCTTGCGGGCATGCGGGTCAGCTGAAGTTGCCGAGGGGTCGTTACTACAAGCATCAAACAACACTCGGTCAGCAACCGAATCAATTAAAAAATGAGCAAGGAATCGGCGAGAGCACTCACTTCGAAGCCACAGGCACGACCACCTTGATCCGCGGCAGTGAAACCTTCTGGGGCTTGGAGGAGATCTGCTTGGGCAGTTTGGGCTGCTTCTCTACCGAGCTCTCAGGCTCGGCGCGTGTGCTCTTGGAGCTCCAAGTCGCTCGGCCTGAAGCAGTCGGCTATTGAGTTTCTCCTGCCTTGCCCTTCGGATCGCGCAGCGCCTTGGAGCGGGGTTCTTTGGGGGCCTCATAGACGGAGAAGACTCCGCCTCATCCCCCTCCTCTGAACTCTCATCGTCATCGTTGTTGTGGTGCCCCGCCTGATTACCACTGTAGCCAGATGGTCGCCGCGCATACCAGCCCAGGAAATCACTCTAGCATGCGTGTTTACAACAACTATCAAGAACACAGGCATTCTTATTAATGGATATATAAGTCTTACATGATATTACAGGGGTGATGGCAGCGGATCATTGGCTGACGGCTCCAATCCACAGGGATCTGACTGGGTTACTCTCCTAGCCCGCGAACGCTCCAGCTCCTCGTCGACGGACAACGGATCCTTATGTGAACCTGGCCACATTGAAGGCCGCTGAGTACTTTTGAATGTACTCACAAGCAAACCAAACTAACATATACACCAAGCAATGCAATCCATGGCATTCAAGCATGCATTTGTTATTAGAGCAACATTAATTATCATGGCATAGCATACCTATCTAGCAATATTAATCATCAATTCAGAACAGGTTTATCCAGCAAGATAACTACTAAAGTAAAATACAGTAAAGTAAAGCATATCAAGTAAGTGATCCATACTCCGAATAATCTCATGATCCAATCCGAATTTGATCTAAATCCAATCCAAATCTTGTGGTCATCCAACCACTCATCTTACACTATTGGAATCCACTTCTTTGCCGTCTACTAATTCTTTGCTGTCCGCTTGCTGACGGCAAATAAGGTCTTTGCCGTCAGCCACAAGAAAACGGACGGCAAAGATGTGGCTGATGGCAAACAAAGTCTTTGCCATCAGCCTGTTCTTTGCCTTCCGCTTGCTGACGGCAAAGAATCTTTGCCGTCCGCTAGCATACGGCAAAAAGGTGGGTGGGTCCAGTTATTGTTTAACCAACTCAAGCCCACCGGCCCCACCTCTTTGCCGTCCGCAAGCGGACGGCAAAGAAACTTTGCCGACCATTGGCTGACGGCAAAGAGGCGGGTACGTTAACGGCCGTCCCGCCCCCCTCTCTTCTCTCCACTCTCTCATTCCTCCCCACCCACACCCGCGCCGCGCCGCCGACCCCGTCTGCCGTAGCGGCCGCCCCGCCGCCCGCACCTCCCCGCGCCCCCGACCTCCCCGCACCCCCCGCCGCCGCACCTTCATGTCGCCCGCCCCCGCCCCCTCCACTCCATCGCCATCCCGCACCCACAACGGCCCACGCCGCCGCCGCCGACCCCGTCCGGCGTAGCCGGCCGCCCCGCACCCCTCCCTGACCTCCACTGCGGCCCCGCCGCCTCTTCCATGTCGGGCAGCCGCGCCGCGGCCGTCCCCGCCCCGTCGCCGTCCCCGCCCCGTCTCGCCGCTGCCGTCCGGCCTCCCCCTCCACCGGGTCGCTGCCTCCTCCAGCGGCCGCCGCAGCCGTCCGGCCGCCCCTCCACCAGTTGAGCTCCTCCCCTTTTTTTTGTTTAATTAGTTTCTTTTTGTTTCTTTTAGTTTAGTTTCTGTTTTAGTTATAGTTTTAGTTTAGTTTTAGTTTTAGTTTAGTTTATTTTAGATTAGTTTTAGTTTTAGTTTAGTTTATTTTAGATTAGTTTTAGTTTTAGTTTATTTTAGATTAGTTTTAGTTTTAGTTTAGAAGAAGTCGTAAGGCGAGGGAGGAACAGGAATGCGGGCGACGCCGCCCCGCCCTACGACCGCCGGCGGCCCCCGTCTCCGCTCCGCCGCAGAAGCGCGGCGCGGCGGCGGCTTGCGGTCGCCCGCCTCCCGCCTCCTCTGCATCCGCCGACCCCGCCCCTAACCTCCCATCCGCCCCCCTCCTCCTCCTCCTCCTTCACTCCTCTCCTCCCTCTCCCGTGTCTGCCCCCGCCGCCTAGCCGCGCCGCTCCTGCGCGCCGTCGGCTCCCCTCCATGAACCTCCCCTCCCCCCCGCCCCCCTCTCGCCCCCCCCCGCCCCGTCACCACCTCCGTGGACCCTACCCGCCGATACGCCTCCAATTACTCGGGAGGCGCCCGAGCCGCCCGCCAGCATCCCAAGTTAGAGTGAGGAGGCTCGCTCGGTATGATTCTTCGAGTTGTTTGACTGAGGTAGAGAAGGAAGGGGGTAGGTGTTATAGGGGGGCGTGGGAGAGGCTGAGGAGATCGCGTAGAGGGAGGATGAAGATTCCACCCCCACACCCGACCCCGACCCCTGTACCCACACCCCACCCCGACACCGACCCCCAACCACCACACACTGACACCTACACCACCCACCCACACCCCGACCCCGTACCCCGACACCCCGACCCCACACGACACCCGGCACGACACCCGACCCACACCCGACCCGACACCCACCCTACACACCCTGACACCCACACCACCCGACACCCCGACCCCGACACCACCCCCACACCTACACCCCCAACCACCACACCCTACACCACACCCCACCCTTACCCCCGATCCCCACACCTTACACCACACCCCCCCACACCCCACCCCGACCCTGACACCCTGACACCCCACCCGCACACCCGACCCGCACACACCCAACCCCACACGCCCCGACACCCTGACACCACACCCTGACCCCATATATTTGTGTTGATGGTGTATTTTTATTATGTTCATGATTATGAATACACTTAAATTATATACATATTATTATGTTCATGTCAGGTATCCAAATTTTTTATGTTGTACTAATTTCGTTTACTTTTTGTCATTGTAGGTGTTGACAGGATGGTGGGCAAGGGTCCAGAGCGCCCCGAGCCTCCTGCGAGCGCTACTGGGAGGGGTGGTTGCATTATTGCAGCGCAGCCCCTCCGGAGAGCGGTGCAGGATGGTATGCAGACAGCTACGGCGGGCGCTTCTTCTACGGCTGGGAGAGGTCGGGGGAGGACGAAGAAGGCTGGTAGAGGTGGACGTGGCAGTGGGAGAGGTAGGAAGGCTGCTACGTCTTCCTCGCCGCCACCCTTAGCTGATTCACCCGACCACAGGAGTGCTCCGTCTTACGTGGACCCTCGGACTCCGGTCCATGAGCCTCCGGTCGCTGATCCTTCGCCCCACCAGACTCGGGTCCTAGAGTCTTCGTCCCAGAAGACTCCGGTCACGGGGTCTTCGTCCCAGAAGACTCCGGTCACGGGGTCTTTGTCCCAGGTCCCGGAGTCTTCGTCCCAGAAGACTCCGATCCCGGAGTCTTCTTCCCATGAGACTCTGGAGGCTAGTGGCTCGGATGATGGTAGCGAGGACACCTTTTTAGAAGATAGCTACAGCGACGACGAGTTGGTTGAGAAGGGCAAGAAGGTCTACAAGCGTGGCTGTACAAAGCTCCCGCCCGTGCCGACGACCCCCGACCAGAGGTGGTTGATTGCGCCTAAAGGGTTGAAGTAAGTGCATTTACTATTTTTTAACCTTTTGCCTTCATGTTCCTTCAAATTAATATCTAATGCGTTGGCCTTGTCATACTGCAGGGCTGGGTACACCCCCGTGGTTCCCGTAGGCCCAACCAGGTCCTTGGTGTGCTTTGCCGGCAGCACTTCCCTGGGTGGGTCACGTTGCCCGGTGAGGGTCAGGTTCCACAGCTAGCACTAACCTAGGAGCTGTACTCGGTTGCCCCGGCCCCGCCGGAGGAGAGGGTCGACGGTGTCTTGTGCGAGACGGTGGCCGACATTGTGTTCCGTCGGTTTTGGGTAATTTCTCCTTTACAGAATTAAAAATCAACAGTACCTAGTGATTGTACTAATCAGTGTTGTCTTGTTTGATTGCAGACCTTCTACAGGGTTTCAGAGGGAGAGCAGGAGGCCGCGTGTATGGTTGTCGAAAACGAGTGCAAGCGCCTACTTCAGAACTTAAGGCACGAGGCTCGGGTGCAGGCCGTTCGAGACTACTACGCCTCGAAGGGTATTAGGAGGGGCAAGCAGAAGTGTCGCGGCAAGTTTCTGAGTAAGGAGAAGTACATGCAGGTAATTACCTATTCTTAAGGCCTTGAACTTAGTTTTGTTGATTTGATTCATAGGCGTAGCGCTGAAATTTCTCTTGACTCACTTAGGTGCCCCCGAGATGGTGTGTGGATAAGATGGACTGTTGGGAGGCGTTGGTGGATGCGTGGTGCTCTGCCCAATGGAAAGTCGAACACCAAAGGGCCAAGGATAAGTGCGACCAAATGGAAGGTGTGCCACACCATCAAGGGAGCTCCAACCTGTTTGAGTACGGGGATAACTGGGTATGTGGTTTGCTACATGATTCATGCAATTCATTCTTCATGCTAGATAGTTCATTTATGATATATTTAGCTCTAAAATGACATAATAACCTTAGATAGCTCTATAAAATGACTTAATATGCTTTAGTCAGTTAAAAAATGGCATAACTACCTTCGATAGCTCAATAACGACCTAAACTAATCTTAGCTAGTTCATTCATGACATAATTAGCTCTAAAATGACATAATAACCTTAGATAGCTCTATAGAATGCCTAAATATGCTATAGTTAGCTCTAAAATGACATAATAACCTTGGATAGCTCAATAATGACATAATTAGCATACTTTGGTCAAAAATGGCATCATAACCTTGGTTACCTCGAAAATGACCTAAACTTAGCTTATTTTCCTCGAAAATGACATGATAACCTTTCTTAGCTCCAAAATGACCTATTTACATAGCAATATCATTCTTCATGCTAGCTTGAGCCCTTAACTAATATTTTGTTCCTCTCTCTCAGGCGCGACACCACAAGAAGCCTGTGCCAGGTCTGTTCGACCTCTATGGCATGGCCCATATGGCCCCGTACAAGAAGGCCAAGCCATTCACGGAGTCTGACCTAGATGATCCAGAGAACTTCACCAACAAGACCTCCCACCACAAGCTTGTGAAGTACAGACACGAGGGGAAGGCGAGGAAAGGGGAGGACTTTAACCCGAGCCAGGATCCTTTTGATACAGAGCTGGTGATGATATCTGGTGGCAGGAGGTCCCATGGCTCTCTAGCCATTGGTGATGGACTGATACGTTGTCCTAAGACTCTCCCGCAGATCAAGAAGCGCCTGAGTAGCTCTGATCCTGAGATAATGCCTCGTGCACGGCCTGCGGAGATCGCCATGGCGGTTAGTTATACGGACTCTCTCACCTTTCCTCCATTACATTGTGTGTGCGTCCGTCGATGATTACAATACTAACGAGGAGTGGTGTGTCGCAGGCTATTGTTGAGAAAGAGAGATTGAAGACGACGGAGCTTCTGGAGGAGGCAAAAAGGGAGGCACAAAGGGAGGCAGTGGAGAGGGAGAGGGAGATGGAGGAGAAGACGGCTAGGCTGTTGGAGGAGGAGAGGGACCGGAACGACAGCGCTAACCGGGCCCTATACGAGCTCATCGTGGTACGGTTCTCGTGCATATTAGCCCAATCATGCACGTAATGTTCGCATTACTATCTAATATGATTGACTCGTGACAACCAAATGTGCAGAGCTTGTGCGAGAAAAACGGTCAGGCCTCTTCGCCGATGCCCCAGATTGCTCCGGCGACCACGGTGAGTTTGATTTGAATGGTCGTTGCTTACTACTATTCACATTTCAGTTTGCGAACTTCCTAACGAGACATTATGGGAAATGATATTTGGTGCAGCATGGCTCCCGACAAGCATCGACCACTCCTTCTGCCAATGCCGGAACCCCGACCGGTCCTTCACCTCCATCTGGTACTGGCGCAGCCCCGACCATTCCTACATCTCCATGATAACGGTATTTTTCTTCTTAATTAGCGTGTTTAGTCCATTTATGACATAATTTAGCCTATTTAGTCCACAAATGACATAATAAGATGAAGAAAATCAAGGAATAGGAAGGAAAGAAGGAATAGGAAGAAAAGAAGAAGAAGAAGAAGAAGAAGAAGAAGAAGAAGAAGGAGAAGAAGAAGAAGACTAGAAGAAGAAGAAGATCTTCTTCTTCTAGTCTTCTTCTTCTTCTCCTTCTCCTTCTTCTTCTTCTTCTTCTTCTTCTTCTTCTTCTTCTTCTTCTCCAAAATGAAGTTAGCTCTAAGTTATATCAAAAATGGCATAATATGCTTAGTTAGGTCAAAAACGGCTAATTAGCTAGGTAAGCTCAAAAATGGCATTTTTCTTCTTATTTAGCCTATTTAGTCCATTTATGACATAATTTAGCCTATTAGTCCACAAATGACTAATAAGATGAAGAAAATCAAGGAAGAGGAAGAAAGAAGAATAGGAAGAAAAAGAAGAGAAGAAGAAGAAGAGAAGAAGAAGTAGTGAGAAGAAGAGAAAGAGAAGAAGAAAGAAAGAAGAAGAAGAAAAGAAGAAGAAGAAGAAGAAGAAGAAGAAGAAGAAGAAGAAGAAGAAGTAGAAGAAGAAGAAGAAAAAGAAGAGAGAAGTTCTTCTAGTTTTCTTCTTCTTCTTCTTCTTTTTCTTCGTCTTCTTCTTCTTGTTCTTCTAGTTTTCTTCTTCTTCTTCTTCTCCAATGAAGTAAGCTCTAAGTTATATCTCATAATATGCTTAGTTAGGTCAAAAATGGCATAATTAGCTAGGTAAGCTCAAAAATGGCTTTTTTTCTTCTATTTAGCCTATTTAGTCCATTTATGACATAATTTATCCTTTTTAGTCCACAAATGACATAATAAATGAAGAAAATCCAGGAAGAGGAAGAAAGAGAGGATAGGAAGAAAAGAAGAAGAAGAAAAAAGAAGGAAGAAGAAGAAGAAGAAGTTTTCTTCTTCTTGTTCTTGTTCTTCTTCTTCTAGTCTCTTCTTCTTCTAGCTAGTATTCTTCTTCTTCTTCTAGTCTTCTTCTTCTTCTTCTTCTTCTTCTTTCTTCTTCTTCTTCTTCTTCTCTCTTCTTCTCTAGTTTTCTTCTTCTTCTCCAAAATGAAGTTAGCTCTAAGTTATATCAAAAATGGCATAATATGCTTAGTTCACTCAAAAATGGCACAATTAGCTAGGTTAGCTCCATTTTACCTAAGTATGCTTACTTCTTCTTCTTCTTCATTTTCTTCTTCTTCTTCTGATTCTAGTCTTCTTCTTCTAACTTTCTTGTTTCCATTTTGCAGATTTAATTCACTATGTGGAACTTGTTATATGGATGCACGGAACAATGTGTTGGATGAACATTGTGATATGTAATATGTATATATGGATGGAACTATGTTTCTTATGTATATATGTATGTTGTCATGGATGGAGATAGATATGTATATGTATATCCATGTGTTGGATACATCATATATGTATATCTGTGTGTGCCTGTGAAAAATATATATATATGTATATCTGTGTTTGAAACCCTGTCAAATTAAATGGATTCAAATAAAAACAGGTGATACATAGCCTATTTGCCGTCTGCTAGCGGATGGCAAAGAGCTTTGCCGTCCGCTAGCAAACGGCAAAGAGGACACGTGGCAGCTACCTGTGAAACCTGGGAACACTGGCTGCCTATTTGGTCACTTTGCCGTCTGCCAGCGGACGACAAAGATTCAAATCACTTTTCCGTCTGCCAGCCGACGGCATAGCTGGCCACGTGGCAGCTTCCCAGTACTGCCTAGCTGAGCTGTTTGCCGTCTGTCAGCGGACGGCAAAGAGCTTTGACTCTTTGCCGTCCGCTGGCAGACGGCAAAGAGCGCCGTTAACCCCCTAACGGCTCTCAAGCCACCGCACTGCCTTCCATTGTCTTTGCCGTCTGCTGGCCTCGGATGGCGAACGGCACAATCCTTTGCCGTCCGTTTCCAGGAAGCGGACGGCAAAGAAGGCCTTTGCTGGCACGTGTTCAGCCGGAAAGTTTACCGTCTGCTGGCGAACGACAAAGATGTTTGCCGTCCGTGATCCATGCCTTTGCCGTCCGCCAGAAGCAGATTCCAGTAGTGTTATAGCCATCCCATGGCTAACATATCATATTCCTGACATCATCTGATGTCTATGCATCTTCACTGAAAGTCTGATAAACTTACTCTCCTCTGGGTTGTCTTACAATCCTCAGAATACTCACGACCCACTGAGTACTACAGGGCACAAGACGAGTTCTTCCATCAATATTATAACTGTTCCGGTTGACCACCTAGAGAGGTCTGGACGGACTGTCCAATAACGTGGACGCGGCTATTCGAATATATTTTACTCTCTGCAGAGGTTGCGCACTTTACCCACACCATGGAGCACCTGACCTCATGATCCCATTCGGGTGGACCAGTGTTGCTCCAACGAAACCCGCCTGACCCGTGATTCCTCCACCGTACCACCGACAATCATACGCTCCTAGGGTCATGTCCTGGGTGGCCCCTGTATCACCTCGTGACACCTGCCACCGTCGTGGCCAACTAAACTGTCCCAAACGGGGACGCCGGCAATTATCTCAACTGGGCTCACAAGGTTATCGTCGCCTATCGGGCCAAGGCAGCGCGCACGCATAACCTTCCCTAGTTGGTGGTACCGATAAAAGAGCACGCGATCAGACCAAGTCAAGGCCGTCGCATACCGGCAAATGTGGCTACACGGATAAGTCCGGACAGGTGACTCTGGATCAACCGGCTAGGTTTAACTTTAGCAGGTACTTAGCAAGCATGGTTGTTTATCACAACAAGTTGAGGTGGCAGCAACTATGCCTTTAAGTAAATTACTATGAATTATCACATAGCCAACTAATGCAAGTAATGTAAATAGTAAGTGCGATCTAGCATAAGTTTAATTACTTCTATCACAGGCATAATCATTAATTCAACACGCAAGAATAACACAGAGCAATGCTTTTGGGCATATATCAGATGGTCGGCTTGCCTGGGGTCGAAGAATACTACGGGAAGAAGTGTGGAGAGTCCGCGGAAAGGATCGCCGAAAACCGTTCTCCCTCGGAGGGGGCTGATTAGAGGCAAGGGCACAAAGGTCATTTTCACAGTGCGGAAACATTATGAAAATGATACCATCAGAACGGGCTTGGAAAAATAAGAATGTGGGCTTTGGATTCACCTCGATTGGGGTTATGGAGAAAAAGTTATAGCCGTTTGAATGATAGGGACCAATCTGTAAAAGAATTATTCACAGACGAGTCCCTGACCAAATTTCGGCTGAAAAAGGAGAAATGGCACTGTTGTATTGGGGTGCCCTGGGCCGAAAGTAACCACTGCTCCCGCTGTGCACTGCCACTGTTGTCCACTGGGCCGACCTACCAGCGTGGCCACTTAAAAAAACACAGGCGAGCGAGGTCTTCTTCCTCCTCATGATTCAGAAGCAGCAGAGGTTCGACCTCGCCGGCGCCAGCGACTGGAGGCCACGGCGGGCTGGGGCGCCGCTGGGGATGGATGCACCACTTCACCCCGCGCCCGTGGGTGGCGGAGAGGGCGCCGGGGATGGCCGGAATGAGGTGCGACAGTGGCGGCAGAGCCGCGGCAGCTTTGGGCAGTGGCTGGGCTCCGGTGGCCGGGGAAGCCGGGCGAGGGTGCTGGCGAGATCGCCGGAGGCAGTAGGTGGAGCTCGCCAGCAATTCGGTTGCTCTGGCGAGACATCTGACCAGGCAGGGGCACGGGAGTGGGTTAGAGAAGGACGGAAGTGGATTGGCGAGCTCGGGGATCCCTGGGGAGGCTCGAGCCATGGCCTATTTATAGGTGGCCGACGGCGAGGAGATGAGCTCGACCGCCGTGGCATTCTTATCGCCGTCCTGGCGCTTGGGGACACGCGGAGGATGCAGGCGATGTCGGCAAGGTCCCCGGAAGAGCGGAGGAGCTCGTAGGAGCTTCGGGAGAGCTCGAGGAAGAAGGGACAAGCGAGGAAACGACAACGGTCATGGGCAGAATAGCGGTGGAGCTTGTCGCGGTGTGGCAAGGAAGAACCTGGAGGGGGAAGCTGCTGGATAGGGGCTACGTGGACGGTGCGGAGCCACCAGACATGCCCAGATGAGCGAAGGCTGGCCGGAAGTGACCGAACGGGGCTGAAGAAGTGCAGAGCGCCATTTTGGCGCGCTCTCTGCGTGGTCACCCCGGGCACCATGGGTCCAGGCTGCCCATGAGCTATGACACCTTGTCCAACATGTGTATCACTGCTCATATAGATAAGATATGGCTCTGGATAGACCAGGAAGGGTCTGTGTTGATCGAGGGGGTCCAAAATAGTTTCTGGACAGAGACTTGGGCAGGAAGCTGTGGTCAGAAAAATGTGCCAATGAGCTGGGAAAGATGTCACAGAGAAATGTAGTAGGAAGGAGTAGATTCTGGAAAAATTTGAGGGCATTTGGACCTATTTCGCATATACTTCCTTTGTAATGCAAATTTTGGCCTAGAAAATGGATTTTCAAGCTGTGCTCAAATGGCTTGATGAAATGAGCTGAATTTTGGTGGAGAGTGTTGATTTGGAAAGATGAAGGTACTTGCAAAATTTCATACCATTTGGAAATTGCGAAGTGGTACTTCCTTCACAGAGGTTCCAAATGGACAGAAACTTAGGAAAATTTCTGGGGAAGAATGAATAGATGAATGGAGCTGGTTTTTGGTTTCCATGAGTGATTTATCAATGTTAATCACCATGAAAAATTTCAGCTCAAATAGATCAAGGGTTCAAGCACTTCCTTTGCAAACTGGAAATCTGGACAGAATTTGCAAATTGATGTTGTGCTCAAAATTTGAACTATGGAACTTGGGTTCTTGATGGAAATGGTGAGGATATGGATACGAGAAGCTCCACAATTTATTTGGGATTCTTCCTAGATACCAAAATTGTCGTTCCTTTAGAAACTGCCCAAAATGCAATATTGGCATTAAATAGGAAAATGTAATTTCCCTTATTTAATTATGGCCAATATTTTTATGGGAGCTCAATATGATCACAAAGAATATCTCCACAAGTTTTCATGAACTATGGAGATGGATAGATATTTTCCTTGATTTAATTCCTTTAACAGGCAGAAAAAGGAATTAATTATAAATGAAAAATATTGCAAATGACTTGGCAATATTTTTGCATATCCAGGGTTTATAGATGGAGGATGATCACTGGGAAAAGTTTGGGAGTCAGCAGATCAAAGGGAATTGGGGTTCCTTTGCAATGGAAGAGATTAGGGTTTCCCATCCGGTAACTCGGAAGGTAGGGTTTCGATGGCGAAGTCCGGCGAATATATCTTGGGTGGCAAGGTTGGACTGAAGAGAATCTCTGGTTGGATAGGAAAGGCAAGGCTAAATGACCATCTTCATATACCCAAGAGCTAAAGAAATCTGATAACATCGAGAGCAAAAAAGACGGGAGTCAAATCCCGCAAAGGAAAAAAAAACAGGAGCGAAAACCAGGGTGTCACAAACCTACCCCCCTTAAGGAAATCTCGTCCTCGATATTTCTGGGCTTACCTCCCGGTGAAGGGGGGCTTACCTGTGTGCGACTTGGATCCATCAGTGGTCTTGTCTTCGTTGGTTCATTGGCCTTTTAACTGTCTCTTCTGATGGACCAGGTGTTGTCTCTGCACACAGCTTCCTTGAATCCTTCTCTTTCCTGTCAGGTGTACCTTTTGTCCTGACAGTGCTGTTGCTGGGTGGGATAGCGGGAAATACTGACAAACAACTCAGTTTCCATGGCCCGGAAGTAACTGCTTCGGTTTTGTTTGATACTCCGTATCTTGACAGTCATGGGCAAGACATCCTTTCCTGGTACCAGGGCTTACATGCTCGTATGGCTTTCGGTGACTTTCTTTTTTGCCGTGTCAGAATACTCAGTCTGGCTGGGGGTTCCATGCTGACATTTCCTTTTGTCTTCGGCATTCTGACTTTGTCCTTAGGTGATCCACAATTCAAGGAACAACATGACCGAACTATTGCTGCTATATCCCCAATTGAGATGTCAGGCATGATCACAAAGTAATCATAGGCAGTAATCTCTTATTCCAATGATGTCATGATGTCTACAAGCTGTTGGTGCTGACGTGCTTTGAGCCATTCTATCTAAATGTCTGGTTTCAAACTCTGTTGCTCGTGGAAATGGTTCTGTCATATATAGCTTCTGTAGTCCTTGCTGTGACCACTGAGCTGAGAATAGTACCGTTATCATGCGGTGTATTTTTCGGAACATGGCCTCTTACCTTGGTTGATGGCCCATATTTAGGATGAGTATGGCATGCTAGCTACATTGTTGTGGCCGTATATGCAAGAGTCTGACAAGGGTTATCAATATCACTCTGTTCGTGAAACTATATCTTGCTGACCGTCACGGAGGTTGTTTGTCCACAACTTTTTGATTCTTGAGGATTCCTTTAATGGACTTATCATGACCTGCCAACACGGCTTCTTGATTGTTTTCCCGGCTTGTCGGGCTTGTTCTCACAACTTACTCTTGCATATCTCGTAGGGATTGCTGTGCTCATATTCTTCTTTTCAACATGGGGCCAATGTTTCTCTAAACACAGTTATTCCTGTGTACAAGTGACTCGCATGAATTGATCCACTGGACTGCATGCTCACAACATATGTAGGGATAATATAAATCCTTTCATAACCACTGACTTCTGAGGCAGACAGGTGTGTCTAGACTAGTTCGTGCTCCTGATAAGCTTGTTGTGGGCACAATGGTGTGTTGAAGAAGGCTGAACTCCTTATGCTCAAAGCTTTTGCCCAAGTAGCAAGCTGCAGAATGCTGGGTATCGTACCTCGGAAGTTTTTCCCTCATGTGGCTTACTGTGGAAGGTCAGGTGCCTTATGCCCGAAGTTTTCCGTGGTAGCATGCTGTGGAAGATGGGAGTGCTGTATCCCAGATGATTTTTCTCACCAAGTGGTGTACCGAAGAAGATTGGCAGTCTGGTAGCTTGCGAGGGAAGGTTGGGTTCCTCATACCAGAAGCCTTTCACTATGCATGTAGTCGGATCTATGGCCGATTCTGGCTTCCTTCTGAAGTATCCGGATTTTTACCCATAGCGGAGCCAAACTTGGTATAGGCCATACCTTGTCTGAATATATTCTGTTGTCATGAACACCGCTTATCCTTCTGCTGGTCTGATCATTGCTGCTGTAAAGGTTGCACAACTAATGCAAGTCTTCATGTTGTTAATTAATCCAGACTTCCATATGTCGCCGGTAATAAGCAGTTCAACCGCGAACTTATCCATATTCCTTGCAGACCTTGTCACAGTGCCCTAAATTTTTTGCATTTGCACCGGTGAACTTCAAGATTTGCTTTGAAATTTGTACCAACGTACCGAAGTTTTGTTGCTGTGCTTGGCAGATTTGCATTCTTGAAATATGTCTTCTGTGGGGAATAATTGGTTCTTGAGTCCGTTGAGAAAAGACCACTACAACAAGAACCCCCCTTCAGCAACGTATCGATGTGTTGTCGTATGTCCATATAAGCGTTGCTAAGGGCTACACCAATGGATTTATATGCGTTGTCTTTGGTGGCATTGCAAAGGTCTACAACAACATATATGCATGCATTGGTAACCAACGTGAATATGTGTTGGAAGACAGCAACATGTAGAGCTAGACACTAACAACATTTAATATGCGTTGCTGGTTGGCCCAAAAAGGAGCCTTGTATTGCCTAGAACTATTGTCGCATTTGCTTCGACAATTAATGGTATTTTGTATATCAACATTCTGATGTTGGACAATTAATGGTATTTTGTATATCAACATTATGATCTACTATGTCAATGCTGATAGTGCATAGGAGACACAAATATAAAAAATGGTCACATATATTAAATCAACCCGGTTGCTTTACAAAGAACATGATACAAAGCTTACAATATGTGAAACTATCTAGTCGTAGTCTGATTCTCAACATTGCAATCAACGCCACAGACATCTAAAACATAATGTTTGAAACATTGACCTGAAAATGACATTCTAAAACATAATCTGAAACTATCTAGTAGTAGCCACCTTCTCGATCTTGCAATAACTTCTGAGCCTTGCATTGTCGATTTATCTTGCCAATCTACAACAACAAAGAAATGAGAAAAATTAGGTACTGTCAAAGAAAATCAAGTTAATAGATGAAGAGCAACATACAAAGGTTGAAGGCCAGGTGATGGTTAATCTTGCTATACAACCAATAGTTTTGTTTTAGTGGTCGTATCAAACAAGAATAAATTACCAAGTTCAACACTCTCAATTTTGTTTTATTTTCTAGGTCGCTACTTTGGAGCATAGGGCGAGCAACCGTCTTGTTTAGATTTCAAAGCTAAGCAGAAACTACAATAAGCATTCATATTGCAAAAACTATGAGCAATAATAAACTATTGCTCAACCATGTTGAATTCCAAACAATAGAGAAATGAGCATACCTTGTCTTTAGTTGCATGCTAGTTTAATGCTCGCACCTCCAGATATGTTGCTTCCCTAAAAACATTAGTTGTAGTTTTACTTCTCTGAACACCCAAGTCGAAGCAAGTAGCAGAACAGAATAACCGTTGCATCGTCCAACATACATCATCACCTCTGAAGGGCTCTAATATATATAATCATTTGAACACTTCTTAACAGTTCCAGCCATAGCACTCAACTCTATAAACAGAGAAAAGAGTGCCTTATGAACAGACCATCGATATGTTTATTGAGTTAATAAACACCTTACAAACAATATAATGAAGATACAATGAGGTACATGCCCAAAAAGTATGTGCGACAAATAGAGCATGCTTCATTGCAAACACAAAACTGTAGTTCCCAAAACAATACATATAAATGCAGCGATTTAATTTTTTTTATAAGTACTTGAAGTTGAGAGAAAATAACTCACACAATGCCAAATCAGAAGGCTGTACTAAATGTTAACAAGTGTGTTTTCTAGTGATTTTGTTTTATAAAGATGCTTGACGATAATATTAATCTGAATAGTGATTAAAAAATCAACATGAGTTTTTGAATTACATTGCGGATTATGTCACTTAAATCACTTACAACTTTACAAACCAACAGGATTCATGCAGTCGTACCTCCCTCTTCAGAATTAGCCCGCTATGTATGTCCTGAACTTTCTCCCAAAGACGAATATGTAAGAAATTTTGGTCCTGTACATAATGATGGATTCATTTCATAAGCACATGCAAGCACATTTAAGTTTTTTTTTTGGAACGAAGACGCTAGAAGCGTCTGACTTTAAATTAATAAAGCCACCAGGCAGCATCCACATAAGGTTTCATGCATACAAACCACACAACCAAAATACACAGGACCACACCGTCCCAGAATAGTCGAGGAACAGACCCTCTCAGTCTCGAGCGTAAGAATAAGTTGAGAGCAAAGCTTAAGACAGCCAACCACTAACACTACCCAAAAGGCTCAAGCTGTCACATAATTCTGGCGTGCCTTCAGCCAAGCACATTTAAGTAGATCTAACAAAAACACTAACCAATAATCTTTAAATGCCTAACAGCAATATAAATCTCTATACCTTATGTTTTGGGCTGACTCGCATGAGTTGTGCCGCCAGGTTCAAAGACTGAGGATCAGTGCGTCGTCCACGATGGCGCGCGTCAAACACACTATTGTGAAGACCAATGTTGTGATGCTAGTGCTCAAGTGCTAGGCTGCTAGCAGCGGTGGCTGCTATGCTACAGGATGATAGCGAAAATAAATTCTAAACCAAAGTTACTATATCCGGGCGCTAAAAGTGTAGAACATGCATATACGCCGGTTACAATCTGATCGATTCATTGATCACAATAAGCCAGCCATGACCGTTGATGGGCTAGTGCCGGCTGGTTGGGATTCTCTAATTTGATGCTAGCTCACTAACATATAGGATAATGAGTAATTAGCTGCGGCCAGCCGGCCATTAGCGTGTACATACGGTCTACATGCTGAAAGTTGTTGAGGGGGTTGAACGATAATTGGCAAGGGTCTCCAGCCCCGGGTCGCCCCTCCCTGTGTCTGCCCATGGAACACAGAGTGATAGACCATGGAGTGCCGTGGCTGCCGGTGCAAGCGAGCACCCGCAATGGGGAATCAGGCGAGTGAGGTGCGTTAATCATTGTCATTATGGCAGACAAAAAAATAGCCACACAAAGCACCACAGAGGGTAAGAGCGGAGGGGAAGTGTGCAGAAGTGCCTTACTGAACTGTCAACATCAGAGTCGAGGTAGCCGACGTGGAGCAGCACTATCGAGCCTAACCAACAGCCGCGCGGGTGGAGACATGGGGATATTGGGCCGAGAGCATCAGCTGTAGCAATGACCCATGGCGCCTAGGGTTTCTCTGGGTGCTCGCAGAGGCTTGGAGGACGCCGCGACTATGGCGGATCAAAGGAGAGCAATGAGGGGGATATGAGCCTGTGAGGGGCAGTGAAGGGAAGCGCCAAAGCAACCTAGAATCGGAGGTGGCGGCGACGGCGTTGTGGCGGAGCTCGCGTGAGAGATCTGAAACCGAGGAGAGAGGTGGAGACAAGTGTTGGGTTCCTTTTTTTTCTTCTTGGTTGCGGGATATTTGCACGGAGGAGGTGGAGGTGGGTACGGGGAGGTTATCCCTTCGTGGGGAAGATGGGAGGTGGATACGAGGAGGTTAACCCAATAACACTTGTTGTATTTCGTTGCTACATATGCGTTGTGATAGGGGGGTTCTTGTTGCAGTGGACTCGGTTCACCTTACTGACAGAAATAATCCTTGTATCGCAGATGGAATAATTTGTCCTTACTGGTGTTCATTCTTGGTAACTCATCTGACTGCTTCTTAGGCGTGATCTGTTCTGAGGCACACTCTCTCATGTATATTCTGGCCTTGTCTATTGCACATAGATTCTGCTTATGACCCATCCTTCGTCCTTGACAGATCCAGTGTTGCTATTCTGAATACCAGGCAGTTGGCTTGGCTTGACTCTTGCTGAATTGGGATTATTGGGTATTATCCCAGTTGTATGCTGGTCTTCTTGACGGCACTTGCGGATGGATCCAGTCAGAGCAAAGAAATGGAACCGACAAAAGAGACAAAAACCGCGAAAACCAAAAAGCAAATAAAGCTCAAATTTTGCGGACCTTACACACGTGGCCGAAGATTCACTAGTATAACTAGTATGGCGCACTCGATGCACCTCTAAGGATTTAGAAGCGAAACCACACAATGCTCCTGGTAGCACTGGTGTCAAGCTCCTACTACTTCCTTAGTTAACATCACACTCGACGCAGGACCATAGCAAAAATGGCTTAGTCAACGATCCTAAGGTTGTTGGGGAGAGATAGAATTATAGGCGTTTCCCAAAGGAAACTAGAGTTAAGAAGAGAAATGCCATGGTTAGCATGCAGGGTAAGGATATCTGGTTTACCTAGGGGTTCAGGGCTCACGGGTCGTTGCCTGGTGCGGATATTTCACGCCGGAGGCAAAGGCCACGAGAGTTGGGTCTGATGGAGCCAAAAACCTATGGGGTTGCCTTATGATCAATAGTAGCTGTGCCTATCTGGCAAAGATGGCTGAAATCCATCGGGGCTTTCTACTGAACAATAGGCAATGCAGTCTAGCTAGGGTAACCTATAGTCAGCCTGGCTGCTCTGATACCATCCGCTGTGGCGCCCCGCCTGATTACCACTGTAGCCAGACGGTCGCCGCGCATACGAGCCCAGGAAATCACTCTGGCATGCGCGTTTACAACGAGTATCAAGAACACAGGCATTCTTATTAATGGATCTATAAGCCTTACATGATATTACAGGGGTGATGGCAGCGGAAAAGCTCTATCTAAGGCAGCAAGGTCCTGGTGCGGCTCCAATCCGCAGGGATCTGACTGGGTTACTCTCCTAGCCCGCGAACGCTCCAGCTCCTCGTCGACGGACGGAGGATCCTTAAGTGAACCTGGCCACATTGAAGGCCGCTGAGTACTTTTGAATGTACTCGCAAGCAAACCAAACTAACATATACACCAAGCAAAGCAATCCATACCATTCAAGCATGCATTTGTTATTAGAGCAACATTAATTATCATGGCATAGGATACCTATCTAGCAATATTAATCATCAAGTCAGAACAGGTTTATCCAGCAACATAACTACTAAAGTAAAATACAGTAAAGTAAAGCATATCAAGTAAGTGATCCATACTCTGAATAATCTCATGATCCAATCCGAATCTGATCTAAATCCAATCCAAATCATGTGGTCATCCAACCACTCAGCTTATAGCCATCCCATGGCTAACATATCATATTCCTGACATCATCTGATGTCTATGCATCTTCACTGAAAGTCTGATAAACTTACTCTCCTCCGGGTTGTCTTACAATCCTCAGAATACTCACGATCCACTGAGTACTACAGGGCATTAGACGAGTTCTTCCATCATTATTATCACTGTTCCGGTTGACCACCTAGAGAGGTCTAGACGGACTGTCCAATACCATGGACGCGGCTATTCGAATAGATTTTACACTCTGCAGAGGTTACGCACTTTACCGACACCATGGAGCACCTGACCTTGTGATCCCATTCGGGTGGACCAGTGTTGCTCCAACGAAACCCGCCTGACCCATGACTCCTCCACCGTACCACAGATAATCATACCCTCCCAGGGTCATGTCCTAGGTGGCCCCTGTGTCACCTCGTGACACCTGCCACCGTCGTGGCCAGCTAAACCGTCCCAAACGGGGACGCCGGCAAATATCTCAACTGGGCTCACTACAAGAAATCTGTTAATACGTGACGGTACTAGTCCATCACAAATGAGTGAAAAACTGTCATGGGTGCCCATGCATGACGGACTTGAAGTCCGTCATGTATATCGCGTCATAATTTGAGATCGTGCCTTCCTTGACGGTTCTTGGCCATCATGGATCTGCCCCAAGCCCGCTCAGGCCCAAACCATTGTGATGGAACAAGCCGTCATAGCCTGACGCCACGTTGGATTTTTGATTCGCCAATTGGTATGATGTGGCTGCCAACGTGGATACTACTTTTCGTCACAGAAATCGTCACGAATGTAGGGCACAATTTAAATATGGTCCAGCCAATTTATTTCGTCCCAATTTTGAAACAGTATATTTTTTAGCCAATTTTGGCCCAAAGAGAAAGTAATTTCAAGCAGTTCACACAATATGCGGCCATCTGTATGTATATATTTTTATCAAAAAAATTCTGTGTGTATATACAACATAGCAGTTTACAAATCCTTCATGTAATGATAATTTACAACATAGATTCACTAAATATGTCACACAACAAGGTTAAGAAGCAGTACAATCCAGTTTACATCAACAGAACATATAAACTTTCGAGGCTGCTGTTCAGGTTCTTCGTCGACTCTCCTGATGGCAACTGTCATGTCATGGCGCGGGTTATGAAGGGTAGCACTATGTAGCCCACTACCCAATCATACCTAGCATATTTAAAAGAACATTAGATTTTTGCAGATTCATAGATAGTAGAGACAAGAGTATTACAAAAGTGTAAAAACTGTATTACAAAAGAGTACAATTACTTATAACAGGAAAAATAATGAATGAAACAAACCAGTATATTTGTATAGAAGGTGACAAGAACTAGAAATATAATTTATTACATGGCTTACAAATTACTTCATGGTTATTAAGGTACAAGCTAAATCATAAAACATGAACACCAACTGAACATAATACTAGTACTAAGTCACCTTAGTTTATGCAAGCTAGAATACTTCATGCACCCAATTAATTAAGTAGGACGTGGGATCTCATGGGACTTACATGTATGTCATGTAGTAACAATCGCTAAGCTGTTTTGATCGAATTGCAAAAGGCAAGATTTTTTTGGTTTGATGTGATCAAACATCTCAGCAGCACATGTGAAAGACACGGCAAGGTTTGGAACTAGCACAATCCAATTTACATCAACAGAACATTTAACGATTGAGGTTGTTATTCTGGCTCTCGCCGTCGGCCCTCCTGATGGTAGCCCGCTACCTAATAATACCTACCATATTTATACCAACAAACTATTTGAGGTTGTTATTCAGGTTCTTGTCGTCAGCCCTCCTGATGGTAGCCCGCTACCTAATAATACCTAGCATATTTACAACAAAATTAGACATTATATAGTAGAAATAAGAGATTAGAACAAACATAAAAATAAATGACATGCTTTCCAAAATTCTTAAAACATACCATGGCTACAAATGAGAATAACATTATATACTATAAAACAATAATAATCATGTTGTTGCTTAACATTAATCCAAATAGATGTGTGTCAAATGAAAGTCTATTCAAGTTGACCTATAAGTGACAACGTAACAGAAGATACATTGCAGAACTCCTAGTACTCAGCAGCAGTTGAGGCCATATAAATCCACGGGAAAATGGCATCACTAATAAGCAATATCAAAGGGGCGAGCTGCTGGTCGTCGACCCGGCCGGCGTAAACTTCCAATGTTCATGTGTCAACAAGTTCACTCATGAAACTAAATATTTGTAATGGTCAAGGATCTGAAAATAGCAACCAACACTTGCTTGACACGTAAACTTCAATTGGCATTAAAAATACCTAACTCTGAACTAGATCAACTAAATAGGTGTAGTTCAGCGGTAGTTGAGCCGGGGAATGGAAATAATGAAGAAATCATAGGAGTGGCAGTAGAGAACCAACCCCTGGTTGATAACGGAGCAGCTCCATCACGGCCATCGTGGCTGCCCGCCCTTTCAAGCTCTATTTTGCGCCATGCAGCAGCGCCACCAAGACCTGCATCCTAAAAAACATAGATCATAATCAGGGAAATTAGAGTGTTAATTTATCAAAATAAAAAAGAGGGAATAACATCAACAAGATTTAGATAAAGCAGTAGACTGCAATCCCCACTTGTTGGGGGAACTATTGCTGAGGGCGACCTAGATATGGAGGTAGGGAGCAGAGGAGTTGAATAAGAAATGTGTGTGTCATTGTGTTGGCAAGTGCTAGCTCGGTGTCTCCAGGTCGAGAGAGTGAGCTAACACGTACGTTGTCTTGGTACAAGTACAAGTACACGTACGTTGTCTCCGGCGGCGGGAGGGTGGGGGAACCGCGGATCTGGTCGCTCGGCTTGTGAATAAGGTGTGGATTAGGTGTGTTAGGGGTGTCTTCCTCGGGATGCCGGCGACGCCGCGTCTGCTCCGCCTGCCCCAGCTCCAGCGCCTCGGTGATGTTGGTTTCGGCATTGGGGAGCTGGTTGGCGTAGATTCCTGCCGTTCCTTTGGAGCGGCGAGGCTAGGTTTGTTCGCTGGTCGCGTGCGGTGGCGAGCTCTGTCTTCCCGCTCATGGTTGCCGAGGCGGTGGCGTCAACGGCGACAGGGGATTTTGTCCCTCTACCTCGTCCCAGCTACGGCGGCGTGTACTCCGGCGTCGACGGGAGGTTGGTTTGGGTTTGTACAGGAGTATCGCCCGGCGGTTGTTGTCTTGTGCAGCACCGTCGGTGATCTGCGGAAGACGGCTGTGCAGGAGCTCGGTGCGAGGATGATGGCTGGCGGTCCTGGTGTTCTCCCTCGACGGCGTCGATGGGCGACAGTGGGGCTGTGGTCGGAGAAGTTCGGGGTGGATCCCCGGCCGACGAGCTACCATGACAGGTGCTTTGCCGTTCGCGGTGAGCCTTTCCTGAGGTCCATAAAGCAGCATGGCTGCGAGGAGGCTTCTCCTTCCTGTGGTGTGATGGTTCTTCATCTCCGCCTCTGGCGGGCACTCTGGTGGTGCCGGATTCAGCCGACGAGCGGCGGTGGACTGCACAGGGATCTCCAGGGTGCTGTTTGTGGTTCTATGTTTTCTGAGGTCCTTTGTGTTAGTTTCCTGGACAGCTGTCTTTCCAGGTCTTTTGTCGGTGTGCCTGCGTGTATGAGCTGTACTCTTTTGGCTTTTGAATGAATGCGTGGGTTTCTCCTAAAAAAAAACTAATAGTAGTAGTACTACTATAAATTGACTCAAATTGACAGGTTTAAACTCTGTATTATTACTCTAGGACTGCCACACTGTAAATGTAATTTTCTTCTTAGATTCAGATTAAACTAATTCTGGTATATATATTCACCGAGCTGCAAGAGACAGTAAGGACAGAAAAAGAAATGCCTAGGAGAAAACACTAAACAGAACATGTCACGATGTTAATACATTAACAGAAATGATGTCTCCAAGACCTATTTGATGAAATCATTGACCACACTTGATTACATTTATTCATACTGAATTATATTTTGATAGAAAATAAACTGAATGCATATTGAACACTTGGTTATATTGATTTAGAGAACAGAGATACACCAAACTATTGGAAAAATCTAAACTGAATTAGATTTGGTAGAGAACTAACTGAAATAGATATTGACAGAAGGTCGCATCTGCAGCCGGTTGATGAACATGTGCGGCTATCTCTACTTGGTACCCTGCAGTGTACAAGATGGAGAGAAAATTCAGCGTTAAAAGATTCAGAGAGGAAGCACGACACACACAACATACCGGCTATTGCACGCACGCACATCTCAGTAGTAGACACGCCGGAGCCACCGATTGCCGCTACCGCCGCCACGTCATCATGCACACACAACGCACCCTACAAGTTGGAGAAGGCAGTTGCCACGCTTAGGAAATTGACTCTAGAGGGAGGCCACGCACCAGCCATAGCCTTCCCAGCTTGCCCACGAATGGCTGGTATGGCTACTAGGCAAATGAACCGGCGGTCGCAGCAGCAACACAAGGCCATGGTATCGAGGAAGCCAAAAGGAGGGGCAAGGGCAGCAACACTAACCAGTGGCGACTAGGTGCGGCCTCCACCGAGCAATTGTGGTAACCGGAGACCCGACGGTCGCTCCGGTCTGACAAGACCTATGTCGGGGTTCAGCTTCGTCCCAGATCTGTGCGCGCCGAATCTGTAGCAGCAGCCCGAGGCCATGGTATTGAGGACAGGAGAGGCCGGGGAAAAAAGAGGGTGCAGCCGTGGAGGTGGGGACGGGGCGGAGGAAGGAGAACCGTCAGAGCGGTGGGATTCCGGGGGCAGCGTAAAGGAGAGGATCAGAGAGAAGGGAGAAGATGCTGGGGCGGCGGCGGAGGGGAGAAAGAGATGAGGGCAAGAAGAGGCCTAGGGTTAGGTTTTATACGTGGAATGGGTCAGGTGGGCTTCAGCGGGCTTCAGCGGGCTCGGGGGTTGAACTAGGCCAGTTCATGACGGTTTATCAAAACGTCAAGGGAAATTCGTCATGTATTAACAGATTTCTTGTAGTGGCTCACAAGGTTATCGTCACCTACCGGGCCAGGGCAGCGCGCACGCATAACCTTCCCTAGTTGGTGGTACCGATAAAAGAGCACGCGATCAGACCAAGTCAAGGCCGTCCCATACCGGCAAATGTGGCTACATGGATAAGTCCAGACAGGTGACTCTGGATCAACCGACTAGGTTTAACTTTAGCAGGTACTTAGCAAGCATGGTTGTTTATCACAACAAGTTGAGGTGGCAGCAACTATGCCTTTAAGTAAATTACTATGAATTATCACATAGCCAACTAATGCAAGTAATGTAAATAGTAAGTGCAATCAAGCATAAGTTTAATTACTTCTATCACAGGCATAATCATTAATTAAACACGCAAGAATAACACAGAGCAATGCTTTAGGGCATATATCAGATGGTCGGCTTGCCTGGGGTCGAAGAATACTCCAGGAAGAAGTGTGGAGAGTCCGCGGAAAGGATCGCCGGAAACCGTTCTCCCTCGGAGGGGGCTGATTAGAGGCAAGGGCACAATGGTCATTTTCACAGTATGGAAACATTATGAAAATGATACCATCGGAACGGGCTTGGAAAAATAAGAAGGTGGGCTTTGGATTCACCTCGATTGGGGTTATGGAGAAAAAGTTATAGCCGTTTGAATGATAGGGACCAATGTGTAATAGAATTATTCATAGACAAGTCCCTGACCAAATTTCGGCTGAAAAAGGAGAAATGGCACTGTTGTATTGGGCTGCCCTGGGCCGAAAGTAACCGCTGCTCTCGCTATGCACTGCCACTGCTATCCACTGGGCCGGCCCACCAGCGTGGCCACTTAAAAAAAACACAGGCGAGCGAGGTCTTCTTCTTCCTCCTGATTCAGAAGCAGCAGAGGTTCGACCTCGCCGGCGCCGGCGACTGGAGGCCACGGCGGGCCGGGGCGCCACTGGGGATGGATGCTCCACTTCACCCCGTGCCCGTGGGTGGTGGAGACGGTGCCGGGGATGGCCGGAATGAGGCGCGATAGTGGCGGCAGAGCCACGGCAGCTTTGGGCAGTGGCGGGGCTCCGGTGGCCGGGGAAGCCGGGCGAGGGTGCAAGCTGATACGTCCATTTTGCATCATGCTTTTATATCAATATTTATTGCATTATGGGTTGTTATTACACATTATATCACAATACTTATGCCTTTTCTCTCTTAATTTACAAGGTTTACATGAACAGGGAGAATGCCGGCAGCTGGAATTCTGGACTAGAAAAGGAGCAAATATTAGAGACCTATGCTGCACAACTCCAAAAGTCCTGAAACTTCACAGAGAGTCATTTTGGAATTAATAAAAAATATTGGGTGAAGAAAGCACCAGAGGGGGCCACCTGCCATCCACAAGGGTGGAGGGCGCGCCCTACCCCCTGGGCACGCCCTCCGGTCTTGTGGGCCCCCTGGCAGGCCCCCGACGCCCATCTTCTGCTATATGATGTCTTTTACCATGGAAAAAATAAGGAGGAAGCTTTCGGGACGAAGCGCCGCCGTCTCGAGGCGAAACTTCGGCAGAACCAATCTAGGGCTCCGGTAGAGCTGTTCTGCCGGGGAAACTTCCCTCCGGGAGGGGGAAATCATCGCCATCGTCATCACCAACAATCCTCTCATCGAGAGGGGGTCAATATCCATCAACATCTTCACCAGCACCATCTCCTCTCAAACCCTAGTTCATCTCTTGTATCCTATCTTTGTCTCAAAACCTCAGATTGGTACCTGTGGGTTGCTAGTAGTGTTGATTACTCCTTGTAGTTGATGCTAGTTGGTTTATTCGGTGGAAGATCATATGTTGAGATCCTTAATGATAATTAATACTCCTCTGATTATGAACATTAATATGCTTAGTGAGTAGTTACGTTTGTTCCTGAGGACATGGGAGAAGTCTTGTTATAAGTAATCTTGTGAATTTGGTATTCGTTCGATATTTTGATGAGATGTATGTTGTCTTTCCTCTAGTGGTGTTATGTGAACGTCGACTACATGACACTTCACCATGATTTGGGACTAGGGGAAGGCATTGGGAAGTAATAAGTAGATGATGGGTTGCTAGAGTGACAGAAGCTTAAACCCTAGTTTATGCGTTGCTTCGTAAGGGGCTGATTTGGATCCATATGTTTCATGCTATGGTTAGATTTATCTTAATTCTTCTTTCGTAGTTGCGGATGCTTGCGAGAGGGGTTAATCATAAGTGGGAGGCTTGTCCAAGGAAGGGCAGCACCCAAGCACCGGTCCAACCACATATCAAATTATCAAAGTAACGAATGCAAATCATATGAGCATGATGAAAACTAGCTTGACAACAATTCCTATGTGTCCTCGGGAGCGCTTTGCTTTATATAAGAGTTTGTCCAGGCTTGTCCTTTGCTACAAAAAGGATTGGGCCACCTTGTTTACTTTTGTTACTTGTTACCCGTTACGAATTATCTTATCACACAACTATCTGTTACCGATAATTTCAGTGCATGCAGAGAACACCTTGTTGAAAACCGCTTGTCATTTCCTTCTGCTCCTCGTTGGGTTCGACACTCTTACCTATCGAAAGGACTACAATAGATCCCCTATACTTGTGGGTCATCAAGACTCTTTTTTGGCGCCATTGCCGGGGAGTCAAGCGCCTTTGGTAAGTGGAATTTGGTAAGGAAACATTTATATAGTGTGCTGAAATTTACTGTCACTTGTTACTATGGAAAGTATTCCTTTGAGGGGCTTGTTCGGGGTATCTTCACCTCGAACAGAAGAGCAAAGAGTTTCTCCTCAACCTACTGCACCTACTGAAAATATTTATTATGAAATTCCTTCGGGTATGATAGAGAAACTGCTAGCTCATCCTTATACGGGAGATGGAACATTACATCCCGATATGCACCTAATCTACGTGGATGAAGTTTGTGAATTATTTAAGCTTGCAGGTTTGCCCGAGGATGAAGTCAAGAAGAAGGTCTTCCCTTTATCTTTGAAGGAGAAGGCATTGACATGGTATAGGCTATGTGATGATATTGGATCATGGACCTACAACCGATTGAAATTGGAATTTCATCAGAAGGTTCATCGTGATCAGAATTATATATATAATTTTTGGCCTCATGAAGGAGAAAGCATCGCTCAAGCTTGGGGGAGGCTTAAGTCAATGTTATATTCATGCCCCAATCATGAGCTCTCAAGAGAAATTATTATTCAGAATTTTTATGCTCGGCTTTCTCATAGTGATCGATCCATGCTCGATACTTCTTGTACTGGTTCTTTTATGAAGAAGGATATTGAATTCAAATGGGATTTATTGGAAAGAATTAAACGCAACTCTGAAGATTGGGAACTCGACGAAGGTAAGGAGTCAGGTATAAACCTTTAGTTTGATTGTGTTAAATCTTTTATGGATACCAATGCTTTTCGTGATTTTAGCACTAAATATGGACTTGACTCTGAGATAGTAGCTTTTTTCTGTGAATCATTTGGTACTCATGTTGATCTCCCTAGGGAGAAGTGGTTTAAATATCATCCTCCCATTGAAGTTAAAGTAGTAGAACCTATTAAAGTTGAAGAAGAAACTATTACTTATAATGTTGATCCTATTGTTCCTACTGCTTATATTGAGAAACCACCTTTTCCTGTTAGAATAAAGGATCATGCTAAAGCTTCAACTGTGGTTCATAAGAGTTATACTAGAACACCTACACTCCCTAAACAAATTAAAGTTGAACCTAGTATTGCTATGGTTAAAGATCTCTTTGTTGATAATATTGATGGGCATGTTATTTATTTCTGTGATGAAGCTGCTAGAATTGCTAAACCCCATAGTAAAGATAAACATAGACCCGTTGTTGGCATGCCTGTTGTTTCAGTTAAAATAGGAGATCATTGTTATCATGGCTTATGTGATGTGGGTGCTAGTGTGCGTGCAATTCCTTTTACTTTATATAAAGAAATTATGAATGATATTGCACCTGCTGAGATAGAAGATATTGATGTTACTATTAAACTTACCAATAGAGATACTATTTCACCAATTGGGATTGTTACAGATGTTGAAGTCTTGTGTGGGAAAATAAAATACCCTACTGATTTTCTTGTTCTTGCTTCCCCACAAGATGACTTTTGTCCCATTATTTTTGGTAGACCTTTCTTGAATACTGTTAATGCTAATACAGAATGCGAGAAATATATTGTTATTGTCGGTTTAGGGGATATGTCTCATGATTTTAATTTCTCTAAATTTCGTAGACAACCCCATGATAAAGAATCGCCTAGTAAGGATGAAATTATTGGTCTTGCTTCTATTGCCGTGCCTCCTACTGATCCTTTAGAACAATATTTGCTAGACCATGAAAATGATATGTTTATGAATGAAAGAAGGGAAATAGATGATATAGTCTTTAATCAAGGACCTGTTTTGAAACACAACTTGCCTGTTGAAATCCTTGGGGATCCTCCTCCACCTAAGGGTGATCCCGTGTTTGAGCTTAAACAATTACCTGATACTTTGAAATATGCTTATCTTGATGAAAAGAAGATATATCCTGTTATTATTAGTGCTAACCTTTCAGAGCATGAAGAAAAGAAATTTTTGAAAACTCTGAAGAAGCACCGTGCCGCTATTGGATATACTCTTGATGATCTTAAGGGCATTAGTCCCACTCTATGTCAGCACAAAATTAATTTGGAGCCTAATGCCAAACCAGTTGTTGATCACCAACGACGGTTAAATCCTAAGATGAAAGAAGTAGTAAGAAATGAAATACTAAAGCTTCTGGAGGCAGGTATAATTTATGCTATTGCTGATAGTAAGTGGGTAAGTCCTGTTCATTGTGTCCCTAAGAAGGGAGGTATTACTGTTGTTCCTAATGATAAGAATGAATTGATTCCACAAAGAATCGTTACAGGTTATAGAAAGGTAATTGATTTTCGCAAATTAAATAAAGCTACTAGAAAAGATCATTACACTCTACCTTTTATTGATGAAATGCTAGAAAGACTATCCAAACATACACATTTTTTCTTCCTAGATGGTTATTCTGGTTTTTCTCAAATACCTGTGTTAAAAGATGATCAGGAAAAGACCACTTTTACTTGCCCTTTCGGTACCTTTGCTTATAGGCGTATGCCTTTTGGTTTATGCAATGCACCTGCTACCTTTCAAAGATGTATGACTGCTATATTCTCTGATTTTTGTGAAAAGATTGTTGAGGTTTTCATGGATGATTTCTCCGTTTATGGAACTTCTTTTGATGATTGCTTAAGCAACCTTGATCGAGTTTTGCAGAGATGTGAATAAACTAATCTTGTCTTGAATTGGGAGAAGTGCCACTTTATGGTTAATGAAGGTATTGTCTTGGGGCATAAAATTTCTGAAAGAGGTATTGA
Organism: Thinopyrum elongatum; assembly: GCA_011799875.1. Classification (NCBI taxonomy): domain Eukaryota; kingdom Viridiplantae; phylum Streptophyta; class Magnoliopsida; order Poales; family Poaceae; genus Thinopyrum; species Thinopyrum elongatum. The sequence continues at coordinate 597,452,882 of CM022303.1, read as the reverse complement.
AGTTGATAACGCTAAAGTAGATGCTATTGAAAAGATGCCGTGTCCTAAAGATATCAAAGGTATAAGAAGTTTCCTTGGTCATGCTGGTTTCTATAGGGGGTTTATTAAAGACTTCTCTAAAATTTCTAGGCCTGTCACTAATCTCTTGCAAAAAGATGTTCCTTTTGTTTTTTATGATGATTGTGTAGAAGCATTTGAAATACTTAAGAAAGCCTTGATCTCTGCACCTATTGTTCAGCCACCTGATTGGAATTTACCTTTGAAATTATGTGTGATGCTAGTGATTATGCTGTTGGTGCTGTTCTAGGTCAAAGAGTTGATATGAAATTGAATGTTATCCATTATGCTAGTAAAACTCTAGACAGTGCCCAGAGAAATTATGCTACTACTGAAAAAGAATTTTTAGCTGTTGTCTTTGCTTGTGATAAGTTCAGATCTTATATTGTTGATTCCAAAGTAACTGTTCACACTGATCATGCTGCTATTAAATATCTTATGGAAAAGAAAGATGCTAAACCTAGACTTATTAGATGGGTTCTCTTGTTACAAGAATTTGATTTGCATATTATTGATAGAAAGGGAGCTGAGAACCCCGTTGAAGACAACTTGTCTAGGTTAGAAAATGTTCTTGATGACCCACTACCTATTGACGATAGCTTTCCTGATGAACAATTAGCTATCATAAATGCTTCTCGTAATACTCCATGGTATGCTGATTATGCTAATTACATTGTTGCTAAATTTATACCACCTAGTTTCACATACCAGCAAAAGAAAAAGTTTTTCTATGATTTAAGATATTACTTTTGGGATGACCCACACCTTTATAAAGAAGGAGTAGATGGTGTTATTAGATGTTGTGTACCTGAGCATGAACAAGAACAGATCCTATGCAAGTGCCACTCTGAGTCTTACGGAGGACACCATGCCGGAGACAGAACTGCACATAAGGTATTGCAATCCGGTTTTTATTGGCCTACTATCTTCAAGGATGCTCATAAGTTTGTCTTGTCTTGTGATGAATGCCAGAGAATTGGTAATATTAGTAGACGTCAGGAAATGCCTATGAATTATTCACTTGTTATTGAACCATTTGATGTTTGGGGCTTTGATTTTATGGGACATTTTCCTTCCTCTAATGGGTATACACATATTTTAGTTGCTGTTGATTACGTTACTAAGTGGGTAGAAGCTATTCCAACTAGTAGTGCTGATCATAACACTTTTATTAAGATGCTTAAAGAAGTTATTTTTCCGAGGTTTGGAGTCCCTAGATATTTAATGACTGATGGTGGTTCACATTTTATTCATGGTGCTTTCCGTAAAATGCTTGCTAAGTATGATGTTAACCATAGAATTGCATCTCCATACCATCCTCAGTCTAGTGGTCAAGTAGAATTGAGCAATAGAGAGATTAAATTGATTTTGCAAAAGACTGTTAAAAGATCTAGAAAGAATTGGTCTAAGAAACTCGAAGAATGAATTATGGGCTTATAGAACTGCTTATAAAAACCCTATGGGTATGTCTCCATATAAAATGGTTTATGGAAATGCTTGTCACTTACCTCTTGAACTAGAACACAAAGCTTATTGGGCAATCAAAGAGCTCAACTATGATTTCAAACTTGCTGGTGAGAAGAGGTTATTTGACATAAGCTCGCATGATGAATGGAGAACCCAAGCCTATGAGAATGCCAAGTTGTTTAAAGAAAAAGTTAAAAGATGGCATGAAAAAAGGATACAAAAGCGTGAGTTTAATGTAGGTGATCATGTTTTGCTATACAACTCTCGTTTAAGATTTTTTTGCAGGAAAGCTTCTCTCTAAATGGGAAGGTCCTTACATTATCGAGGAGGTCTATTGTTCCGGTGCCATCAAAATCAACAACGCCGAAGGCACAAATCCGAATGTGGTAAACGGTCAAAGAATCAAACATTATATATCAGGTACTCCCATAAATGTTGAAACCAATATAATTGACACCGTAACACTGGAGGAGTACATCAGGGACACTTTCCAGAATGTTTTAGACTCCGAAAAGGAATAGGTATGTGGTACAGTAAGTAAACCGACTCCAAAACATTTCCAATGATAATTTTTCTCCGTTTTGGAATATTTAAAAAATTAGGAAAATTAAAAGTAGTCCGAAAGAGACATGAGGCGACCACAAGGGTGGACGGCGCGCCCCCCTACCTTGTGGCCACCTCGTGTGCCCTCCGGACTCCATTTTCTTGCACAATACTTCTTTTGGTCGGTAAAAATTCATTATATAATCTCCCGAAGGTTTTGACCACTGTACCACGGCAAAATCTCCTGTTCTTGTTTTGAGCTGTTTTCTGCTAGAGTTTTCAAGGCTAGGCATCTTGTCTTCCTCCTCCTTCAACAATGTGGACGACGATGCTTGGCTAACGAAGATGGAGATGAAGAAAGAAGAACTGGGGGAAACCAACGAGGGTGATAAGATCAAGAAGGCCGCGGAAGATCAAGTTCTGGCAGCAGAAGAAGAAGAAGATCTCCTTCAACCATATTACAATCATCTTACCCCTATTGAAATTGAAGCTTTTAAGATCATTAAATTAGTTCGAGTGCAAAAGAAATATCTCACTCGTGAAAATATTTTGTTGCAAGAGCATATCATTACCCTCCAGAGCATCATCCGTACATTGAAGTATCTCCTGCGCTCGAAGTGTGGCACTGCTTCATCATCAACTCCAACATCACCACCTCCGAAGAAAGAGACATAAATACATGGGTATGGGCACTCCCCTTGGCAACTGCCAAGCTTGGGGGAGGTGCCCCGGTATCGTATCACCATCACACCTTTACTTTTATCATTTTTCTTAGTTCAATCCTTTTGGTTATATCTTGATCTAGTAGAATAAAGTTTTAGTATGATCTAGCTTTGAGTTTTGCTTTATGTTCCCTCTTTGTAATCGAGTCCGTGAGTTATATATAATAAAGAGTAGTTTTGAGTTGAGGGCTTTGCTTTCTTGCTATGATCTTGAGGGAATTAAATAAAAGAAAGGAATAAAAAGAAATAAAAAGATCATATATTGATCTTATGGAGAGTAATGACTTCACATATAAGGAGTATGATGAATAATTGTTTTGGAGTTGACAAAACATAGTTTTGGTCATTGTTGCAATTAATAGGAAGTAATAAAGAAAGAGAGGTTTCACATATAAATATACTATCTTGGACATCTTTTGTAATTGTGAGCACTCATTAAAATATGACATGCTAAAAAGTTGATGTTGGACAAGGAAGACAACATAATGGGTTATGTTTTCTTATATCCGAATAGAAGTTATATTGTCATGGATCCTCCAACATGTTGAGCTTGCTTTTCCCTCTTATGCTAGCCAAATCCTTTGCACCAAGTAGAGATACTACTTGTGCATCCAAACATCCTTAAACCCAGTTTTGCCATGAGAGTCCACCATACCTACCTATGGATTGAATAAGATCCTTCAAGTAAGTTGTCATCGGTGCAAGCAATAAAAATTTCTCTCTAAATATGTGTGATCTATTAGTGTGAAGAAAATAGACTTTATACGAACTTGTGATATGGAAGAAATAAAAGCGATGGACTGCATAATAAAGTTCTTTATCACAAGCGGCAATATAAAGTGACGTTCTTTTGCACTAAGATTATGTGCATCCAACCATAAAAAGCGCATGACAACCTCTGCTTCCCTGCGAAGGGCCTATCTTTTACTTTTATCTTCTACCCTTATACAAGAGTCATGGTGATCTTCACCTTTCCTTTTTACACTTTTTCCTTTGGCAAGCACTATGTGTTGGAGAAAGATCCAGATATATATATCCACTCGGATATTGGTTATCATAAAGTATTATTGTTGACATTACCCTTGAGGTAAAAGGTTGGGAGGCAAAACTATAAGCCCCTATCTTTCTCTGTGTTCGATGGAAGCTTTGAACCCATAAGTATCGCGTGAGTGTTAGCAATTGTGAAAGACTAAATGATAGTTGAGTATGTGGACTTGCTGAAAAGCTCTTATATTGACTCTTTCCGATGTTATGGTAAATTGCAATTGCCTCAATGACTGAGATCATAGTTTGTTAGTTTTTAATGAAGTTTCTGATTCATACTTTACTTTGTGAATGAATTGTTACTTTAGCATAAGAAAATTATATGACATTATATGTTGCTGTTCTAAAGATAATCATGATGCCCTCATGTCCGTATTTTATTTTATCGACACCTCTATCTCTAAACATATGGACATATTTTTTGATTTCGGCTTTCGCTTGAGGACAAGCGAGGTCTAAGCTTGGGGGAGCTGATACGTCCATTTTGCATCATGCTTTTATATCAATATTTATTGCATTATGGGCTTTTATTACACATTATATCACAATACTTATGCCTTTTGTCTCTTAATTTACAAGGTTTACATGAAGAGGGAGAATGTCGGCAGCTGGAATTCTGGACTAGAAAAGGAGCAAATATTAGAGACCTATGCTGCACAACTCCAAAAGTCCTGAAACTTCACGGAGAGTCATTTTGGAATAAATAAAAAATATTGGGCGAAGAAAGCACAAGAGGGGGGCCACCTGCCATCCACAAGAGTGGAGGGCGCGCCCTCCGGTCTTGTGGGGCTCCTAGCAGGCCCCCGACGCCCATGTTCTGCTACATGATGTCTTTTGCACTGGAAAAAAATAAGGAGGAAGCTTTCGGGATGAAATGCCACCGTCTCGAGGCGGAGCTTGGGCAGAACCAATCTAGGGCTCCGGCAGAGCTGTTCTGCCAGGGAAACTTCCCTCTGGGAGGGGGAAATCATCGCCATCGTCATCACCAATGATCCTCTCATCGAGAGGGGGTCAATCTCCATCAACAGCTTCACCATCACCATCTCCTCTCAAACCCTAGTTCATCTCTTGTATCCGATCTTTGTCTCAAAACCTCAGATTGGTACCTGTGGGTTGCTAGTAGTGTTGATTACTCGTTGTAGATGATGCTAGTTGGTTTAATTGGTGGAAGATCATATGTTCAGATCCTTAATGATAATTAATACTACTCTGATTATGAACATGAATATGCTTAGTGAGTAGTTACATTTGTTCCTGAGGACATGGGAGAAGTCTTGTCATAAGTAATCATGTGAATTTGGTATTCGTTTGATATTTTGATGAGATGTATGTTGTCTTTCCTCTAGTGGTGTTATGTGAACGTCGACTACATGACACTTCACCATGATTTGGGCCTAGGGGAAGGCATTGGGAAGTAATAAGTAGATGATGGGTTGCTAGAGTGACAGAAGCTTAAACCCTAGTTTATGCGTTGCTTCGTATGGGGCTGATTTGGATCCATATGTTTCATGCTATGGTTAGATTTATCTTAATTCTTCTTTCGTAGTTGCGGATGCTTTCGGGAGGGGTTAATCATAAGTGGGAGGCTTGTCCAAGGAAGGGCAGCACCCAAGCACCGGTCCACCCACATATCAAATTATCAAAGTAACGAACGCGAATCATATGAGCATGATGAAAACTAGCTTGACTACAATTCCCATGTGTCCTCGGGAGCGCTTTGCTTTATATAAGAGTTCGTCCAGGCTTGTCCTTTGCTAAAAAAAGGATTGGGACACCTTGCTGCACCTTGTTTACTTTTGTTACTTGTTACCCGTTACGAATTATCTTATCACACAACTATCTGTTACCTATAATTTCAGTGCTTGCAGAGAACACCTTGCTGAAAACCGCTTGTCATTTCCTTCTGCTCCTAGTTGGGTTCGACACTCTTACTTATCGAAAGGACTACGCTAGATCCCCTATACTTGTGGGTCATCACTGGCAAGGTCGCCGGAGAACGGCGACTCTAGGGGTGGACTCCACGGGCACCAGGGATGGCTGGAGGCGGGGTTTGCAGGCGGAGGCAGTAGGTGGAACTCGCCGGCAATTCGGTTGCTCCGGCGAGACATCTATCCAGGCAGGGGCATGGGAGTGGGTTAGAGAAGGAGGGGAGTGGATTGGCGAGCTCGGGGATGCCTGGGGAGGCTCGGGCCACGACCTATTTATAGGTGCCCAACGGTGAGCAGATGAGCTCGACCGCCGTGGCATTCTTATCACTGTCCTGGCGCTCGGGGACAGGCGGAGGACGCAGGCGATGTCGGCAAGGTCCCAGGAAGAGCGAAGGAGCTCGTAGGAGCTTCGGGAGAGCTCGAGGAAGAAGGGACAAGCGAGGAAACGACGACGGTCATGGGCAGAACAGCGGCGGAGCTCGTCGCGGCGCGACGAGGAAGAACCTGGAGGGGGAAGCTGCTGGATAGGGGCTACGTGGATGGTGCGGAGCCACCAGACATGCCCGGACGAGCGAAGACTGGCCGAAGGTGACCGAACGGGGCTGACGAAGTGCAGAGTGCCACTTTGGCGCGCTCTCTGCGTGGTTACCCTGGGCACCGTGTGTCCAGGCTGCCCATGAGCTGTGACACCTTGTCCAACATGTGTATCACTGCTCATATAGATAAGATATGGCTCTGGATAGACTAGGAAGGGTCTGGGTTGATCGAGGGGGTCCAAAACAGATTCTGGACAGAAACTTGGGCAGGAAGCTCTGGTCAGAAAAATGTGCCAATGAGCTAGGAAAGATGTCACAGAGAAATGTAGTAGGAAGGAGTAGATTTTGGAAAAATTTGAGGGCATTTGGACCTATTTCGCATATACTTCCTTTGTAATGCAAATTTTGGTCCCGAAAATGGATTTTGAAGCTGTGCTCAAATGGCTTGATGAAATTAGCTGAATTTTGGTGGAGAGTGTTGATTTGGAAATATGAAGGTACTGGCAAAATTTCATACCATTTGGAAATGCCAAAGTGGTACTTCCTTCACAGAGGTTCCAAATGGACAAAAACTTAGGAAAATTTCTAGGGAAGAATGAATAGATGAATGGAGCTGGTTTTTGGTTTCCACGAGTGATTTATAAATGTTAATCACCATGAAAAATTTCAGCTCAAATAGATCAAGGGTTCAAGCACTTCCTTTGCAAACTGGAAATCTGGACAGAATTTGCAAATTGATGTTGTCCTCAAAATTTGAACTATGGAACTTGGGTTCTTGATGGAAATGGTGAGGATATGGATAGGAGAAGCTCTATAATTTATTTGGGATTCTTCCTGGCTACCAAAATGGTAGTTCCTTTAGAAACTGGCCAAAATGCAATATTGGCATAAAATAGGAAAATACAATTTCCCTTATTTATTTATGGCCAATATTTTTATGGGAGCTCAATATGGTCACAAAGAATATCTCCACAAGTTTTCATGAACTTTGGAGATGGATAGATATTTTCCTGGATTTAATTCCTTTAACTGGAAGAAAAAGGAATTAATTATAAATGAAAAATATTGCAAATGACTTGGCAATATTTTTGCATATCCAGGGTTTATAGATGGAGGATGATCATTGGGAAAATTTGGGAGTCATCAGATCAAAGGGAATTGGGGTTCCTTTGCAACGGAAGAGATTAGGGTTTCCCTTCCGGTAACTCGGAAGGTAGGATTTCGATGGCGAAGTCCAGAGAATATATCTCGGGTGGCAAGGTTGGACTAAAGAGAATCTCTGGTTGGATAGGAAAGGCAAGGCTAAATGACCATCTTCATATACCCAAGATCTAAAGAAATCCGATAACATCGAGAGAAAAAAGATGGGAGTCAAATCCCGCAAAGGAAAAAAAACAGGAGCGAAAACCAGGGTGTCACAGTCGTCGTCGTGATCATCACTCTCGTCGGACCTCTACAAGTACTGCTGCTCGGTGTCACTCGTCACATCTTGAGGCGAGCGATCCACCACTGGGATCCTAGAAATCAAGTTCTGGAAGTCCTGAGAAACAAACACATAGTAGCATGAGGATCGGCTGTACGAAAGGCAACATATGGTCAAGCCGATTGAACTACAAACAAATACCTCAATGGGCGGCAGGTCCTTGTGAAAGGCTGGCACCAATCGAGTCCCCCGCGGGTTATCCCGAGCGCAGGTGATGGCCTTGATCTTGGCACCCACCTCCTTCTCGGTGAGATCCTTAGGATGCACCCGAGTGGAGTCACTCGGCCCCTCGTACAACCACATGGGGTGGGCCCTGGCCTGGAGTGGCTGGATGCGCCGACTGAGGAAAGTCTCCAGCAAGTCCATACTATTCACCCTAGCATTCACAACCCCAATCAGCGCGCTGGACAAGATATCAACGCCCACCTTCTCCTCCTTCGCCACGGTGAGGGTCGGCTGAGCTCACACTCATTCAGACGAGTACTGCGGGAGGCCCGACTAATTGTGACCGCTGGGGATGTCCCTACAGTAGAACCAGGTCCCCTGCCACCCCTTGACGGAATCGGGAAAACTCATCTTGGGGAAGGACCTCCCCTCGCAAACCTGGATGCCCAGGCCCCCGCATAGCTGGGTGACATGGGTTTTCTCTCCAGTCGGCGAGTCCTTCTTCACGGCCATCGACCGACATGTGAAGATATATTTGAAGAGGCCCCAGTGAGGGTGGCAGCCCAAGATTTTCTCGCAGAGAGAGATGAAGGCCGAGAGATAGATGACAGCATTGGGAGGAAGGTGATGGAGTTGAGCACTAAAGTAGTCGAGGAACGCCCGGAAAAAGGGATGGGGCGGCATCGAGAAGCCCCGCTCGACGTGGGTGACGAGCAGGACACGCTCATCCTCCTGAGGCGTCGACTCAACCTCCCTCGCGCCCGGACGATGATGACCCACAAGTATATGTGATCAATTGTAGCCTTTTTGATAAGTAAGAGTGTCAAACCCAACGAGGATCAGAAGGAAATGACAAGCGGTTTTCAGCAAGGTAACGTCTGCAAGTACTAAAATTGTAAGTAGCAGAGTAGTTTGATAGCCAGATAATTTGTAACGAGCAAGTAACAATAGTAGTAAAAAAAGTGCAGCAAGGTAACCCAATCCTTTTGAGGCAAAGGATAGGCCAAAACGGTCTCTTATAATAAGCAAAGCGATCTTGAGGGTACACGGGAATTTCATCTAGTCACTTTCGTCATGTTGGTTTGATTCGTGTTCGCTACTTTGATAATTTGATATGTGGGTGGACCGGTGCTTAGGTGTTGTTCTTACTTGAACAAACCTCCTACTTATGATTAACCCCCTCGCAAGCATCTGCAACTACAAGAAAAGTATTAAGAATAAATTCTAACCATAGCATTAAACTTTTGGATCCAATCGGTCCCTTATAGAATAGCGCATAAACTAGGGTTTAAGCTTCTATCACTCTCGCAATCCATCATCTAATAACTACTCCACAATGCATTCCCTTAGGCCCAAATATGGTGAAGTGTCATGTAGTCGACGTTCACATGACACCACTAAGGGAATCACAACACACATACTATCAAAATATCGAACACATATCAAGTTCACATGATTACTTGCAACATGATTTCTCCCGTGACCTCAAGAACAAAAGTAACTACTCACAAATGATAATCATGCTCAAGATCAGAGGGGTATTAAATAGCATATTGGATCTGAACATATAATCTTCCACCAAATAAACCATATAGTAATCAACTACAAGATGTAATCAACACTACTAGTCACCCACAAGCACCAATCTATAGTTCCGGTACAAAGATTGAACACAAGAGATGAACTAGGGTTTGAGAGGAGATGGTGCTGTTGAAGATGTTGATGGAGATTACCATCCCCAAAATGGGAGAGTTGTTGGTGATGATGATGATGATGACTTCCCCCTCCAGGAGGGAAGTTCCCCCGGCGAAATCGCTCCACCGGAGGGCAAAAGTGCTCCTGCCCAAGTTCTGCCTCAAGACAATGGCGCTTCGTCCCGAAAGTCCTCTCTTTATTTTTTCTAGGTCAAAATGACTTATATACCAGAAGATGGGCACCGGAGGTGGGCCGAGGGGAGCACAACCCACCAGGGCGCGCCTGGGCTCCCTGGCGCGCCCAGGTGGGTTGTGCCCACCTGGTGGGCCCCCTCTGGTACTTATTGGCTCCAATATTTCTCATTTATTCCATAAAAAATCCCCGTAAAGTTTCAGCTCATTTGGAGGTGTGCAGAATAGGTAGCCTGATGTAGCTTTTTCAGGTCCAGATTTCCAGCTGCCGGAATTCTCCCTCCTTGTGTGTACCTTGCATATTATGAGAGAAAAGGCATTAGAATTACTCCAAAAAAGCATTATCATGCATAAAAACATCATAAATAACAGTAGGAAAACATGATGCAAAATGGACGTATCAACTCCCCCAAGCTTAGACCTCGCTTGTCTTCAAGCGAAAACCGAAATCGAAAAACATGTCCACATGCTTAGAGAGAGAGGTGTCGATAAAAACAATATACGGACTTAGAAGCATCATGTAATTTTATTATAACAACAACAAACTTTTAACATAAAACTTTAATCATAGAACTTTTATCATAGACTTCTCATGAATAAGTAACAATTCATCACACAATCGAAGTATAAAGCATAAACTCTATTAGAAACCAACAAACTATGTTCTCAGTCAACTTTGCAACTACAATTCATCATCTTTTCAGGAAGGGTCATGTATCGGAGCCTTTAGGCAAGTCCACATACTCAACCATCATATAGTCTTCTATGTTTGCTAACACTCACCGCATACACATGAGCAAAACGTTTCAACCGGACACATAGAAAGATAGGGGCTTATAGTTTCGCCTCCCAACGTATTCACCTCAAGGGTGATGTCAACAATAATAACTCATGCTGCCCATATTCAACTAGACATATGTGCCTAGATCTTTCCTCACCACATGATGCTTGCCAAAGGAGAAAAATAAAAGGAAAAGAGAGAAGAACTTTGGCTCTTGCATAAAAGTAAATACATAAAAGTAAAAGATAGGCCCTTCGCAGAGGGAAGCAGAGGTTGCCATGCGCTTATTTGTTTGTATGCTCAACCCCTTAATGCAAAAGAACGTCACATTATATTGCCCCTTGTGATGGCAACCTTTATTATGCAGTCTGTTGCTTTTATTCTTCACCATCACAAGTTCGTACAACACTTAATTTTCTCTTACACTAAATGATCTCACACTTTTAGAAGCAAATTTTATTGCCTTATTGCACCGATGACAACTTACTTGAAGGATCTTACTCAATCCATAGGTAGATATGGTGGACTCTCGAAAATAAGATTTGGGTTTAAGGGTTTTTTGGATGCACAAGTAGTATCTCTACTTAGTGCGGAATTTTTGGCTAGCAAAGATGGGGGGCAAGCACCACATGTTGAAGGATCTATGACAATATAACTTCTGTGTGAATATGAAAAAACATAAATCATTATGTTGTCTTCCTTGTCCAACGTCCACAATTTTGGCATATAATATTTTGATGGGGGCTCACAATCACAAAAGATTTCCATGATAGTGTATTTATATGTGAATCTTCTCTTCCCTTATTAATTCTTTCATGAGTTGCATCATTGACTAATGCTATGTTTGTCAATCTCTAATAAAATTTTCTACTTATACTTTTCCTTATGTGGTGTTATCACCTACCATAGGATTAGCATATGATCTTTTCATTTATTTCCTTTCTCTTTATTGAAACATGAAAGTAAAGAAAGCAAAAACTCAAACTAAACTTTACTATATATATCTCGCACACGATTACAAGTATGGATTACTAAGCAGGCTCTCAAAAAGAAAGGATCGAACTAAACTTTTATTCATCTAAAGCAAAAGATAACCATGGATCGAACTAAGAAAAGTAAAGGCAAAAGATAGTGTGGGTGATACGATACCGGGGCACCTCCCCCAAGCTTGGCGGAAGCCAAGGGGAGTGTCCATACCCGATACTCAATTTTGTTTTGGTGATGAAGAAGGAGGTGGTGGTGATGATGAAGTAGAAGCGATCCTGTCCTTCAAGATCAAGAGATTCTCCAATCTACGGATGACGCTCCGGAGGAAGATGATGTGCTCTTGATGCAGAATATTTTCACGAGTGAGATATTTATTTTGCACACGAACCGTTTCGATGATCCGAAAGGCTTCAATCTCAGTAGGGGTAAGATAAGCATAGTAAGGTTTAAGGATATCTTCTTCTTCCTCCTCGGCAGGCAGTGCTTGTTCGATCACTGGCGTTTGATCTCCGGTAGCCTCCTTACCCTTGTCCTCCTTGGCTGCTCCAACGGCCTCTTCCCTCTTTCGCTCGATCTTCATCAACCAAGCATCCTTTTCCACATTGTTAGAGAAAGAAGAAGACAAGATGCCTGGCTTAACAGATCTGATAGAAAACAGCAAGAAAAGAGAGCAGGAGATTTCTCCGCGATACAGAGGTCAATAGGTTCGGGGGGGTATATAAAGATTTTTTTATCTTGGAAAACAAGCAAACGGAAGAAAAATGACGTCCGGAAGGTACCCAAGGTGGGCACAACCCACCTGGGCGCGCCTGGCAAGCCAGGCGCGCCCTGGTGTCTTGTGCCCACCAGGTGTGCCTTCCTGGTTGCTTCTTATTTTCCTAATTTTCTAAATATTCCAAAACTGACAAAAAATATTTTTGCGGATTTTTCGGAGTCCGTTTACTTACCATATCACGTACCTTCTCTTTTTCACGATTCTGGAGTGTTCCGGAAGGACTCTTTTATGTGTTCTTCCGGTGCCATAGTTTGGATAATATTACTTTCAACATTAATGGGCGTACCTGAGATATAATGTTTTATTCATTGCCCATTAACAACCTTCGGGTTAGTACCTTCAGCATTATTTATTTTGATAGCGCCAGACCGATAAACCTCCTCGATAACATAGGGTCCTTCCCATTTGGAGAGGAGTTTTCCTGCAAAGAATCTGAAATGAGAGTTGTACAAAAGAACATACTCTCCAACTTTGAACTCACGCTTTTGGATTCTTTTATCATGCCATCTTTTAACTTTTTCTTTAAATAACTTGGCATTTTCATAAGCTTGGGTTCTCCATTCATCTAATGAGCTAATATCAAATAACCTCTTTTCACCGGCAAGTTTGAAATCATAGTTGAGTTCTTTAATTGCCCAATATACTTTATGTTCTAACTCAAGAGGCAAATGACAAGCTTTTCCATAAACCATTTTATAAGGAGACATACCCATAGGATTTTTATATGCTGTTCTATAAGCCCAAAGTGCATCATCTAATTTCGTAGACCAATTCTTCTGGGACCTATTGACAGTCTTTTGAAAAATTAATTTTATTTCTCTATTGCTAAGTTCAACTTGACCACTAGACTGAGGATGATAGGGTGATGCAATTCTATAGTTAACATCATACTTGGCAAGCAGTTTACGGAAAGCACCATGAATAAAGTGTCAACCACCATCAGTCATTAAATATCTAGGAACTCCAAACCTTGGGAAAATAACTTCCTTAAGCATTTTAATAGAGGTGTTGTGATCAGCACTACTGGTTGGAATAGCTTCTACCCACTTAGTAACATAATCAACAGCAACCAAAATATGAGTATACCCATTATAGGAAGGAAAGGGTCCCATGAAATTAAATCCCCAAACATCAAATGGTTCAACAGCAAGACAATAATTCATAGGCATTTCTTGACGCTTACCGATATTACCTATTCTTTGACATTCATCACAAGATAAGACGAACTTTCGAGCATCCTTGAAGAGAGTAGGCCAATAAAAACCAGATTGCAATACCTTATGAGCAGTTCTGTCTCCTGCATGATGTCCTCCATAAGCTTCGGAGTGACATTTCTGTAGGATTTGTCCCTATTCATGCTCAGGTACACAACGTCTAATAATACCATCTACTCCTTCTTTATAAAGATGTGGGTCATCCCAGAAGTAATGTCTTAAATCATAGAAGAATTTTTTCTTTTATTGGTATGTAAAGCTAGGTGGTAAATGTTTAGCAACAATGTAATTAGCATAATCAGCATACCAAGGAGTGTTATTAGAGACAATTATTGCAGCTAACTGCTCATCAGGAAAGCTATCATCAATAGGTAGTGGGTCATCAAGGGCATTTTCAAGCCTAGACAAGTTATCAGCTATAGGATTCTCTGCTCCTTTTCTATCAATAATATGCAAATCGAATTCTTGTAGCAAGAGAACACACCTAATGAGTCTAGGTTTAGCATCTTTCTTTTCCATAAGATATTTTATAGCAGCATGATCGGTGTGAACAGTCACTTTAGAATCAACAATGTAGGATCTAAATTTATCACAAGCAAACACAACTGCTAAGAATTCTTTTTCAGTAGTAGCATAATTTTGTTGGGCATTGTCTAGAGTTTTACTAGCATAATGGATAATATTTAGTTTCTTATCAACTCTTTGTCCTAGAACAGCACCAACAACATAATCACTAGCATCACACATAATTTCAAAAGGCAAGTTCCAATTAGGTGGTTGAACAATAGGTGCAGTAATTAAGGCTTTCTTGAGTGTTTCGAAGGCTTCTAAACAATCATCATCAAAAATCAAAGGAGTGTCCTTTTGCAAAAGATTTGTAAGAGGCCTAGAAATTTTAGAAAAGTCTTTGATAAATCTCCTATAGAAACCAACATGACCAAGGAAACTACGAATACCTTTGATATCTCTAGGACATGGCATTTTCTCAATTGCATCAACCTTAGCTTTGTCCACCTCAATACCTCTTTCAGAAATTTTATGGCCCAAAACAATACCTTCATTAACCATAAAGTGGCATTTCCCCCAATTCAATACAAGATTTGTTTGCTCACATCTCTACAAAACTTGATCAAGATTGCTTAAACAATCATCAAAAGACTTCCCATAAACAGAAAAGTCATCCATGAAAACCTCAATCTTTTCACAAAAGTCAGAGAATATATAGCAGTCATACATCTTTGAAAGGTAGCAGGTGCATTGCATAAACCAAAAGGCATACGTCTATAAGCATAAGTTCCAAAGGGACAAGTGAAAGTGGTCTTTTCTTGATCAGGTTGAGAAACAGGTATTTGTGAAAAACCAGAATATCCATCAAGGAAACAAAAATGTTTGTGCTTTGATAATCTTTCTAGCATTTGATCAATAAAAGGCAAAGGGTAATGATCTTTTCTTGTTGCTTTGTTTAATTTTCTAAAATCAATTACCATTATATAGCCTGTAACAATTCTTTGTGGGATGAGTTCATTTTTATCATTAGGAACCACAGTAATTCCTCCCTTCTTAGGGACACAATGAACAGGACTTACCCACCTACTATCAGCTATAGGATAGATAATACCTGCTTCCAGAAGTTTTAATATTTCCGTTCTTACCACCTCTTTCATCTTCGGATTTAACCGACGTTGGTGATCAACAACGGGTTTAGCATCAGGTTCCATATTAATTTTGTGCTGACATAGAGTGGGACTAATGCCCTTAAGATCATCAAGAGTATATCCAATAGCAGCTTGGTGCTTCCTTAGAACTTTCAATAGTCTTTCTTCTTCATGTTCTGAAAGGTTAGCACTAATAATAACAGGGTATATCTTTTTCTCATCAAGATAAGCATATTTCAAAGTGTCTGGCAATTGTTTTAATTCAAACACAGGATCACCTTTAGGTGGAGGAGGACCTCCTACAGTTTCAATAGGAAAATTGTGTTTAAGTAGAGGACGTTGTTAAAAGAAAATCTTATCTATTTCATTTCTTTCATGCATATGTAAATCATTTTCATGGTCTAGCAGCTATTGTTCTAAAGGATCAGTAGGAGGCACAGCAATAGAAGCAAGACCAATTATTTCATCCTTACTAGGCAATTCTTTTTTATGAGGTTTTCTACTAAACTTGGAAAAGTTAAACTCATGAGACTCATCACCAAAACTGACACCGACAGTTTGTTTCTTACAATCTATTTTAGCATTAACGGTGTTCAAGAAAGGTCTACCAAAGATAATGGGACAAAAATCATCTTGTGGGGAACCAAGAACAAGAAAATCAGTAGGATATTTTATTTTCCCACACAAGACTTCAACATCTCTAACAATCCCAATTGGTGATATGGCGTCTCTATTAGCAAGTTTAATAGTAACATCTATGTCTTCTATCTCAGCGGGTGCTATGTCATTCATAATTTCTTGATATAAGGTAAAGGGAATAGCACTCACGCTAGCACCTATGTCACATAAACCATGATAACAGTGATCTCCTATTTTGACTGAGACAACAGGCATGCCAACAACAGGTCTACGAATATCTGACTTATCAAGTTTGACAATTCTAGTAGCTTCATTACAGAAGTAAATAACATGCCCATCTATGTTTTCTTCCAGGAGATCCTTAACCATAGCAACACTAGGTTCTACTTTGATTTGTTCATCAGGTTTAGGTGTTCTAATATAACTTTTATTGACCACAGTTGAAACTTTAGCATGTTCCTTTATCCTAAGAGGGAAAGGTGGTTTCTCAATATAAGCAGTAGGAACAACTGGATCAACATTATAAATAATAGTTTCCTCTTTAGCTGGTACCAGTTCTTTAATTTCCTTTTTAATAGGTGGGTGATATTTAAACCACTTCTCCTTGGGGAGATCAACATGAGTAGCAAATGATTCACAAAAGGAGAATACTATCTCAGAGTCAAGTCCATATTTAGTGCTAAACTTTTGAAAAGCATCGGTATTCATAAAAGATTTAACACAATCATACATAAGCTTAATACCTGACTCTTTACCTTCGTCGAGTTCCCAATCTTCAGAGTTGCATTTAATTCTTTCCAAAAGGTCCCACCTGAATTCAATGGTCTTCTTCATAAAGGAACCAGTACAAGAAGTATCAAGCATGGATTGATCATCACGAGAAAGCCGAGCATAAAAATTATGAATAATAATTTCTCTTGAGAGCTCATGATTGGGGCATGAATATAACATTGACTTAAGCCTCCCCCAAGCTAGAGCGATACTTTCTCCTTCACGAGGCCAAAAATTATATATGTAATTCCGGTCACGGTGAACTAGATGCATAGGATAATTTTTTTGGTGAAACTCCAATTTCAATCGATTCCAATTCCAAGATCCAATATCATCGCATAGCCTATACCATGCTAATGCCTTTCCCTTCAAAGATAAAGGGAAAACCTTCTTCTTAACTTCATCCCCGGGTAAACTTGCAAGCTTAAACAATCCACAAATTTCTTCCACATATATCAAGTGCATATCAGGATGTTCGGTTCCATCTCCTGCATAAGGATTAGCTAGCAGTTGTTCTATCATACCCGAAGGAATTTCATATTCAATATTTTCAGTAGGTGCAGTAGGTTGAGGGGTAACTAATTATGTTTCCGGTCGAGGTGAAGATACCCCGAACAAACCCCTCAAAGGATTGTTTTCCATAGTAACAAGTGACAATAAATTTCAGCACGTAGTAATAATTTTTCCTTACCAATTTCCACTTAACAAAAGCGCTTCACTCCCCGGCAACGGCGCCAGAAAATAGCGTTGATGACCCACAAGTATATGGGATCAATTGTAGCCTTTTCGATAAGTAAGAGTGTCGAACCCAACGAGGAGCAGAAGGAAATGACAAGCGGTTTTCAGCAAGGTAATGTCTGCAAGTACTGAAATTGTAAGTAGCAGAGTAGTTTGATAGCCAGATAATTTGTAACGAGCAAGTAACAATAGTAGTAACAAAAGTGCAGCAAGGTAGCCCAATCCTTTTGAGGCAAAGGACAGGCCAAAATGATCTCTTATAATAAGCAAAGCATTCTTGAGGGTACACGGGAATTTCATCTAGTCACTTTCGTCATGTTGGTTTGATTCGTGTTCGCTACTTTGATAATTTGATATGTGGGTGGACCGGTGCTTAGGTGCTGTTCTTACTTGAACAAACCTCCTACTTGTGATTAACCCCCTCGCAAGCATCCGCAACTACGAGAAAAGTATTAAGAATAAATTCTAACCATAGCATTAAACTTTTGGATCCAATCGGTCCCTTACGGAATAGCGCATAAACTAGGGTTTAAGCTTCTATCACTCTCGCAACCCATCATCTAATAACTACTCCACAATGCATTCCCTTAGGCCCAAATTTGGTGCAGTGTCATGTAGTCGACGTTCACATGACACCACTAAGGGAATCACAACACACATACTATCAAAATATCAAACACATATCAAGTTCACATGATTACTTGCAACATGATTTCTCCCGTGACCTCAAGAACAAAAGTAACTACTCACAAATGATAATCATGCTCAAGATTAGAGGGGTATTAAATAGCATATTGGATCTGACGACGTATCAGACGACGCCATCCCTCACGCGGAATCAACCCTTCTTCCACAAGTTCCTCCAGCCGTCGAGCGGTGACGCGCGACGGGATCCAGTCCCCCGCCGCACCTCCGGCCGTCACACCAGAGTCCGAGGAAGTGGCCTTACCCGCCTTCTTCACATTCTCCACCTTGGCCGTGGAGTCCCTCGCCATCGCCGCGCACTCAGGTGGAGGAGAGGAGCGGAGGAGTCGGAGTGGACGAAAAGGGGATTTGAGGGCCAGAGAGCCGCCCCCAAACCTTTTATATCTCTAGACAATATCCTTAGCCAAATCTCCCACTGCGAATCCCCGGATCAATGGCCCATGCGGCAAGGCTTTACACAGCACAGGCGCAACACGTGGCGGGGATCGTGCGCGTGAATCGAGGAGCCACGCCCCCACTTTCCCACTAACGCACGACGTTACCGCTTCAGTGCACGAACGTGAAAATTCAAATTCCGAGATTTTCGAGACGAATCAATCTGATTTATTGCCAGCGATTCCTTTCCTAAGGGACGCACGTCAGTCCGACTGACCACCATCCGTGGGGACCCGTGCACTCAGCCACGTTAAACACCCGACTGAAGTCTTCTTCAGGATCGTTATGTGACGAGCTTGACGCCCCTCTCCGGGTTCACTTGGCCCTCTCGGTAGGCTCCAAGGCGCATGACTCCTAAACCTGGACTGGTAGAAGGCATGCGCTGGCGTTCCCCTTGGATAAGGAGTGGCGTCTCTCCGGAGAGTCAGACCACGCGCCAGCGTTGCCACTCGAGTTGTAATGGCATGCTCTCACTCGGGCCCCTAGTCTATCTCCTCCGAGAGACAAAATGAATGCCACCAGGTTTTTTCTCGATGATCAACAACACCCGGTGTAGGAGATATGCCCTAGAGGCAATAATAAATATTATTGATTATCTCCCTGTTCATAATTATGTTTATGTTCCATGCTATAACTGCTATGGTTCTCGAGTCTGCAATAACACGAGGGTCGGAGGAAGACTCATATGCACATGTGGAATAAAAAACGGTAAAATGTATTCCTAGTCTGGCCTCTAAGACTAGCTCAAGTGTTGCATGATGGTTCTGTTTTCCTGATCATGGGCATGTATATGCCAACAATTTTGAGGGCACAATGTTAGTAGAACATTTTTGTTGAATCGACCCGAATTGATGTTATGCTATGAGATACATTCGTCACAAGTTAATGGTTAATAACACAGAGATGGTTAACGTTTGCATGATTCCTCAGACCATGAGAGTATCGATTTTCTTCATGCTTGATTCATGAACTTTGGGGTTTGTTAAACGTCATCCGTAATTGGATGGCTATTACGGCGGCTTACGGGTTCATGGAAAAGTATGTCAAGTAACTTGATAGCTCAAGATTGGGATTTGCTCCTCCGACAATGGAGAGATATCTCTGGGCCCTCTCGGTGTTACGGTATCCATCATCGACTGGCCAGACACAGGGTGATTTGATCACAGGGATGCCGGAACACGGTAACGAGAAAAGAGAACAATACCGGTAACGAGGTAACTGGCATAGTGGACAAGTTGTTGATCCACGGGGATGCAAGTAAATCTCACCTCGGGTATTTGTAACATATCGCGATGCAACAGGAATAGCACACGGCAACTAGAGGTTCACTCGAATATTCATCCGTGTGGGTATAGGGGTCAATATGGGTGTCCACGGCTCCGATGTTGATCATTGATCGGAAAGGGTTCTGGTCATGTCTATACTTCACCGAACCTATAGGCTCACACGCTTAAGGGTCATCTATCTGCTGAATACTAGACAGGGAGTCTGAGAGAAATTCGCTGAAAAAGTTTCGGAGACAACGGAAGAGTTCCGGAGAGAGAATAGCGAAATAGTTTCGTAAAACTGAAAAGTTGTTTCAGGGGATACCATTAAGTCAAATTGATTTCGGCACATGCCCGATAAATCTTGGAGGGTGCCAGAATCATTGTGGAAACTTTCTGAAATTTTTCGGGGTGAAAGCCGGAAATGTTCCGGAGCTGCCGAAACCGCTTCAGATGCTTTTCGCAGATGAAAATCACTAATCCGGAATTGTTCTGGAATGCGTTGAAAATTATTTTAGTGGGTACTGGAAATGTTCTAAGCCCACATAAATATTTTCAGTTCGAACGGACGCTGAAAAATGTCTTCATGAATAGTGAAAGTGATTTTTGGGTTACTTTTTGGAAAGCCACCTTTTTGGGCTTTTGCTCCAAAATATCTTGGAGATGACATGGATGGATGTGGCTGAAATTTCAGCCCCTCCACCCCTCCTTATCCTATAAATAGAGGTGGAGGGTCTGCCCAAAACTCATTCCTTCTCACATACTAGTGCCATGCAATAATCTGGCTTGTCTCTCCCTCCCAGCGAAATAGTTTCGTAGAGCCGAAAGGCTGTCTGGGTTCCGGTGGGAACTAGTTCTGGACGGCGAAGCCCTGCCGGATAGATGACACCGTATGTGTGCAACTCTGTAGAGAGATCATTGTTTCGGTCTTAGTTCGAGAGTGCCTCCCGAAGGGCTGTCTGAGTGGCCGTCCAAGTTTTGAGGGTTCTCCCGAAGGGCTGTCCGAGTGACCGTCCGAGTTTTGAGGGTCCTCCAGAAGGGCTGTCTGAGTGACCGTCCAAGTTTTGAGGGTCCTCCCGAAGGGCTGTCCGCGACACCGACCGCCTCTCGGAGGGCTGTCCGAAGGGAAGATGAGGGTATTCATCCTCGTGGTTGGGAGGTTGTAAAATCCTAGCTGCGGGGATCTGCACCGCCGATCGTCATCGACTCTACTTCCGCTGCGCTATGAGTCGGTAATGAAATGCTCAAACCTTGTAAGCAGTCTCCATTGTGGTCCTGGGCTGGTGCGTAGGTCGGAAATTTTTTGTTTTCTGCTGTGTTACCCTACAGTGGTATCAGAGCCGTGCTATGCGTAGATGGAGGTTGCGATCTAGAATACATAGAGATGTATGGGTGTTGCACAATATAATTAGGTAGTAGATGAGTTCTATTACTGAAAATTATTTGTGCGGGTAGCAGATGAAATCTGTTACCCGATGTTTCTGTTGCTTCCCTTGAATTTGCATAATCCTGATCTTGACGGCATGGTGGAATCTCACAAAGTTCTGGCAATCCGCGATCCTTGCATGCTGCTCCTGAGTATGCTGATTGACAGATCAATGAAGTGCTAACAGTTCTTTGGGTTCCACCATAGTTAAAGAAAGATGGATGTTTCACAGACGAAAGGGCAATGCAGATATGATCTGCACGGGGGTCATGCGTATGACGAAGTTTAGTATGGGGTTCGAGATTTTATTATCTCGTGCTTCATACACCCCGAAAAGTTAATCTAGCGACTTGAATTATCATATTTGACGATGGACGTTGGTAGCTTTGGTTTGTTTCAAAACCTTAGAAGCCACGTAAAACAAGTTTTTGCATGAACCGATTAGAGGCGTCTAACTTGGTTTTGCAGGAGGGTTTGCATGTGCATGTGATGTGGTATAGCAGTGCTCATAATAATTTGATTATGTATGGGATGACTATATGATGTACTCCCTCCTTCCCAAAATATAAGGCATGGTTTGACTTTTCTGGTCTTCGTTGCACAACTTTGACTATGATTTTCATGTATTGTATGTCTATAAAATTAGTATACATACATATGAAATAAAATTATTTTGCAAGACAAATACGATGATGCCATTTATACATGTTGAATCCATATACTTTGATATATATTAGTGGTCAAAATCATGCATCAAAGACCGTAAAAAGTCAATCGCGCCTTATATTTTGGGAAGGAGGGAGTAAATTGATTAAACATGACCTGCGTGTCATGATTCGGCATGATGGCTGGAGCCATATGATTGTCACTTTAAATGACCTGCGTGTCAACCTTGTTGTAATGCATTATTTTATTAGCTATAGAGATAGCAATATTATCTGGTGCATCGACAAGGTGGTGGCAATCTTCGCGAAGGTGAACACCGACCCGAATGCCGAAGACGAAGAAATACAAGACTTCTCCATCAGAAAGGGCTATACCATATCATGCTATTATGAATTGCCTGAGATGTTTATCCCTTATGATGCACCCTTTTTGATTGCGCGGTAGTTGCTTTTTATTAGGGTGATCTCTCACTTAAAATATCAAGTAGCTAGTGTTCTCCCAAGTGTAGCACCGTCACGGCACCTAACTTTTCGGGGTATCACAGGATCTACCTGGGTGCGAACGATTAGGGATGTGTGAGGCGGGTGAGTTGAGACCTCGCAGCGAGATCACTTGGTTGTCTTGACGTTCAGGCAGGACAGTCCTGAGCTCGGAACACACGCATCGAAAGATGAACAAGAATCACATAGAGATGTGATCGGCAAGTTTGCCTACCGATTGAAGTTCGCGCCATTTGAGTTCATCTCGAACCGTGGCGTTGAATTAAAATGCGGGTCTTGTATCACTCACAATCAATTATGAGAGATATTGATTTGAGTGGGAGCGCACTGCCGAATTAACTTGTTTAAATTCTCATCGCAATTAATTTTGAACACTGTCTAAAGTGCGATTTGCATAATAGTTGTAGAATAATGGCTCGCATTTCCACCTTCCCTATTAAAATTGAATAGCTGTTAAATATCTGGTTAAAACTTTACGGTTGGTAACGTAATGTGAGGATTGTCCTCAAGAGTGCCAAGAAGGACTTTCTCCTATCGCATACTTTTGGTATTCTCCCGCTAATGCTATGGATCATGTGACTCTCGTCCCTCGATCCAAAAGCTAGAATTCCGTTTCGGTCAAGTGAAATATGTTTGCTTCCATGTGACCCGAACTTCAAAAGTTTGGATAGTTATGTGATATTCATGGAATCTGAAAATCATTTTCAGAGATAGACAAAGGCTAAAAGATATGAGATATCCAAAGCAATGTTTGTTTGCAAACTATTAGTAAAGGAGTTTACTATGCATTAGACTGATAAGAGAGGGATCCAGAAGAACACCTGTCATATGATGAAGGTGAATAAAATAACAACTTAAAGAGAAAGGAAGTGTCCAAAGGGTGTTGGTGAAACTTTCACGCCTAGGAAGTCCGGGGCTAACGCCACTCTTAAGTTGAGTGCTTCTTCTAAGAGTAGGAGAAATACTAAAAATTAAACTATTAGAAGTATAAAGGCAATAAGAAAGAAGACTGGAATATCCAGCTCATGTATGAATGTCATACAAGTTTTTGATGTTTAGAAGGCTGGTGAAAGATATAGTTCTTAGGAGTTATGGTTAGCCATGTTAATCACTAATTCTTGGGTATTGTGGTTTAATCACAAAAAAAACCCGTGCAATTGCATTCTCTTGCAATTTGATACAAGAACTATGGCCTAAAAGACTTGCCGGTAATGAGGTTCAGGTATACACAGGGAACATAGTAAATGTTACTATACCTTCCATTGGTGTATTACTGTCTGTATTTACTTTCATAATTCATTTAGAGTTTTACACACTCCAGCCCATTGCATAAGGTATCTTGCAAGAACGTTGTTCATAAGAGAACTTTTGATGTTCGATGTTATGAATAACATAAGGGCCATACTTTCATTGAGAATGAGATGTATGTTATGAATAATGATAATAATATATTGCCTCTGGATTTACTTTCATAATTCATTTTAGAGTTTCATACACTCTAGCCCATTGCACAATGTTTGTTGCAAAAGAGTTGTTCATAAAAACAATAATTGTTGTTCAGTATTATGAATAACATGAAGGGCCTGCTTCCATCCAAGATGGGATGTATGTTATGAATATTAATGGTAATATGATACATCCATAACACTGACACTAAATGTCGCAAGACTAACAGAATACCACACACGTGTGGCACTGCATTTGGTCACATTGGAGAAACCCGCATGAAAAAAATTCCATTATGATGGATTTTGAAGTCACTTGATTTTGAATCATCTGACACTTGCAACTTTCCTCCGAAAAGTGAAGTGACTGAAATACCGTTCATAGGCCATAAGGAACGAGCAACAAACTTATTGGTGATCATACATTTTGATGTGTGTAGTTCAATAAATGTTGTTGCAATTAGTGGATTTATCTATCTTCAGAAATGACTCAAGTAGATATATGGATATTTACTTGATGAGACCTAAGTCTGGATCTTTTGAATTCATTTGAAAGGTTTTCAAAAATGAAATCGAAGTTATTATAACAAGAAAATTATGTTTCTATAATTCGATTGCAGAAAGAAATATTTGAGTTACAAGTTTAGCGAATGTCTGATGAGTTGTGAAAGGGGTTTCATAACTTGCACCTCCTGGAACACCACTACAAGTGGAAAGTCCATGAAGATGTAATCGAACCATTTATGACATGGTAAGATCAAAGATGACATAAATAAATTTGCCATTATCCCTTTTAAGAGTGATGCTTTAGAGACTGCGGCTTTGACACTGAAAAGAGCTCCATCAGGTCTGTTGAAATGACGCCATGGTATGGTACGCCCAACCATGTTATATCTTTTCTTAACATTTGGAATATGGGGCTTATGTAAAAGGTTACAAACCTATTCCAAATCAGACAAGTGCTACATTGTAGGTTATCCTAAGTCATTGGGTATTGCCCCACCACTATACCGAGGCAATGATTTTTGCCACAAAACGATATGCTTTTAAAGAGAATAGTTCTTGCAAAAGGTGAGTGGGAAGGCAGTGCAACTCGACGAGATAACCAGTATCTTCATCATCAGTTCAAAGGAAAGGAACCTTGGAAGTGATTCCAGAGTTTCCTACTGTGACTGATACGGAAGTCTCTACAATAAAATGTATGGACTTTGATCGAACTTGCAGCCGAACCACGTAGGTAAGGCTCGTGCGAACCTCTCAGGTGCGCAAACGAGATATTATTGTTAGACAACAATATACCTACGATACACAAGGAAGCGTTGATGGGCCCTGACTCCGGAATTGGCTACATGCCAATACAATCCGAGATAGTTTCCATATAAATGTTTCAAGATTAAAATCTTGATACACCTTTCAGAAGACTTAGAGTCTAACGGATATTTATCGAACTAAAAACTGATACGGAAAAAAATGTTTTATCCATAAAGCTTGACTTGTTACAAATAACAAGTTCAAGGAGTTGACTACGATGAGGTTGTTTCACCGTAGCGATGCTTAAAGTCGGTTCGGGTTGAACTAGCAATTAATACATATTTCAATCATGAGATATGAAACAAGGATGACGAAAGGATTTTCATCTGATGGAAATGAAACCAAGGACTTGCATGTGTTACAGTCCAAGGTATTTTTTCATTCCAGAGGATGCTAGTAAGCATGCAAACTTCAGAGTTACAGCGATGGACAGAAGAGAGCAAAATGGAGTTGGAATCTTCATGTTTTGCTGAAATGGTTAAAAGGGTTTTGACTTCATCAATGGGTAACGAAGATGCTTGTGATTCAAGAAAGTAAGTGGGAGCATAATAATATTTCTAAAAACGTTGTGTTCTTGACACATTGTTAATTGGAATTAAATTTCTTGACACGAAATTGGACTACATTTGAAAATGGTTTTTCGATGAAGTCCTTGGGCTAAATAGAGTTTATATTAGGCATGATGATCTATGGAGATAGATTCACCTAATGAGGTTGAGCAAAGATACATATTGACAAGATGCTAAAACCTTTTAGCATTTAAAACGCCAAGGAGTGATTCTTGCCGAAGTCACATGGAAAGAGTTTTTTGCAAGACTCGGTGTCCCAAAAACACTGATGAGCAAAATACATGATGGAGATTCCACACACCTTCATGTTTGGATTAATCATGTATTCCATGGTATGTAAAAACAACCAGATATGTCCAATACTCCAAAGTTGTTGCGAGTATAGATACCAAAGTGATCAAAGTACTGATCATGGGACAACAGTGAAAAATGGCATTGAGTACTAGAGTAGTACTGATGACATATTTTCTCGCAAGCAGAGATTATGAAGTGCTCGTTGTAAGTAATTACATCGATAGAGTCGTCATCAATGCTCCATGCGATTTTTGATTTAAATTGAGGGTTTTATGTAACACACAATGTGGTGGCGCAGTTAGTTGGAAAAAGTTTCCAAACAAGTTACTGTGGCAAATTCTATAACAGAGGCGAAGTATGTTGCCGTTTTTGAAGTGACAAAGAATATGTTGAATCATATAGTTCATTCATGAACTTAGTATGGTTCCAAGATGGCTTTTGTCAATGGGACACTACTGCAGGTAGTTGCTCCATAACTCAGTCTGAGGAATCCAGGTTCGACCTGTGATTCACATACATACAAAGCCAAGTCCACACAAAATATGAATTTTGTGAAAGCGTGAAAATGCGAGGATATGCAAATATACACACGGATCAGAAGTCGTCAGATCCGTTGGACATCAGGCTATACCACAAGCGAAGCATATTTACACCGGTGTGCCACAGGTGTAAAGTGCATTAGCATTAACTAGATTATTGACTCTAGTGCAAGTGGGAGTGTGTAGGAGATATGCCCTAGAGGCAATAATAAATATTATTGATTATCTCCATGTTCATAATTATGTTTATGTTCCATGCTATAACTGCTATGGTTCTCGAGTCTGCAATAACAGGAGGCTCGGAGGAAGACTCATATGCACATGTGGAATAATAAACGGTAAAATGTATTCCTAGTCTGGCCTCTAAGACTAGCTCAAGTGTTGCATGATGGTTCTGTTTTCCTGATCATGGGCATGTCTATGCCAGCAATTTTGAGGGCACAATGTTAGTAGAACATTTGTGTTGAATCGACCCGAATTGATGTTATGCTATGAGATACATTCATCACAAGTTAATGGTTAATAACACAGAGATGGTTAACGTTTGCATGATTCCTCAGACCATGAGAGTATGGAGTTTCTTCATGCTTGATTCATGAACTTTGGGGTTTGTTAAACGTCATCCATAACTGGAGGCTATTACGGCGGCTTACAGGTTCATGGGAAAGTATGTCAAGTAACTTGATAGCTCAAGATTGGGATTTGCTCCTTCGACGATGGAGAGATATCTCTGGGCCCTCTCGGTGTTACGGTATCCATCATCGTCTGGCCAGACACAGGGTGATTTGATCACAGGGATGCCGGAACATGGTAACGAGAAAAGAGAACAATACCGGTAACGAGGTAACTGGCATAGTGGATAAGTTGTTGATCCACGGGGATGCAAGTAAATCTCACCTCGGGTATTTGTAACATATGGCGAAGCAACAGGAATAGCACACGGCAACTGGAGGTTCACTCGAATATTCATTCGTGTGGGTATAGGGGTCAATATGGGTGTCCACGGCTCCGATGTTGATCATTGATCGAAAAGGGTTCCGCTCATGTCTATACTTCACCGAACCTATAGGCTCACACGCTTAAGGGTCATCTATCTGCTGAATACTAGACAGGGAGTCTGAGAGAAATTCACCGAAAAAGTTTCGGAGACAACGGAAGAGTTCCGGAAAGAGAATAGCAAAATAGTTTCGTAAAACTGAAAATTTGATTCAGGGGATACCATTAAGTCAAATTGATTTCGGCACACGCCCGATAATTCTTGGAGGGTGCCAGAATCATTCTGGAAACTTTCTGAAATTTTCCGGGGTGAAAACCGGAAATGTTCCGGAGCTGCCGGAACCGCTTCAGATGCTTTTCGCAGATGAAAATCACTAATCCGGAATTGTTCTGGAATGCGTTGAAAATTATTTTAGTGGGTACTGGAAATGTTCTAAGCCCACATAAATATTTTCAGTTTGAACGGATGCTGAAAAATGTCGTCGTGAATAGTGAAAGTGCTTTTTGGGTTACTTTTTGGAAAGCCACATTTTTGGGCTTTTGCTCCAAAATATCTTGGAGATGACATGGATGGATGTGGCTGAAATTTCAGCCCCTCCACCCCTCCTTCTCCTATAAATAGAGGTGGAGGGGGCTGCCCAAAACTCATTCCTTCTCACATACAAGTGCCATGCAATAATCTGGCTTTTCTCTCCCTCCCAGCGAAATAGTTTCGTAGAGCTGAAAGGCTGTCTGGGTTCCGGTGGGAACTAGTTCTGGACGGTGAAGCCCTGCCGGATAGATGACACCGTATGTGTGCAACTCTGTAGAGAGATCGTAGTTTCGCTCTTAGTTCGAGAGTGCCTCCCGAAGGGCTGTCCGAGTGACCGTCCGAGTTTTGAGGGTCCTCCCGAAGGGCCGTCCGAGTTTTGAGGGTCCTCCCGAAGGGCCATCCGAGTGACCGTCCGAGTTTTGAGGGTACTCCCGAAGGGCTGTCCGCGACACCGACCGCCTCCCGGAGGGCTGTCCGAAGGGAAGATGAGGGTATACATCCTCGCAGTTGGGAGGTTGTAAAATCCTAGCTGCGGGGATCTGCACCGCCGATCGTCATCGACTCTACTTCCGCTGCACTACGAGTCGGTAACAAAATGATCAAACCTTGTATGCAGTCTCCATAGTGGTCCTGGGCTGGTGCGTAGGTCGGAATTTTTTTGTTTTCTGCTGTGTTACCCTACACCCGGTCACCTGGGTAAACCTAGAGTTCAGAATCCGTTGTGTTTTCGTCCAAGGAACAACAAACCATGGTTCTGAAACATCTTTCGAGTGCCCTTGTAGCACTCGGACTCAACCAAAGGGTCGGTTTCTTTGTCCTACGAAATCCCAACCGATTCGGGGGCTAATGATGTGGTCACCTATTACAGGTAGGGTCAAGGAACCATCATTTGGGACCCACATGGGGCCCATCACCATCATTGGTAGGTCTCTGGATCGTGCCAACATTCGGATGCATACATCTGGAGGTTCACTCGGACGGCTCAGCGACACTCGGACAATCACACGTCACTCGGCGAACGGACCACCACTCGGACGTAGAGGACAAGAAGACGTCATGGGAGCTGCAACGGTCGAGGAATCCTAAGTCATCCACTAAATAGAGTTACAGCTACCATTACCTATAACTGCTGTAGTAGAGGCTCATTACACTAGTAACTCACTCATTCAATGACTGTTAATGCCTCGACGGCGTGGGAGACATGGGGCTGCAGCGCACTCTATATAAGCCACACCCCACTCCATAGTCAGGCACGTTCAATCTCTGTAACCATATCCATCAAATCAAAACAATCCTCTGGGCACGAGACGTAGGGTTTTTACCTCCGCCGAGAGGGGCCTGAACTCGTTAAACACCGAGTGTTACACCTACGATGTAGCTAGTCTCTGCCCCTTATTCGTACCCCTAATACTCATTGTCAGGATCATAACCCCGACACTACCCCCGCCACCAAACCTGATGTGATAATTTACATCTTTTCTTCTTTCTACTTTTCGTTTTCGTTTTTCCTTTTCCCTTTTTTCTTTTTATTCTTCATAGTTCGTTGATCTTTTTTCAAATTCCTGAACTTTTACTTCAAAATTGATTATTTTTTCTCAAAATTGATGAGCTTTTCCTTTCAAATTCGGGGAACTTTTTTGCAAATTTGATGAACTTTTTCAAATTGATGAACTTTTTTTTAAATTCGATGAAGTTTTTTCAAAATTGATGAACTTTTCTTCATGTTTGATGATATTTTTTTTCAAAATTGTGAACTTTTTTAAAATGGATAAACTTTTTCTCAACTTTTTTCAAAATGGATGAACTTTTTTCAAAGCGATGTGGTGACAAGTGGAGAGCTTTACCCGTCAACCATTATCTATCGAAAAAATCCAAAAAAATCACAAGATTAAACAAAAAACTTAATTTTTCTCTAAAATTTCATGCATTCTTTAAAAATCATGATTTAGCAAAAAGTTCATGAACTCGAGAAATGTTCATGAATTGAAAAAAAAACTCATAAATTTGAAAAAAGTTTGGAACTCCGAGAAATATACAGGAATTCAAGAAAAGTTCATGAATTTGGCAAGAGCTCACGGAATTGCAAATTAGTTCGCGAACTCAAGAGATTTTCGTGAACTTAAGAAATGATCATGAATTTAACAAATTTTCACAAATCTAGAAAAGGTTTGTGAAACAATATTTTTGTTGATTTGAATTTTTCTACAGAATTGGAAAAAGTTACTATATTTTAAAAAAAATCATTAATTCAAAAAAGTTCCCGAGTTCGGAGAAAAGTTCAAGAATTTGAAAATGTTCAGGACTTAAAAAAAAGTTAATAAATTTGAAAATGGTCACAAGTACGGAATTTTTTTGATGAATTTGAATAAATGTCATAAAATTTCAAAACATGTTCTGGATTTGAAAAAAGTTCTAGCATTTGAAAAATTAAACATGTTTGAACAAGAAAGTCACGGATATTAAAATGTTTGTAAAAATGAATAAAATAAAGAAAAAAACACAATAATAAAACAAAACCAGAAGGAAAACCACATGAAAAATAGAAAGAAAACCGGACTGAAAAGCAATTAGAAGCTTCCCAAAACCGGGCTATACGAGTGGCCCACAAACGTAGGGTGTATGCTGCACATAGAGAAGAAAACTGGTAAGTAAATAAATTGGACGAGCCCAGGACGGAGGGGAGGTATGCGTCGGTGGGTGGAAGGGGTTGTAAGCCTGGAACTAATGCAAAGGGTGCCAAATAGGATTTGGCCGCCTACTTTTTTTTTGCGAGGGATTTGGCCGCCTATTTGTCGCTGGTTGCCTCAAATAGTGACCACGACGCACAGCCAGCTCGATATCTCTGCTCCTAATGTCTCAGTTGGTAGTCTCCGTTCCACGGTTAATTTTCGTCCCATCTTCCCCTGGTTTTTTTTCGTACCTCCTCCCACCTCACAGTGAGCCGCGTCGAACCAAAAAAACATCATAGCGATCCCCCCACGCAGTCCAGGGGTTAACCTTCCGTCGCACCCAAAAAAAGCGGACGAAAAAAAATCTACGAAAATTAACCAGCAAAAAAAAACCCAAACCACTCGCACGCACGTACCAGCGAGGCCTCCAGCCCTCTGAGCGAGAACCACTCGCACGCACGACTCTCTGCCCTCGTTCGCCGCCGCCCTCCATCCCTTCGCCGCCGCCGCTCCGTCCCTTCACCGCCGCCCTCCATCGGACAATCCTCTTCAGGAGACGGCGCCGATCCCGTTTAGGACCCGCCGCCGATCACGTTCACGATTCGGCGACGATCCCCTTCAGGAGCCGCACGCTGATCCCTTTGCCGCCCTAGCCCGATCTCGTGGCCGCCGAACCCCTTGCCATCGCGGATTCATTTGCAAACGCCGATCTCATTCAGGAGCCACCGCCGATCTCATTCAGGTCATAGTCTGGACACCTCTGCCAGGGTCCTAGACGTTCATAGTGCCAAGATCTATTCGCTACGTCCATCGTCCTCCTCCCCGCTTCCTTCTTCCTCCTCCTCCTCCCACGATTCCCCCAACCCCAATCCCGCCGCCGACCTCCTCTCCCCACGAATCCCATCGCAGGGCCGAACTTGCGGCGCGCTAGGGTTAGCGCCGGCGCCATCACAAGGTAAACCCTCCTGTACAGAAAGTACGAGCAATTAGGCAACATATTTTTTTTCCTTTTGGTTGAGCACAGTTGTATATTGCTAAAAGGGAATATTTCAATCTGGTTTGTGAATGCACACAATGCAAGGATACTTCAAACAAATGCACGTATCTTCTATATGAAGGTCATCGGCCATTTGGAAGAGAGGAATGGTGCATATATCATCTCAGTTAAGGTCGTTTGAGTTCGTCAAACAATTATTAATAGGTAAATGATCTCAGTTATGTGTTATTTGGTTTTTCTTCTCATGAGGATGCTTCATAATGTAAACTACGCAGTGTACTCGGAGACAATCACCAAGGCCATTTCTGTACAAACTAACCTAAGCCTTTTCTTCTTCTCAAGTAGCTATTTTATTTTGCTAATTGCTCTGCGACTCTGTGTATAGCCGCTAAACAGAAGTCCTTTGATGTCAGATGCAAAGTCGATGAAGTTTTTTTTTTCTATGTCAGATGCTCTTGTTTAGTGGGACGCTATGCAGGTTTTTGGTGAATGGTGCCTCTGCTGCAGCTCATTGGTTCTAGCTCGACATTCAGCTCTGAATGGACGTCAGTCAGGGACATGATGATCACCATCCAGATTTTGACACGGTATTTTCTCTTTCTAATCTACTACTATAGCAATTAGTAGCAGCCGCATGTGGAAAGGCTTGGCACTTCAAACTACTTCATGAAATTGTTATCATTGAAACCTGCTTGGAAATTATATGGAAGTGTAATTTGTAGTGGAGTTACCAGTTCACCGTTGATAAATGTACAATGTAAAGGCAAATAATCTTTTTGTATGTTTATGTTACATTAACTGGTCAAAACGCATGCAGATGTTGCATATATATCCCCTCTCTCTCTCTCCCTCTCTCTCTCTCTCTCTCTCTCTCTCTCTCTCTCTCTCTCTCTCTCACACACACACACACACACACACACACACACACACGCTCAAACACATACGCGCGCGATCAGGCAAGAGAGCCCTGGCTCCGAATGCCCACTTGCCTTATTCCGAATGCAATATTTCATGTTTTTTTTTTGCTCTTATAGGTGCTGGATGCATAACCTAAAATTAAGGGCTATCCAGTTGAGTTTTCATCAACTGTGAGCCAATTGCTTGCTTATTTGACATCTTCGATAGTCTGCTGAAAATAAAGTTTTTTGGTATACTGCGTAAGAGAGATCATGTTGCATTTCATTGATCTTCCTCGATCATAATGAATGGACATCTGGCCAATTGATTTATCATTGAATTGGGACAAGTGAAAATGAACGGAAACTATCGGAACAGAGAATTTAGTTAGTTATTTCCACAAACAGTCGATTCTTATGTTGTAAGTTTTGCTATAACAGTGGGTAAGAAAATAAATTATGTTCCAACTTGCAGGTAGGTAGGACCACCCTATTTAACCCAATGACTAATTTGACTCTTCATTTTCGTCTGGAAGCTAGGACAATTTTAGTGTGAATTTTTCAAAGGCACCCAGTGTTCGATTTAGTCTAATTTAATATACCAGCGATGATGGTATTGAATCTGCGAAGAAAATATATACTCATTTCCTAATTGCATCTTTCGATCAGGTGCTCAGGACCAACCTTTAGGCAGGAAAGTGGGACAATCTTCAGTAGGCTATAATCTTCATGTCTTCTTATTATATCATTTGACTGATGTGTTCTTGTATCATTCTTCTACTTTCGGAGCTATTAGTGTGATTATTTTGACATCATGTCTTCTTATATCATTTGACCGTATTTAGATATTAATGGTTCTTTATCCAGCATGGTCTTGAATATTTTTCGCTTTATCCATTCAAAATTTTGTTCGTCTAGCAACATTCATGGTTTGAGCTTTGATTTGAAAAACAACTTTCAATGTTATAGGAGAGACAAAGAGCAACAAGTCACAGTATATATTGTGTAGTAGCAACATTCATGATCTGCTAGTTATAGGGTTCTTTCTTCTTTCTTTAATATCTGCATGACCAATGTGTATTTTTAATGTTCAAATTTGCAAATGTCAAGTTAAGAGATTGAGAGTAACTCAAAAGATATGCATACATTCTCTACCTTTTCCCTAATGAAATATTTCTAAAACCATAGTACATGTCAGGTGTAAATTCCATGAAGAACTGTTGGTTTTTGTAATTAGTTCCTGAAACTTCCATTGTAGGATTCTAGGATTGGTGAAAAAGCGGGGTTGTTTTCTTTCTTTAGTACCTGCATGATCAAGTCAGCGTGGATTTTTAATGATCATACCTGCACGTCACATTAAGATTGAGTATGTTGTAACTTTTCTAACCATTTCTTGTTATTTGTGTGAGGAAAAACTATCAGGAATATTTTTCTTAGAAATCCCAAGGAAGTAATTGTTCTCACCGTGTTGGTAAAAATAACATATATTTTTGTTGTATGTATACTTAATTTCAGGAGATGTAGATGTTCTTGTTATCCTATATATGTTACTTTTCTCTTTTTTTTTTTCTTGTGAAAAGATGAGTTCAACAAAAAAGGGGTCCTCATTCTGGCCTCCTTGGGTTGAAATGACTACTCCTTTAATTAATTTGAAGATTGTTAATTTTTTATTTGGTAACGCTTGGAAACTTTCCTTTGTTTTGGTGTCATGAAGATCTTATGCTGCAGGGAGTTTTCACCAATGCCATAGAGATACTGCTGCATCAACACATAGGATAAGATGATATTAATAAGAATGAGACAATAATGCAGCTGAATGCAGGCGCAAAAACTGAATGCAGGCGCAAGAACACTGACTTCAGGTGAGCTCCTGTATTGTCTCAAAAAAAAAAGGTGAGCTCCTGACTGACGCCCTTTGCTGAGCTCAACAGGTTTCAGGTGGACTGACGGATTGCTCTAAAATTGTTGTACGTGCAGGAACAGAGCATTCGCATTCCTGTTTGCCGACGGGGCCAACGACGAGTTGAGCTTGCTGTAGGCGATGGAGGCGCACGCGTTCCTGCACCAGTTCGCCGAGATGAAGAAGAAAGTTGGCCTCGCGCCCGCTGCCATTATCTCTGTGAGGGCCTCTGACAGTTCGGTGCTCAAATCAATTGACGCCAACAGACCAGTGAGGTCCAATTACCCCCTGATCTGTATGCGGTTGTTAGAGAATTTTTTGCATTAATTTCCTCATTTGTGCAACATGTGCAATTCTGCATATGAGCACCAAATTCTGTGAGCGAGGTTTACAACAGTTTGATGATCTTATGTTTCTTGCAGGCGCAAAAACTAAATGCAGGCGCAAGAACACTGACTTCAGGTGAGCTCCTGTCTGACGCCCTTTGCTGAGCTCAACAGGTTTCAGGTGGACTGACGGATTGCTCTAAAATTGTTGTACGTGCAGGAACAGAGCATTCGCGTTCCTGTTTGCCGACGGGGGCCAACAACGAGTTGAGCTTGCTGTAGGCGATGGAGGCGCACGCGTTCCCGCACCAGTTCGCCTAGATGAAGAAGAAAGTTGGCCTCGCGCCCGCTGCCATTATCTCTGCGAGGGCCTCTGACAGTTTGGTGCTCAAATCAATTGACACCAACAGACCAGTGAGGTCCAATTACCCCCTGATCTGTATGCGGTTGTTAGAGAATTTTTTGCATTAATTTCCTCATTTGTGCAACATGTGTAATTCTGCATATGAGCACCGAATTCTGTGAGTGAGGTTTACAGCAGTTTGATGATCTTATGTTTCTTGCAGGCGCAAAAACTTTATATTTGTTGCTGTCAAAGAACGAGAGACAAACATTATCATTGCACTGAAAGCAGCTTGTAAATAGGAAATTTAATATGTCATCATCTCTTGTAGTGGGTGAAAACCGTTTCATTTATAAATCAGATATGAAGTGCTAGAGCAACGAGAATGAAGAGAGTGAAAGTAGAGGAGAGGAGGGCTGGCAGAAAGATGCTACATTGTCTTCTTGCAAGGAGATGATGGTTAAGGTGGTGGAAAACAAATGGGATGAGAAAAATATAGGAAGAGATGAACATGTATACCGACGTGGTCGGAAACCACACATATGACACCTTTCAACATAATATCATTATATATATGTTATTCTGTGGCTTCAGGTGTTAGTCGTCTTGGTTTCCTCGTCGGTGTGTGGGCGGCCACTGGTGGCCTCGCGTGGATCTGAGTCGGCTGCCTTGGGTGGGAAGGTTGGCTGGAGGGATGGGAGGCTTCGATGGTGGTCGAGCCACCCGTCGCCAGCGCAAGGTCACTGGTCGTGGATACGATCCACTCACCCCCCCCCCCCCCCCCCTTCCTCGGCCCAATGCTTGCTGGCTCATATTTCACGATGTTCGAGGCAGGGTGGTCGTTGGAGGCTCCATGAGTTTAAGGGTTGTCGGTCTGGGTAAAGCCAACCTTTCGATGATCTCAAAGTTGTATGGATGCTAGACGGCGGCCCTAGCGGCGAGGGACGCAATGTTCATGGGTGGAGCGTGCGTCTTGGGTGCGGGCTGGCTGTCATGGCCATGTGAGTGGCATGGTCATTGGTATTTGGCGTAGCATGTCGTTGGTTCTACAACTGCTTTGGCATCTGGCGGTACCCTGGTTCCGTGGAGGTATGTGAGCGTCAGGTGCATAACTTGCCTTGTCTTTTCCAGGCCGTCGACAACGGTGTCCATGAGCATCTTACCTTCTTGGAGGCTCCGTCGCGGTTGCTCCCTGTTCTTTGTGTTGCTTCGGGTGAAAACTTGGTCCTCGAGAGAGGGCGGTGGGGGCACTCGACTCCGGTGGTGTATCCTTCTTCTAGGCACGACTTTGGAGTACATGCTTCGTCGGTGTCCGGCTTCACCTCTTCAGGATGCCTAGCACATGGTGGAGGTTTCCGTCAACTCTAAACGGTTCTTTTTTATCACCCTTATATTTTGCCTTGGATGTGTGTGTTGTGTGTGGTGGTGACATGTTGTATGCCGTTGCGAGTGTGTTGCTTGTTGCTTTATATATAAAGGGGCAAGAGCTTTTTTCAGTAAATTCATTTGTAGGCCCGCGGGCAGTTTACTAGTCTCACTAGTAGCTCACTGTAGTGCTCATGGCACTGTAGCACAGTGCGTTATTATAGCTGTTTCATTTCCACAGGAAGCGGTAAACGTGTCCCTCCAGAACCTCAACACTTGCATGTTCGTCAAGGAGGCTGTGGCCAACGGAACCCTCAAGCTGGTCGGCGGCCACTACGACTTTGTCTCTGACAAGTTCGACACATGGGAGCTGTAAATTAGTCTCCCATCCCATCGCTCAACTCCAAATATACATCCATACATGCATACATATTTCATATCAAAGATACCGTGGGACCGATCCATCGATGTGAACGCCATGGAGCCTGCACCTGCTCGTTATTTTCCAGCAGTAGTGAACGCCGGATGGCTAGATGTCAATTTTGTAATAAGGGATCAAATCTTCCGTTGTGGAATTATTGTAAAAATTATTACTATGTGATGCATAATTTGATCGCCATGTGATCAAAAGACACCAGATGCAATTTCATTAATATTTTCATCAACTATTTACCTTCTTATTACCTTGTGCTCTTATGGTTTTGCTTTCCCTATGTTGTGTGGCACTAGCTAGCTGTTTCAGACTTTTCTTTGACGAACAAATGATCGTTCTAGACCGCATGGCCCTTCGCGATCTGCGCATATATAGGCCCATATGGACTAGATGGTATAAGCGGTACATGGATGGCTAAGGTTGTACTGACTTTTTTAGAGGAAAGGCCGCAACTCGACTTTAAATTAATAAAGCCACCAGGCAACAGAGTAACAAGGTCAAATAGCACCCACAACAAAAGTAAGACACCAATCAAGTATAGATGCAGGCCACAACCGGCAAACAGGTGCGCAGGCCCACAAACCCTCACACCAAACACCGAAAATACCAACTAAGAGGCTGGACGACAACATGGAGCACCAACTACTACGGCTGTTGCGGACCGGCATGATCACCGCCTAGGATAGTGCTTGCCGAAGAACGAACACGGGAAATAAGAAGCTCCACAGCCGCCTTGTCGCCGTCCTTAGTCAGAGACTTCCACTACTGCAAAAAGATAGAAAATTTGAACAAACAGTCAACCGCCTTGCTAGGGAACACATGTTTAATGGTAAACTTGTTACGGGTCGTCTACAGAGTGCAACACATGGCAGAGAAACCGAACCAGAACAGCCTCCTGGTTTGGCCCAGCAGTGGGGAGGCGAGAGAACGGAGCTCATCAAAGTTATTCGAGGCCCAAGACACAACCAGCCAGTCACGAAGGCAGCACCAAAAGAACTTAGCAAAAGGGCACCGGAAGAGAATATGGTCCATATCTTCAAGGTTGGTACACAGGGCGGCCCATGTCGTTTCTTAATCAGATTCGCAGCCGGCAAGCGGCCATGCATGGCCTGCCACATAATTTTTTTGATCTTAGGCGGCATCCTGGCCGCCCAAACAGGCTTAAACTTGTTAACCACCGAACCCAAAGACAACACATGATAACATGACTTAACAGCAAAACGACCAGAGGCAGAATGTGGCCAAAAGACCACATCCTGAGACTCCGAGAGCGCAGGGAGAAGAGCAACAAGACGGTGTCAATCCGCCAACTATACAAGAGACAGGGCCCGGCGAAAGCCAAAGTGCCACTCCGTGGCTCCGAGCTCTGCGACGGAGGCAAAAGGAGACGCGACAAAAGAAAAGAGAGCAGGGAAGGCTGCCGCAAGGGGCCACTCCCTCACCCACCAGTCAAGCCAAAATCTAACAGAGGCACCATTGCCAACAGAAAATTTAACCAGGGCCCTAAAGTCATCTCTGACAGTGAGAAGTTGGCGCCAAAACTGAGACACCGTCGGGGTACCCGCCGAGTTGCTCATGAGAGGGGAGGAGGTAGGGAAGTATTTATCCTTAAGAATAGGCAGCCACAATGCGTCAGGACAAGGATAAAGGGTACGCCACCACCATTTGAGAAATGAGATATTTTTTCGTAATAGAAGTGTTGAGGATCCCCAAACCCCCCATACTTTTAGGTTTGCACATGAGTCCATTTGACCAGCCTGTATTTTTTCTTATTATCCGCGGTATTCCAGTAGAGCCCACTCCTATGTTTATCAAAACCAGCATGCGTGCCTTCAGGCAGTCCATAAAAACCTATGAGAAACATAGGAAGGGATGACAAAGAAGCATTGATCACACACACCCGGCTCGCGGTAGAATTGTAGCACCCCCTCCAAGGCATGATCCGATTACCAACCTTAGAAACAGAGAAGGCAAAAATTTTAGACAACAATTTATAAGGAGAAATGGGTATCCCAATGTATTTGGAAGGAAACGAGCCGAGGGAGCAATTGAGAAGGGAGGCAACCCGCCTTGCCTCCTCCGCTAGGGCACCCAAAATCAAAACTTCGCTCTTAGAAATGTACATCTTAAGGTTAGACATCTCCTCAAAACAAAGGAGAAGGAACTTCAAATTAGCTAGGCATCGATCTGTAGTTTCCACCAAAATAATAGTATCGTTAGCGTACTGAAAATGGGACATACCAAAGGGAATCAGATGAGACGCGACAGGAAGGATATGTCCAGCCGTCGCCGCCCGGTTCAAGATACAAGAAAAAGTATCAGCCAGAAAGTTAAAGAGCAAGGGCGAAATCGGATCACCCTAACGTAGGCCATGGCCGTTTTTGAAATAAGGACTAATAGAACCATTCACAGAAACCGCAGTGTGGCCGCCACAAACCAGCTGCATAACGCGATGAACATAAGCACCCTAAAATCCCTTGGCCAGGAGAACATCACGAGGAAAGGGCCAACTAACCAAATCATAAGCCGTCTCAAAATCCAGCTTGAGTACCACGGCATTACAATTCCTAACTTTCAGATCATGGATGATCTCATGCAGACTAAGGAACCCATCCAGAATAAAGCGCCCTTTAATGAACGCAGATTGCTGTTATCCTATGACCTTTAATGGTTGTATTGACTGCCTATCAGACCTTCGGTCTTAAGCTTTTGTTTTCCCTATAGTGTGTGGCACTGGTTACTGTTTCAGACTATTTTATGAGGAACAAACTATTGTTCTAGACGGCCCAACCCTAAGTTTTCTTAGATGAACACAAGAGTTTGTACAGAAATAATAAGGACATCAGTTTGTTCTAAAAACATAATCAAATTGCTAACACCACTATAAACCGACTGAAAGTTCTGAGTTCTTGCTTGAGTAATGACATCGACATTGGGAAATGAAAGTCGGTGATTTGCGTTAATGGGTTGGAACTATTCTTTTCCTATTTTCAGAACGGATGGTGTATCTAGGCTAATTTCATCGGTGCCTCACAGCTGGTATGGTAGTTCTACGGGATTTATGTAGTCATGGGACGTCACCTTATATCAGCAGGGGTCTCAGAACATGATTTGCCTAGGTTCTCCCCCTAGTCACTCGGAATAGACCTACTCCCACTTGATAGATCTATTGAGAATAAACCTATCCACGAACAACCTGACCCGGAAGCTCGCTGTCCGGGTTGAGTGCGGGCCTCCTTTTTCACCCGGAACCCGACTTGAAAGCTCAAAAAAGCTTCAAATCGGTGATATTTGGTACTCCATTTTTTTAGAATATGAGTTGCATCCATTTTTGGGAAACCCAGACAATTATATGTTTGACCAAGATTATAGAATAAAATATCAACATCTGCAATAACTAAAATATAAAACATGAAATCGTTTTTCATGATAGATCAAATGATACAAATTTTGTATTGTAGATATTGATATGCTTTCTAGAAACTTGGTCAAACATGCACACGTTTGACTTCTGAAAAAACTAATACACCTTATATTTGAAACAAAGGGAGTATAATCTAGGCATACAAATACATTTATATTTTGGTCTTTTGCATGCCCACTCCATTTCGGACAGAAAAACTAACTAAATATTTTTTATTAACCATTGCGAAATCTCAAAGAAATAAATCATGCCAAAAGAAAATCTTTATTGCTTTGAACTATTAATATATCTTATACTCTTAGAATTGTGCCTATTTCAAGTAGACATCTCAGAAAATGATAATGCCAGCCAGATGCACAAATCCATGAAAGAGCAGCAAATTGACTGATGAACAGAGGAGTACAAAACAAAAAGGAACAAAAGAACCTACGACTGTTGACTGTTGAGGGATGCAGACCAAGAAGCAACGACGGCGTATAGGGCCCCGATTGCTCTACTCCTCGACCAAGAGAACGAATGGAAACTACTGTTGCTCTGTTCTAGAGGGATGAAAGAGAGAAGGGAGAATCAATAAAATCCAGCCAATTTATAAGTATGAGTTAGCACCATAGCAGCAAGGAACCAGCAGTTCATAGCCATCAATGGCTTTCTTTCCAAAAAATTGTGAATCCACTGGAGAAGAATCGAGAGAGGAGACTAGGAGACGAAGATTAGGTTGCAGCGATTTGATTTGCCGCTGACGCTGCGCCGATTTTTTAGCAACTGAGCCGAATTTTATGTGTGTGTGCGTTAAACTGCTCCGAGTCCCGTGATGGTGAGACCATCACATGACTAGGCCGTGGACTCAGATCAGCAATTTAAGCCGTGACTTGCTTAGCCTCTAATAGTACGTAACGTAGTACATGAAAAATGAGGGGTCCCAAGATTTTTCCCGTTGCACCTTCCCACACACGTGCCTCTAATAGTACATAACATAGTTGGAGATACTTTTCCAGGAACTCAATAAAGCTACTGAAATCATCACCTCTTTTGGTAAAGCCGTGATCACAGAAAAGATGTTGATGATTGATTTACCATAGATTTTATGATCGATTCTCGTGTCATGGAAAGCAGTACCCAACATATTCCAGCACATATATTGTTGAATGCTTACAGAAGTGTGATCTATCTGTTTCCATCATGAAAGAAGGGGAACAACCCCTTGAAATGGTAATAATACCAGCTAGATGTGCAACAAGCCGGATCAGATGTCTAGGTCCCTTGAGTTTGAAAGCTACCATATGTTCAACACATAGTAGGAGAATCTCGGCAAAGCGCTCCAAATTGCCATGTTTGTAATGCCATGATTACGCAAAAGCCTTGATCGTCGCCATTTAATCTGCATTCTCTGTATCTAATCAGATAATGTTTTGTGATCCACACACTCCATCCCAACACGGAGTACTTAGTCTTCACATTTGTTAGCTTAGCGTGTGCTTAATGCACTGCTTGTTCAAGCATTATTTCTCTCTGCTTCACGTCATTTGTCGTTTTGCTCCCTCATATCTTATTATGTATGATCCAGATCATTGTGATGAGAGGCCATGTTTTGTGATAGCGGAGTCCATTAGGCTGGAGGGATTAGGTTTTCAACTCTCAAAGACTGACAACACGGAGTAGGTTGATTTGGCATCTCATATAGTGTGCCCCCTTCATTTGTAAATACATCTCCCAGTATGGTGAAGATTGCCACAATGTGCCCAAGGTTTTTTCTCACAAGGATTTCCGATGTGTAACCTCGACTTTGTTGTTCATTTCACTTCTTATTGCCTATCCATTGCTAACATGTCATTTTTTATCTCGATTAATTTAGCCCAATCATTGTAGTATCTTCAACTTTCAGTGCCACCACTTCTTTCTACACAACATGTCCTCCTTCCGCTTTCTTTATTTACACAAGGAATTCTTTCTTTCCACCATTGGAGTGCTAACTTAGAGTAAATTATACATTTGGTAGATGAACTTGCTGGCGCATAACACAACCATCCCAAGACTTGAAAAATGCTGCAATACTGTTCTGGTATACACAAATATGTAGCAGATATGGTCCCAATTATGGTCCTAGATACACTGGGGCTCTCCAGTGTTGTCACGTGGCCACTGCAATTTTGCAAAACAGCCACTCGGACTTTCATAATAACCCCACCGCCCTATGAGGCATTATATGTGGCTCTCGCATAGAGGCGAAATAATCGATCGCGAGTGTAAAATGCCATATTCCTTTCCCCTCCAAATTCCAAAACCTAGAATCTCAGTTGATCCCTTTGCATTTTGGATGTTGACGATGGACATCAACGGGGTGTTGCTGCTGGTGACGGCCGACGATGTGAGAAGATGGTCAAGATGTACAATTCGAATATTTTGTTTACAAACGTAGAGCTTTGGTGGAGGCTATATTTCTTACTAGATTGACCAAGTCAATGATCTTTGCTTGCCCCATATTAGCACCATAGGTTAGTTAGTATTTAGTTTGTAATTTGTGATTGTTTGCTGAACCGAAAGCTGGGTTGTAGCCCAGGAACGCTTTTGGTTTAGTGTTGATGATGATATCATCCATCTATAGTTGCTAAGAGAATTTCTGAAGAAGAGACAAGCCATCTAAAATACAGAATAGAAGCTGAGGATATACTAAAGAAACATGAGAGTGAGAGCTCACTTAGGTTATCTTGTGTTGCTGTCCTATGATGTTTGATATTTTCATATAGTGAGCTGCTTGATGTCATTGTATTGTTTTGTTGTCTTATTGATGTACTTTGTGAACATGTGGAGTGTATGGTAGAGCATATTAACTTGATGTATTTTGTGCATATCTTTTCTATGGCCAAGAACATGGACTGGTCATATTAACTCGGTGATCAAGTTATGTTGATGATCATGTAGTAGAACTTTGTTGTTGTCGTTATTGCATGACCAAATTATATTTCATCTTGCTGTTGTTTTTATGAGAATATTCTTTTTTAACTTGTTGTTGAATTTTGCAAGGCAAAAAATAAAAATAATAATGGGGATTCTAGGGCTTGAATCCAAGACCTATTTTTATTAGACATGTGTCTGTGACTAGTGGGATATTCAGAGAGTTATGTTAGAGTGGCTTAGCACAGGTTATTAATATGTGTGTGTGATGCTATTGGCTGAGGACTCCTATTACCCTTTGGTCGACTCCCTACCCTTCTCGGAGTGGCGCCATATGACACATGGAGATGCCTTCCATGACAGAATTTCCCACACAGCCATCCCGCGCCGTTGTTCTCGCACATCCCTTCGTCTATAAAAGCACTCTGTCACCATTATCACTAGCCACTACAATGAGAACATCGAAGCTAGCCACACTACCCTATAAGCACCTCGAACGTTGAGAGGAAGAAAGTGAGCACAGCATGCACGAGGCCTAGCACCTATGCAATGATCTGTTGGGGCCGCCAACAGCATGTCGAAGCCCAGGCTATGGCCGATAACACACACTCGTGCTAGATGTGTAGGAGGAACCGGAGGACCTTGTGGCAGTAGCTGCATTTTAGGCCTCCATCATCACAACTCAAGCCGAGGTCGTCATTCATGAGCTACGGACGTAAGCCAACGAGGCCCAGTGGGTGGCCTCGATGATGTCGGCCAGCATGCACCAGGCCAACTGCATGCCCTACCATGTAGTCCAGCAGCCATGTGTGGTGCTTGTGTACTAGAATCAACGGGGAGTTAGGCACCTTCTATGATTTCATCTGACAATGAAGACGAGGATTAGTGTGTTGCATGTTGCAATGTCGAAGTAGAGGTGTTCGGTATGAAGAGATTCTTAGTGTTTAGTGTTATCGATTTAGTCACTAAGTGTCTATTTAGTGTTAGTGTTGTCTATGTAGTTTGCAAGCTCAATGTTTAGTGCTTTGTTTCCATGTTAATGTAGTGTGTGTAGTTTGAAGAAGAAGTGTTATTTTGAACGTTTAATGTCTATATTTATACTATAACCAAATATCTACCTCTTCGTGAATTACAATGCACTTTCCGGTGGAGTGGTTAGCTCGTGCACCCGCGTAGTTGAAGTTTCAAGCTCGAAACCAGTGACTCATTTGATTATGGTAAATTTGAGGGGCCATTTTGCAAAAATGCATTGGCCATGTGGAAGCACCGGAGAGCTCCATGTATCTAGGACCGTATGTCCCGAAAAGTTAGCACTTCAT
The DNA here is from genome assembly GCA_011799875.1 of Thinopyrum elongatum. NCBI lineage: Eukaryota > Viridiplantae > Streptophyta > Magnoliopsida > Poales > Poaceae > Thinopyrum > Thinopyrum elongatum. Next base: position 597,408,244 of record CM022303.1, on the reverse strand, counting down.
CTTATATAACCTCAGTGTTGCTACTTGACTTCTTATTGCCTCTCCATTCCTAACATGTCCTCTTTTTATCGCGATTAATTCAACCCAATCATTGTGATTTCTTCGGGTTTTAGTGCTACCTCCTAAATTTGTACACAACATGTCCTTCTGCTTTCTATATTTAAACAAGGCAATCTTTCTTTCCACCCTTGAAGTGATAACTTACCACTCGTATCGTGTCGTAAGTCCAAGTCTAGTGATGTAAATCAAAATCGCATCCTCATTTTGAGTGGACGATCAATGAGCTGTCAAGATGAAGAGATTGAGTTTATCTCACATATACCCTAAATCGGCATGAGAGGCATCAGGACAAGACAATGCACAACATCAATGCTCCTCGGAGAATCAAGCAATATTCCTTTTACAATGCTCCAGCAACTCTGTGGCTAGTCCTCATTTACCAACACTAATCCCCCTTCATGTTCTATAGGAAGAGCTCCAGTAGGATTGCACAAACCACCATCTTATACTAGTGGTGATGAAGGAACAGATGGTGATTTGTTAAGAGTACTCCAATATCAAAACTAGATGTAGGTCCCCACCATCATTGACATGTATGATAACCTGTGAAAGTGAATAGATGCTCTTGCTTCCCACGTTGCGCACCTCGCTGACCCCGTCATGTGAGTTTTACATAAAGACCAATGTAAAACTATCACACTAGCCCTACAGGAGCCAGGATTAGTGAGGATAGGGGAGCAGTCGCGTGGTCCAGGGGTAGTGGGACAGAGGCCATGAGACGTGGGCAAGACACAGGCGGCCGGACGACGGCGAGCCATCAACCCATCGACGGTCAATCTCAAACTCAACTAACGGATAGGTCTCCGTCTCTCGGTCCGTCGCTCGTGTCGAGCTTAAGCACCCTCTTGCTTCGATGTACGCTATAGTAACCGCCCGCTACCAAACTTGATGTGATAATTTACATCTTTTCATATTTCTACTTATCCTTTTTTCCTTTTTTCTTTTTTCTTCTTCCTGGTTCGATAACTTATTTTCAAATTCATGAACTTTTTATTTAAAATCAATGAACTTTTTCTTTCAAATTCGGTGAACTTTTTTTCAAATTCGATGAACTTTTTTCAAATTAATGACTTTTTTTAAATTCGATGAACTTTTTCAAAATCAATTAACTTTTCTTCAAATTTGATGATCTTTTTTTCAAATTTGTGAACTTTTTTTAAAAAATTATCTAATTTTTTTTCTAATTTGTGAACTTTATTTCAAAATTGATGAACTTTTTTTGAATCATTTTTAGTGATATTTTTTCCTAAATTTATGTGTTTTAAAATTCAATTGGTCAACCAGTGAGCCGGTCAATTGGTCCACCGATCAACAAGCGAGATATCTGAAGCAATCGGAAAGCTCGATCCACTCGCATTTTGCTCCGCTGCAGCAGCATTGTTGGGCCATAGTCCACGAATGAAGGTAATGAGCGCCAGGGAAACTTTTCGACGCCTGAAGCTCCGAATAAGAGGCCCCCTCCACCTTAGCGCTAATCACACCACCTAGCGAAGCAACGCTCACATGGGACGGCCCAACAGCGTGAGATCGCCTAGTCGCCTGTTACGTTTAATGTGGTTACAAGTGGAGAGCTTTACCGGTCAAACATTATCTGTCGAAAAATCCAAAAAATCAGAAGATTAAACAAAATTTTAACAAAAGTTCTAAAAGTTCATGAATTTGTAAAGAAATCATGAATTAGCAAAAAGTTCATGACTCGAGAAATGTTCACGAATTGGGAAAAAATCATAAATTTGAAGAAAATAATTAATTTGAAAAATATTTGCAACTCCGAGAAATATACACGAATTCAAAAAAATACATGAATTTCACAAGAATTAACAGAATTGGAAAATAGTTCACGAACTCGAGAGATTTTCACAAACTTGAGAAATGTTCACGAATTTGGAAAAGGTTTGTGGAAAAAAGCTGTTGATTTGAAAAAAATTACTATATTTGAAAAAGTTCATTAATTAATTCAATAAAGTTCACGAGTTCAGGAAAAAGTTCAAGATTTCAAAAAATTTCATGATTTCAAAAAAAGTTCATGAATTTAAAAAAATTTGTGAGTACAGAAAAAATTTCACGAATTTGAATAAATGTCAAAAAATTTCAAAACATGTTCTGGATTTGAGAAGGTTCATGATTTGAAAAAAAGATTGCAACAAAAAAGAAAAAGTTCGCGCATTTGAAAAATTACGCATGTTTAAACAAGAAAGTCACGCATATTTAAATGTTTATAAAAATGACTAAAATAAAGAAAAAACAAAAAAGAACTATAAGACAAAACCTGAAGGAAAACCAAATGAAAAAACAGAAAGAATACCGGACTGGAAAGCTGTTAGAAACTTCCCAAAACCGGGCAGCACCAGTGGCCCGCGAATGTAGGGTGCATGTTGCAAGCATAGAGAAGAAAACCCATAAGTAAATAAATTGGACGAGCCCAGGATCAAGCGGGGTGTGCATCGGTTGGTGGAAGGGGTTTTAAGCCTGTAACTAATGGAGAGGGTGCTAAATACTCACTCCGCCCCAAAATAAGTGTCTCAACTTTGTACTAACTTTAGTACAAAGTTGTACTAAGTTTGAGATATTTATTTTAATTACAAAGTTAGTATAAAGCTGAGACACTTATTTTGGGACGGAGCGAGTAGGATTTTGCCTCCTACTTGACACTGATTGCGACAAATAGTGACCCCGACGCAGAGGCAGCTCGATATCTCACTAGTAGCTCACTGTAGACCATTCAAAGCATCAGGACCTTGATCATTGAGTAATATATATCTTACATAAATGGTTCCAACGATCAACAACTTGATCCCTCGTAAGTGTATATGTGAACATAATTTGCATGAATTTCTCTTGCTCATTGGATCTCTGATCATGGATCATGGGAAAGGAACTTACAAGTATCAACAGTCATAACTATTATGTTCTCAACTAAACAAATCTCTGGTTTTAAAGGGTGACTGGATGTGGGGCTTTCTTTTAGCAGAAATAGTAGGTGATTTGCATGTAATAAATCACATTAATGAATAAATATGTACAGAAGGGGGAAAAAAGAAGTTGCAAAAAGCTACAGAGCCAGCGCTGTAAGCTCATGTCGTGCTTTTTTTTTTAAATTTTCTGAACTTAGGTATTTAGATCAAATTAACGTTTTCTAACAAATGTACACATCCTCGCTTGTTTCGACAATATATATCAACGACCCAAAAGACGAACAACCACTCTTTCCGGCATCAGCTGATCAGATGGACGACTTGAGCATGTAATGCCACAGCTAGCAGTTGCCACTACTAGTATTAATATCTTGCATCAAACAGTACCCACACATTTCTGGCTGAACGTGCATATATACTGAACACATAGTAGTGCGTTGCAAGCTAAATAAAAAGATAGTAGTGCGTTGTTGGAGATATATATGCCGCAAAACAAGAAACATGCAGTTGACCTTAAACCATTGTTAATTGTATCGGAATGAGAAGTATCAGGATGAACAAATGCACATCGGCTAAGTTGGTCTGGAGGCACGAAGCTCAAAATTGTTCGATCCTCTAGCGGCTGTCAGTGAGACTAGCACTGAATAGGCGTGGCACGTCGTGCGCCCGTGTAAGATTTTGGTCTCTTGCTCGTGGTAATTTTTGTTAGCCTTTTGAGTAATACTAGCGGGTAGTGCGCAGCGGCACGCCACGCCTCATTGGTTCGTTTGACAGTTTTTTTTGCTGAACTGTTGAAAAACTATTGTGCGTTCTTATCATCTATGTCTTTGTGGTGATGTGGTAAACGATCGTTTGCATATTAGCATGTGTGTCCTCTGAAGTTATTATTGATGTGAGTCAATAGTGTTGCCTAAGTAAATTGGACTAACCTTATTGTCGCTGAAGGATCTTGAGCAACAAGATCTTTCAACGACAACACCTCTTGTCGTGACGATCAACCCGTGGTCACTAACCTTCCATGTTTCTATTACTATAATTAGTAAGAGAAAAATAAACTAAGGAATGAAGTACCCTGGTCGATATACAATCCAAGTACAATAGCCAAGTATTTGACTTGACAAACTCATAAAAGAAGACCACCATGACTACTTGGATATCCAAGGCTTTTTGAAACTTTGAGGGCTTTACTGCATTAAGGCTAGACTGAATACATTTGTTTCTTGCAAAAGAATGATACACTGAAATATTACCACCTAGTAGTGTCGTGCGTGCCGCCACACTTGCTGGTAGGTTTTGGTTTAGTTTTTTTTTATATAATATACACTTTTGCATTGTGGTTCATTTTGTTTTAATTTTTAACTTTTCATTTCTTCTATTGGTATGACTTATTTTATCTGAATCTACCGCATCAAGCACAATGAAGGAGTGAAGAGAAAAATACCAAGACAGCATCACCAGTATTCACAAGTCCAATTTTGAATCACTTCATACAGATAGAAGTAGAACTTTTAACAAAACGTCTGTTTCAAAAGCTGATCCGTACTACTAAAATACACAATACACAGATTAAAAGTTCTACCCTCTTTGATAAGCTCTACCATCTTAGAGCAGCACTAGCGCCGAAGAGCACGGCGCACACCGTGCCCGTGATAATGCCCGGCTTTGTTGTTGTTGTTGTTGGTTTGGTTGAAGACACGCCGCGCCCGTGGGAAGTCTCGTTTATATTTCGGATAAATACTTTATTTTTATTTTTATTGCATGCAGGTCTATTTTCATGTTTAGTTGGTTGGATTTGTTTTGTTTTGTTTGGGTTTTTATAGGAAGGAAAGGAGGGGTGGATTCGTTTTGGCAAAATACGTTGGCGCAATAAAGTTATTTATAACACATTTACATCCGACGTAGTTGCTCTTTTTGGCTTTGTGTGTAGAGATGCTTGACTTATTTTCTGTATAAAGCGGTAAAGACCATTGCCGCTGGCGTCCATTTCGTGTTTTTTTTATAGAATAGAAGTGTTTTAAGGATCATGTGATTGAAGTTTTGAACGAACCGTGATTTATTTATGGCAAAGAGCTAAATAGTACAGGTGCGGTCCAGAACAAATTATTCTAAATATGTGCAACAAATTATCATTATTTTTAGTTTCCTGCCTTTGGGTAAATCATTAGTGTTTTTGCCTTTTATGTCCTTGTGGAATTTTTCAACATGTGAGGCCTGGCGGTATTAAAAAAAGAATGCAGAATCAGTGCTATAATTGTTTTTTAACTGTATTGTAGAATATACTCTAATTGTCTATAACTCATTTTTTTCTAATTAAGATATTTTATTTTTGTACACAATAGAATTTGTTGACGGTGGAGTTGCAAGTCGATTATTTCGTGGTGCATCAATTTGTAATAAAGAGGAGGAGGAAGACTGTTTGGTTCGGCCAGGATGCATATCGTTGCTTAATGGCAGTGGAGCTAAAAGGTCCATGTTTGTCATATGCTTTGTGGCTTGCACTTGGAAATGGCAGTAATTGTTATCCAGTGATTTGCTACTTGGTGGTATGTCGGTTTACAATTTGGGTACTGTTTTGGTTTACCGCTCGGGTAGGTTAATGTTTTTGGTTTATTCAGGTATTATCTGTTTCATTTGTTTTACTGTTCTGGGTTATTCGAGTTTGATGTTTTGATTTATTTGGGGCTATTATTTTGATTAGTAGTTCTGTATTTATTTGGATACTATTTCGGTTTGTTTGGGTAACTGTCGGTGTGCTGTTCACTGCTATCGTGGTGTAAAAAAAGACAGTAATAGGCAGAGAACTTATTTTTGCCATGAAATACTGTTCATTCAAAATATACTATTCTGGTTTATTGTTTTCTGCCTTGGTGGTGACATCATTGGAATGGAGCGGGGGACAATTGAGGAAGCTTACTATTTCGGGGTGTTGTTCCTGTTTAACAGCTTGGGTACTATTTTTGGCTTATTTTGGCATAGGGCTGAAGTGCTTTATGTGGCCTTCTCGTTGTTGTTGGTCTCGGTCATGCCGTGGATTGTGATGTTCCTGATCTCGGTGATAGGGACTTCTTCTTCTATGATCTCTGCGTATTCTTTTTGTATCTGGCCTCTCATTTCATCATCGTACTGATCTGAGCTTTTTAGTAGGCGAATAATGTTATGATCACTAGTATCAAAGGCGTTTTTTGGAGGTGCGAGTATTGCCGATAGAGTGAGATTTTCTTGTCTTGCATGGTGAGCGGAGCGATGATCATGATGGTTGTAAAGCTTTTATAGAGGGTAACTCAACAGTAGGTAATACGAAAAATTCAAAAAAAAGAGGAAAATAATCCTTAATCGCTTTTATTAAAAAAAACTCAGGTTTTTCTTTTTATATTTTCCCTGAATTATTGTTTACGCGGATGCACGGTGCTGGTACTGTTTCAGTTTGCATTTCAGGCACTGTTCGTACGAACTTTTTTTTTGTGGATATGGGTATATTTCAGTTTATTTGGTGGACATGAAAACACCAATCACAGAAAGCACTATTGCATACAAGTTACTGTTTCGAAAACAGTGTTTAGAATTGTTTAGGTTTGCTGTGCCGGTTTGTTCGGGTTACTGTTATCTTAAAATTAGATTTCACTCAAACCGTTAGGGGAAAAATCGTGGGGTAACAGTCCATAAAAACGAATGTAAGGGGAAATAGAATGAGCAGCATCTTTTTAAACAACAAAAAAAGGTTGGCATCGAAGATGTTATCTTTTTCCTTGGATTTTGGATTTGTAGTAAAATTGATGTGAAAGGAAAGACAATCACTTTTATTATCAATGCCAATAGGAAAAATTAATTATTAAGTAATATGAATTTAGATCAGTTCAATTCAATGACGGGGTACTGTTCATGGGGTACTGTTCACATCTTGCTGTTTCATGCTAGTCCGGTTCATGTATTGTTTTGCTGTTCGTTGTACTGTTCATGAACTGGTTGAAGGAAATATGCCCTAGAGGCAATAATAAAGTTATTATTTTATATTTCCTTATTCATGATAAATGTTTAATATTCATGCTAGAATTGTATTAACCGGAAACTTGATACATGTGTGGATACATAGACAAAACACTGTGTCCCTAATAAGCCTCTACTAGACTAGCTCGTTAATCAAAGATGGTTAAGTTTCCTAACCATAGACATGCGTTGTCATTTGATGAACGGGATCACATCATTAGGAGAATGATGTGATGGACAAGACCCATCCGTTAGCTTAGCATTATGATCGTTCAGTTTTATTGCTATTGCTTTCTTCATGTCATATACATATTCCATTGACTATGAGATTATGCAACTCCCGGATACCGGAGGAATACCTTGTGTGCTATCAAACGTCACAACATAACTGGGTGATTATAAAGATGCTATACAGGTATCTCCGAAGGTATTTGTTGGGTTGGCATAGATCAAGATTAGGATTTGTCACTCCGAGTATCGGAGAGGTATCTCTGGGCCCTCTCGGTAATAAGCATCATAAGAAGCCTTGCAAGCAATGTGACTAATGAGTTAGTTATGGGATGATGTATTACGGAATGAGTAAAGAGACTTGCCGGTAACAAGATTGAACTAGGTATGAAGATACCGACGATTGAATCTCGGGCAAGTAACATACAGATGACAAAGGGAATAACGTATGTTGTCATTATGGTACGACCGATAAAGATCTTCGTAGAACATGTGGGAACCAATATGAGCATCCAGGTTCCGATGTTGGTTATTGACCGGAGAGGTGTCTCGGTCATGTCTACATAGTTCTCGAACCCGTAGGGTCCGCACGCTTAACGTTCGATGCCGATTTTGTATTATATGAGTTATGTGATTTGGTGACCGAATATTGTTCGGAGTCTCGGATGAGATCACGGACATGACGAGGAGTCTCGAAATGGTTGAGAGGTAAAGATTCATATATAGGACGATGATATTCGGATACCGGAAGTGTTCCGGGGGTACCGGGTACATATCAGGTCACCGGAAAGGGGTTCCGGGCACCCCCGGCAAAGATATGGGCCTTATGGGCCAAGAGAGCGACAGACCAGCCCCTGGTGGGCTGGTGCACCCCCATATAGGCCGAAATATGAGGAGAAGGAAGGAAGGGAAGGGAGAAGGAAAGGGGGGGATTCGGCCTCCCCCTTTCCTTCTCTCCCCCCCCCCCCTCTCTTTCCTTCCCCCTCCAACACTTATGCAGGGGGGGGGGCACTTGTGGGAGGCGCCCAACTAGGATTACTCCTACTTGGGGCGCCCCTTGCTGCCCCTGTCCCTCTCCCACCTATATATATGTGAGGAGGGCACCGCTAGAACACACAACATTGATTCCTAGCCGTGTGCGGCGCCCCCCTCCACAGTTTACGCCTCCGGTCATATCTTCGTAGTGCTTAGGCGAAGCCCTGCGCGGATCACTTCACCATCACCGTCACCACACCGTCGTGCTGACGGAACTCTCCCTTGACACTTTGCTGGATCAAGAGTTCGAGGGACGTCATCAAGCTGAATGTGTGCAGAACTCGGAGGTGCCGTACGTTCGGTGCTTGATCGGTCGAAACGAGAAGAAGTTCGACTACATGAACCACATTAACAAACGCTTCCGCTTTTGGTCTACGAGGGTACGTGGACACACTCTCCCCCTCTCGTTGCTATGCATCTCCTAGATAGATCTTGCGTGAGCGTAGGAATTTTTTTGAAATTACATGCTACGTTCCCCTATAGTGGCATCCGAGCCAGGTCTATGCGTAGATGATATGCACGAGTAGAACACAAAGAGTTGTGGGCGGTGATAGTCATACTGCTTACCACCAACATCTTATTTTGATTCGGCGGTATAGTTGGATGAAGCGGCCCGGACCAACCTTACATGACCACGTTCATGAGACCGGTTCGACCGACAGACATGCAACTAGTTTTGCATAAAGGTGGCTGGCGGGTGTCTGTTTCTTCAACTTTAGTTGAATCGAATTTGACTACGGCCGGTCCTTGTTGAAGTTTAAAACAGCAAACTTGAAGAAACACCGTTGTGGTTTTGATGCGTAGGTAAGAACGGTTCTTTTTAGAAGCCCGTAGCAGCCACGTAAAACTTGCAACAACAAAGTAGAGGACGTCTCACTTGTTTTTGCAGGGCATGTTTGTAGGGGAACGCAGCAGAAAACAAAAAATTTCCGACCTACGCACCAGCCCAGGACCACTATGGAGACTGCATACAAGGTTTGATCATTTCGTTACCGACTCATAGCGCAGCGGAAGTAGAGTCGATGACGATCGGCTGTGCAGATCCCCGCAGCTAGGATTTACAACCTCCCAACCGCGAGGATGTATACCCTCATCCGTCACTCGGACATCCCTCCGGGAGGCGGTCGGACAGTCCCCCGGATGGTGTCGCGGACAGCCCTTCGGGAGGACCTTCGTAACTCGGACGGTCACTCGGACAGCCCTTCGGGAGGACTCACAGAATTCAGACCGTCACTTGGACAGCCCTTAGGGAGGCACTCTCGAATAGCCCCTCGGGCACTAAGATCGAAACAACGACCTCTCTATAGAGTTGCACACATACGGTGTCATCTATCCGGCAGGGCTTCACCGTCCAGAACTTGTTCCTGCCGGAACCCAGACAGCCTTTCGGCTCTACGAAACTATTTCGCGGGGAGGGAAAGAGAAGCTAGATCATTGCAATGGCACTTGTATGTGAGAAGGAGTGGGTTTTGGGCAGCCCCCTCCACCTCTATTTATAGGAGAAGGAGGGGTGGAGGGGCTGAAATTTCAGCCACATCCATCCATGTCATCTCCAAGATATTTTGGAGCAAAAGCCCAAAAAGGCGGCTTTCCAAAAAGTAACCCAAAAAGCACTTTCACTATTCACAACGACATTTTTCAGCGTCCGTTCGAACTGAAAATATTTATGTGGGCTTAGAACATTTCCAGTACCCACTAAAATAATTTTCAACGCGTTCCAGAACAATTCCGGTTTAGTGATTTTCATCTGCGAAAAGCATATGAAGTGGTTCCGGCAGCTCCGGAACATTTCTGGTTTTTCTTCCAGAAAATTCCCAGAAGTTTCCAGAATGATTCTGGCAACCTCCAAGAATTATCAGGCATGTGCCAAAACCAATTTGACTTAATGGTATCCCCTGAAACAACTTTTCAGTTTTACCGGAACTCATCCGGTGACCTCTCTTTTCGGAACTTTTCCGCTGTCTCCGAAAACTTTTTTCGGAAACTTTCTCTCAGACTCCCTGTCTAGTATTCATCAGATAGATGACCCTTAAGCATGTGACCCTATAGGTTCGGTGAAGTATAGACATGACATGGAACTCCTTCCGATCAATGATCAACATCGGAGCCATGGATACCCATATTGACCCCTATACCCACACGAATGAATATCCGAGTGAACCTCCAGTTGTTGTGTGCTATTCCTATTGCTTCGCGATATGTTATAAATACCCGAGGTGAGACATGTTGGCATTCCCGTGGATTAACAACTTTTCCACTAAGCCAGTTACCTCGTTACCGGTATTGTTCTCTTTTCTCATTCCCGTGTTCCGGCATCCCTGTGATCAAATCACCATGTGTCTGGCCAGACGATGATGGATACCATAACACCGAGAGGGCCCAGAGATATCTCTCCATCGTTGGAGGAGCAAATCCCAATATTGAGCTATCAAGTTACTTGACATACTTTCTCATGAACCCGTAAGCCGCCGTAATAGCCATCCAGTTACGGATGACGTTTAACAAACCCCAAAGTTCATGAATCAAGCATGAAGAAACTCGATACTCTCATGGTCTGAGGAATCATGCAAACATTAACCATCTCTGTGTTATTAACCATAAACTTGTGACGAACATATCTCATAGCATAACATCAATTTGGGTCGATTCAACACAAATGTTCCTCTAACATTGTGCCCTCAAAGTTGCTGGCATAGACATGCCCATGATCAGGAAAACAGAACCATCATGCAACACTTGAGCTAGTCTTAGAGGCTAGACTAGGAATACATTTTACCATTTATTATCCCACACGTGCACATGAGTTTCCCTCAAAGCCTCGTTTTATTTGTAGACTCGAGAATCATTGCAGTTATAGCATGGAACATAAACATAATTATGAACATGGAGATAAATAATAACATTTATTATTGCCTCTAGGGCATATCTCCTACAGACTCTTACTTGCACTAGAGTCAATAATCTAGTTAATGCTAACGCACTTCACACCTGTGGCACACTGGTGTAAATATGCTTCGCTTGTGGTATAGCCTGGTGTCCAACGGATCTGACGACTTCAGCTCTGTGTGTATCTTTGCATATCCTCGTGTTTTCACGCTTTCACAAAATTCATATTTTGTGTGGACTTGGCTTTGTATGTATGTGAATCACAGGTCGAACCTGGATTCCTCAGACTGAGTTATGGAGCAACTACCTGCAGTAGTTTCCCATTGACAAAAGCCATCTTGGAACCATATTAAGTTCATGAATGAACTATATGATTCAACATCTTCTTTGTCGCTTCAAAAGCGGCAACATACTTCGCCTCTGTTATAGAATTCACCACAGTAACCTGTTTGGAAACCTTTTCCAACTAACTGTGCCACCACATTGTGTGTTACACAAAACCCTCAATTTAAATCGAAAATCGCATGGAGCATTGATGACGACTGTATCGATGTAATTACTTACAACGAGCACTTCATAATCTCTGCTTGCGAGAAAACATGTCATCAATACTACTCTAGTACTCAATGACATCTTTCACTGTTGTCCCATGATCAGTACTTTTGATCACTTTGGTATCTATACTCGCAACAACTTTGGAGTATTGGACATATCTGGTTGTTTTACATACCATGGAATACATAATTAATCCAAACACAAAGGTGTGTGGAATCTCCATCATGTATTTTGCTCATCAGTGTTTTTGGGACACCGAGTCTTGCAAAAACTCTTTCCATGTGACTTCGGCAAGAATCACTCCTTGGCATTTTAAATGCTAAAAAGTTTTAGCAGCTTGTCAATATGTATTTATTGCTTAGCCCCATTAGGTAAATCTATCTCCATAGATCATCATGCCTAATATTGAGGCTATTTAGCCCAAGCACTTCATCGAAAAACTATTTTCAAATGAAGTCCTAATTCGTGTCAAGAATTTTATTTCCAATTAACAATGTGTCAAGCACACAAGGTTTTTAGAAATATTATTAGGCTCCCACTTACTTTCTTGAATTACAAGCATCTTCGTTACCCATTGATGAAGTCAAACTCCTTTGACCATTTCATCAAAACATGAAGATTCCAACTCCACTTTGCTCTCTTCTGTCCATCGCTGGAACTCTGAAGTTTGCACCCTTACTAGCATCCTCTGGACTCACAAAATACCTTGGACTGTAACACATGCAAGTCCTTGGTTTCATTTCCATCAGATGGAAATCCTTTTATCATCCTTGTTTCATATCTCATGATTTGAAATATGTATTAATTGCTAGTTCAACCCAAACCGACTTTAAGCATCGCTACGGTGAAACAACCTCATCGTAGTCAACTCCTTGAACTTGTTATTGCAACAAGTCGAGCTTTATGGATAAAACATTTTTATCTGTATCATTTTTTAGTTCCATAAATATTCGTTAGACTCTAAGTCTTCTGAAAGGTGTATCAAGATTTTAATCTTGAAACATTTATATGGAAACTATCTCGGATTGTATTGGCATTTAGCCAATTCGGGAGTCAGGGCCCATCAACGCTTCCTTGTGTATCGTAGGTATACTGTTGTCTAACAACAATATCTCGTTTGCGCACCTGAGAGGTTTGCACGAGCCTTGCCTACGTGGTTCAGCTGCAAGTTCGACCGAAGTCCATACATTTTATTGTAGAGACTTCCGTATCAGTCGCAGTAGGAAACTCTGGAATTACTTCTAAGGTCTCTTTTCTTTGATCTGATGACGAAGATACTGTTATCTTGTCGAGTTGCATTGTTCTCCCACTCACCTTTTTGAAAGAACCATTTTCTTCAAAAAGCATACCGTTCTTTGTGGCAAACCTATTTGCCTCTGTATAGTGTGGGAGGAATACCCAATTACTTGGGATAACCTACAAAGTAGCACTTGTCTGATTTGGAATAGGTTTGTAACCTTTTACACAAGCCCCATATTCCAAATGTTAATAAAAGATATAACATGGTTGGGCGTACCATACCATGTCGTCATTTCAACAGACCCGATGGAGCTCTTTTTAGTGTAAAAAGCCGCAGTCTCTAAAGCATCACTTTAAAAGGGATAATGGCAAATTTATTTATGTCATCTTTGATCTTACCATGTCATAAGTGGTTCGATTACATCTTCACGGACTTTCCACTTGCAGTGGTGTTCTCGGAGGTGCAAGTTATGAAACCCCTTTCACAACTCATCAGACATTCGCTAAACTTGTAACTCAAAAATTCCTTTCTGCAATCGAATTGTAGAAACATAATTTTCTTGTTACAATAACTTCTTCTTCATTTTTGAAAACCTTTCGAATGATTTCAAAAGATCCAGACTTACGTCTCATCAAGTAAATATCCTTATATCTACTTGAGTCGTTTCTGAAGATAGATAAATCCACTACTTGCAACATTTATTGAACTACACACATCAAAATGTATGATCACCAATAAGTTTGTTGCTCGTTCCTTATGGCCTGTGAACGGTATTTCAGTCAGTTCACTTTTCGGAGGAAAGTTGCAAGTGTCAGATGATTCAAAATCAAACGACTAAAAAATCCATCATAATGGAATTTTCCATGCGAGTTTCTCCAATGTGACCAAAATGCAGTGCCACACTTGTGTGGTATTCTTTTAGTCCTATGACATTTAGCGTCAGTGTTATGGATGTATCATATTACCATCAATATTCATAACATACGTCCCATCAATGATGGAAGTATGGCCCTCATGTTATTCATAATACTGAACAACAATTGTTCTTCTATGAACAACCCTTTTGCAACAAACATTGTGCAATGGGCTAGAGTGTGTAAAACTCTAAAATGAATTATGAAAGTAATTACTGAGGTAATGTATTATTATCAATATTCATAACATACATCTCATTCATAATGAAAGTATGGCCCTTATGTTATTCATAACACTGAACATCAAAAGTTCTCTTATGAACAACCTTCTTGCAAGATACCTTATGCAAAGGGCTAGAGTGTGAAACTCTAAAATGAATTATGAAAGTAAATACATAGGTAATACACCGATGGAAGGTATAGTAACATTTACTATGTTCCATGTGTGTATCTCAACCTCATTCCTGGCTAGTCTTTCAGGCCATAGTAGTTCTTACATCTAGTTGCAACAGAATGCTATCGAGCGGGTATCTTTGTGATTAACTCACAATGCCCAAGAATTAGTGATTAACAATTTAATCATAATTCCCAAGAACTATATCTTTGACCAGCCTTCTATACATCAAAAACTTGTATGACATTCATACATGAGCTGGATATTCCAGTCTTCTTTCCTTATTGCCTTTATACTTCTAATAGTTTAACTTTTAGTATTTCTCCTACTCTCAGAAGAAGCATCCAACTTAAGAGTGGTGTTTAGCCACCGACTTCCTAGGCGTGAAAGTCTTACTAACACCCTTCGGACACTTCCTTTCTCTTTAAGTTGTTGTTTTATTCACCTTTCATCATATGACAAGCGTTCTCCTGGATCCCTTTCCTATCAGTCTAATGCATAGTAAACTCCTTTACTAATAGTTTGCTAACAAACATTGCTTTGGATTTCTCATATCTTTTAGCCTTTGCCTGTCTCTGAAAATGATTTTCAGATTCCATGACTATCATATAACTATCCAAACTTTCGAAGTTCGGGTCTCATGGAAACAAACATATTGCACTTGACTGAAACAGAATTCTAGCTTTTGGATCAAAGGACGAGAGTCACATGATCCATAGCATTAGCGGGAGAATACTGAAAGTATGCGATAGGACAAAGTCCTTCTCGGCACTCTTGAGGACAATCCTCACATTACGTTACCAACCGTAAAGTTTTAACCAGATATTTAACAGCTATTCAATTTTAATAGGGAAGGTGGAAACGCGAGCCATTATTCTACAACTATTATGCAAAACACACTTAGACAGTGTTCAAAATTAATTGCATCGAGAATTAAACAAGTTAATTCTAAAGTGCGCTCCCACTCAAATCAATATCTCTCATAATTGATTGTGAGTGATTCAAGATCCATATTACAATTCAACGCCAATGATGCATCCATCTCAAGTGACGAGAATTGCAATCGGTAGGCCAACTTGCCAATCACATCTCTATGTGACTCTTGTCCATCTTTCGATGCTTGTGTTCCGAGCTCATGACTCTCATGCCAGAACATCAAGACAACCAAGTGATCTCGCTGCGAGGTCTCAACTCACCCGCCTCACACATCCCTAATCATTCGTACCCATGCATCCATGTGATACCCCGAAAAGTTAGGTGCCGTGACGGTGCTACACTTGGGAGAACACTAACTACTTGATATTTTTGTGAGAGATCACCCTAATAAAAAGCGACTACCACGCAATCAAGAAGGGTGCATTATAAGGGATAAACATCTCAGGCAATTTAATAGCATGATATGGTATAACCCTTTCTGATGGAGAAGTCTTGTATTTCTTCATCTCCGGCATTCGCGTCGGTGTCCACCTTCGCGAAGATTGCCACCACCTTGTCGATGCACCAGATAATATTGCTATCTCTATAGCTAATAAGATAATGCATTACAACAAGGTTGACACGCAGGTCATTTAAAGTGACAATCATATGGCTCCAACCATCATGCTGAATCATGGCACGCAGGTCATGTTAATCAATTTACATCATATAGTCATCTCATACATAATCAAATTAATATGAGCACTGCTATACCACATCATATGCACATGCAAACCCTCCTGCAAAACCAAGTTAGACGTCTCTAATCGGTTCATGCAAGAAAATGTTTTACGTGGCTTCTAAGGTTTCGAAACAAACCGAAGCTACCAATGTCTATCATCAAGTATGATAATTCAAGTCGCTAGATTAACTTCGCGGGGTGTATGAAACACGAGATAATAAAATCTCGAGCCCCATACTGAACTTCGTCATACGCATGACCCCCGTGCAGATCATATATGCATTGCCCTTTCATCTGCGAAACATCCATATTTCTTTAACTATGGTGAAACCCAAAGAACTGTTAGCACTTCGTTGATCTGTCAATCAGCATACTCAGGAGCAGCTTGAAAGGATCGCGGATTGCCAGAACTTTGTGAGATTCCACCATGCCGTCAAGATCAGGATTATGCAAATTCAAGGGAAGCAATAGGAACATCGGGTAACAGATTTCATCTGCTACCCGCACAAATAATTTTCAGTAATAGAACTCATCTACTACCTAATTATATTGTGCAACACCCATACATCTCTATGTATTCTAGATCGCAACCTGCATCTACGCATAGCACGGCTCATGATGCCATTGTACGGGAACGCAGCAGAAAACAAAAATTTTCCGACCTACGCACCAGCCCAGGACCACTATGGAGACTGCATACAAGGTTTGATCATTTCGTTACCGACTCGTAGCGCAGCGGAAGTAGAGTCGATGACGATCGGCGGTGCAGATCCCCGCAGCTAGGATTTACAACCTCCCAACTGCGAGGATGTATACCCTCATCCGTCACTCGGACAGCCCTCCAGGAGGCGGTTGGACAGTCCCCCGGACGGTGTCGCGGACTGCCCTTCGGGAGGACCTTCGAAACTCGGACGGTCACTCGGACAGCCCTTCGGGAGGACTCACAGAATTCGGACCGTCACTTGGACAGCCCTTCGGGAGGCACTCCCGAACAGCCCCTCGGGGACTAAGATCGAAACTACGACCTCTCTACAGAGTTGCACTCATACGGTGTCATCTATCCAGCAGGGCTTCGCCGTCCAGAACTAGTTCCTGCCGGAACCCAGACAGCCTTTCGGCTCTACGAAACTATTTCGCGGGGAGGGAGAGAGAAGCCAGATCATAGCAATGGCACTTGTATGTGAGAAGGAGTGGGTTTTGGGCAGCCCCCTCCACCTCTATTTATAGGAGAAGGAGGGGTGGAGGGGCTGAAATTTCAGCCACATCCATCCATGTCATCTCCAAGATATTTTGGAGCAAAAGCCCAAAAAGGTGGCTTTCCAAAAAGTAACCCAAAAAGCACTTTCACTATTCACGACGACATTTTTCAGCGTCCGTTCGAACTGAAAATATTTATGTGGGCTTAGAACATTTCCAGTACCCACTAAAATAATTTTCAACGCGTTCCAGAACAATTCCGGTTTAGTAATTTTCATCTGCGAAAAGCATATGAAGTGGTTCCGGCAGCTCCGGAACATTTCTGGTTTTTCTTCCAGAAAATTCCCAGAAGTTTCCAGAATGATTCTGGCACCCTCCAAGAATTATCAGGCATGTGCCAAAACCAATTTGACTTAATGGTATCCCCTAAAACAACTTTTCAGTTTTACCGGAACTCATCCGGTGACCTCTCTTTTCGGAACTTTTCCGCTGTCTCCGAAAACTTTTTTTGGAAACTTTCTCTTAGACTCCCTGTCTAATATTGAGCAGATAGATGACACTTAAGCGTGTGACCCTATAGGTTCGGTGAAGTATAGACATGACATGGAACTCCTTCCGATCAATGATCAACATCGGAGCCGTGGATACACATATTGACCCCTATACCCACACGAATGAATATCCGAGTGAACCTCCAGTTGCTGTGTGCTATTCCTGTTGCTTCGCGATATGTTACAAATACCCGAGGTGAGACATGTTGGCATTCCCATGGATCAACAACTTTTCCACTAAGCCAGTTACCTCGTTACCGGTATTGTTCTCTTTTCTCATTCCCGTGTTCCGGCATCCCTGTGATCAAATCACCATGTGTCTGGCCAGACGATGATGGATACCATAACACCGAGAGGGCCCAGAGATATTTCTCCATCGTCAGAGGAGCAAATCCCAATCTTGAGCTATCAAGTTACTTGACATACTTTCCCATGAACCCGTAAGCCGCCGTAATAGCCATCCAGTTACGGATGACGTTTAACAAACCCCAAAGTTCATGAATCAAGCATGAAGAAACTCGATACTCTCATGGTCTGAGGAATCATGCAAACATTAACCATCTCTGTGTTATTAACCATAAACTTGTGACGAACATATCTCATAGCATAACATCAATTTGGGTCGATTCAACACAAATGTTCCTCTAACATTGTGCCCTCAAAGTTGCTGGCATAGACATGCCCATGATCAGGAAAACAGAACCATCATGCAACACTTGAGCTAGTCTTAGAGGCTAGACTAGGAATACATTTTACCATTTATTATCCCACACGTGCACATGAGTTTCCCTCCAAGCCTCGTCTTATTTGTAGACTCGAGAATCATTGCAGTTATAGCATGGAAAATAAACATAATTATGAACATGGAGATAAATAATAACATTTATTATTGCCTCTAGGGCATATCTCCTACAATGTTGTGATGTGATATGGTCAAGACATGATGTGATATACGTTGTTGTATGAGATGATCATGTTTTGTAAAAGTTATCGGCAACTGGCAGGAGCCTTATGGTTGTCGCTTTATTGTATCAAATGCAAACGCCATGTAATTGCTTTACTTTATCACTATGCGTTAGCAATAGTTGTAGAAGCAATAGTTGGCGAGAGGACCACGATGCTACGATGGAGATCAAGGTGTCAAGCCGATAACGATGGAGATCATGACGGTGCTTTGGAGATGGAGATCAAAGGCATAAGATGATGGCCATATCATGTCACATATTTTGATTGCATATGATGTTTATCCTTTATATGCATCTTATTTTGCTTAGTACGGCGGTAGCATTATAAGATGATCCCATACTAAAATTTCAAGGTATAAGTGTTCTCCCTGAGTATGTACCGTTGCGACAGTTCATCATGCTAAGACACCACGTGATGATCGGGTGTGATAGGCTCTACGTTCACATACAATAGGTGCAAGACAGTTTTGCACATGCGGAATACTCGGGTTAAACTTGACGAGCCTAGCATGTACAGACATGGCCTCGGAACACTGGAGACCGAAAGGTCGAACGTGAATCATATAGTAGATATGATCAACATAGAGATGTTCACCATTGAAAACTACTCCATCTCACGTGATGATCGGACATGCTTTAGTTGATTTGGATCACGTGATCATTTAGATGACTCAAGGGATGTCTATCTAAGTGGGAGTTCTTAAGTAATATGATTAATTGAACTTAATTTATCATGAACTTAGTCCTAATAGTATTTGCATATCTATGTTGTAGATCAAAGCTCGCGTATAGCTCCCCTGTTTTATTTTGATATGTTCCTAGAGAAAAACTAAGTTGAAAGATGATAGTAGCAATGATGCGGACTGGGTCCATGATCTGCGGATTATCCTCATTGCTGCACAGAAGAATTATGTACATGATGCACCGCTAGGTGACAGACCTATTGCAGGAGCAGATGGAGACGTTATGAACGTTTGGCAAGCTCGATATGATGACTACTTGAAAGTTTAGTGCGCCATGCTTTACGGCTTAGAACCGGGACTTCAAAAACGTTTTGAACGCCATGGCGCATATGAGATGTTCCAAAGAGATGAAATTGGTATTTCAGACTCATGCCCGTGTCGAGAGGTATGAGACCTCTGACAAGTACTTTGCCTATAAGATGGAGGAGAATAGCTCAGATAGTGAGCATGTGCTCAGAATGTCTGGGTACTACAATCGCTTGAATCAAGTGGGAGTTAATCTTCCAGATAAGATAGTGATTGACAAAGTTCTCTAGTCACTATCACCAAGCTACTAGAACTTCGTGATGAACTATAATATGCAAAGGATGACGAAAACGATTCCCGAGCTCTTCGCGATACTGAAATCGGCAAAGGTAGAAATCAAGAAAAAGCATCAAGTGTTGATGGTTGACAAGACCACTAGTTTCAAGAAAAAGGGCGAGGGAAAGAAAGGGAACTTCAAGAAGAATGGCAAGCAAGTTGTCACTCCCATGAAGAAGCCCAAAGATGGACCCAAGCCTGAAACTGAGTGCTTTTACTGCAAAGGAAATGGTTACTGGAAGCGGAACTGCCCCAAATACTTGGCGGATAAGAAGGATGGCAAAGTGAACAAAGGTATATTTGATATACATGTTATTGATGTGTATTTTACTAGTGTTCATAGTAGCCCCTGGGTATTTGATACCGGTTCAGTTGCTAAGATTAGTAACTCGAAACAGGAGTTGCAAAATGAACATAGACTAGTTAATGATGATGTGACGATGTGTGTTGGAAGTGATTCCAAGGTTGATAAGATCACCATCGCACACTCCCTCTACCTTCGGGATTAGTGTTGGACCTAAATAAATAAATGTTATTTGGTGTTTGCATTGAGCATGAATATGATTGGATCATGTTTATTGCGATACGGTTATTCATTTAAGTCAGAGAATAATTGTTGTTCTGTTTACATGAATAAAACCTTCTATGGTCATACACTCAATGTAAATTCTTTATTGAATCTCGATCGTAGTGATACACATATTCATAATATTGATGCCAAAAGATGCAAAGTTAATAATGATAGTGCAACATACTTGTGGCACTGCCGTTTAGGTCATATTGGTGTAAAGCGCATGAAGAAACTACATGCAGATGGATTTTTTGAATCACTTGATTATGAATCATTAGATACTTGCGAACCATGCCTCATGGGCAAGATGACTAAAACTCTGTTCTCCGGAACAATGGAGCGAGCCAATGAATTATTGGAAATAATACATACCGATGTATACGGTCCGATGAGTGTTGAAGCACGCGGCGAGTATCGTTATTTTCTGGCCTTCACAGATGATTTAAGCAGCTATGAGTATATCTACTTGATGAAACGTAAGTCTGAAACATTTAAAAAGTTCAAAGAATTTCAGAGTGAAGTATAGAATCATCGTAACAAGAAAATAAAGTTTCTACGATCTAATCGCGGAGGCGAATATTTGAGTTACGAGTTTGGCCTTCATTTAAAACAATATGGAATAGTTTCACAACTCACGCCACCTGGAACACCACAGCATAATGGTGTGCCCGAACATCATAACCATACTTTATTAGATATGGTGCGTTTTATGATGTATCTTACCGATTTACCACTATCGTTTTGGGGTTATGCATTAGAGACAGCTGCATTCATGTTAAATAGGGCACCGTCTAAATCCGTTGAGACGACACCGTATGAACTATGGTTTGGCAAGAAACCTAAGGTGTCGTTTCTTAAAGTTTGGGGTTACGATGCTCATGTGAAAAAGTTTCAGCCTGATAAGCTCAAACCCAAATCGAAGAAGTGTGTCTTCACAGGATACCCAAAAGAAACTGTTGGGTACATCTTCTATCACAGATCCGAAGGCAAGATCTTTGTTGCTAAAAATGGATCCTTTCTAGAGAAAGAGTTTCTCTCGAAAGAAGTGAGTTGGAGGAAAGTAGAACTTGATGAGGTAATTGTACCTTCTCTCAATTTGGAAAGTAGCTCATCAGAGAAATCCGTTCCCATGATGCCTACACCAACTAGAGAGGAAGCTAATGATGATGATCATGAAACTTCAGATCAAGTTACTACTGGACCTCGTAGGTCGAACAGAGCACGTTCCGCACCAGAGTGGTATGGTAATCCTGTCCTGGAAGTCATGTTATTAGAACATGGCGAACCTACGAACTATGAAGAAGCAATGATGAGCCCAGATTCTGACAGATGGCTTGAGGCCATGAAATCTGAGATAGGATCCATGTATGAGAACAAAGTATGGACTTTGGTGGACTTGCCCGATGATCGGCAAGCCATTGAGAATAAATGGATCTTCAAGAGGAAGACGGACGCTGATGGTAGTGTTACTATCTACAAAGCTCGACTTGTCGCAAAAGGTTTTCGACAAGTTCAAGGTGTTGACTACGATGAGATTTTCTCACTCGTAGCGATGCTTAAATCTGTCCGAATCATGTTAGCAATTGCCACATTTTATGAAATCTGGCAAATGGATGTCAAAACTGCATTCCTTAATGGATTTC
Source organism: Thinopyrum elongatum (assembly GCA_011799875.1). Classification (NCBI taxonomy): domain Eukaryota; kingdom Viridiplantae; phylum Streptophyta; class Magnoliopsida; order Poales; family Poaceae; genus Thinopyrum; species Thinopyrum elongatum. Next base: position 597,386,124 of record CM022303.1, on the reverse strand, counting down.
TTAAAGAAGAGTTGTATATGATGCAACCAAAAGGTTTTGTCAATCCTAAAGGTCCTAACAAAGTGTGCAAACTCCAGCGATCCATCTATGAACTGGTGCAAGCATCTCGGAGTTGGAATATACGCTTTGATAAGGTGATCAAAGCATATGGTTTTATACAGACTTATGGTGAAGCCTGTATTTACAAGAAAGTGAGTGGGAGCTCTGTAGCATTTCTGATATTATATGTGGATGACATATTGCTGATTGGAAATGATATAGAATTTCTGGATAGCATAAAAGGATACTTAAATAAGAATTTTTCAATGAAAGACCTCGGTGAAGCTGCTTACATATTGGGCATCAAGATCTATAGAGATAGATCAAGACGCTTGATAAGATTTTCAATGAGTACATACCTTGACAAGATTTTGAAGGAGTTCAAAAATGGATCAGTCAAAGAAGGAGTTCTAGCCTGTATTGTAAGGTGTGAAGTTGAGTAAGACTCAAAGCCCGACCACGGTAGAAGATAGAGAGAGAATGAAAGTCATTCCTTATGCCTCAGCCGTAGATTCTATAAAGTATGCCATGTTGTGTACCAAACCTGTTGTGTACCTTGCCATGAGTTTGTTAAGGGGGTACAATAGTGATCCAGGAGTAGATCACTAGACAGCGGTCAAAATTATCCTTAGTTACCTAAGAGGACTAAGGAAATGTTTCTCGATTATGGAAGTGATAAAGAGTTCGTCGTAAAGAGTTACGTCGATGCAAGCTTTTACACCGATCAAGATGACTCTAAGTCTCAATCTGGATACGTATTGAAAGTGAGAGCAATTAGCTAGAGTAGCTCCATGCAGAGCATTGTAGACATAGAAATTTGCAAAATACTTACGAAGCTGCATGTGGCAGACCCGTTGACTAAACTTCTCTCACAAGCAAAACATGATCACACCTTAGTACTCTTTGGGTGTTAATCACATAGCGATGTGAACTAGATTATTGACTCTAGTAAACCCTTTGGGTGTTGGTCACATGGCGATGTGAACTATGAGTGTTAATCACATAATGATGTGAACTATTGGTGTTAAATCACATGGTGATGTGAACTAGATTATTGACTCTAGTGCAAGTGGGAGACTGAAGGAAATATGCCATAGAGACAATAATAAACTTGTTATTTTATATTTCCTTATTCATGATAAATGTTTATTATTCATGCTAGAATTGTATTAACCGGAAACTTGATACATGTGTGGACACATAGACAAAACACAGTGTCCCTAGTAAGCCTCTACTAGACTAGCTCGTTAATCAAAGATGGTTAAGTTTCCTAACCATAGACATGTGTTGTCATTTGATGAATGGGATCACATCATTAGGAGAATGATGTGATGGACAAGACCGATCCGTTAGCTTAGCATTATGATCGTTCAGTTTTATTGCTATTGCTTTCTTCATGTCATAAACATATTCCTTTGACTATGAGATTATGCAACTCCCGGATACCGCAGGAATACCTTGTGTGCTATCAAACGTCACAATGTAACTGGATGATTATAAAGATGCTCTACTGGTATCTCCGAAGGTATTTGTTGGGTTGGCATAGATCAAGATTAGGATTTGTCACTCCGAGTATTGGAGAGGTATCTCTGAGCCCTCTCGGTAATACACATCATAAGAAGCCTTGCAAGCAATGTGACTAATGAGTTAGTTATGGGATGATGTATTACGGAACGAGTAAAGAGACTTGCCGGTAACGAGATTGAACTAGGTATGAAGATACCGACGATCGAATCTCGGGCAAGTAACATACCGATGACAAAGGGAATAACGTATGTTGTCATTACGATACGACCGATAAAGATCTTCATAGAATATGTGGGAACCAATATGAGCATCCAGGTTCCGCTGTTGGTTATTGACCGGAGAGGTGTCTCGGTCATGTCTACATAGTTCTCGAACCCGTAGGGTCCGCACACTTAACGTTCGATGATGATTTTGTATTATATGAGTTATGTGATTTGGTGACCAAATGTTGTTCGGAGTCCCGGATGAGATCACGGACATGACGAGGAATCTCGAAATAGTCGAGAGGTAAAGATTCATATATAGGACGATGATATTCGAACACCGGAAGTGTTCCGGGGGTATCGGATACATATCGGATCACCAGAAAGGGGTTCTGGGTACCGCCGGCAAAGATATGGGCCTTATGGGCCAAGAGAGGGACAGACCAGCCCCTGATGGGCTGGTGCGCCCCCATATAGGCCAAAATAGGAGGAGAAGGAAGGAAGGGAAGGGAGAAGGAAAGGGGAGGATTCGGCCTCCCCCTTTCCTTCTCTCCCCCCTCTCTTTCCTTCCCCCTCCAACACTTATGGAAGGGGGGAGGCCGACTTGTGGGAGGCGCCCAAGTAGGATTACTCCTACTTGGGGCGCCCCTTGCTGCCCCTCTCCCTCTCCCACCTATATATATGTGAGGGGGGCACCGCTAGAACACAAAACATTGATTCCTAGTCGTATGCGGCGCCCTCCTCCACAGTTTACGCCTCCGGTCATATCTTCATAGTGCTTAGGCTAAGCCCTGCGCGGATCACTTCATTGTCACCGTCACCACACCGTCGTGCTGACGAAACTCTCCCTCGACACTTTGCTGGATCAAGAGTTAGAGGGACGTCATCAAGCGTGCAGAATTCGGAGGTGCCGTACGTTCGGTGCTTGATCGGTCGGAACGAGAAGAAGTTCGAATACATGAACCGCGTTAACAAACGCTTCCGCTTTCGGTCTACGAAGGTACGTGGACACACTCTCCCCCTCTCGTTGCTATGCATCTCCTAAATAGATCTTGCGTGAGCGTAGCAATTTTTTTGAAATTACATGCTACGTTCCCCTACACTGGTAGGGTTCATTGGCAAAAGAAAAAAAAAGATTGTTACTGTTCATTGTTCGCTATTACTGTTCACTGATGCATACGTTGCCGTGAAAATAAACAGTAGACAGCGAAAATAATTCAAAAAAACCAGAAAAATCAAAATTCAAAAAAACCAGAAAAATCGAATCCCTCCCGCTTTAGTATTAGTATATATAAGTATACTTATATGTTGATTATCTGACCCCCCTTGTTAGCTCAATAGTTGTAGCAAGCTCCAACATTCAAATGGCAAAGTTTTTGGTTGGGGTGTTACCCCTATCAGTGTACTCTGTGAAGTAGATTCGATTGTATGAGAGGTTCCTCAGAAAATACAGTTGTATTGCTGTACTCTGCCTTCGCATTGTCCTCTAGGAAATTCTATCTTTCTAGCATACATTCAACAAATAAGAAGGATATAATCAGAACTTCTAAAAGGCAATTGCAGTACTAATCATAAATTGGGAGCTTTCTAACATAGGTAGTACAATTATATGACCAAACTGAGATGAATACAGAAGTTCACATGTCCAAGACATTGCAAGTATTCTTACACAAAAGTATCAAGTATCATTCCAATATCTAGTATAGCAGCAAATCTGTTGATCAAATACAGAGGTGATTGTGCAGATCTGCAAGTTATAGAAACAATCGTGAGCGTTTATACTAACATATAAATAACCTACCGGTGCATATTCCACTTCCCAGTTTGCAACTTCCCAAGAAGAACAAAGCTGTAACCCTGCACTGAAGAAGCTATGAAAATTGAATTAACAATAACAGTTTATTCCTAATAAGCGATTTCCCAAAATATAAATTATGTGCTAGTGTCCAAGGAAAATGCTAACTGGAATCATAACATGCACAGTTGAAACTGCGAAATAATACACCCGCAAAAAAAAAAAAAAACTGCGAAATAATAAGTTGTGTTCCGATGTACTCAATCGAATCATCACTGACAGTTTGTTTCAAAATAAGACATTTCCCAAACAAGGAAAAAAACACATGCACTGTTGGCCTGTTGCCCTCAGGTACCTGCCATTTAAAAACCAGTATGTAAAGCTCCACATGAGGACCAAAGTGAGTAGGTGAATATAATTCATTCTGCTCCAATCATTTGATTATGGACATAACAAAGCCATATTAGTAGAAATGGAAGACGAAGCACTCGGCCCAGGCTTTGGACCAAGGCCAAACACTTGAACCACAAATGCACCATTACCAACAACATGTCCTGGTACTTTGTCAGAAACTTCATGGCAACAAAAAGCAAGGCAAGAAGAAAAGTAGTTTACCTAAGGGAGTGCGCAGTGGAGCACCGGTTGCTTCAAAGCTCACTGATGTTCATAGCAATATGGCACAATAACAGGCTCAAATGGAGAATCGTTAGGAAAATTTTAGAGTTCCAAGGTAAATATTGAGTGTGATTGATAACTGATATACAATGGCCTCATATAGAACTGAACAAAATCTACCGCTGGGAAATTTGTCTAATTGAAAGTATATTTTTCTCATTCCAAGGTAAAAATTTAACTGTACAGAACAGTGGCCTGATAAGCATTGGGGAAAATTTCACGCTTCAAGCAAGATCCAAGGAGATCCAACAGTCAAGAACAATGGCCTAATGCCCTAATCCTTATGCATTAGGTGCACGAGTGTCAAGAGTGCGGGGATAACTGATTGCTCCTAAACGGCATATGTACCAGTGTACCACGGTGCTAGACATATCCAGATTTTCAAACCTCTAACGCGTAACAAATACGTAACAAAATAAGACTTGCTCACATGCATAAAGTATGGTTTGAGGATGAAAAAACCTGCCCTATGTCTCTCCGGGCGCGCTCCTTGCTGGCCTCTTCGCATCCACTTCGTTCGTTCTTCAATTCTGCTCCTCGTGGGCGAGACAGCCGAGGTGGAAGTGGAAGAACGCAACGAGGTAGAGGAAGAACAGACGGAACCCACATCATTGGGGCTGGCCGACCGCCGGGCCGCTGGTGCTGCTGGGAGATTGTTGGGGAGCCGCCGCTCTCTCTCGACCTCGTCCAGTTATGGAGAGCCCAGCCGCCGTCGGACTGCCGCCAAGCCGTCCGTCGGCTCCTCAGCTGACGGAGACAAGGAGATTAACGGCGGGGGACGTGACACGGGCAGTGGTGCTCTCCGTCCACGCCATCCTCTTGATGGCGGGTTCCCTCGCTGCAAAGCGAGGAGGTACGGGTGTCGCGATTTCTTCGGAGAGATAATTGGATCGCAAGCAAGAGAGAGATAGGGTGGGGAGGAGAGGACCAGGAGGCCAAGCATTTATAGGCAGCCTAAAAGAAACGTACAAACGGATTCGTCTAGAAAAGCCCACAAGAACCAGCACCGACCTAAAATTCACTACGTGTCAATCCGAAGAATTGTAGTCAACGGCATGGGAGTCGGACGTGGCCATATGCATGGCCCGTGCAGGGGCGCGTGAAGTGGGAACCAACCCACGCGAAGCTGGAAGCGCCACGTAAAATTGAACGTGTGGACCAGTAAAAAAATAAGGAACTCTCTGGTAGAACGTGTAGCACACGCGTCGGGAGACAAGAACTGGCAACTCAGTGACCTGTCTTTATTTTCTTTGTGTACGAACATATGATTTATTTTACGTATTATTTGGGCGCTAGTATTTAATCTCTAATAAAAAATAAAATCACTAATTAAGGAGTACTCATTACAAAGATTACTTCCACCTTCCCAGGTTGCGACGTGTGCGCCACTTGTCGCATCATGTGAGTTTTTTTTTTCGTAGATCCGTTTATTCAAAATATTTTATCTCTTAAACCATGCAGCGCGCCACTTGTCGTAACCTGAGAGTTTTTCATTTTTTTATATATCTGTTTATTCAAAATATTTTATCTCTTAAACCATGCGTCCAAATCTCGAACCGTTTTCATCGTTGGATTCCTCGCGTCGAGATCTTCAAAAATAGATCTCATGCTGATAGGTTTTGACGAACTTTTTTTTCGAAAAAAACCAGACAAAAAAGCCGAACTGGGAGCACGGGTTTTTTCCCTTTCCGAAAGAGGCACGCCCGTGCCTCTCACGAAATCACAATCGTGTCTCTCGCAGAAGGAAAAAAAAAATATGTTTTTTTTCGTTTCCGAGGAGGCACGGCCATACTTATCGTGAAAGCACAACCATGTCTCTCGTGGAAGTACAACCGTGGCTCTCGTGAAAGAAAAAAAAACAAAAAACGTGTTTCGAGCACAACTGTGCCTCTCACGGAAGCAAACCCGTGACTCTCGCGAAAGGAAAAAAAAATAGAAAACACGTTTATTTTGCCGTTTTGCGAGAGGAAGACCGGTGGAAAACTGAAACGTCAGAAAAAACAAAAAAAAAACCGTTTAAAAAGTCGAAAACGCGTGCGGAAAATAAAAAAAAATCCGGAGGGAGCGTCCAGAGCGCGACACGTGACGAACGACTGAGAGCACGCCAAGTGGCATTGATCGTTGGGAGGCTCGTCAACTAGTTGCTCTAAAAAAAATAATGAAATACATGCAAGCAGTAGGCTGCCTTTGCTATATGGGCCGGTAAAGCAACGGTAATATCCAATAGCCCGATAAGCAAAAAGATTTCACATGTACGCCCACAAACCCATTATACAATGATGCCAATCAAAGGTTTAATTAAGGCCATTCCTAAGAAAGCTCATAATCGGTGCCTTTGGTGCCATTTAGGATAATGGTGCTCATGTATGGGTATATTGGCCAGCCCAGCTGAGTTTTGTTTCTGATTGGATAACTGGTGGACCTCCGAGCGTTGACAGTTGACCGCGACCAGGAAAGTTGACCATTGACCAGGGAGAGTCTACCTTTAACTTTTTAAAAACAAAAAAATAAAAAAAATAAAAAAATCTTGAAATTTGGAAAACAATTCAAATTTTTTTTTTAAGTTTGCAAATTTAGGAAAAGTTCATGAATTTGAAAAGGTTCAAGACTTGGAAGGTTTGTAATTTCAGAGAGGCTTGCAAAAATGAAAAAAAAATCACAAATTTGAAAAAAAGTTCACAAAAGATTTTAAAAAAAATTCATAATTCTAATAAAGCTCCTGAAATTTAGGAAAAGGTGAATAGGTTTGAAAAAAGTTCACGAAAACTCTACACATTTGAGAAAACGAAAAAAAATATATAAAAAGTAAAAAGTAAATTGAAAAAGAAAAGGAAAAGGAAAACAATATCAGAAAACAGTTGAAAAAAATATCTACATGGGCCGGCCCATGGAGATACAAAGTGATGTGGAGGGGTGTGCGCCGGTTTGCAGAATGCACTCTAACCGGCGCTTAAGGCGCCAAATAGGATCCAGAACCCGTCATAAAAACATCCCTATCTAAGAGACACTTCACTGATCTACAGAGATCCAGAACTCGCCTTCTCTCCCACGAAAGAAGTTCAGCACTCCTTCAATTATTATTTTTGGCGACTCTTCCATGTTCCGTCTTCTCTGGAGATGACATCAAATGGTCTTATTCCTGCCGCAGTCAAGAAGATCCACATTCTTCATCGATGGTATTACTGTCTATTTTATCAGAACACATCTAGCGCTATATGATCAGCACATTCAGTCTGGTCTCTACCTTGGACCTAGTATGTCATCTCTGATTTTCAGTACAAATTTACTTGAAGTGTGTTGTTGTGGTTAAGCAAGAAGTAAAAGTCGACTTGTGACATTATTATTATTTTTTCAAGGAATTTTTACAATTCTGCATCCATTCTCAATACATATTATTCGTGATTATAAAGTGTAGGTTGCATAATTTGAAATTTCATCTAGTGCTTGTGCTGAAAACTGAGCAATGGCAAGATTAACCTACATAATTTTAAGAAATCCCATACTAAAATGTGCCAAAACCACAAAAGTGGAAAGACTGCTGATTTTTAAAACCATAAACAGAAGACCTTCTTCTTGTACAGCAAGCAAAAGAGAAAAAAGTAGATATACATAAACAAGCACACTAATGGGGATACGCTTATAATACACCTTCTTCAGTGTCCCTAACCGTAACAAAAACAAGAAGTGCGAACAGTTCAACCGATTAAATCAGCCTAAGTAACAAAATATATTAGCTCCAACCTAATTCTGTATATATGGTCTCACAGGCGAGGACAACATGAACACCAAAAATCAACTTTGCTTGCAGCCTCCACTGTTAGAAGAAACCTTATAGATAGAATCTTAGCAGTAGCGCAGGTAAAGGCAGCAGTGCTACTGCTACTTAGTTGTAGCGCGGGGTAGAAACGAGCGTTACAAATAGTAGTGCGACGCTACTGCTAATTGGTCCCAACGCCAAGGACCGGGGCTACCCATAGCAGTAGCGCTGGTGGGCGACCAGCGCTACTGCTAAGCTCCATAGCAGTAGTGCGTGTCGGTGGCCCAGCGCTATCGCTATGTGTGTACGGTGGTAGCAGGTGGGCCCCGGTTAGCAGTAGCGCTGGTCACCCACCAACGCTACTTCTATGGAGCTTAGCAGTAGCGCTGGTCGCCCACCAGCGCTACTGCTACACATAGCAGCCATCTTTTCCCTCTCACCCTCCCCCTCCCCCTCCCCTTTCCCCTCTCCCTCCCTCACTTGGTTCTTCCTTCTCCTGCCTCTCTTCTCTCCCCATTAATGCCACCATCCACCATCTCCTTCATTAATGACCTCTCTTTAATTCTCTCTAGCTTCTTCTTCCTCACTTTAATTTATTTGTCTCTCCCTCATTCTATTCCCCACTTATACCTTTTGTCTCACTAGATAGCTTTCCCTCCCTCTTCACTAGTTAGGTAGAGCATCTCCTTCCAACTAGATCTATCATGCATCTTTGTCCTACTACTTTTGATCGCTAGCTAGATAGCAGCACCGGTCATTTACGTGTGTGTGTGCTCGATCCCTCTCTCGGGACGATAGGTGAGTAAAAAGTTGCGCTTTGCAATATGGAAATATTTGTGTTTGCGCTATGATGGTGGGAATGTGCGTGTGGCATGAGTTGCCGCCTATGTGTATTTGTCGGATCGTGTGTGACATGAGTTGCTTATGTTTTGCCGAAATATCGATTTATTTCCATTTCGGCGAATTTCAGGCAAACTCTATATGTCCTATTTTTAGGGAAGGTCATGCCGAATTTTTGTATGACTTTGATATATGCATGCATGGTAATCATTGTTTTGCTTATTATACCGCGTTGGCAATTAATCATGAAGCTTAGTGGACGGGTGGTGGAAAGATGGTTACGATCCACGATGCAAGACATGTATTCAAATAACCAGACTGGGATTATATGTCCGTGTAGAAAATGCAAACTAATCATCATCTTGGACCCCTTTGACCGTGGCAGTTTGAAGGCGCACCTGCTCATGCATGGTTTCATGGATGGCTATACTCAGTGGATAATTGAAGATGATGATGAGGATGTCCACATGGCAGGCAATAACGACATGGGGCTAGACGAAGAGATGACCGACGATGATGGACCCGAAGACGAGGGTGCAGGACAGAACGGCGGAGAAGAGGCCGTACAAGGTGGGGAAGACGGCTCCGTACACGGCGGAGAAGAGTCTGGACACGGCGGAGAAGAGGCGGATACGCCGCACGCAGTCTTCGACGTGACTAAGTTCAGTCGTGCAGGACCCTCATGTTCGAGACCTGCTTCGCAAGAATACGACTAGCGATAGAGCCGCTTCTAGAGAGGAGGCCAAGCTGGCGCCACTGGAGGTAGACTCGAAGACTCCATTGTATGACGGTTGCGATCACGAGGTGACCCGCTTGAGTTTCACGCTTGAACTTCTAAAGATGAAGGCCAAAAACAAATGGACAGACGCAAGCCTCGATGAGCATTTGAAGTATCTACATAATAAAGTTCTTCCCGCGGGGAACGTGTGTCTTACTAGTGTCGATGAGGCCAAGAAGATCGTGTGCCCTCTTGATCTGCCCCACATTAGATACCATGCATGCATCAACGATTGCGTCATTTATCAGAAGGAGCACACGGAAAAAACCAGCTGTCCGGTGTGCAATGCTTATCGATACAAGAAGGCCGGGAAGAAATCTCCTCAGAAAGTTGTATGGTACTTACCAATCACTCCCCGTCTGCAGCGTTATCTGGTAGATTCTAAGGAAGCAAAGCTCATGCGCTGGCATGCGGAGAGGGTGAAGCCCGACGATGGAGATGATCCGAAGCTGAGACACCTTACGGATGCTAGCCAGTAGCGAGCATTCAACACAGAATATGGATATTTCGCAGATGATGCAAGGAGCATCGTGCTTGGCATGAGTACTGATGGCATGAATCCGTTTGGCAACCAGAACACCAACCATAGCACATGGCCCGTGTTTGTATGGATGTACAACCTCCCCCCTGGTTGTGCATGAAGTCAAAGTACATACACATGAGCATGCTGATTCAAGGGCCGAAACAATCGGGAAATAATATTAATATGTATCTGGGGCTACTGAAAGAGGAGTTAGACACGTTATGGAAAACACCAGCCAAGACATGGGATGCCAGCAAAGGCGACTATTTCTATATGTGAGCCGCGCTGATAACGACGGTGCACGACTATCTCGGTTACAAATATGTCGCAGGCCAGGTGTGCCACGGATATTGCAGATGCACCCGGTGCATGGATGATACAACGTCTCAGCAGCTAACGAAAGATGGAGGGTCTGGGAAAATCATGTACATGGGGCATCGAAGATGACTCGAGAAGGATGACCCGTGGAGAAACCATGGAGATCTTTTCAATGGTGAGGCTGAGCATCGAGGACTCCACATAAGAGGAGTGGAGCTGAAATCGATGAGCTGTCAAAAAACTGGGAACAGTGCCCCACGCCGGGAAAGATGAAAAAGGCGCCGGAGCCACTTCTGAAGGTATGGAAGACCAGGTCTGTTTTCTGGGACTTGGAGTACTGGCCCAAGCTCGACACGCCTCATTGCCTTGATCAAATGCATATCACGAAGAATGTCCTTAGAGCTTTCTTGCAACAGTGATGAACATGCCGGATAAGTCCAAGGATGGGCCGAAGGCAAGAAGAGACTTCGAAGATTTGAACATCAGGGTAGATCTCCACATGCCATCCCGTAAAAAGTCCGAGGAGACGGAGACGGAGGCGGGGGCAGGGGCAAAAAAGTCAACAAGAAGGAAGAGAATTATTGCGCCCCTTCTTGCTTCACCTTAAGTTCGAAGGAGATTGATCAATTCTTCAATTGCCTTACCGGAATCAAAGTTAGTTCTGGTTACTGTGGGAAGATAAGCAGATTTCTAGACACCAAGAAGAAAAGGTTTAGCGGGATGAAGTCTCATGACTATCATGTGATGATGACGCAGATCCTTCCGGTTGCCCATAGAGGTATAATGGACGAGCACGTCCGTGAAACGCTTACTGGTATGTGCAACTTTTTCGACGCTATCTCTCGAAAGTCGATCAGTGTGAAGCAGCTCCAAAGCCTATAGGAAGAGATCGTTGTCATACTAAATGAGCTTAAGATTTACTTCCCGCCCGCGTTCTTTGACGTCATGGTGCATCTGTGTGTCCATATTGTGGACGGCATCATTGACCTCGGGCCGTCATTCCTTCACAGCATGATGCCGTTCGAGAGGGTGAATGGGATCATCAAAGGATTCGTTCGTAGCATGTCCCATCCGGATGGAAGCATCGTGCAGGGCTATCTGATCCAAGAGTGCATCTCCTTTCACGAGAATTATCTAAGCGATGAAAACCCTGTTGTTGGTTTGCCCGTCAACAAGCACCTTGGGAGGCTCAGAGGAGAAGGTCACACGAACGGCAAGAGGGAATTGCATGTGGACCACTCGGGTCGACGCAACAACTTGGACATAGTAAACTTAGTAGTGCTATAGCACCTAGACGTGGTAGTTCCTTTCGTCGAACTGCACAAAGAAACCATCGTAAAGAAGTATCGTGACCAGGGGCTACACAAGATGGATGCCGAAGTTACTAGAGAGCACAGCTCCACTTTCTTGCGTTGGTTCAAAGAGCATGTTCTTGCTAATCCCCTGGAAGAGGGCAGTGTGGACGAATTGCGCATACACACCTTAGCACATGGCCCCGCGGCCAACCTCGCGACCTATCAGGCATATGATATCAACGGATACACGTTTTACACGGAGGCCAAAGACATAAACAGTGATTACCAGAACTCAGGGGGAACGATGGAATGCATGACCAGAGACAACGACGCAACTGAAAGATTCTATGGAAAGGTCAAAGAGATCTGGGAGCTTGACTACGCTGAACTGCACAGTGCGACGATGTTCCGTGTCAGATGGGCTAAGGCAGTCGAAAGAGAAAAATGGTATTTCACTACCATGTCTATACCTGATGCGCAGAGCACAGCTACCATGAATGTCGTCGCCAAAACTGAGCCATGGGTACACGCTAAGCACGTGACACAATGTTTCTTCATAACCGACCCGAGCAATCCGAGTCATGTTGTCATGAGGAGAGGGAAAAGGAGCATCGTCGGAATGGATGGAGTCACCAACGAGGAAGACTACGACCAGTACGGTGACCTGATGAGGGAAGATGACGATGACGATGAAGCATATGTCAAAAGAAGAAGCAAGACTACATTACCTAGGAAAAATCGCACTCCATGGAAAAGGAAAAGTCACAACAAGGGGCTCAATTACTCGGCAGCAAACAAGAAAGGAAAGAAGCTCACTCAGAAATGACAACGTCAACGCTGAGAAACCATCATTTATATATATGTTTCTATTTTGTATACGCACTTAAATGTTATTGGTCAAATGATGTATATATATATATATATATATATAGGTCGTCTTTCAGAGGAGAAAAAGAAAAAGTAAACCAAAAAGGAAAGAAAATAAAATGAAAAACAAATGAAAATGAAAAGAAATAGAAAAAGGAGAAAAAAAACAAAATATAAAGAAAAATAAAATAAAAAAGGAAAGGCATAGCAGTAGCGCGGAATGGTAACCAGTGCTATAGCTATTAGTAAGTAGCAGTAGCGCGGGTCCACAACCCGCGCTACTGCGAGGTTTGACTTAGCCCTGCGCGGGCGTCCCTGCTTCCCCAAATTCCCCATTCTCTTCTCGTCCGCTGCTCGCCGCTCCTACCTCCCTGGCCGCCCCTGCCTCCCTCGCTGTTTCGTGCCGCCCTCGACACCCTCGAAGCCACCGGAGCCGCGCGCCCTCGACGCCACCGGAGCCACGCGCCCCTCGACGCACCCGGGAGCCACCCTCATCCGTTCCTCGCCGCCCTGCCTCCCTCGCTGCCCCTGCCTCCCTCGATGCCCCTTCCTTCCTCGCCGCCCCTCCCTCCCTCGCCGTCACCGGAGCTGCCATCGCCGCCTCCTTGAGCACCCTCTGTAAGACCCCACCCCTCCTCTCTCTCTCATGGACTAGATAGGTTATCAGAGAACTAGCTAGCTAGGCTGACACATCTCCAACGTATCTATAATTTTTGATTATTCGATGCTATTATATATATTATCTATTTTGGATGTTTTATATGCATTAATATGCTCTTTTATATTATTTTTGGGACTAACCTGTTAACCTAGAGCTTGGTGCCAGTTTCTATTTTTTACTTGTTTTTGACTTTCACAGAAAAGGAATATCAAACGGAGTCCAAATGGAATAAAACTTTCGCGATGATTTTTTTTGGACCAGAAGACACCTACGTAACTTGGAGAGAGGGCCAGAAGGTTCCTGAGGAGGCCACAAGCCTGCAAGGCGCGCCCTAGGGGGGCGCCCTGAGGGTTTGTGGGCCCCTTAGAGGTCTTCCAACCCTAATCTTTGCACTATAAATTCCCAAATGTTCCCCCAACAACAGAAGCATCCACCAAAATACTTTTCCGCCGCCGCAAGCCTCTGTTCCCATGAGATACCATCTTGGGGGCCTTTTCTGGCGATTTGCCGGAGGGGGATTCGATCACGGAGGGCCTCTACATCAACCTTGCTGCCCTTCCGATGATGTGTGAGTAGTTTACCACAGACCTACGGGTCCATAGCTAGTAGCTAGATAGCTTCTTCTCTCTCTTTGATCTTCAAAACAATGTTCTCCTCGATGTTCTTGGAGATCTATTCGATGTAATGCTTTTTTGCGGTGTGTTTGTTGAGATCCGATGAATTGTGGATTTATGATCATATTATCTATGAATATTACTTGAGTCTTCTCTGAACTCTTTTATGCATGATTAAGATATCTTTGTATTTCTCTTCGAACTATCGGTTTGGTTTGGCCAACTAGATTGGTTTTCTTGCAATGGGAGAGGTGCTTAGTTTTGGGTACAATCTTGTGGTGTCCTCACCCAGTGACAGAAGGGGTAGCGAGGCACGTATTGTATTGTTTCCATCAAGGATAAAAGGATGGGGTTTATATCATATTGCTTGAGTTTATCCCTCTACATCATGTCATCTTACTTAAAGTGTTACTCCGTTCTTATGAACTTAATACTCTAGATGCATGTTGGATAGCGGTCGATGTGTGGAGTAATAGTAGTAGATGCAGAATCGTTTCCGTCTACTTGTCACGGACGTGATGCCTATATTCATGATCATTGCCTTAGATATCGTCATAACTTTGCACTTTTCTATCAATTGCTCAACAGTAATTTGTTTACACACCGTATGCTATCTTCAAGAGTGAAGCCTCTAGTGAAACCTATGGCCCCCGGGTCCTATTTTCCATCATATATTTTCAGATCTATAAAACAAAAAACCCAAAAATACCTTGCTGCAATTTATTTATATTTACTTTAATTTGCCCTTTTATTTATCTTTTATACCTATCTCTATTAGATCTAACTCTTGTTCATGACCGTGAAGAGATCAACAACCCCTTTTTCGCGTTGAGTGCAAGTGTTGAAGTAGAGATAAGTATTTACCTCAGCTAAAAACCAAGGTATCAATCCAGTAGGAGGCACAAGCAAGTCTCCAATCTATGCACCTGCACAAACTAACAGACACTTGCACTCAGCGCGAAAAAGGGGTTGTCAATCCCTTCACGGTCACGAACAAGAGTGAGATCTAATAGAGATAGGTATAAAAGATAAATAAAAGAGCAAACTAAAGTAAATATAAATAAATTACAGCAAGGTATTTTTGGGTTTTTTGGTTTATAGATCTGAAAATATATGATAGAAAATAGACCCGGGGGCCATAGGTTTCACTAGAGGCTTCTCTCTTGAAGATAGCATACGGTGGGTAAACAAATTACTGTTGAGCAATTGATAGAAAAGCACAAATTATGACGATATGTAAGGCAATGATCATGAATATAGGCATCATGTCCGTGACAAGTAGACCGAAACGATTCTGCATCTACTACTATTACTCCAAACATCGACCGCTATCCAGCATGCATCTAGAGTATTAAGTTCATAAGAACGGAGTAACGCTTTAAGTAAGATGACATGATGTAGAGGGATAAACTCAAGCAATATGATATAAACCCCATCTTTTTATCCTTGATGGCAAACAATACAATATGTGCCTCGCTACCCCTTCTGTCACTGGGTGAGGACACTGCAAGATTGAACCCAAAACTAAGCACCTCTCCCATTGCAAGAAAAACCAATCTAGTTGGCCAAACCAAACCGATAGTTCGAAGAGAAATACAAAGATATCCTAATCATGCATAAAAGAGTTCAGAGAAGGCTCAAATAATATTCATAGAAAATCTGATCATAAATCCACAATTCATCGGATCTCAACAAACACACAGCAAAAAAGTATTACATCGAATAGATCTCCCAGAACATCGAGGAGAACATTGTATTGAAGATCAAATTGAGAGAAGAAGCCATCTAGATACTAGCTATGGACTCGTAGGTCTGTCGTAAACTACTCACACATCATCGGAAGGGCAGCAAGGTTGATGTAGAGGCCCTCCGTGATCGAATCCCCCTCCGGCAGATCACCGGAAAAGGCCCCAAGATGGGATCTTATGGGAACAAAGGCTTGCGGCGGCGGAAAAGTATTTTGGTGGACGCTTCTGATGTTGGGGGAATATTTGGGAAATTATAGTGCAAATATTAGGGTTGTAAGACCTCTGAGGGGCCCACAAGCCCTCAGGCCCCCCCAGGGTGCGCCTTGTAGGCTTGTGGCCTCCTCGGGAACTTTCTGGCCCTCTCTCCAAGTTGCGTAGGTGTCTTCTGGTCCAAGAAAAATCATCGCGGAAGTTTTATTCCGTTTGGACTTCGTGTGATATTAGTTTTCTGTAAAAGTAAAAAACAAGGAGAAAAATAGAAACTGGCACTGGGCTCTAGGTTAATAGGTTAGTCCAAAAAATAATATAAAATAGCATATTAATGCATATAAAACATCTAAAACAGATAATATAATAGCATGGAACAATAAAAAATATAGATACGTTGGGGACATATCAAGCATCCCCAAGCTTAATTCCTGCTCATCCTCGAGTAGGTAAATGATAAAAACAGAACTTTTGATGTGGAATGCTACCTAACATATTTATCAATGTTATCTTCTTTATTGTGGCATGAATATTCAGATCCATAAGATTCAAAACAAAAGTTTAATATTGACATAAAAACAATAATACTTCAAGCATACTAATAAAGCAATTGTTTCTTCTCAAAATAACATGGCCAAAGAAAGTTATCCCTACAAAATCATATAGTCTGGCTATGCTCCATCTTCATCACACAAATTATTTCATCATGCACAACCCCGATGACAAGCCAAGCAATTGTTTCATACTTTTGATGTTCTCAACCTTTTTCAACTTTCTGAGCGTGAGCTATGGATATAACAATATAGGTGAAATAGAATATGGTGGTTGCGGAGAAGAGAAAAAAGAAGGAGAAAGTCTCACATCAACTAGGCAAATTAATGGGCTATGGAGATGCCCATCAATTGATATCGATGCAAGTGAGTAGGGATTGCCATGCAACAGATGCACTAGAGCTATAAGTGTATGAAAGCTCAAAAAGAAACTAAGTGGGTGTGCATCCAACTTGCTTGCTCACAATGACCTAGGGCAATTTGAGGAAGCCCATCAATGGAATATACAAGCCAAGTTCTATAATGAAATATTCCCACTAGTATATGAAAGTGACAAAATAGGAGACTCTCTATCATGAAGATCATGGTGCTACTTTGAAGCATAACTGTGGAAAAAGGATAGTAACATTGTCCCTTCTCTCTTTTCTCTCATTTTTTTCTCTTTTTTTGTTTGGGCTTCTTTGGCCTCTTTTATTTTTTATAAAGTCCAGAGACTCATCCCAACTTGTGAGGGAATCATAGCTTCCATCATCCTTTCCTCACATGGGACAATGCTCTAAAAATGATGATCATCACACTTTTATTTACGTACAACTCAAGAATTACAACTCGATACTAGAACAAGATATGACTCTATATGAATGCCTCCGGTGGTGTACCGGGATGTGCAATGATCAAGAGTGACATGTATAAAAAATATGAACGGTGGTCTTGCCACAAATACTATGCCAACTACATGATCATGCAAAGCAATATGACAATGATGGTGCGTGTCATAATAAAACGGAATGATGGAAGTTGCATGGCAATATATCTTGGAATGGCTATGGAAATGCCATAATAGGTAGGTATGGTTGCTATTTTGAGGAAGGGTATATGGTGGGTTTAATGCACCGACGGAAGTTGTACTAGAGAGGCTAGCAATGGTGGAAGGGTGAGAGTGTGTATAATCCATGGACTCAACATTAGTCATAAAGAACTCACATACTTATTGCAAAAATTTATTAGCCATCGAAACAAAAAACTACACGCATGCTCCTAGGGGGATAGATTGGTAGGAAAATACCATCGCTCGTCCCTGACCGCCACTCATAAGGAAGACAATCAAAAAATAAATCATGCTGCAAATTCATCGCATAACGGTTCACCATACTTGCATGCTACGGGAATCACAAACTTTAACACAAGTATTTATACCAATCCACGATTATTGACTAGCATGACTCTAATATCACCATCTTTATATCTCAAAACAAATGCAAGGAATCAAACTTCTCATCTATTAAATGCTCTTTATATGAAAGTTTTTATTATATCCCTCTTTTATGCCCATCATATTAGGACTAAATTCATAACCTAAGCAAATTACCATGCTGTTTAAGACTCTCAAAATAATATAAGTGAAGCATGAGAGATCACCAATTTCTATAAAATAAAGCCACCACCGTGCTCTAAAAAATATATAAGTGAAGCACTAGAGCAAACTGTCTAGCTCAAAAGATATAAGTGAAGCACATAGAGTATTCTAATAAATTCATGATTAATGCGTGTCCCTCTCACAAGGTGTGTACAGAAAGGATGATTGTGGAAAACTAAAAAGCAAAGACTCTTATCATACAAGACGCTCCAAGCAAAACACATATCATGTGGTGAATAAAAATATAGCCTCAAGTAAATTTACCGATGGATTCAAGACAAAAGAGGGGATGCCATCCGGGGCATCCCCAAGCTTAGATGCTTAGTTGTCCTTGAATATTACCTTGGGGTGCCTTGGGCATCCCCAAGCTTAGGCTCTTGCCACTCCTCATTCCATTTTCCATCAAATCTTTACCCGAAACTTGAAAACTTCACAACACAAAACTCAACAGAAAACTCATAAGATCCGTTAGTATAATAAAATAAATCACCACTTTAGGTACTGTTGTGAACTCATTCTTAATTTATATTGGTGTTATATCTACTGTATTCCAAGTTCTCCATGTTTCATACCCCCCATACTGCCCATAGATTCATCAAAATAACCAAACACCACATAGAAAACAGAATCTGTAAAAAACAGAATAGTCTGTAGTAATCTGGAAATTTCGTATACTTCTATAACTCCAACAATTCTGAAAAATTAGGAAAATTTACACAATTTGTATATCAATTTTGTGTAAAAAAAATTCAGATCAAAAGCACGTTTCTGTGATTTTTTAAATTTCTGGCAATGAGCGCAAAAGTTTCTGTTTTTCAGCAAGATCAAATCAACTATCACCGTAGACCATCCCAAAGGTCTTACTTGGCTCAAACACCAATTAAATACCAAAACACAATTAGTAGAGAGGTAATAATGTGTATTTATTGAAAAACAGAACCAAAAACAAAAAACAAAAAAATAAAATTGGGTTGCCTCCCAACAAGCGCTATTGTTTAACGCCCCTAACTAGGCATAAAACATAGATCTAGGTATTGTAATATAAGTGAGGAAGATCATCCATGCTCATACCATATTACCTCCTCTTGGCAGCAAGCTTTCTTTGTGGTAAGAAAAAATAATCAAAGGGGCTAAATTTGATAGGGTAAGGATCTATAAGATCAAGTTTAGGAGGAATAGGTTCCTCCTTCGGCCCCTTGTATTTGATAATTATTTCTTCATTAGTAACATTCCTTTGAGTGAATTGTCTTAATCTATCTCTTAGCACAAACCCAAATCCATTGTTTTGTATAGCAAAATTGTCATTGTGTTCAGAAATCTTATCAACCAAAACATCGGGAGGAACTTTCTTCCTTAAGTTTTCATTATAAGCAGCATAATCCAAAGATTACAATCTCATTATTTCTTCTTGATTAAAAAGGATCTCCTCTATGGGAGGACAACCTCCATTGATATTATAATGAGCAAATATTTCACCCGCTTCTTTTAGAATAAATCTAAATTCATGAGCTAGGAATATAGTGGCAATACGTTTAACGGAAGGGTGATGAAAATTGGAGAATTCGAGAAAAATCCTTTGTATACACGGATGCATATGAACAAATTGTCTTTCAAGTTCAATCACAAGCAAAGATATTGCATCCGCTAGGCTTTTAGTTTTATTAAGGATTGACCCTCCTAGCATGGGTATCGTACCAGCACAAGTAAAGAAATCTTGGATAACACCTTTTCCAATAATATTACCGCTACCCACGCAGAGTTTTTTAGTATGCATGATAGTGGGTTCTTCATGAGGATCAATATTAGTAAAATCATCAAAGTTTCCCTCAAGATTACTACTACCTTTTCAACGATACCTTCCCCATATTCAGACATGATGGCAAGAAACCAATCTAGCAAACTAGCAAACAAAAAGCAAACGAAAAGAGGAACGAAAGAAGGGCGAATAAAAAGGAAAATATTTTTGTGTTTTTCTGAAAACATTTTAGAAGTGGGGGAGAGGAAAACGAGAGGCAAATGGCAAATAATGTAATGCAAGAGTTGAGATTTTATGATGGGTACTTGGTAGGCTTGATGTAGAACCTCCCCGGCAATGGCGCCAGAAATTCTTCCTGCTACTTCTTGAGCTTGCGTTGATTTTTTCCTTGAAGAGGAAAGGGTGATGCAGCAAAGTAGAGATAAGTATTTCCCTCAGTTAAGAACCAAGGTATTAATCCAGTAGGAGGCACAAGCAAGTCTCCAATCTATGCACCTGCACAAACTAACAAACACTTGCACTCAACGCGAAAAAGGGGATGTTAATCCCTTCCCGGTCACAAACAAGAGTGAGATCTAATAGAGATAGGTATAAAAGATAAATAAAAGAGCTAATGAAAGTAAACATAAATAAATTGCAGCAAGGTATTTTTGGGTTTTTTGGTTTATGGATCTGAAAATATATGATGGAAAATAGACCCGGGGGCCATAGATTTCACTAGAGGCTTCTCTCTGGAAGATAGCATACGGTGGGTAAACAAATTACTGTTGAGCAATTGATAGAAAAGCGCAAAGTTATGACAATATCTAAGGCAATGATCATGAATATATGCATCATGTCCGTGACAAGTAGACGGACTCCTGCCTGCATCTACTACTATTAGTCCACAAACCGACCACTATCTAGCATGCATCTAGAGTATTAAGTTCATAAGAATGTAGAGGAATAAACTCAAGCAATATGATATAAACCCCATCTTTTTATCCTTGATGGCAACAATACAATACGTGCCTCGCTACCCCTTCTGTCACTAGGTGAGGACACCGCAAGATTGAACCCAAAACTAAGCACCTCTCCCATTGCAAGAAAAACCAATCTAGTTGGCCAAACCAAACCGATAGTTCAAAGAGAAATACAAAGATATCTTAATCATGCATAAAAAGAGTTCAGAGAAGACTCAAATAATATTTATAGATAATCTGATCATAAATCCACAATTCATCGGATCTCAACAAACACATCGCAAAAAAGTATTACATCGAATAGCTCTCCAAGAACATCGAGGAGAATATTGTATTGGAGATCAAAGAGAGAGAAGAAGCCATCTAGCTACTAGCTATGGACCCGTAGGTCTGTGGTAAACTACTCACACATCATCGGAAGGGCAGGAAGGTTGATGTAGAGGCCCTCCGTGATCGAATCCACCTCCGACAGATCGCCGGAAAAGGCCCCAAGATGGGATCTCACGAGAACAGAGGCTTGCAGCGGCGAAAAAGTATTTTGGTGGACGCTTCTGGTGTTGGGGGAATATTTGGGAATTTATATTGCAAAGAGTAGGGTTGGGGGACTCCTGAGGGGTCCACAAGCCAGGGCCCCCCCTAGGGTGCGCCCTCAGGGCTTGTGGGCTCCTTGTGAGTCTTCTGAACCCCTCCCCAAGTCCTCTAGGTGTCTTCTGGTCCAATAAAAATCATCATGAAAGTTTTATTCCGTTTGGAGTCCGTTTGGTATTCCTTTTCTGTAAAAGTCAAAAACAAGGAAAAAACAGAAACTGGCACTGGGCTCTAGGTTAATAGGTTAGTCCCAAAAATAATATAAAATAGCATATTAATGCATATAAAACATCCAAAATAGATAATATAATAGCATGGAACAATAAAAAATTATAGATACGTTGGAGATGTATCATCCATCACTGTGGCTAGACCCGGCAATGAAGAAGATAAACAACAAAGCCATGGGCAAGTTTAGTGGCGCGTTGTCCACCTGGAAAGTAAGGGTGAAAAGTCGGATTTGCAAAAAGAGAACCCTACTCCGAGATTGTAAAGGATAATCCGACTAATACGGAAGAGCAGTTCGAAATATTCAAGGCGGCTTGCGCTGCCGAAGCTGCAGAAGAAAAGGCAGAGTTCATGAAGGGGCTTCAAGAAAGGAACATGGGCTACCACCGCCTCAGAAGCCGTGGTTACTCGGGGAAGAGGCACATATGGGCCAAGGAGGACGCGAAACGCGAAAGTCTGGGGCACCTAGACCCCTTGGTGGAGTTCACAGTCCCGCAGGAGCATGACGTCATCAGGGCCCGGTACCATTGGGACCTAGTCAACAAGGTTTTTGAAACGGACGCGCCCACGAGGGAGTTCATGAGACTACTGGTAATTATTAATTTACCACCTTACTTTAGCTTCTGATCAAATCGACTGCATGTTTAGTCACATTTCTAAAGGATCCATGTTCCATTTGCAGAAAGAGGAGCATAGGATTGCGGCCAAAAGCGACTCGTCGTCTGAGTTGTCGGCGAGGACCAAGTGGGACACCCCTTTCAACCGGGCCTTGAACATAATGAATGGACTCTCGATTGACATGCGGCCGTCGTATGGATGTGTGCATGGCGTCGGAGACGGCGCCACGTGGAAGTACTACTACCATGAGGACGCCCAGGAGAGAAAGTAGAGATGGAAGTTAAACGAAATGAACATCGAAAAGAAGGTTGAGATTGCGGTCGATAAGAAATCAGCTGAGACCAAAGAAGCGATATGACCTGAGTTGGTGAGCGAGGCAGTCAAAGCAGCGGTAGCTGCCGCAAGAGGGAAATGGTATCTTCTTTTGGTTCCTTGATTCCTGCTGTCATCAATTGGGCGAAGCAAAATCCAAATAAAGAGGCAGCGGACTTTCCCCTTCCCAGCTTCGTCGGGAGCAACTCGGTGAACGTTGCAGCAGCACCTGCTCTCGGAACTGCTCCCAAACCTGCTCCCGCACCTGCTCATAGCAGCCTGTCCTCCATTGATATGTCTCCGTCGTATCTGATTTTCCTAACACTTTTGCTCTTGTTTTGGACTCTAATTTGCATGATTTCAATGAAACTAACCCGAACTGATGCTGTTTTCAGCAGAACTACCTTGGTGTTGTTGTTGTGCAGAAATAAAAGTTCTCAAAATTGGACAAAACTTTTTGGAGAATTATTTCAGAATATATAAAAAATACTGGAACCAAGAACCACCAGAGGGGGTGCCCTGGCTGGGCACGATACACTAGGGCGAGCCCCCTCCCTTTGGCGCGCACTGGTGGGTTGTGCCCACCTCGTGGCCCCGCAGACCCTAATTCCAGCACTATAAAATCCTATTTTCAGAGAAAAAATAGGAGAGGAAGTTTCATCGCGTTTTACGATACGGAGCCACCGCCACCTCATGTTCTTCATCGGGAGGCCAGATCTGGAGCCCGTTCGGGGCTCCGGAGAGGGGAATCTTTAGTCTTCGTCATCACCATCCCTCCTTCATCAACAATTCCATGATGCTCCCCACCGGGAGTGAGTAATTCCTTCGTAGGCTCGCTGGTCGGTGAGGAGTTGGATGAGATTCATCATGTAATCGAGTTAGTTTTGTTATGGCTTGATCCGTAGTATCCACTATGTTCTGAGATTGATGTTGTTATGACTTTGCTATGCTTAATGCTTGTCACTGATACGTCTGCAACATATCTATAGTTTTTAATTGTTCCATGCTATTATATTATCTGTTTTGGATGTTTTATATGCATTAATATGTTATTTTATATTATTTTTGGGACTAACTTATTAACATAGAGCCCAGTACCAGTTTCTTTTTTTTCTTTTTTTTGAGTTTTACAGAAAAGGAATACCAAACAGAGTCCAAACGGAATAAAACTTTCGCGATGATTTTTCTTGGACCAGAAGACATCCAGAAGACTTGGAGAGGGGGCCAGAAGGTTCCCGAGGGGGCCACAAGCCTGCCAGGCATGCCCTAGGGGGGGCGCCCTGAGGGCTTGTGGGCCCCTCAGAGGTATCCTAACCTTAATCTTTGCACTATAAATTCCCAAATATTCCCAAACCACCAGAAGCGTCCACCAAAATACTTTTCCACTGCCGCAAGCCTCTGTTCCCGTGAGATCCCATCTTGGGGCTTTTCCGGCGATCTGCCGGAGGGTGATTCGATCATGGAGGGCCTCTACATAAACCTTGCTGCCCTTCTGATGATGTGTGAGTAGTTTACCACAGACCTATGGGTCCATAGCTAGTAGCTAGATGGCTTCTTCTCTCTCTTTGATCTTCAATACAATGTTCTCCTTGATGTTTGTTGGGGACATGACTCCGAGGTGTGACTCACCCAGGAGGAGCCGGGTTACACCGTTCGCGGCTTAATATGAAGAAGGCCCAAGAAGGTCCAAGAAGACGAAGCATAAAGATAGGCAGTGGCTTAAGAGGCGTGCCTGGTGGAGGCCCAAGACGCGGAGGTGTGAGCCACCCGATGGTGACTTGCCTGGTAAGGCAAGGCGACTTAGAAACCGAGCTGGTCACGTTGTGTGATCCGGCTCGGACTCTTGTAAGCCCCGGAGCCTCGACCTGTGTATATAAAGGCGAGACCCGATGGCGGGTTAACTGAAGAGACAACTGATCAATAGCTAGGTCAAGCGTGATCGCTCCCGTGTAATCGAGACTCAAGCAATACAACTAGAAGCAGGACGTAGGCTTTTACCTCGTTGTGAGGGGCCGAACCTGGTAAACCTCTGTGTCCTTTGTCTCGTTCAACCCCTTCGAGCTAACCTGCGCTTCGATGGCTCCACACCTAAGTCCTTTCATAAGGGTATCTGCCATGTTAAATCCACGACAGTTGGCGCCCATCGTGGGGCCAGAGCATAGTGGTTTCGAGTTCTTGAATGGCAACTTCTCAGGGATCGAAGGATACGTCATGGGCCGGATGACTAAGAGTCGCCACGGCAAGATCTACATCGATGACGTTGGCTGGGGCCCGAGGCCGAACCAATCGAGTACGGGTACCGGGTCCCCTTTGTCTAAATTCACGTCTTCATCGGCAAGATCGGCGAGTCAGAGCCTGAGCTGGACACCTGCACCGACATCATCGAGACGGCTCAGCGCGTGTGACCTGCCAGGGGTCAACCCGGCCAGAAGCATGTCTTCGTTGGCTTTGTTCATGTGGCGGATCTTGAGGAAGGTTCTGCATCTGGTGGAGAGACGGCCATCTATTCAGGTGATGAGTCATCGACTAGAGAAACCGAATCAATCTATCAGCTTCAGGATGGCAGGCTTGGGGGCTATTCCAATGGTGATAGTATTCCGGACCCTTATGAGCTGCCGAGCAGGGCTGCTATTTTTATGGCTGGTACACAACCAATGGTAAACTCATCAACAACTGCTACCATGACATCCGGTTCAACTGCTACTGCGACAGCTGGGGTGAGCGGCTCTGTTCGGCTGCCGACTTAGGTTTATCTGAGCACTTAGGCACCCTGATGACTCTGTTAGCCAGGGAGGTGACTCCAGCGAATCAAGCACATCACAAAGTAGAAGTTGCAAAGGTGCGAGATGAGGTGGCCAAAGCCCAAGAGGATCTTAATGCAGAGAAAGCCAGGATGGCGACGGAGCAAGCTTCGATGGATGCCGAGTCACAGCGGATAAGGGCAGAAGCTTCCCGCCTAAGTCTAGATCAGAATGCGTCCAATGTTGTTTTTCGAAGAAGGCACCAGAGCCGCCTGCCTTCGCAGTTTGAGGGGCGGAATCTTTTTAACACACCCGGTGCTAGAACGAGTAACCTGCCCGTTCTAACCCGGGCTGCTGAGGCGCCAAGGACTGGAGCGGCGGCCCAACCTCGTTTGCCAGACCCGCCCCATAGGGATCTGACCCCACCTCAACGGGTTCCAACACCCTCTGGCCATTATTCTAACCAAGTGGATAACATGTTAGCAGCGGCTACATGGTTGGCGGCTATCCCGATCGAAGGCGAGTCTCCAGCGGTGATAGAGAGCCGGAATGCGGTGGAGCTTCTTCAGATGGCTGTGGCGTAGCAGGCGGCTTATTCGTACAGCCGTGAGCGTGTTCACTCAACTCCCCGCCCAAGCCGAAGCTACAGCCGGCGTATTGAGTCACTGGCGGTTTCCAGCAGCGAGCGGCGTTGTATCCCACCTCATAATGATGACCGGCCGAGTGGACATAACCCGCCCCATGATGATAATAATGCTTAGGCCCTTGTGGATCAGGCTACAACCTGTCGTGAGGTGGAATTGGCGGCTCAATTGGGGGCTCATCAGCAGTTTCCAGTACACCCTTTGGCAACCGTTGCAGCTGGGATGACTTCTAGGAAAGTTGGTGTGCCATGTCTGGTACCGGCTCTACGTAATGAACGTCACCCTAGGATTTTAAGGGCCCTCATAAGGTGCCTAGTTATACAGCGGATCTTCCCCCTGAAGCTTGGATTGATAGCTATGAGTTGGCTATGGAGATGTTGGATGTTAATGATGTTGTATGCGCCAAATATTTCACCATGATGCTGGATGGGCCGGCTCGAACATGGTTAAAAGGATTACCTACCAATTCCATCAATTCATGGGCAGAGTTGAAAGCGTGCTTCATTCATAATTTTAAGGGAACGTGTAAGAAGCCCCTGACAATCATTGATCTGGATAACTGTATGCAGCGGGAGGATAAGTCGGCCCACCATTGGGTCCGCCGGGTCTCCGCTATTATCCACTCATCAGATAGCATTGCGGCGGGTTCAGCTGTTTTGGTCTTGGAGAAGAATTGTCACTTTACCCCCCTTAAGTAGAATCTTGGGCAGCTTAAGCATCACTGTAATGATATGGGAGAGCTCATGGCGGCTCTCATCAAGTATGCCGACTCTGATACCACCAAAGATCCTGGATCTGATGATGAAAAATCCAACAAGGGAAAGAAGAGTGGTAATGGTAAGGGTCAGCAGCAGAATGTGACAGGGCATAATGGTCACAACCAGGGTAACGGTGGTAAGCGCAGACAACCCGATGGCGGGTCAGATCTTATAGCTAACACCAACACTGGATATAAAATCCAGCGCCGTAATGGCAATGGTAAGAAGGCCTTTGGAGAGCCAAAAATTAATATTGAGGCGATGATGAACGAACCTTCCCCAAAACACAATCTGCCTAATAAACCGGTGGCTCATGCTTGGAAGGACTGTTTCATCATGAGAGAGTACAGGAATTCCAACTTCAATCAGAATCATGGCAACAATAATGTCCCGCCTGACGGGTCAGGATCTGGCTCAGAGGTGATACGTCTCCAACGTATCTATAATTTATGAAGTATTCATGCCATGTTTACAACAATTTTATATGGTTTTGGTATGATTTGCATGGAACTAACCCGGACTGATGTTGTTTTCAGCAGAACTACCGTGGTGTTGTTTTTTGTGCAGAAATGAAAGTTCTCCAAATGAGCTGAAATTTTTGACAATTTTTTTTGGAACAAAAGAGACCCCCGGAGCTTTGTGGAAGGACCAGAAGGTGAAGGAGTAGGGCACAAGACACCGGGGCGCGCTTGGGCCCTTGCCCGTGCCCCGGCGGGTTGTGCTCACCTCGAGGCCCATCTTAGCGTGAAACCAACGCCAAAAATTCATATAAATAGAGAAACCATCAGGGGTAACCCTAGATCAGAAGCTCCGCCGCCGCAGACCTCTGTAGACACGAAAAACCAATCTAGCCCCTTTCCGGCACTCCGCCGGAGGGGGAAATCATCACCAGAGGCCATCTTCATCATCCCGGCGGCCACCATGATGAGGAGGGAGTAGTCCACCCTCGGGGCTGAGGGTTTGTACCAGTAGTTATGTGTTTAATCTCTCTCTCTCTCTCTCTCTCTCTCTCTCTCTCTCTCTCGTGTTCTTGATGGCACGATCTTGATGTATCAGGGGCTTTGTTAATATAGTTGGATCGTATGGTGTTTTCCTCTCTCTATCTTGTGATGAATTGAGTTTTCCCTTTGAGATTTCATTTTATCGGATTGAATACTTTTATGGATTTGAGAACACTTGATGTATGTCTTGCTATGAATACCCGTGGTGACAATGGGGTATCATATTGATTCCCTTGATATATGTTTTGGCACTCAACTCGCGGATTCCCGAGGTGACATTGGGGTAATCTATGCATAGGGGTTGATGCACGTTCTTGTCTTTGTTTCCCCGGTAGAAATCTTGAGGCACTCTTTGAGGTTCTTTGTTTTAGATTGAGTATTATGAATCTGAAATTGTTTGATGCATATCGTATAATCAACTCACGGATACTCGCGGTGACATTGGAGTATCTAGGTGACATTAGAGTTGGTTGATGTGTATCATATTGTGTTATTTTAGTACGAACTCTTAGTTAGATCGATCGGAAAGAATAGCTTGGTGTTATTTTAGTACGAACTCTAGGATAGATTGATCGGAAAGAATAGCTTTGAGGTGGTTTCATACCCTACAAACAATTTCTTCTTATCTTCTCCACTAGATAAGAACTTTGGAGTGATTCTTCATCGCACTTTGAGGGATGGTTATATGATGCAATTAGATTAGCATTGTTGAGAGATTGCACTAGCAAAAGTACGGACCCTAGGCCTCATTTTCAAGCATTGCAATACCGTTTGTGCTCCGTTTTATCAATTGCTACCTTGCTGATTTTTATTGTTCCGATTATAAAAATCAATATCTACTATCATTACTACGCTTTTATTACCATCTCTTCACCAAACTAGTGCACCTATACAAATTACCATTGTATTTGGTGTGTTGGGGACACAAGAGACTTTTTGTTATTTGGTTGTAGGGTTGTTTGAGAGAGACAATCTTCATCCTACGCCTCCCACAGATTGATAAACCTTAGGTCATCCACTTGAGGGAAAATTGCTACTATCCTATAAAACTCTGCGCTTGGAGGCCCAACACGAGTCTACAAGAACAAGTTGTGTTGTAGACATCAAGCTCTTTTCTGGCGCCGTTGTCGGGGAGGTGAGTTCTTGAAGGTATATCTTTAGATCTAGCAATTGAATCTTTTAGTTTCTTGTTTTATCACTAGTTTAGTTTTATAAAAGAAAGCTACAAAAAAAATGGAATTGAGGTGGCCTCATATTATTCGTCTTTATCATGTCTTTCTTGAAAATGATGGAAAGGAAAATTGTGCTCAATTGATAGAAGAAGAATTCAATAAAATGTTTGGCATAAATGATGAGCATGATTGCAATGTTGTTGGTATGAACTCTTTGAATATCCATGATGCTAATGATATGCAAAGCTACAAGCTTGGGGATGCTATGTTTGATGAAGATGATATTTTTAGTCCCCCAAGTTTTGATGAGAAAATTTATTATGATGAAAGCATGCCTCCTATCTATGATAATTATGGTGATGACATGTATGCTATATTGAATAATGATAACCATGAAACTTGTCATCATGATTTTAATTTTGAATCACATGATAGTTATTTTGTTGAGTTTGCTCCCACTACTATTGATGAGAATACATTTGCTTATGTGGAGAGTAACAAAATTTCTATACTTATGCATCATTAAAAGAATGCTTTTTGTGATAGTTATATTGTTGAATTCACTCATGATGCTACTGAAAATTATTGTGAGAGGGGAACATATGCTTTTACATATTGCAATAATATAAAGTTTCCTCTCTATGTGTTGAAAATCTTGAAGTTTTGCTCATTTTGCCTTCCTATGCTAGTTGATTCTTGTTCCCATAAGTTGTTTGATCACAAAATCCCTATGCATAGGAAGTGGGTTAGACTTAAATGTGCTAGTCATATGCTTCATGATGCTCCCGTTATGTTTCAATTCTTTACTTTTATGTGAGCATCATTGAAATCATCATGCCTAGCTAAAAGGCATTAAAGAAAAGCGCTTGTTAGGAGACAACCCAACACTTTTACCTACTGTTTTTGTGTGTTCATATGGTTAGGCTATTGTAGTGATCTTGTTTTATAGCTTTTGTTTCAATAAAGTGCCAAGTAAAGCCTTTGGGATAGTGTGGATGATAGTTGACTTGATTCTGTGCAAAAACAGAAACTTTTGCGTCTAGTGCAGAAATTCCTGTCTTTTACTGGAAGGCGGAAAATTCTGAATTTTTTTATAGTTGATGGGTATACAAATTTTCCACTCTTTCGTAATTTTTCACAATTTTGGAGTTACATAAGTATGACCTTAATTTAGATCTTTACGTACTGTTCTATTTTTGATAGATTCTGTTTTCAATGCATAGTTTGCTTGTTTTATGGTTTCTATGGCTTATATTGCTTAATATAAATTGTGGAAATTGTAGAGTACAGTAGGCATTATGTGGAAACAATTATGAATCTTATCTTGACAGTACCAAAGTGAATTATTTGTCTTTATCATACTAACCCATCTCACGAAGTTCCGTTAAGTTTTGTGTGATTGAAGTTTTCAAGTTTTGGGTGAGATATCGATATGAGGAGAATAAGGAGTGGCAAGACCCTAAGCTTGGGGATTCTCAAGGCACCCCAAGGTAATATTCAAGGAAGATCCAAGCAAGTAAGCCTGGGGATGCCCCGGAAGGCATCCTCTCTTTCGTCTTCAACATTATCGGTAACCTCACTTGGGGCTATATTTTTATTCGTCACATGATATGTGTTTTGCTTGGAGCATCATGTTATTTTATTAGGATTTGCTTTCTGTTGTTTGGAATAATGTTTTGCATCTTTTATTTCAATAAAAATGTCAAGTATAACCTTTGCCATGCTTATTTTGCAAGTATATGAGTTGCTGTTTCAAAACAGAAAGTTTATCGCTGTTGCAATAATTATCCAGAAAAGTTAGAATGTGATAAAATGTTGAAACTTTTTGCACAATAAGCTCTGATAAATTTTCTACAGTGTGGTAAATTTTAATAAGTTTTTGAGTCAGGGAAGTATGAGTACAATTACACTCTTTACAGACTGTCCTGTTTAGACAGATTGCTGCTATGTTCGCATTGTTTGCATATGTTTGCTTGTTTAATGATTCTATTTGAGGATAGGAGTATTAAATATGCAGAGGCATTTAGTATGCAATGTTGAATAATAATTTTAGTGATTTTCTATAGTAGAGAATGATAAGATTTTTGCATTGATTTATACTAACTTATCTCACGAGTTCTTGTTGAGTTTTGTGTGGATGAAGTTTTTAAGATTTAGGGAAACCGTGATATAAAAGGAATTAAGGAGACACAAAAGCTCAAGCTTGGGGATGCCCAAGGCATCCCAAGCTAATAATCCAAGAAGTCTCAAGCATCTAAGCTTGGGGATGCCCCGGTAGGCATCCCACCTTTCTTCATGAAGAATTATCGGTTAGTATCGGTTGAGCCTAAGTTTTTGCTTCTTCACACGAGTTGTGCTTTTCTTAGAATGTCATTTTTTTTTGCTTGCTGTTTTAATAAAATACTTAGATCTGAAAGTTTTTAAATAAACTAGGAAATTGCCCGTGCGTTGCAACGGAGGCATTATATTCTAACAGCTGAAAACAAATTATGTCTCAACTCAAAAAGGGAAAACAATAATCGAGTGACATATATCTTAGGATTCCCACACATATTAGGCGGCATTGTTAGATTTTTTACCTTCTTCTTCTTCCACCCAGTATCTTTGTCTCTCTGACATACAAATCGAAGCTCGCAACCTCTATCAATGGTTCATCCGTCTTGCAACCCCGCTTCCACCGCCACCTACACACTTCCAATTTCAAACACATACTATGAACATGGTGCAACCCTGAACTTCATCATCAATGAGATCATCATGCTCATAATTTCTTGTTGACACATGAAGGTCTTGTTCACGGCATTATTAGTTGGCTCTCCTGAATTCGTGGCATAATAATTTTTTTAAAGAAAGAAATTGTCTATCTAGTAAAATATCATTGCCTCTTGCATAGTTATACATTGCAAAGAAAATACCCATTAATAAATAATATTATCAGAAATCCTTGAATTTCAAGATGACCACTCAAGCAACAATAAAATATTGTCGATCACCTCAAGCTCTCAAA
Source organism: Thinopyrum elongatum (assembly GCA_011799875.1). NCBI lineage: Eukaryota > Viridiplantae > Streptophyta > Magnoliopsida > Poales > Poaceae > Thinopyrum > Thinopyrum elongatum. The sequence goes on along the minus strand of CM022303.1, from coordinate 597,354,303 downwards.
TCTTCTTGTAGTGATAAATTGTATCAACAAGAGATGAGGGATCACAAGAATGCTAATGCCATTCACGGCACCAAAAAGGGGGTTTCGAAAGTCGTAAGGGAACAGTACCTTTCCATGCAGCATGTAGTCGAGGCGTACGGAATAGCTCTATCCCTTCAAGCCATATACCCAGCTCCACCCTCATGCCGTCTGCCACGGTTTCTTACAAAAAGCATCTGGCAAGCACAGGCAACTCAGCGGGAAAGCGCTGCTCTCGCTCCGCACCATGCGGCCTCCCCTGCGTTCGCTAGCATGGCCGCGCCACACCGCCAACACATCCGTCGCGTACCACTCGTGGCCCATCAGCACCCAAGCGAAGAAGCACATGGCAAGAATCAGCCACCGCAGCCGGATCTCATGACCAAATTAGATCTTCTCCCAGGCCCGTGATTAAAGCGGGACAGTGCTGCTGAAGGCCGACGGTGTGGGCTGGTGGACGGCGTACCAGGCGTCCAGGCTACCATCACATAGGATAAGGTATGGGTTGGATGGTCGCCATGCTCATTACCCTGGCGGTTTAGATCTCACAAGGCTGACTATGGTGCACCACACTTTCGGCCGCAGTCTTCCCGATAGGGGGCCTCCTGGAGCGGCGGCTGGAGCGGGTGAATGGCTAGCAACAATTGCGCCCCATCTCGTAATTAGGGTTGGCTGCTGATTGAATGAATCAGGAAGGGTAATTACTGGCGGACAAGCGGTGTTTAGGGGGTTTTGCATGCAGAAACCGGGTGGGAGGACTGGGCAGGTGAGAATCGGGGAGGTCGATGCTCTGGGTTTTTTTTTATGTATGAGGGGATCGATCAACCGCCAAACCGGTGTACCAGGGGGAGGTGGACATAGGGGAGGGCAGAACGCGGTCCTGTTGGCAGGAAAAGGAACCTTAGGTTCTTTTTGGATAGTAGAGAAGAGAGTCCTCAAATAGCTACCCATTTACTTAACTACTCATTGGATCTTCACTTGTATCTTTTTGTAGTAGTTTGTCATATGCTCTCGTGCTTCACTTAAATTTATTTGAGAGCTTGTTAGTAGCAATGGTAATACATAAATTTATTCCCAAAGTAATGGTTATTCAAGAAGGATATAATAAAAACTTTCATGTAGATCAATGGATATGATAAGTTTGATTTCTTGCAATAGTTTTGCGATATCGAGATAATAATATGTGAGTCATGTTGGTGAGTAAATATACTTTAGTAAGAATATTGGTGTTAAGGTTTTTGATTCCCTATGCAAGCACGAAAGTCAATAATTATGCAATGAAATTACATCCTACTTGTGGTGCATTATTCTGTGTTAGTTATTGTAACACCCCCTATCATTAGCTACAGTAATCACTTTTGATAATGACATGTCAGCAAGTTTAATAGTGCATAATCATCATTAGCATCATATTGCATTTCAACTCCTAAGTCAAATTCAAATTTAAATGAAAGTGAAATATAAAAGTTGTCCAACATAGAAACTAAAATGTTCAATAAATAGTAAATATTGCAGAGACTATTCTAAAATTTAAACCAACAATTAATAAAATAATTAGATGGCTCTAACATAATCAAAACAGTAAGGATTAATGCATATTAATTATTATAAAAATTGTGTGAACTCCAATTGCCTCCAAACTAATTTTTGGTAGTGCACTACTGGAATCAGCGGCTTTGCCGTCTGCCAAAGCAGACGGCAAAGGCACTGTTGGCGGACGGCAAAGGCTTTGCCGTCCGCCAGCAGACGGCAAACACTCCGGCAAAGCCGATGCCGGTAAAGGCCGCTTTGCCGTCTGCTGGCGGACGGCAAAGAAGGAAAGTTCTTTGCCGTCTGCTAGCAGACGGCAAAGCTTGTGGACGGCACAAAAAAGGTGACAGCCCCGTTAGGGGGCTAACGGCGCTCTTTGCCGTCTGCCGGCAGATGGCAAAGACCCTGCTCCTTTGCCGTCTGCTGGCAGACGGCAAAGAGGCCAAATAGGCTAGACCAGGTGAACAGCGTGCTGCCACGTGGCCAATTTGCCGTCTGCTAGCAGACGGCAAATTGGCTATATAGCCCCTGTTTTTTCTTAAATTCAATCAATTTCACAGATATATATATATATATATATATATATATATATATATATATATATATATATATTCATTTCAAAATATTTCAACAAGTACATATAGCCAACATATCCCTGCCATATGGATCATCCAACATATCCAACACATATATCATCATCCAACACATATATACACCAAATGAAAAGTCCAACATATCCAACAATTAAGCAAAAGGTCCATATACAATATAGCCACCATCCATCCATACATATATACGTAGCAAGTTTCAAATTGTTCATCCTACAAAATCAAAACAAAAAGGAAGGACAACGAGAAGAGTAGACTCCAACGCAAGCTTCCGTGATCTGAAGCAAATCTGCAAAATGGGAAAGAAGAAAGTTAGAAGAACAAGAAGAAGAAGACTAGAAGAAGAAAAAGAAGCATAATTTTTCTTCTCTTTCCTTTTCTTCTTCTTATTGCTTACTTGTGTCATTTTAGATCTAACCTAGTTAAATTTTGAAGCATAAATAGGCTAAGTATGTCATAAATGAACTAAATAAGCTAAGTAGAGGTCATTTTGGAGAATATTAAGTCATTTTTGAGCTAAATAAGTCATTTTGGAGCTAAATAGGTCATTTTGGAGCTAAATATGCTCCAAAATGACTTAATATGCCATATTAAGTCATTTTGGAGCTAAATAGGTCATTTTGGAGCATATTAAGTCATTTTGGAGCCAGATAGGTCATTTTGGAGCATATTAAGTCATTTTGGAGCTAAATAGGTCATTTTGGAGCATATTAAGTCATTTTGGAGCTAAATAGGTCACTTAGGAGCATATTAAGTCATTTTGGAGCTAAATAGGTCATTTTGGAGCTAAATATGCTCCAAAATGACTTAATATGCTCCGGACATGACTTAATATGCTCCAAAATGACTTAACATGCTAAATAGGTCATTTTGGAGCATATTAAGTCATTTTGGAGCTAAATAGGTCATTTTGGAGCTAAATAGGTCATTTTGGAGCATATTAAGTCTTTCTGACTAGTGTGACCGGTGTACATCCACGCACGATCACTCATCTTGCCTAGCTACTGGACACACAAGAAATACATACATAATTCAGCAAACCATATTCATCAGTTAATAGAGTTTGTCAATTTTATTACGTCCATGCAACCTAGACGCTAGTAGGTAAAGATAGGTCCTAATCCCACCCGAGTATGTGTAGATTGGGTTCGTTTTCCCATGCTCTGCTCCGGATCCGATGCAAAATTTCGGCAGCACCTCCCCGCTATTCTCCTGATACACGTCTCGGCAATAAGCAGAGAGGATGTGTACCCGGAGAACAACAGGGAGGCACTGACGAAATTCTGCATCGGATCCGGAGCAGAGCATATGGGAAAATGAACCCAATCTACACATACTCGGGCTGTCCATGGATAACGTTGGACAATTCGAAAGAATCACGGTTATAAATATGCAAATGAATGCATATTTATAGATGTAACCCTTTCGAACGGGAGACGCATAGTGGTCACGCATACTGATGATTGACAACCTACAACTAGCAAGTTTCATCGGCACGAAGACCGAAACAGAGCAAATGAAGGGGGGAGGAGGAGATGTCATTTGTGCTCACCCACGAACGCAGAGGCGGAGCTCGTCGAACGCACGGGGAGGTCGTCGAACACCAGACCCTCGCAGCACACGAAAGAACTGCACATTTAAATCAGAAAATATATGACCTAACTCAAATTCACAATATATGACGGGGTGTCGGGTCGGGGTGTCGGGGTGTCGGGTTTGACTTTCATTCCGTCGATGCTCCCTTCAACAACTCTCACCTCTCAAGTGTGGTATATATGTATGGTGGGGCACTCCTTGCCTGTTTTATTTAGACCGTCGGTGACGGTCGTTACTCCTATCCCTTGCTGCATTACCAAGGTCTCCAAACAGAGATGAGGAGCACGACCACCTACGACAACAGCCGGTGTCTTTCCTCTTATAACATCTCTCATCTCTCAATGTTATTTCGACCGTCGGTGACGGTCGGTCTTTTCGTCCTCCCCCTCCTGCTTTACGAAGTCACAGAGGGGGAGGACGAGAAAGACCGACCACCTACGAACAGCCGGTATCCTTCCTTCAAGAGCATCTCATCTCTCACTCTCATCTCTTTCAAAAGGAGCACCATCAGAATGAAGTCATCCCTCCGACCACTCGACCCCTCGACCCCTGCGACGACCCTCGACCCTCGACCCCTCGAGATTTCTTTTCCTTATTTTCTCTCCTCGACGACCCATGAACGACTGCAACCGCACTGAACTCCAGCCATCGACACAACGACCGGAACAGAGCAAATAGGGAAGGGTCAGGGAGGATGACAGTCGAGCTCACCCTTAGACCGTAGAGGCGGTAGTCGAATGACGATGACAACGGCAACGGGACCGACAGTGCTCCTGGAGTGAAGAGAAGATCCCTGCCATGAAAAACAATCCAACCTAAGCACCGCAGAACAAATAATCACAACATCTACCTAACGGAATAAAAAGACACTATTTTTTTAAATGAAAATCCATACATAAATCCACCCATACATCTATATAGCATTCATCCATCTTTCCATCCATACATCTACACAGCATACATCCATCTAGCATCCTATAACAACTACAAATTGTTCAAATCACATATACATACATCCATCCACAGATTGCTGGCACCGCCCCTGTATACATACATCCATCTATCCATCCATCCTTCACATCAATCTATCCATCCATCCACAATCCATCAACTCCTAAATCCATACATGCAAAAAAAAAATAGAACAAAGAGGGGACCGATGCTCACCGTGGGCTGGGCAGAGGGGGCAGAGGGCAAGGAGGAGCTGGTGCGGCGTTGGTGGAGGAGGGGGGCGGCGGTGGTGGAGGAGGGGAGGAGGAGGGAGGGGGCAGCGGCAGTGAGGAGGGGAGGAGGAGGGAGGGGGCAAGCGGCAGTGGAGGAGGGGAGGGGCGCCGTTGTGGAGAGGGGGAGGGGGCCACGGTGGGGGGAGGGGGGAGGGGGCGCGGTGGAGGAGGGAGGGAGCGGGCGGGGGGAGGGAGGGAGGGATGGGGGCGCGGTGGGGAGGGAGGGAGGGGGGGCGCGGCGGGGAGGGGGAGGTGGGACGGCGGCGGGGGTGGAGGGGAAGGGGGCGGCGGCGGGGGTGGGAGGGGGGGGGGGGGGCGCGGCGGCGGTGGAGGGGGCGGCGGCGGCCTGCGTGGGAGGGGGCGGCGGCGGCGGCCTGCGCGGGAGGCAGAGGGTGGGGAGGCGGGAGAAAGAGATGTGGAGGAGGGCGCGCGCGCGGGGGGCCAAATTAACCCCCCGCATTGCCGTCTGTTTTTTTTCTGTTTTTTTCTCTTTGCCGTCTGCTGGCAGACGGCAAAGAATTCTTTGTCGTCCGCCAGCAGACGGCAAAGAGGATGACCGTTAGACCGCCACCGCCGTGAAACTGTGGGCCCCTCTTACCTCTTTGCCGTCTGCCAGCAGACGGCAAAGAAGTGGCCCGTGTGACCTACCCAGTGCAGTACCCCCGTGGGGTCCACTTTGGACTTTGCCGTCTTCTGGCAGATGGCAAAGAACTCTTTGCCGTCTGCTGGCAGACGACAAAGAGCTGGCAGATGGCAAAGACCCTGTTTGCCATCAGCTGGTTCTTTGCCGTCTGCTTTGAGAAGACAGACGGCAAAGAGCCTCTTTGCCATCAGCTGGCAGACGGCAAAGAGCTGGCAGATGGCAAAGACCCAGATTCCAGTAGTGGTGGTAGGTAATGCCTAGTAATTATTGGAACAATTCCTATGTTTTACAAAAATCATTTGGTGGCCTAACTATTTACTAAACAGGAGATATGATTAAATAAAAAGAAAAGACAAAAGAAAAAGAAGAAAAAGAGAAACCCCCCCGGCCCAACAGGACCGGCCCAGCTCCCCCTATATGTCTATGTTAGTAACGCACTTAATGTTATTGGTCAAATGAGTATATATATATATAGAGGGAAAATAGTTTTACAAACGAGGAAGAGGGGGTATAGTGGGGCAAGGGGGAATAAGAAGAAAGAGAAGGGGGGGTCGTTCTTTCATAGGGAGACAAACAACTACCATAAACGCAACAAAGGAATGAAAGACAACATGCATAATGCAAAACCACAGGAAAAAATGAAAGACTCGAAAAGGATAAAAAAAAAACAAAATATCAAGAAAAATAAAATAAAAAAAGGAAAGGCATAGCATAGCGCGGAATGGTACCAGTTTGCATAGCTATTAGTAAGTAGCGAGTATCGCGGGTCACAACCCGCGCTACTGCGAGTTTGACTTATCCTGCGCGGGCGTCCCTGCTTTCCCCAAATTCCCCATTCTCTTCCGTGCCGCTGGCTCGCACGCTCTCTACCCAGTCCCTGGCCGCCCGCTCCCCTGCCGTCCCTCGGCTGTTTTCGTTGCCGCCTCTCGACACCCTCGAAGCCACCGTGCCGCGCTGCCCCCCGGTCGAACGCCACCCGGAGCCACGCCGGCCCCTTCGACGCACCCGGGAGCTACCCTCATCCGTTCCTCGCCGCCCTGCCTCCCTCGCTGGCCCCTGCCTGCCCTCGTGCCCCTTCCCTTCCTCGCGCGCCCCTCCCTCGCCTCGCCGTCACCGGAGCTGCCTCGTCAGCTCCTTGATGCACCCTCTGTAAGACCTCCCACCCCTCCTCTCTCTCTCATGGACTGATCAGGTTTATCAGAGAACTAGCTAAGCTAGGCTGACACATCGGTCTCTCCAACGTATCTATAATTTTTTTTTGATTATTTTTCGTGCTATTAGACTATATTAAACTCGTTTTTTGGATTGTTTTATATGCATTCATATGCTCTTTATATTTTTTTCGTGACTAACCTGTTAACCAGAGCGTTGTCGAGTTTTCTATTTTAGCTTGTTTTTGACTTTTCACAGAAAGGAATATCAAACGAGTCCAAATGAATAAAACCTGTTCGCGATGATTTTTTTTGGACCAGAAGACACCTACCGTAACTTGGAGAGAGTGCCGAAGGTGTTCCTGATGAGGCCACAATCCTGCAAGGCGCGCTCCTGGGGGGGCGCCCTTAGGGTTTTGTTGGGCCCCTAGAGGTCGCCACCAAACCCTAATCTTTGCACTAAATAAATCCCAATGTTCCCCCAACAACCGAATCAATCCACCAAAATACTTTGTCGCCAGCGGCAGAGCCTCTGTTCCATGAGATACCTCTTGGGGATTGGTGGCCTTTTCTGGCGATTTGCCGGAGGGTGGGATTCGATCACGGAGGGCCTCTACCATCAACCTGCTGCCTTCCGATGATGTGTGGAGTAAGTTTACCACAGCCTACGGTCCATAGCTAGTAAGCTAGATAGCTTCTTCTCCTCTGCTTTGATCTTCAAAACAATGTTCTCCTCGATGTTCTTGGAGATCTATGGCGTGTAATGCTTTTTGTGCGGTGTGTTTTGTTGAGATCCGATGAATTGTGGATTTATGATCATATATTCTCTGAATATTACTTGAAGTCTTCTCTGAACTCTTTTATAGCCTGCTTAAGATATCCTTGTGTATTTCTCTTCGAACTATCGGTTTGTTGGCCACTAGATGGTTTTTCTCTTGCAATGGGAGAGGTGTCTTGTTTTTTTGGGTACAGATCTTTGTGGTGTCCCCTCACCCAGTGACATAGGGGTAGCGAGGCACGTATTGTATTGTTTCCATCAAGGATAAAAGGAGGGGGTTTATATCATAATTGCTTGAGTTTATCCCTCTACACCATGTTGTCATCTTTAACTTCAAGTGTTACTCTACTCTCCGTTCTTATGACTTAATACTCTGATGCATGTTGGATGATCGGTCGATGTGTGGAGTAATATTATTAGATGCTTAATCTTTTCCGTCTACTTGTCACGGACGTGATGCATATTCATGATCTTGCCTTAGATATCGTCATAACTTTCACATTTTCTATCAATTGCTCAACAGTAATTTGTTTACAACACCGTATGCTATCGTTCAAGAGTGAGCCTCTAGTGAAACCCTCATGGCCACCCCAGAAGTTCCCCTATTTCCATCATATATTTTCAGATCTTTACAACACAAACCAAAAATATCCTTGCTGCAATTTATTTATATTTAACTACGTTTAATTTGCCCTTTTTATTTATCTTTATACCTATCTCTATAATCCTAACTCTTGTTCATGACCGTGAGAGATCAACAACCCCTTTTTCGCGTTGAGTGGCAAGTGTTGAAGTAGAGCATAGTATGTACCTCAGCTGCAAACCAATGTATCAATCAGTAGGAGGCACAGCAGTCCTCCAATCTATGCACCTGCACCAACTACCCAACCTTGCCACTCAACAGCCGAAAAGGGTGTCAATTGCCTTTCACGGTCACGAACAGAGTGAGCTCTTAATAGAGATAGGTTGGAAAGATAAATAAAAGAGCAAACTAAAGTAATATCAATAAATTACAGGCAGGTATTTTTGGGTTTTTTTGGTTTATAGATCTGAAAATATATGATAGAAAATAGACCGGGGGCCATATGTTTCACTAGGGCCTTCTCTCTTGGAAATAGCATACGTGGGTAAACAATTACGTTGAGGCATTGATAGAAAAGCACAAATTGATGGACGATATGTAAGGCAATGATCATGAATATAGCATCATGTCCGTGACAAGTAGACCAAACGATTCTGTAACTAAAAAAAAAGAAAAAAAAAAATGTCTACTACTATGAACTCCAAACATCGACCGCTATCCAGCCATGCATCTAGAGTATTAAGTTTCATAAGACGGAGTAACGCTTAAGTTAATATGACATGATGTAGAGGGATAAACTCAGCAATATGAGTTAGTAACCCCATCTTTTTTATCCTTATGGCAAAGAAAAAAAAAAAAAAAAAAAAAAAAAAAAAAACAAAAAGAAAAAAAAAAAAGGGAAAAAAAAAAAAAAAAAAAAAAAAAAAAAAAAAAAACAAAACCCCGAAGTCGAAGTCCCCCCCTCCCCCCCCCCCCCCAAAAGAAAGAAAAAACCCTCCCTCCCATCTTTTTCTCTCTCTCCCTTCTTTCCCTTTTTTATTACACTTCACTCTTGACCCAAAACTACTCCCTCTCCCTTTCCCATACCACCCCCCTCTTCATTTTTCCAACCCAACCCTATATTTCTAAAGAGCAAATACCAAGATAGAGGTCCTAATATGCATAAAAGAGTTCCAGAGAATGCTCCAATATATTCCTAGAAATCTGATCATACATCCACAATTCAATCTGATCTCAACAAACACACATCAAACATGTATTACATCGATAGATCTCCCAGAACCTCAGGGTATAACATTGTATTGAAGATCAATTGATATAAGAATGCCGATCTGTGATACTAGCTATGGACTCGTAGGTCTTTCGTAAACTACTCCACACATCATCGGAAGGCACAAGTTTGATGTAGAGGCCCTCCGTGATCGAATCCCCCTCGGCAGATCATCGAAAAGCCCAAGATGGGATCTTATGGAACAAAGGCTTGCGGCGGCGGAACTAAAGTATTTTGGTGGACGCTTCTGATGTTGGGGGAATATGTGGGAATGATAGTGCAAATCTTAGGGTTGTAAGACCTCTGAGGGGCCCACAGGACGCCCTCAGGCCCCCCAGGTGCGCCTTGGTAGCGTGTGCCTCCTCGGGCACTTTCTGGCCCCTCTCTCCAAGTGCGTAGTTGTCTTCTGTCCAAGCCAAAATCATCGCGGAGTTTTATTTCCGTTTGGACTTCGTGTGATATTAGTTTGCTGTACAGTAAAAAACAAGGAGAAAAATAGAAACTGCACTGGCTTCTAGGTTAATAGGTTAGTCCCCAAAAAATAATAAAAATAGCATATTAATGCATATAAAACATTAAAACATATACTATGAATAGCATGGAACAATAAAAATATAGATACGTTGGGGACATATCACGCATCGCCCACGCTTGAATTCCTGCTCATCCTCGAGTAGGTAAATAATAAAAACAGAACTTTTGATGTGGAAGCTACCTAACATATTTATCAATGTTATCTTCTTTATTGTGGCATGAATATTCCAGATCCATAAGATTCACAAGCAAAAGTTAATATTGACGATACAACATAATACTTCAGCAGACTAATAAAGCAATTGTTTCTTCCTCAAAATACCATGGCCAAAGAAATTATCCCTACAAAATCATATAGTCTGGCTATGCTCCATCTTCTCACCCAAATGATTTCATCATGCACAACCAACCGATGACAAAGCCAAGCATTGTTTTCATACTTTGATGTCTCACACCTTTTTCACTTTCTGAGCGTAGAGCTATGGATATACAATATAGGTGAAATCGAATATGGTGTTCGGAGAAGAGAACAAAGAAGGAGAAAGTCTCACATCAACTAGGCAAATTAATGGGCTATGGAGATGCCCATCAATTGTATCGATGCAAGTTATTAGGGATTCCATGCAACAAGATGCACTAGAGCTATAAGGTTAATGAAAGCTCAAAAAGAAACTAAGTGGGTTCTGCCATCCAACTTGCTTGCTCACAATGACCTAGGGCATTTGGAGGAAGCCCATCAATGGAATATCAAGCCAAGGTTCTATAACTGAAATATCCCACTAGTATATGAAAGGTGGACAAATAGGAGACTCTCTATCATGACGGTCATGGTGCTACTTTGAGCATACTGTGAAAAAGGATAGTAACATTGTCCCTTCTTCTTTTCTCGTCATTTTTTTCTCTTTTTTGTTTGGGGCTTTCCTTTGGCCTCTTTATTTTTTATAAGTCCAAGACGCTCATCCCACTTGTGAGGGAATCATGCTTCATCATTCCTTTCCTCACATGGGAGCAATGCTCCTAAAAAATGATGATCATCACACTTTTTATTTAACGTACAACTCAAGATTACAACTCGATACTAGAACAGATATGACTCGTATGAATGCCTTGGTGGTGTACCGGATGTTGCAATGATCAAGAGTGACCTGTATAAAAAATATGAACGGTTGTCTTGCCACAATACTATGCCAACTACATGATCATGCAAAGCAATATGACAATGATGGTGCGTGTCATCATAAAACGGAAGGATGGGAAGTTTGCAATGGCAATATATCTTGGAATGGCTATGGAAATGGCATAATAGGTAGGTATGGTTGCTATTTTGAGGAAGGGTACTATGGTGGGTTTATGCACCGACAGGAAGTTGTACTAGAGAGTGCTAGCAATGGTGGAAGGGTGGCGTGTGTAATAATCCATGGACTCAACATTAGTCATAAAGACCTCCACATACTTTTGCAAAATTTATTAGCCCTCGAACAAAAAACTACACGCTGCTCCTATGGGGATAGATTGTAGGAAAATACATCGCTCGTCCGTGACCGCCACTCATAAGGAAACATCAAAAAATAAATCATGCTGCAAATTTCATCGCATAACGGTTCACCATACTTGCATGCTACTGGAATCACAAACTTTAACAAAAAAAAGGTATTTATTACCAATCCACGAATTATTGACTAGCATGACTCTAATACACCCTCTTTATATCTCAAAACAGCAAGTAACAATTCTCTGCTATTAAATGCTCTTTCAATGAAGTTTTTATTATATCCCTCTTTTATGCCCATCATATTAGACTATTCATAACCTAAGCAAATTAAACCATGCCTGTTTAAGACTCTAAGACTATCAACATAATATAGTGAAAGCATAGAATCACCATTTCTATAAAATAAAGCCACCACCGTGCTCTAAAAAATATATAAGTGAAGCACTAGAGCAACTGGTCTAGCTCAAAAGAGATAAGTGAAGCACATAGAATTCTATAAATTCATGATTACTGCGTTTCCTCTCACAGGTGTGTACAGAAAGGATGTTGTGGAAGAACTAAAACTAGCAAAGACGTCTTATCATACAAGACGCTCCAAGGCAAAACACTATCATGTGGTGAAAAAAATATAGCCCTCGAAGTAAATTCCGATGGTTCAAGACCAAAGGGGATGCATCCGGGGCATCCAAGCTTAGATGCTTAGTTTTGTCCTTGAATATTACCTGGGGTGTGCCTTGGCAATCCCCAAGCTTGGCTCTTGCCACTCCTCATTCATTTTTCCATCAATCTTTACCCGCAACTTGAAAACTTCACAACACCAAACTCAACAGAAAACTCATAGATCCGTTAGGTATAATAAAAATAAATCACCCTTTAGTACTGTTGTGAACTCATTCTTAATTTAATATTGGTGTTATATCTACTGTATTCCAAGTTCCTCTCCATGTTTCATACCCCCCATACTGCCCATAGATTCATCAAAATAACATAACCACCACATAGAAAACAGAATCTGTAAAAAACAGAATAGTCCTTCGTAATCTGAAAATTTCGTATCTTCTATAACCCAACAATTCTGAAAAATTAGGAAATTTAACACAATTTGTATATATCAATTTTGTGTTAAAAAAAATTCAATCAAAAGCAACGTTTCGTGATTTTTTAAAGTTCTGCAATGAGCGCAAAAAGGTTTCTGTTTTTCATGCAAGATCAAATCAACTCTACCGTAGACCATCCCACAGGTCTTACTGTGCTCAAAACACCAATAAATACCAAAACCCCATTAGTAGAGATGTAATAATGTGGATTTTAATTGAAAACGACCAAAACAAAAAACCAAAAAATAAATGGTTGCCTCTCAACAGCCCGCTATGTGTTTACCGCCCTTAACTAGGCATAAAACATAGATCATCTAGGTATTGTAATATAAGTGAGGAAGATCATCCATGCTTCATCCATAATTAACCCCCTCCTCTTGGCATCAAGCTTCTTTGTGTCAGAAAAAATAATCAAAGGGGCTAAATTTGATAGGGTAAGGATCCTATAATATCAAGTTTAGGAGGAATGGTTCCTCTTCGGCCCCTTGTATTTGATAATTATTTCTTCAACATTTAGTAACATTCCTATTTTTTGCGTGAATTGCTTAATCTATCTCTTAGCAAAACCCAAATCATTGTTTTGTAGAGCAAAATTGTCTTGTGTTCAGATCAATCTTATCCAGACCCAAACATCGGGAGAACTTTCTTCTTACGTTTTCTTATAGCAGCATAATCCAAGATTACAATCTCATTATTTCTTCTTGATTAAAAACGGATCTCCTCTATGGGAGGACAAACTCCATTGATATTATAAGGAGCAAATATTTTCACCAGCGCTCTTTTAGAATAAATCTAAACTTCATGAGCTAGAATATGTGGCAATACGTTTAATTAAAACGGAAGGGTGATGAACATTGGAGAATTTCGAGAAAAATCCTTTGTAACCAACGGATGCTATGAAAAATTGTCTTTCAGTTCACTACAAGCCAAGATATTGCAATCCGCTAGCTTTTAGTTTGATTAAGGATTGACCCTCCTAGCATGGGTATCGTACAAGCACAAGTAAAGAAATCTTGGATAACACCTTTTCCAATAATATTACCGTCTACCCACGCAGAGTTTTTTTAGTATGCATTATAGTGGTTCTTCATGAGGATCATATTAGTAAATCATCAAGTTCCCCCAAAATTCTGACTACCTTTTTCAATGAAAAAAAAGGGGGAACGATACCTTCCCCATATTCAGACATGATGGCAAATCAACCCAATCTAGCCAACTAGCAAACAAAAAGCAAACGAAAGAGGAACGAAAGAAGGCGAATAAAAAGGCAAATATTTTTGTGTTTTTCTTGAAAACATTTTATAAGTGGGAGGGAGAGGAAACGAGAGCAAATGGCAATAATGTAAGCAGAGTTGAATTGATGATGGTTACTTGGTAGGCTTGATGTAAAAACCTCGCCCCGGCAATGGCGCCAGCAATTTTCCTGCTACTCTTTTTCTTGAGCGTTGCGTTTATTTTTTTCCTTGAAGAGGGAAGGTGTATGCAGCAAAGTAGAGATAGTCTTGTCCCTCATTAAGAACCAAGGTATTAATCCAGTACGGAGGCACAGCAGTCTCCAATCTATGCACCTGCAACAAACTAACAAACACTTGCACTCAACGCGAAAAAGGGGATGTTAATCCTTCCCGGTCACAAACAAGAGTGAGATCTAATAGATTAGTATAGAAAGGATAAAATAAAAGAGCTAATGAAAGTAAACAATAAATAAATTGCAGCAAGGTATTTTTGGGTTTTTTTGGTTTTATGGACTCTGACAATATATGATGGAAAATAGACCCCGGGGGCCATAGATTCACTAGAGGCTTCTCTCTGGAAGAAGCATACGGTGGTAACAAATTACTGGTGAAAGCAATTATAGAAAGCCGCAAAGTTATGACAAATATCTAAGGCAATGTCATGATATCGCATCATGTCCGTGACAAGTAGAAACGTACTCCCTGCCTGCAGACATCTACTACTATTAGTGCCACAACCCGACCACTATCTAGCATGCATCTAAGTATTAAGTTCATAAGAATGTAGAGGAATAAACTTCAAGCAATATGTATGATAAACCCCCATCGTTTTATCCTTGATGGCAACAATACAATCGTTTGCCTCGCTACCACCCCTTCTGTCACTAGGTTAAGGACACCCGCAAGATTGAAACCCAAAACTAGGCACCCTCCCCATTGGCAGAAAACCCAATCTAGTTTGGCCCAAACCAAACCGATAGTTCCCAGAGAAATACAAATATATCTTAATCATGCATAAAAAGTAGTTCATATAAGACTCAAATAATATTTTATAGATATCTGATCATAGATCCACAATTCATCGGATCTCAACAAACACCATCGTCAAAAAAGTATTACATCGAATACTCTCCAAGAACAGAGAGAATATTGGTCTTGGAAGTCAAAGAGAGAGAAAAGCCTCTAGCTACTAGCTATGGACCCGTATGTCTGTGGTAACTACTCACACATCTCGGAAGGGCAGGAAGGTTGATGTAGAGGCCCACTCCGTGATCGGCCATCCCAACCTCGACAGATCGCCGGAAAAGGCCCCAGATGGGATCTCAATCGAGCAACAGAGGCTTGCAAGCCGGCGAAAAGTATTTTGGTGGACGCTTCTGTGTGGGGGGAATATTTGGGAGTTATATTGCCAAAGAGTAGGTTGGGGGACTGCCTGAGGGGTCACCAGCCAGGAGGGCCCCCCCCTAGGTGCGCCCTCAGGGCTTGTGGCTCCTTGTGGAGTCTTCTTGAACCTCCCCAAGTCCTCTAGGTGGTCCCTTCTGGTCCAATAAAGCATCAATCATGAAAGTTTATATTCCTTTTGGAGTCCTCGTTGGTATTCCTTTTCTGTAAAAGTCAAAACAAGAAAAACTAACTGGCACTGGGCTCTAGTAATAGGTTGTCCCAAAAATATATAAAATAGCAATATTAATGGCATATAAAAACATCCAAATGATAATATAATAGCAATGGAACAATAAAAAAATTATAGATACGTGGGAGAATGTATGCTCCCTCACTGGGGCTAGACCCGGCAATGAAAAGATACAACAAAGCCATGGGCAAGTTTAGTGGCGCGTTGTCCCACCTGTAACGTAAGGGTTAAAGTCGGATTTGCAAAAGAGAACCCTACTCCGATATTGTAAGATAATCCGACACTAACGGAAGAAGCAGTCGAATTTCAAGCGGCTTGCGCTTGCAAGCTGCAGAAGAAAAGCATAGTTCATGAAGGGCTTCAAGAAAGGAACATGGGCTACCACCCGCCTCAGAAGCCGTGTTACTCTGAAGATGCACATCTGGGCCAAGGAGGACGCGAAACGCGAAGTCTGGGGCACCTGACCCCTGGTTGTAGTTTCACATTCCCGCGGAGCATGACGTCATCAGGGCCCCGGTACCATTGGGACCTGTCAACAAGGTTTTTGGTAAACGGACGCGCCCACGAGTGAGTCATGATTACTACTGGTAATTCTTAATTTACCACCATTACTTTAGCTTCTGATCAAATCGACTGCCATGTTTATCACATTTCTAAAGTCCATGTTCCATTTGCAGAAAGAGGAAGCATAGGATTGCGGCCCAAGCGACCGTCGTCTGAGTTGTCGGCGAGGGACCAAGTTGGACAAGCCCCTTTCAACAACCGCGGCCTTGAACATAATGAATGGACCTCGTTGACATGTGCGGGGAAGCCGTCGTATGGATGTGAATGCATGGCGTCCCGGCAGACGGCGCCAACGTGGACGTCCTACTACATGAGGACGCCCGGAGAGAAAGTATAGATGGAAGGTTAAACGAATGAACATCGAAAATAAGGTTTAATTGGCGGTCAGATAAGAATCAGCTGCGACCAAAGAAGCGATATGACCTCGTTGGTGAGCGAGGCATGTCAAAGCAGCGTAGCTGCCGCAAGAGGGAATGGTAAATCTTTCTTTTGGGTCCTTGTTCCTGTCTGTTCATCAATTGGGCGAAGCAAAATCCATAAAGAGGCAGCGGACTTTCCCCTTCCACTTCGTCGGAGCAACCTCGGTGAACGTTGCAAGCAGCACCTGCTCTCGAACTGCTCCCAAACCTGCTCCCGCACCTGCTCATGGCAGCCTGTCCTCCATTGATAAGGTCTCGTTCCGTATCTGCTTTTCCCGGAACACTTTTGCTCTTGTTTGGACCTAATTTTGCATGATTTCAATGGAAATAACCCGAACTGATGCTGGTTTTTCAGCAGAACTACCTTGGTGTTGTTGTTTGGCAGAAATGAAAAGTTCTAAAATTGACAAAACTTTTTGGAGAATATTTCAGAATATTAAAAATACTGGAACCAAAAACCACCAGAGGGGTGCCCTGTCTGGGCACGATACACTAGGGGGGATGGGGAGGGGGAAATGTGGTATGGGTGGGGGCGATGTTTAAAATGAGAGGTGGTTGGTTGTGTTTGGGTGTGGGGTAGGTGGTCGTGGATGGTGGCCTTTTAGTGGTGTGTTGAGGATGGAGGCGAGCCCCTCCTTTGGCTCGCACTGGTGGGTGTTCCCACCTGCGTGGCCCCGCAGACCCTAATTCCAAGGCACTATACAATATCCTCTTTTCAGAGAAAAAATAGAGAGGAGTTTCATCGCGTTTTAACGATACGGAGCCCAACCGCCCCTCATTTCTTCATCGGGAGGCCATATCTGGAGCCCGTTCGGGCTCCGGATATGGGATCTTTAGTCTTCGTCATCACCATCCCATCCCTCCTTCATCAACAATTCCATGATGCTCCCCACCGGGAGTGATAATTCCTTCGTAGGCCGCTGGTCGGTGAGGAGTTGGATGAGTTCATCATGGTAATCGCGTTAGGTTTGTTATGTCTTGATCCGTAGTATCTCACTATGTTTCTGGAGATTGAGTTGTTATGACTTTGCTATGATTATGCTTGGCACTACTGATAAGTCTGCAACATATCTATAGTTTTTTAATTGTTCATGCTATATATTATCTGTTTTGGATGTTTTATATATGCATTAATATGTTTATTTTATATTATTTGTTGGGACTAACTTATTCACATCGAGCCCGTACCAGTTTCGTTTTTTTTCTTTTTTTTGAGTTTTTACAGAAAAGAATCAAACAGAGTCCAAACGGAATAAACTTTCGCGATGATTTTTTTTGGACCAGAAGACATCCATAAGACTTGGAGAGGGGCCAGAATGGTTCCCGAGGGGGGCCACAAGCCCTGCCGAGGCATCGCCCTAGGGGGGGCGCCCTGAGGCTTGTGGGCCCCTCAAGGAGGAATCTAACCTTAATCTTTGCACATAATTCCCCAAATATCCCAAACCACCAGAAGCGTCCACCAAAATACTTTTCACTGCGCAAGCCTCTGTTCCGTGAGATCCCATCTTGGGCTTTCCGGCGATCTGCCGGAGGGTGATTCGATCATGGGGGCCTCTACATAAAACCTTGCTGCCCTTCTGATGATGGTGAGTAGTCTACCACGACCTATATGGGTCCATAGCTATAGCTAGATGGCTTTCTTCTCTCTCTTTGATCTTCAATACACACAATGTTCGCCCTGGATGGTTTTGTTTGGGGACGATGACTCCCGAGTGTGACTCACCCAGGAGGAGCCGGGTTACAACCGATGTCGCGGCTTAATAATGGAAGAAGCCCAAGAAGGTCCAAGAAGACCGAAGCATAAGAATAGGCATTGGCTAAGTCGTGCCTGGTGGATGCCCCAAGACTGCTGGGTGTGAGCCACCCGATGGTGACGGTGACCTGGTAAAGCCAGGCGAGCTTAGAAACCGAGCTGGTCACGTTGTGTGATCCGGCCCCTTCGGACTCTTGTAAGCCCCCCGGAGCCGTCGACTGTGTATATAAAGGCGAGACCCGATGGCGGGTTAACTGAGAGACACTGATCAATAGCTATGTCATCGTGATCGCTCCCGTGTAATCGAGACTCAAAGCAATACAACTAGAAGCCAGGACTAGCTTTTACCTCGTTGTGAGGGGCCGAACCTGGTAAACCGCTTTGTCCTTTGTCTCGTTCAACCCCTTCGAGCTAACCTGCCGCTTCGAGTGGCTCCACACCAAGTCCTTTCATAGGGTAATCTGTCCATGTTACAAATAAATCCAACGACATTGGCGCCCAGTCGGGGGGGCCAGAGCATAGTGGTTTTTCGAGTTCTTGAATGGCAAACTTCTCAGGGATTAAGGATACGTCATAGGGCCCGGATGACTAAGAGTCGCCACGGCAAGATTACTATCGATGACTTGGCTGGGGCCCCGAGGCCGACCAATCGCGTACGGGTACACCGGGTCCCCTTTGTCTAAATTCCGTCTCATCGTCCAAGATCGGCGAGTCAGAGCCTGAGCTGGACACCTGCACACCGACATCATCGAGACGTCTTTCAGCGCGCTGTGCCCTGCCAGGGGTTCAAGCCCGGCCAAGAAGCATGTCTTCGTTGGCTTGTGTTCATGTGCGGATCTTGAGGAAGGTTCTGGCAATCTGGTGGAGAGACGGCCATCTATTCTTGATGAGTCCACTCGACTAGAGAAAACCGAATCAATCTATCAGCTTCAGGATGGCATGCTTGGGGGCTATTCCAATGGTGTAGTATTCCGGACCCTTATGAGCTGGCCGAGCAAGGGCTTCTTTTTATGGCTGGTACCCAACCAATTGTTAACTCATCAACAACTGCTCCAATGACATCCGGTTCAACTTCTCTAACTGCGACAGCTGGGGTGAAAGCGGGCTCTGTTCGGCTGCCGACTAGGTTTTATCTGAGCACTTATGCACACCTGATGACTCTGTTAGCCAGGGAGGGTACTCCAGCGATCAAGCAACACAAAAGTAGAAGTTGCAAAAGGTGCAGATGAGGTGGCCAAAGCCCAAGAGGAATCTATCATCAGAGAAGCCATGGAATGGCGCGGATCAAGCTTCGATGATGCGAGTCACACAGCGGATACGGGCAGAAGCCTTCCCGCCTAAGTCTGATCAAATTGCGTCCATATGTTGTTTTTTCGAGAAGGCAGCCCAGAGCCGCCTGCCTCGCAGTTTGAGGGTCGAATCTTTGTTAACACACCCGTGCTAGAGAAAAAAAAACGAGTAACCGTGCCCGTTTCTAAACCTGGCTGCTGAAGGGCGCCAAGGAACTGGAGCGCGGCCCCAACCTCGATTTGCCAGACCCGCCCCTAGGGATCTGCACCCACCTCTCAACGCGGTTCCAACACCCTCTGGTGCCATTTCTAACCAAGTGGATAATGTTAGCAGCGCTCATGTTGGCGGCTATCCCGATCAGAAGGCGAGTCTCCGCGGTGATAGAGAGCCGGATGCGGTGAGCTTCTTCAGATGGCTGTGGGCGTAGCAGGCGGCTTTTTCGTACAGCCGTGAGCGTGTTACCAAACTCCCCGCCCACCGCAACGACGCACACCGGCGTATTGAGTACTGCGGTTTTTCCAGCAGCGAGGGCGTTGTATCCCCCCTCATAATGATGTACGGCCGAGTGGACATACACCCGCCCCTTGATGATAATAATGCTTAGCCCTTGTTGTAATCAGCCACCAACCTGTCCGTGAGGTGGAATTGGCGGCTCAATTGGGGGCTCATTCAGCATTTCCAGTCAACCCTTTGGCACACGTTGCAGCTGGGGATGACTATCTAGGAAAGTTGGTGTCCATGTCCTGGGGTACCCCAGCTCTACCGTTATGAACGTCACCCTAGGAATTTTAAGGCCCTCATAAGGTGCCTAGTTATACACGCGGATCTTCCCCCTAAGCTTGATTGATAGCTATGAGTGGCTGTGATCATGGGATGTGAATGATGGTGTATGCGCCAAATATTTCACCCATGATGCTGATGGGCCGGCCGAACATGGGTTAAAAGGATTACCTACCAAATTCCATACAATTCATGGGCAGAGTTGAAGCGTGCTTCATTCAAGTTTTAAGGGAACGTTAAGAAGCCCCTGCAATATTGATCTGGATACTGTATCACGGAGGATAGGTCGGCCCACCATTGGGTTCCGCCGGGTCTCCGCTATTATCCACTCATCAGATGCATTGCGCGGGTTCCAGCTGTTTTGGTCTTGGAGAAGAATTGTCACTTTACCACCCCCCTTAAGTAGAATCTTGGGCAGCTTAAGCATCACTGTAATTGATTGGGAGAGCTCATGGCGGCTCTCATCAAGTTGCCGACTCTGATAACCACCAAAGATCCTGGATCTGATGATGAAAAATCCAACAAGGGAAGAAAGTGGTAATGGTAGGGTCCGCAGAATGTGACGGGCATAATGGTCACAACCAGGGTAACGGTGGTAAGCGCAGACACCCGATGGCGGTCAGATCTTATAGCTAACACCAACACTGATATAAATCCACGCCGTAATGGCAATGGTAAGAAGGCCTTGGAAGCCAAAATAATATTGAGCGAATGATGAAACGAACCTTCCCCAAACACAATCTGCCTAATAAACCGGTGGCTCGCTTGGAAGGACTGTTTCATCATGAGAGAGTACAGGAATTCCAACTTCAATCAGAATCATGGCACAATAATGTCCCGCCTGAGCGGGTCAGGATCGGCTCAGAGTGATACGTCTCCAACGTATCTATAATTTATGAAGTTTCATGCCATGTTTACAACAATTTTATATGGTTTTGGTATGATTTGCATGGAACTACCGGACTGACATGTTGTTTTCACAGCAGAACTAACTACGTGGTGTGTTTTTTGTGCAGAATGAAAGTTCCCAAATGAGCTGAAATTTTTGACAATTTTTTTGAACAAAAGGAACCCCCGAGCTTTGTGGAGGACAGAAGGTGAAGGAGTAGGGCACAAGACACGGGGCGGCGCTTGGGGCCCTTGCCCGTGCCCCGGCGGGTTGTGCTCACCTCGAGGCCCATCTTAGCGTGAAACCAACGCCAAAATTCATATAAATAAGAGAAACCATCAGGGGTAACCCTAGATCAGAAGCTTCCGCCGCGCAGACTCTGTAGACAACAAAAACCAATCTAGGCCCCTTTCCGGCACTCCGCCGGAGGGGAAATCATCACCAGAGGCCATCTTAATCATCCCCGGCGGCCACATGATGAGGAGGGAGTAGTCCACCCTCGGGGTCTGAGGGTTTTGTACCAGTAGTTATGTGTTTAATTCTCTCCCTCTCCCCTCCCCCTCTCTCTCCTCATCCCTCTCTCTCTCCTCTCTCTCTCTCCTCGTGTTCTTGATGGCACGATCTTGATGTATCAGGTGGCTTTGTTAATATTTGGATCGTATGGTGTTTTCCTCTCTCTATCTTGTGATGAATTGAGTTTTCCCTTTAGATTTCATTTTAATCGGATTGAATACTTTTAGGATTTTGAGAACACTTGAGTATGTCTTGCTATGAATACCCGTGGTGACAATGGGGTATCATATTGATTCCCTTGATATATTTTTGGCACTCAACTCGCGATTTCCCGAGGTGACATTGGGGTAATCTATGCAGGGGTTGATGCACGTTCTTGTCTTTGGTTTTCCCCCGCGTAGAAATCTTGAGGCACTCTTTGTCTAGGTTCTTTTGTTTTAATTGCGTTTATGAATCTGAAATTGTTTGATGCATATCGTATAATCACTCACGATCCTCGCGGTGACTTGGAGTATCTAGGTGACTTAGAGTTTGGTTATGTGTATCATATTGTGTTATTTTATGTACGAACTCTTAGTTAGATCGATCGGAAAGAATAGCCTTGGTGTTATTTTAGTACGAACTCTAGGATGATTGATCGGAAAGAATGCTTT
Source organism: Thinopyrum elongatum (assembly GCA_011799875.1). NCBI lineage: Eukaryota > Viridiplantae > Streptophyta > Magnoliopsida > Poales > Poaceae > Thinopyrum > Thinopyrum elongatum. The sequence goes on along the minus strand of CM022303.1, from coordinate 597,332,051 downwards.
GAGTGTTTTCATACCCTACAAACAATTTCTTCTTATCTTCTCCACTAGATAAGAACTTGGAGTGATTCTTCATCGCACTTTTAGGGATGGTTTAATATGCAATTAGATTAGCATTGTTGAGAGATTGCACTACAAAAGTACGGACCCTAGGCCTCATTTTCACAGCATTGCAATAACCGTTTGTGCTCCGTTTTATCAATTGCTACCTTGCTGATTTTTATTGTTCCGATTATAAAACTCATACTACTATCATTACTACGCTTTTATTACCATCTCTTCAACCAAACTGTGCCCCTATACAAATTACCATTGTATTTGGTGTTGGGGACACCAGAGACTTTTGTTATTTTGGTTGTAGGTTGTTTGAGAGAGAGACACATCTTCATCCTACGCCTCCCACAGTTGATGACCTTAGGTCATCCACTTGGGGAAAATTGCTACTATCCTATAAACTCTGCGCTTGGAGGCCCAACACGAGTCCTAACAAGAACACGTTGTGTGTTTAGACATCAAGCTCTTTTCTGGCGCCGTTGTCGGGGGAGGTGAGTTTCTTGAAGGTATATCTTTAGATCTAGCAATTGAATCTTTAGTTTCTTGTTTTATCACTATTTAGTTTTATAAAAGAAAGCTACAAAAAAAATGGAATTGAGGTGGCCTCATATTATTCGTCTTTATCATGTCTTTCTTGAAATGATGGAAAGGGAAAATTGTGCTCATTGATAGAAGAAGAATTCAATAAAATGTTTGGCATAAATGATAGTCATGATTGCCAATGTTGTGGTATGAACTCTTTGAATATCCGATGCTAATGATATGCAAAGCTACACAGCTTGGGGATGCTATGTTTGATGAAGATGATATTTTTTAGTCCCCCAGTTTTGATGAGAAATTTATTATGAGAAAGCATGCCTCCTATCTAATGATATTATGGTGATGACATGTATGCTATATTGATAATGGATAACCATGAACTTGTCATCATGATTTAATTTTGAATCACATGATAGTTATTTTGTTGAGTTTGCTCCCACTACATTGATGAGAATACATTGCTTATGTGGAGAGTAACAAATTTCTATACTTATGCATCATTAAAGAATCTTTTTTGTGATAGTTATATTGTTGAATTCACTCATGATGCTACTGAAATATTGTGAGAGGGGAAATTTGCTTTTACATATTGCAATAATATAAAGTTTCCTCTCTATGTGTTGAAAATCTGAAGTTTTGCTCATTTTGGCCTTCCTATGCCTAGTTGATTCTTGTTCCCATAAAGTTGTTTGATCACAAAATCCCTATGCATAGAGAGTGGGTTAGACTTAATGTGCTAGTCATATGCTTCATGATGCTCCCTGTTTGATTTTTCAATTCTTTACTTTTATGTGAGCATCATTGAAATCATCATGCCTAGCTAAAAGGCATTAAAGAAAAGCGCTTGTTAGGAGACACCCAACCTTTTACCTACTGTTTTTTGGTGTGTCATATGGTTAGGCTATTGTAGTGATCTTTGTTTATAGCTTTTGTTTCAATAAAGTGCCAAGTAAAGCCTTTGGGATAGTGGTGGATGATATGTTGACTTGATTCTGTGCAAAAACAGAAACTTTTGCGTCTAGTGCAGAAATTCCTGGTCTTTTACTGAAGGCGGAAAATTCTGACTTTTTTATAGTTGATGGTATACAAATTTTCCACTCTTTTCGTATTTTTTTCACATTTTTGTGAGTTACATAATGACCTTAATTTAGATCTTTACGTACTGTTCTATTTTTGATAGATTCGTTGTTTTCAATGCATAGTTTGCTTGTTTTATGGTTTCTATGGCTTATATTGCTTAATATAATTGTGGAAATTGTAGAGTACAGTAGGCATTATGTGGAAACAATTAGATCTTATCTTGACAGTACCAAAGTGAAATTATTTTGTCTTTATCATACTAAACCCATCTCACGAAGTTCCGTTAGTTTTTGTGTGATTGAAGTTTCAAGTTTTGGGTGAGATATCGATATGAGGAGAAGAAGGAGTGGCAAGACCCTAAGCTTGGGGATTCCAGGCACCCCAGGATATATTCAGGAATCCAAGCAAGTAAGCCTGGGGATGCCCCGAAGGCATCCTCTCTTTCGTCTTCAACATTATCGTAACCTCACTTGGGCTTATTTTTATTCGTCACATGATATTTGTTTTGCTTGGAGATCATTGTTATTTTATTAGGATTTGCTTTCTGTTGTGTTGGGAATATAATGTTTTGCTCTTTTATTTCAATAAAATGTCAAGTTAACCTTTGCCATGCTTATTTTGCAAGTATTGAGTGCTGTTTCAAAACGAAAGTTTATCGCTGTTGCAATAATTATCCAGAAAAGTTAGAATGTGATAAAATGTTGAAACTTTTTGCACATAAGCTCTGATAAATTTTCTACAGTGTGGTAAATTTTAATATTTTTGAGTCAGGGAAGTATGAGTCCAATTACACTCTTTACAGACTGTCCTGTTTTAGACAGATTGCTGCTATGTTCGCATTGTTTGCCATATGTTTGCTTGTTTAATATGATTCTATTTGAGGATAGGAGTATTAAATATGCAAGGCATTTAGTATGCAATGTTGAATAATAAATTTTGTGATTTTTCTATAGTAGAATGAATGATAGATTTTTGCATTGATTTATACTAACTTATCTCAACGAGTTCTTGTTGAGTTTTGTGTGGATGAAGTTTTTAAGATTTAGGGAACCGTGATATAAAAGGAATTAAGGAGACACAAAGCTCAGCTTGGTGATGCCCAAGGCATCCCAAGCTAATAATCCAAGAAGTCTCAAGGCATCTAAGCTTGGGGTGCCCCGGTAGGCATCCCACCTTCTTCATGAGATTATCGGTTAGTATCGTTGAGCCTAAGTTTTGCTTCTTCACACGAGTTGTGCTTTTCTTAGAATGTCATTTTTTTTGCTTGCTGTTTTAATAAAATACTTAATCTGAAAGTTTTAAATAAACTAGGAAATTGCCCGTGCGTTGGCAACGGAGGCATTATTTCTAACAGCTGAAACAAATTATGTCTCAACTCAAAAGGGAAACGAATAATCGAGTGACTATATCTTAGGAATTCCCACACATATTAGGCGGCATTGTTAGATTTTTTACCCTTCTTCTTCTTCCACCCAGTATCTTGTTCTCTTGACATACAAATCGAAGCTCGCAAACCTCTATCATGGTTCATCGCTTCTTGCAACCCCCCCCTCCACCTCCACCGCCACCTACACACTTCCAATTTCAAACACATACTATGAACATGGTGCCAACCCTGAACTTCATCATCAATGAATTCATCATGCTCATAATTTCTTGTTGACACAATGAAGGTCTTGTTCACGGCATTATTAGTTGGCTCTCCTGAATTCGGTGCATAATAATTTTTTTAAGAAAGAAATTGTCTATCTAGTAAAATATCATTGCCTCTTCATAGTTTATACATTGCAAAGAAAATACCCATTTAATAAATAATATTATCAGAAATCCTTGAATTTCAAGATGACCACTCAAGCAACAATAAATATTGTCGATCACCTCAAGCTCTCAAATCTTCTTGTAGTGATATAATTGTATCAACAAAGATGAGGATCACAAGAATGCTAATGCCATTCACGGCACCCAAAAGAGGGGTTTTCGAAAGTCGTAAGGGAACAGTACCTTTCCATGCAGCATGTAGTCGAGGCGTACGAATAGCTCTATCCCTTCAAGCCATATACCCAGCTCCACCTCCATGCCGTCTGCCACGGTTTTTCTACAAAAAGCATCTGGCAACACAGGCAACTCAGCGGGAAAGCGCTGCTCTCGCTCCGCCACCATGCGGCCTCCCCCTGCGTTCGCTAGCATGCCGCGCCACACCCGTCCAACACATCCTCGTCGTACCACTCGTGGCCCTCAATCAACCCCCAAGCGAAGATAGCACATGGCAAGATCAGCACACCGCAGCCGATCTCATGAACCAATTAATCTTCTCTCCCAGGCCCGGGATTAAGCGGACAGTGCTGCTGCTGAAGGCCGACGGTGTGGTGCTGGTGACGGCGTACCAGGCGTCCAGGCTTACCATCACATAGGATAAGGTATGGGTTGGATTGTCGCCATGCTCATTACCCTGGCGGTTTAGATCTCACAAGGCTGACTATGGTGCACCACACTTTTCGGCCGCAGTCTTCCCGATAGGGGGCCTCCTGGAGCGCGGCTGGAGTCGGGTGAATGGCTAGCAACAATTGCGCCCCATCTCGTAATTAGGGTTGGCTGCTGATTGAATGAATCAGGAAGGGTACTTACTGGCGGACAAGGGTGTTTAAGGGGGTTTTGCATGGCAGAAACCGGTGGGAGGACTGGGCCAGGGTGGAATCGGGAGGTCGATGCTCCTGGGTTTTTTTTTATGTATGAGGGGATCGATCAACCGCCAAACCGGTGGTACCAGGGGGGTGGACCTAGGGGAGGGCAGAACGACGGTCCTGTTTGCAGGAAAAGGACCTTAGGTTCTTTTTTGGATAGTAGAGAAGGTCCTCAAATAGCTACCCATTTAACTTAACTACTCATTGGATCTTCACTGTATCTTTTTTGTTAGTTTGTCATATGCTCTCGTGCTTCACTTAAATTTATTTGAGAGCTTGTTAGTAGCATGGTAATACATAATTTTATTCCCAAAGTATGGTTATTCAAGAAGATATAATAAAACTTCATGTAGATCAATGGATATGATACAGTTTGATTTCTTGCAAATTTTTGCGATAGTCGAGATAATAATATGTGAGTCATGTTGGTGAGTAAATAACTTAGTAGAATATGGTGTTAAGGTTTTTTGATTCCCTATGCAAGCCGAAGTCAATAATTATGCAATGAATTACAATCCTACTTTGGTGCATTATTCTGTGTTAGTTATTGAACACCCCCCTATCATTAGCTACGTAATCACTTTGATATAATGACATGTCGCAAGTTTAATAGTGCATAATCATCATTAGCATCATATTGCATTTCAACTCCTAGTCAAATTCAAATTTAAATGAAAGTGAAAATATAAAGTGTTCCAACAGTAGAAACAAATGTTCATAAATAGTAAATATTGCGAGACTATTCTAAAATTTAAACCAACAATTAATAAAATAATTAGATGGCTCAATCATAATCAAACATAAGGATTAATGCATATAATTATTATAAAAATTTGTGTGAACCCAATTGCCTCCAACACTAATTTTTGTATAGTGCACTACTGGAATCAGCGCTTTGCCGTCTGCCAAAGCAGACGGCAAGGCACTGTTGGGCGGACGGCAAAGGCTTTGCGTCCGCCAGCAGACGGCAAACACTCGGCAAAGCCGATGCCGGTAAAGGCCGCTTGCCGTCTGCTGGCGGCCGGCAAAGAAGGAAGTTCTTTGCCGTCTGCTAGCAGACGCAAAGCTTGTGGACGGCACAAAAAGGTGACACCCCGTTAGGGGGCTAACGGCGCTCTTTGCCGTCTGCCGGCAGATGGCAAGACCCTGCTCCTTTGCGTCTGCCTGGCAGACGCAAGGGCAATAGGCTATACCAGGTGAACAGCGTGCTGCCACGTGGCCATTTGCCGTCTGCTAGCAGACGGCACAATTGGCTATAATAGCCCCTGTTTTTCTTACAATTCAATCAATTTCACAGATATATATATATTATATATATATAATATAATATATATATATATATATATATTCATTTCAAAATATTTCACAAGTCACATATAGCCACATCATCCCTGCCATATGATCATCCAACATATCCAACACTATATATCATCCAACACATATATACACCAAATGAAAAGTCCAACATATCCACACAATTAAGCAAAAGGTCCATATACAATATATCCACCATCCATCCATACATATATACGTAGCAAGTTTCAAATTGTTCATCCTACAAAATCAAACAAAAAGGAAGGACAACGAGAAGAGTACTCCAACGCAAGCTTCCGTGATCTGAAGCAAATCTGCAAAATGGGAAAGAAGAAATTTAGAAGAACAAGAGAAGAAGACTAGAAGAAGAAAAAGAAGCATAATTTTTTCTTCTCTTTCCTTTTCTTCTTCTTATTGGCTTACTTGTGTCATTTTAGATCTAACCTAGTTAAATTTTGAAGCATAAATAGGCTAAGTATGTCATAAATGAACTAAATAAGCTAGTAGGTCATTTTGGAGAATATTAAGTCATTTTTGAGCTAAATAAGTCAGTTTGGAGGCTAAATAGGTCTTTTGGAGCTAAATATGCTCCAAATGACTTAATATGCCATATTAAGTCATTTTGGAGCTAAATGGTCTTTTGGAGCATATTAAGTCATTTTGGGAGTCCAGATAGGTCATTTTGGAGCATATTAAGTCATTTGGAGCTACAATAGGTCATTTTGAGCATATTAATCATTTTGGAGACTAAATAGGTCACTTAGAGCATATTAAGTCTTTTGGAGCTAAATAGGTCCATTTTGGAGCAATATGCTCCAAATGACTTCTATGCTCCGACATGACTTAATATGCTCCAAATGACTTAACATGCTAAATAGGTCATTTTGGAGCATATTAAGTCATTTTGGAGCTAAATAGGTCATTTTGGAGCTAATAGGTCATTTTGGAGCATATTAAGTCTTTCTGACTAGTGTGACCGGTGTACATCCACGCACGATCACTCATCTTGCCTAGCTACTGGACACCACAGAAATACATACATAATTCAGCAAACCATATTCATCAGTTAATAGAGTTTGTCAATTTTATTACGTCCATGCACCTAGACGCTAGTAGTTAAGATAGGTCCTAATCCCACCCGAGTATTGTAGATTGGGTTCGTTTTCCCATGCTCTGCTTCCGGATCCGATGCAAAATTTCGGCAGCACCTCCCCGCTATTCTCCTGATACACGTCTCGGCAATACAGAGAGATGTGTACCCGGAGAACACAGGAGGCACTGACGAAATTCTGCATCGATCCGGAGCAGAGCATATGGAAAATGAACCCCAATCTACACATACTCGGCTGTCCCATGGATAACGTTGGACAATTCAAAGAATCACGGTTATAAATATGCAAATGAATGCATATTATAGATGTAACCCTTTCGAACGGGAGACGCATAGTGGTCACGCATACTGATGATTGACACCCTACAACTAGCAAGTTTTCATCGGCACGAAGACCGAAACAGAGCAAATGAAGGGGGAGGAGAGATGTCATTTGTGCTCACCCACGAACGCAGAGGCGGAGCTCGTCGAACGCCACGGGGAGGTCGTCGAACACCAGACCCTCGCAGCACCGAAAGAACTGCACATTTAATCAGAAAATATATGACCTAACTCATAATTCACAATATATGACGGGGTGTCGGGTCGGGGTGTCGGGGTGTCGGGTTTGACTTTCATTCCGTCGATGCTCCCTTCAACAACTCTCACCTCTCAAGTGTGTAGGATATGTATGGTGGGGCACTCCTTGCCTGTTTTATTTAGACCGTCGGGACGGTCGTTCTCCTATCCCTTGCTGCATTACCAAGGTCTCAAAGCAGAGATGAGGAGCAACGACCACCCTACGACAACAGCCGGTGTCTTTCCTCTTATAACATCTCTCCACTCTCAATGTTATTTCGAACCGTCGGTGACGGTCGGTCTTTTCGTCCTCCCCCTTGCTTTACGAAGTCACAGAGGGGGAGGACGAGAAAGACCGACCACCTACGAACAGCCGGTATCCTTCCTTTCAAGAGCATCTCATCTCTCACTCTCATCTCTTTCAAAAGGAGCACCATCAGAATGAAGTCATCCCTCCGACCACTCGACCCCTCGACCCTGCGACGACCCTCGACCCTCGACCCCTCGAGATTTCTTTTCCTTATTTTCTCTCCTCGACGACCCATGAACGACTGCAACCGCACTGAACTCCAGCCATCGACACAACGACCGAACAGAGCAAATAGGGAAGGTCAGGGAGGATGACAGTCGAGCTCACCCTTAGACCTAGAGGCGTAGTCGAATGACGATGACAACGGCAACGGGACCGACAGTGCTCCTGGAGTGAAGAGAAGATCCCTGCACATGAAAAACAATCCAACTAAGCACCGCAGAACAAATATCACAACATCTACCTAACGAATAAAAAGACACTATTTTTTAAATGAAATCCATACATAAATCCACCCTACATCTATATAGCATTCATCCATCTTTCCATCCATACATTCTACACAGCATACATTCCATCTAGCATCCATATAACAAACTACAAATTGTTCAAATCACATATACATACATCCCATCCACAGATTGCTGGCACCGCCCCTGTATACATACATCCATCTATCCATCCATCCTTACATCAATCTACTCCATCCATCCACAGATCCATCAACTCCTAAATCCATCAATGCAAAAAAAAATAGAACAAAGAGGGGACCGATGCTCACCGTGGGCTGGGCAGAGGGGGCAGAGGGCAGGAGAGCTGGTGCGGCGTTGGTGGAGGAGGGGGGCGGCGGTGGTGGAGGAGGGGAGGAGGAGGGAGGGGGCAGCGGCAGTGGAGGAGGGGAGGAGGAGGGAGGGGGCAAGACGGCAGTGGAGGAGGGGAGGGGCGCCGTTGTGGAGAGGGGGAGGGGGCCACGGTGGTGGGGAGGGGGGAGGGGGCGGGTGGAGGAGGGAGGGAGCGGGCGGGGCGGGGGAGGGAGGGAGGGGGCGCGGTGGGGAGGGAGGGAGGGGGGGCGCGGTGGGAGGGGGAGGTGGGACGGCGGCGGGGGTGGAGGGGAAGGGGGCGGGGCGGGGGTGGGAGGGGGGGGGGGGGGCGCGGCGGCGGTGGAGGGGGTGCGGCGGCGGCCTGCGTGTGAGGGGGCGGCGGCGCGGCCTGCTCGGGAGGCGAGGGTGGGTGAGCGGGAGAAAGGATGTGGATGAGGCCGCGCGCGGCGGGGGCCAAATTAACCCCCGCATTGCCGTCTGTTTTTTTTTCTGTTTTTTTCTCTTTGCCGTCTGCTGGCAGACGGCAAAGAATTCTTTGTCGTCCGCCAGCAGACGGCAAAGAGGATGACCGTTAGACCGCCACCAGCCGTGAACTGTGGGCCCCTCTTACCTCTTTGCCGTCTGCCAGCAACGGCAAAAATCTTGCCGTCTGCCAGCAGACGGCAACCTCTTTGCCGCGCTGGCAGACGGCAAAGATTTCTTTGCCGTCTGCCAGCAGACGGCAAAGAAGTGGCCCGTGTGACCTACCCAGTGCAGTACCCCCGTGGGGTCCACTTGGACTTTGCCGTCTCTGGCAGATGGCAAAGAACTCTTTGCCGTCTGCTGCGCAGACGACAAAGAGCTGGCAGATGGCAAAGACCCTTTTTGCCATCAGCTGGTTCTTTGCCGTCTGCTTTGAGAAGACAGACGGCAAAGAGCCTCTTTGCCATCAGCTGGCAGACGGCAAAGAGCTGGCAGATGGCAAAGACCCAGATTCAGTAGTGGTGGTAGTAATGCCTAGTAATATTGGAACAATTCCTATGTTTTACAAAATCATTTGGTGGCCTAACTATTTACTAAACAGGAGATATGTTAAATAAAAGAAAAAGACCAAAGAAAAAGAAGAAAAGAGAAACCCCCCGGCCCAACAGGACCGGCCCAGCTCCCCCTATATGGCCTCCCCCCTGGAGTCCCCGAACCCTAAATCCCCCCCCCCTCGCCCACCGACACCCCTCTCACTCCCCCCCTCTCGATCTGGATCGGGCCCGAGCCCCGCGCGCTCGCCCCGACCGCGCCGACCGCGCCCCGACGCGCCCGACCGCGCCCCCGTCTCCACCTCGCCGGACCCCGTCGCCGTCCCTCTCGAGCTCGAGCCCACTGCCCCGTTCCCTGCAAACCCCTCGTGAGCCCCCCTCTCCTCTGTCGCGCCACTGCGCCCGAACCGAGCCGCTCGCGCCCTCCCCCTTCCCCTCGGTCACCGCGACCCTGCCGCCCTGCTCTTGCTCCGGCGGCTGCGTGCACGCCCCTTCGCCCTCTTCCGCACCCCCCCCCCGCCCCGCACCGGCCGCTGCTGCCGCTCGCCCGCGTTCCTGCCTCGCCGCAGCTAGCGCGCCTCGCCCACCTCGTGCAAGCGCCCGCGCGCGCGCTGCCGCACTGCTGCCGCCGCCCGCGCGCCCGTCGCCGCGCCCACCCCCGCGTCGTCGCGCCCCTGCCGCGCGCCCGCGCGCCCGCGCCCGCGTCCGTGGCCCCTGGGCCACTGCCAGGTGGGGCCCCGCGCCCCTGAGCCACTGGCTGCTGGGCCCCGAACCCCCCTGGCCCGCTGACGAACGGGCCCCGCCCGAAAATCATTTAAAAATAATAATAAAAAATAATAATAAATAGAAAATAAAAGTAAAAAAATTAAAATTAATAATTAATTAGTTAATTAGTTAGTTAATTAATTTTGTTTAGTTAATCTAATTTAATTAATTAGTTAAATTAATTGTTAATTAATTAGTTAACCCTAATTAACCTAACAGTCTATGACAGGTGGGACCCACCCTGTCAGATGGTTGCTGACGTCAGCATGATGTCATGCTGATGTCATCGCAGCACTGTTTCGGATAATGTTAATTTAAATATTTAAATAAATTCCAGAAATTAATAAAAACTTTAGAAAATCATATTAAATAAACCGTAACTCCGATGAAAATACTTTATACATGAAACTTGCTCAGAATTTCGATACGAACCGGAATACGCCCTTCGTATTCCCGTCAGATGCCTCTAGCTATAAGAACATTGAACTTTTAGACCGATTTTGATAAATGAATAGTGCCCAACTTTAATTAAATAAATCCAAATAAATTCCTAAATTAACTAAATAATTTAGTTAGGCAGTAGAACACCCCGTCATATCATTTAGGCATGTCATACATATTGTTTGCATTATCTTCTCCACTTCCGATACGACTCTGTCGTGCAACCCTCAGTGTGAACCTCGAGGGTGATGCCTCATATGTTCACCCTGATGATTTCATCGAGTGGTATCCGCCGAGGGTGATTCCTCTGGTTTTCCCCCTTGATGTTATGACCACACGGTTACTTTGACCCTTGTTACAGGCGGGTCCACCCTGGTGGGTACCAGATGGGGATCTATGATTTTCGGGTGTGCCGGAAGGGCACTCGAGTGTGACATTGTGGCGGAGCATCAGAGACTCTGATTGTCTCCGCGTGATACTAATTGGGCCTATTGGATTTGGGTGTGTGATCTGAGTGGGTCGACGTGCCCTATACGCACTACCACCACGCGGGATAATGGTTATGGGACCCTCTGCGAAGTACGTTTCTCCCGAAAGCTCGTCTGACGTCACGATTCACCGTGCGGGCTGATTGTCGGGATTGGGCTGGATACTTTACTGACGAGTTCAGTGTTGCGCCTACAGCCCGGCCAGTCTCGCAACGCGCAGGGTGCCCAGGGCGATGGCCCGAGACCTCTGGGTGCATAGGTTAGTCCGGCGTGCTGACCTCTCTGCCGAGCCTAGGTAGAGCGCTGCTTCGTGTTGATCTTTCGAGGACGGGCATTACCCAGCAAGTGTGTCCAGCCAGAGTTGATCGAGCGTGTTGGGTAACAGTAGTGCACCCCTGCAGGGATGAATCTTCTATCGATAGCTGGTCCTACGGTAAAGGACGCTCAGTTTGTGTATCCCGATCTACTACTTAAACTGGATACTTGTTACTTAATTGAAGCTTCGGGATCGCTTTCTCGCTTGGGAGTCGAGGAAGGATCTTTAAGCTGTATTTCAACATGTTTGCTAAATAAAATGCTATTCTACTCTCTTCTACTGCTGCGAGATGATGGCCTTGTGAAGATATTTGAAGATGCTAGTCTTCGATAGGACTAGGCCTTCTTTGTATTCTGGCATTTCTGCAGCCCAGTCCACATATACAGCCTTTCTCCATTGATAATGTTGCATATGTAGTATAGATCCTTGCTTGCTAAGTACTTCGGATGAGTACTCATGGTTGCTTTACTTTCTCTTTTCCCCATACCCCACATTGATGATACATCAGACGATGGAGTCCAGGAGCCAGATGCCACCACCGGAGCTTACTACCAGGAGGGTCCAGAGGGTACTTACTACTGGATCAAGCCAGCTGACCAGGAGTAGGATCGGAGGCTCCCAGACAGGAGGCCAACGCCTTTCGATCTAGTGTCGCTGTTTGTGCTAGCCTTCTTAAGGCAAAACTTGTCTAACTATGTCTGTACTCAGATAATATTTGTATGACTGACTTATGTTTTCGGATCTTCGGATCCCTGGTCTGTAATATTGTGGACCTCCGTTTAAATTGTGTTAGAGTTGTGTTGTGACATCTTCCCGTGAGTCCCTGTGCTTGATCGTACACGTTTGCTTGTATGATTAGTGTACGATTGAGTCGGGGGCGCCACAGTTATGCTCAATGCTCGTTTATGTGAATTTTCGTTTCTTGGTTGGTTGCTTCTCAATCTATTTGCTAGCCTCCATTTGTACTAAGTGGGAATACTACTTGTGCATCCAAATTCTTAAACCCAAAGTTGTGCCCAATGAGTCCACCATACCTGCCTATATGCGGTATTTCCATGCCGTTCTAAGCAAATTTGTATGTGCCATCTCTAAATTTTCAAAATGATTTCCTTTTTGTGTGCTCATACCGCTCATGAAGCGGTAGGGGGTGGCCAATATTTTCCATGCTAGATGTGTTATTCTCAAGATGAGTGTTTATTCACTTGTCATTGCACGAGAGTACGGCAAAGGTATTAGGGATGCCCAGTCCCGAAATGAAAAATGAATTTACTTTATGTTGTCAAATAATAAATTCCTTGGAAAGTGTTGGTATGGAGGGCACCCGTGGATACGGCTAGCCATGGATCATGAAGGAATGATGGAAAAAGGAATAAACTTTATTTTCTGTTTGGGAACCACCTATGATATATCTAGCATGGAAAGCGTTGGGAATTACTCGGTCGTTTTTGTTGACGGGAAAAGTATGCCTCTCAAAATTTTTATCTCTCAATTTAAGCTTTGAGCTCTGCACCTCTACAAATCCCTACTTCCCTCTTCGAAGGGACTATCTATTTACTTTATGCAATTTTTATTTTTATTTGGGTCTCCATCTTCTCTTATAAAGCACCAACTGAGGGACACTATGATCGTACTTGAGCATTGGATGTAGCAAATATTCGAGTGTGTCTCATGAATGGATCAATGATCAAGCATGATGGGCTAGGGAAAACTTTCTTTAGTGTTGATATTTTGAAAGACATGGTTGCTTGTTGATATGCTTGAGTATTGATGTCCTCATGTCAAATTATAGACTATTTCTTTGAATCATTCAAGTCCAAATGTCCATCCTACAAAAGAAAGATTATATGATGAATATGATAGGTAGCTTTCCACAACAAAAATTCCGTTTCCAATTGCTACTTTTTCATAATAAGTTTCATGAGAAAGAGTTGCTGTTATGATGCTAGGAAAAGTGAATGAAATTATCATTGATCAAACTTATGCACTTTGCTAGCATTCACACTTCATAAATTATTTCTTTTATCATTTACCTACTCGAGGACGAGTAGGAATTAAGCTTGGGGATGCTGATACGTCTCCAACGTATCTATAATTTATGAAGTATTCATGCCATGTTTACAACAATTTTATATGGTTTTGGTATGATTTGCATGGAACTAACCCGGACTGACGTTGTTTTCAGCAGAACTACCGTGGTGTTGTTTTTTGTGCAGAAATGAAAGTTCTCCAAATGAGCTGAAACTTTTTGACGATTTTTGTTGGAACAAAAGAGACCCCCGAATCTTCGTGGAAGGACCAGAAGGTGAAGGAGTAGGGCACAAGACACCGGGGCGCGCCTGGGCCCTTGCCTGTGCCCCGGTGGGTTGTGCTCACCTCGAGGCCCATCTTAGTGTGAAACCAATGCAAAAAATTCCTATAAATAGAGAAACCATCATGGGTAACCCTAGATCAGAAGCTTTGCCGCCGCAGACCTCTGTAGCCACAAAAAACCAATCTAGACCCCGTTCTGACACTCCACCGGAGGGGGAAATCATCACCGGAGGCCATCTTCATCATCCCGGCGGCCACCATGATGAGGAGGGATTAGTCCACCCTCGGGGTTGAGGGTTTGTACCAGTAGCTATGTGTTTAATCTCTCTCTCTCTCTCTCTCTCTCTCTCTCTCTCGTGTTCTTGATGGCACGATCTTGATGTATCGGGGGCTTTGTTAATATAGTTGGATCATATGGTGTTTTCCTCTCTCTATCTTATGATGAATTGAGTTTTCCCTTTGAGATTTCATTTTATCGGATTGAATACTTTTATGGATTTGAGAACACTTGATGTATGTCTTACTATGAATACCCGTGGTGACAATGGGGTATCATATTGATTCACTTGATATATGTTTTGGCACTCAACTCACGGATTCCTGAGGTGACATTGGGGTAATCTATGCATAGGGGTTGATGCACATTCTTGTCTTTGTTTCTCCGGTAGAAATCTTGGGGCACTCTTTGAGGTCCTTTGTATTAGATTGAGTATTATGAATCTGAAATTGTTTGATGCATATCGTACAATCAACTCACGGATGCTCGCGGTGACATTGGAGTATCTAGGTGACATTAGAGTTGGTTGATGTGTATCATATGGTGTTATTTTAGTACGAACTCTTGGTTAGATCGATCGAAAAGAATAGCTTGGTGTTATTTTAGTACAAACTCTTGGATAGATTGATTAGAAAGAATAGCTTTGAGGTAGTTTCGTACCCTACAAACAATTTCTTCTTATGTTCTCCACTAGATAAGAACTTTGGAGTGATTCTTCATCACACTTTGAGGTATGGTTATATGATCCAATTAGATTAGCATTGTTGAGAGATTGTGCTAGCGAAAGTACGAACCCTAGGCCTCATTTTCAAGCATTGCAATACCGTTTGTGCTCCGTTTTATCAATTGCTACCTTGCTGTTTTTTATTGTTCCTATTATAAAAATCAATATCTACTATCATTACTATGCTTTTATTACCATCTCTTCACCGAACTAGTGCACCTATAAAAATTACCATTGTATTTGGTGTGTTGGGGACACAAGAGACTTTTTGTTATTTGGTTGCAGGGTTGTTTGAGAGAGACCATCTTCTTCCTATGCCTCCCACGGATTAATAAACCTTAGGTCATCCACTTGAGGGAAAATTGCTACTGTCCTACAAAACTCTACGCTTGGAGGCCCAACACGAGTCTACAAGAACAAGTTGTGTTGTAGACATCAACAGGGGCCCGGTTTTGGTGGTGGCGGCTCATGTTCTGGGTATCAAGGACAGGGCAACCAGGGTGGTTATAACCAACAGTCTGGTCAGGGTAACCAGCAGCATCAGTCAGGATAGTAGAGTAATCCAAAGCAGCTTAATAGTGGCCAGTATCATGTTTTTACCACAAGTCTATGCAAATGAGATCAGAAGGTTCATAAACGCGTGGTCAGTGTGATTAAGACGGCGGTACCTCAATACTTGCGGTGGTCAGAGCAACCAATCACATGGAGTTGAGAGGATCACCCGCCCCGGGTTGACAATCCGGGTCAACTAGCATTGGTGGTAGCCCCTCAGGTTGGGGGTTATAAATTCACTAAAGTTCTCATGGACGATGGTAGCAGTATCAATATCCTTTACTATGATACCTTTCACCGGATGAATTTAACTGATAAGGAGCTTAAGCCATCTTGTACAGTTTTTCATGGTGTGGTACCTGGTAATTCGGCATATCCAGTTGGTATGATTGCCTTGGAAGTGGCTTTTGGCGAGGACTATGACTACAGAGCAGAGACGTTATGGTTTGAAGTGGTTAAGATCAAGAGCCCTTATCATGCCTTGTTCGGACGGCCGGCTTACACCAAATTTGTGGCGCGACTGTGAGAGTAAATGACCACGGGTAGGCTCATCAGCCCCCCACGGTATTTCAAGACATCAGGGCCAACTGCGCCCCTCATACCTCCTGGCAGCACGGCCGCCTTCTTGGGCCGGCAGGTCCGAGAGGCCGGCTGCTGGAAGGCGGCGAAACCCCAGAAGGCGGCCACGAGAGAAGCCGGCTCCTAGGAGGCGGTCCCTTGTCCCCTCGAAGTCAGCGCCACATCACCTCGACAAGACAAGGCATGGCTACAGTGTAGCCTGCCACCCCGAATCCAGGATGGGATGTGGCCACAGAGCTACGTACTGGGCGGACACCCCCCACACAGCGTGGCACTGCTGCCACGTAATCCGTGACATCACTAGCGTTAGAGGGAGCCACGCTCCCACGACGGGCGGTCAGTACGGCCCGCAGGCGACGGGTCCTACCTGTCCACGGGCCACCAGAAGGCGGAAAACCTCAAGCAGGCGGTGACAAGGGAGGGCCGACTCCTAGCAGGCGGCCCATCTCCCCCTTGGAGTCTGTGCGCCATTAACCAGATGTGACGGGGTGTGGCTATAGTGAGCACCCGTCAGGCGGCGGGACTGTAGCCACGCTCCCACCGACAAAGCCTTCGTCATCAGGGGCGAGGCTACAGTATAAAGCAGTCAACATGGCCCGTAAGTGGCGGGCCCTACCTGTCGGCCGAGATCACGGCGGTCGGCGGGGCCCACCAGGCGGTGGGCCCCAGCGGTCGGCGGAGAAGCCGGCAACCAGAGACGTTGACGGCCGGGTCCTACACCCGGCCGGATTACCATTGTACCATTGGGGGGTAGGCCTATATAAACCCCCCAAGCTTCCCCATGCAGTGGGGGGGGGGGGTTGAGTTCAGCACCCACGCCATTCACACGCACACACATAGAGAGAAGAGTAGGGCTAGCCTTACCCTTCTTCCTCCTCTAGCCGAAACAGCTCAAGGAGCAAGCTTGTAGCTACCTTGTGATCATAGTCATCATGCAGAGACCCCACAGAGCAGGACTAGGGGTGTTATCTCCGAGGAGAGCCCCGAACCTGGGTAAGATTCGCAGGCGTATGCGGTCTTGCTCACTCCTGCTTCTAGAGCCCAGCGACGTACTCTTGTCCCCATCCACGATAAGCCACCCCCTGGCATATGTCGCACAATATCCCCGACAGCGGCCTTGTTATGTTTACTTACAGCTTAAAATGCTAGGGTGCAAGGGCACTATTACAGTCCATGGCAATCGAAAATTTGCATTGGAATGTGAGGAAGGAGATGCTGCATATGCTGAGTCGGCTTGCGCCACGGAGGAGCTTAAATTTAATAAGGATAATGTTGACCCGGCAGATATGACCCCTTTGAAGAAGCCCACGACTGAGCCCCTTTGTTGAAGTTTAAGTCGGCTGATGATACTAAGCAAGTTGACTTTGTCCCTAGCGACTCATCTCAGCAGTTCACAGTGGGGGCTAACATGGATCCTAAATAGGAAAGCGCGCTCATCGAGTTCATCCGTGAGAATCGGGACATCTTTGCATGGAAACCTTTTCACATGTCGGGCGTACCGAGAGAATACGCTGAGCACACTCTTAATGTGGATCCTAAATTTAAGCCGGTTAAACAGTTTCTTCATCATTTTAATGAAGAGCGACGTAAGGCCTTTGGAGAAGAAGTGGCCCGGCTCTTGGCAGCCGGGTTTATTGTGGAAGTCTTTCATCCGGAGTGGTTGGCTAACCCGGTGTTGGTGCTTAAGAAGAATGGCACTTGGCGTATGTGTGTTGACTACACAGATCTTAACAAAGCTTTTCCAGCTGATCCGTTAGCTCTTCCCCATATTGACCAGATTATTGGTGCCACAACGGGTTGTGAGAGTTTATGTTTCCTGGATGCTTATTCTGGTTATCATCAGATCAAGATGGCAGTTAAAGACCAAGAGAAGACGTCTTTTATCACCCCTTTTGGAGCTTTTTGCTATGTCTCTATGCCTTTTGGGCTTAAGAGTGTCGAGCCTACTTATCAACGTTGTGTTCAGAATTGCTTTCACAGTCAAATTGGGCGTAATGTGCATGCTTATGTAGATGATATTGTGGTAAAATCCAGGAAAAGGAGACGCTCTTGGATGATCTAAGGGAGACTTTTGACAATCTCCGGGTCTATAAGATGATGCTTAACCCGGCCAAATGTGTTTTTGGTGTACCTGCAGGCAAGATCTTGGGTTTTCTTGTTTCAGAGAGGGGTATGGAAGCTAACCCGGAGAAGATTAAAGCTATCACTTCATTGGCTAAGCCAGCGTGTGTCAATGACGTCCAGCGCCTGGCAGGTCATATCGCGGCCTTAAGCCAGTTCATAAGCCACCTGGGAGAGAAGGCAATTCCTTTATACTAGATGATGAAGAAGACAGATCAGTTTGTCTGGAGTGACGCTGTTGATAAGGCGTTTGAGGCGCTCAAAAAGCAGTTAGCTAAGCCGCCAGTCCTTGCGGCTCCCATTGAGAAAGAACCTTTGCTCCTGCACGTGGTGGCTAGTAAGGCCGTCAGTGTGGCGATTGTGGTGGATCGTAAGGAGACGGGTAAGGAGTACCTAGTCGAGTGGCTGGCTTATTATGTCAGTGAGGTGTTGATTGAGTCTAAGCAACGATATCCACATTGGCACAAATTGGTTTATGGGGTGTTCATGGCGAGTCGCAAGCTGAAGCACTATTTTCTTGGTCATCCCATTAATGTGGTCAGCCTCTGCTTCCCTAGGAGACATTATTCAAAACAGGGAGGCCACAGGCCGGGTTGCTAAGTAGGCAATAGAACTCAGACCTCATGGTTTGAAATATGTGCCAAGAACAGCTATCGAATCTCAAGCTCTGGTGGATTTCAACAATGACTGGACAGAGTTGTAGACGCCTAAGGAAAAGCCTGATAACACATATTGGACAATTCATTTTGATGGGTCTAGGCAGTTGGAAGGCTCAGGGGCTGGAGTCATTTTAACTTCCCCACGAGGTGACAAATTTTGTTATGTTTTAAGTCTAATGTTCCCTTGTACTAATAATGCAGCCGAATATGAGGCTTTTCTCCACGACCTTCGTATGGCCACGGAGATGAACTTAAGCCGGGTCAGGTGTTTTGGTGACTCAGACTTGGTGGCTCAGCAAGTTTCAGGCACGTGGGATTCCAAAGGCTCGCTCATGGCGGCTTATCGTCGGGCAGTTGACAATATTGCTGGCCACTTTAAGGGGTACCAGGTGGAGCATCTTGACCGAAGAAAGAATGAGGTGGCTGATGACTTGAGACGGCTTGGGTCTCAACGTAAGCCGGTGCCTCCTAACGTGTTTCTGGACGTCTTGCATCATCCTTCAGTCAAGTTGCTATCTGAGGAAGATCTTGCTGTCCCTGACCCGAAGGCGTAGTTGGTGGCAGCTCTCCATGCTATTCCTGATTGGACACTTCCCTACTTGGCTTATATGACCCGGGGCGAGTTACCTGAGGATGAAACTTTGTCAAGGCAAATCACCAGGAGATCTAAATCTATGACTATTGTTAATGGCGAGTTACACCGATGCAGTGTGACAGGCATGTTCCAATGTTGTGTTTCTCCTGAAGAGGGCCGTGAGATTTTAAGAGAGATCCATGAAGGTGATTGTGGTCATCATGCCGGTTCTATGTATTTAGTGGCTAAAGCTTTTCGTCATGGGTTTTATTGGTTGACGGCTCATGCTAATGCAGAGGATATCATTAGTAAGTGTGATGGATGTCAGAAATTTTCTCGACGGGCTCATGCGCCGGCTCAAGAGTTGAGGATGATTCCAATTACTTGGCCATTTGCAGTCTGGGGGCTTGATATGGTTGGGCGTTTCAAGAGGTCTAAGGATAATAAAACCCACCTCTTGGTGGCGGTTGGCAAATTTACCAAGTGGGTTGAAGCAGAGCTGGTCAGCAAGTGTGATGCGGTGACCGCAGTCCAGTTTGTTAAAAAACTAATCTTCCGTTTTGGTTACCCTCATAGTATCATCACTGATAATGGCACTAATTTGTCTAAGGGTGCTATGAAGGAGTTCTGTCAACGAGAGCATATTCGTCTTGATGTTTCTTCTATGGCTCATCCGCAGTCTAATGGTCAAGCTGAGAGGGCTAACCAAGAAATTTTGAGAGGTATCAAGCCCCGGCTTATGGTTCCTTTGAAATGAATGCCGGGTTGTTGGGTTGAGGAGTTACCTTCAGTACTCTGGAGTATCAATACCACCCCTAACAGGTCAACAAGCTATACACCTTTCTTCATGGTCTATGGTGCAGAGGCGGTTCTTCCAAGTGATATCCGACATGACTCGCCCCGCGTGGCGGCTTATGTTGAAGCTGATAATGAGATAGCACGTCAAAATGCACTTGATGCTTTGGATGAGGAGTGTGACCTTGCGGCGGCTTGTTCAACGATATATCAACAAGACTTGCGTCGCTATCATAGCCGCAGGGTTAAAACTCGAGCGTTTCAAGAAGGTGACTTGGTACTCCGGCTGATTCAAGATCAGACTGATATGCATAAGTTATCACCTCCTTGGGAAGGGCCCTATTACCTCATTGATATACGAGAACACAAGGATTCACGCAAGTCGGAGGAGGAGACCCGTCGGCCCTGGAATATTGCTCATCTTCGGCCTTATTACACCTGAGCCACCGGCTCTCATCTTTGTACATACATTTGACAATGTATATATTTTTTATGATCAATATAATAAAGCCGGCATCCTTGAAAAACTCAGGGCCTCTGTCGTTTCATTTCTGTGTATCCGAGTCTTTATTATTTGGTCATAAGGTCACTTGGGGGCTTCCAACCCACCGGGTTTAGCTTTCATACCCTCTTGACCAGGCGTGGACGCTAAATTATGAGTTATCCTGCATGTTTGCAACTTGCTACTCCACCAGGTGACCCGCCGAACTCTTAATAGTCAATCTTTTTCAGACCCTGAACTTGTTAAGGTTAAAACGGCGGCCTGTGTCACGTGAGAGCCGGCTTACAGTGAGCTAGGATTAACTCAACGGCTGTGCGGCCTTGAAAGCACATGGCCCTGTGAGCCAACTTGTTTGGTCGTGCTTTGGTAAGCCGGCCAAGCAATTATTTGAAATTTTTGATTTTTTTCTCTTGAGTCCTTTGGATTTGTTTCTTGTAAAGATTTTTTCTGTTAAGTAAACTTTGAATATACGGGTCGTAAGGCTCTGATCATATCGCTCATATTTGAGTACTTTGGGTTGTAACCCACCCTGGCTTTGGATTTTAAGTTGCCAGTATGTTTTGAGTTCAACAGCTATAGTTATGAGACTACAAATCTTTGGGATACAACCCACCCTAGCTTTGGACTTTAAGTCGCTAGTATATTTTGGTTTGAACAATTGAGATCATAAGACTATGAGTCTTTGGGTTGTCACCCGCACTGACTGATGGTGTTTAAAGCTGCCAACATGATTTAGCTCTACAGGTATGTTTTCAATTGTCATATGAGTCTTCGGGTTTGGTAAACCGCCCTGGTTTTCGACTTTAAGTCACCAATATATTTCGGCCTGAATGGCCTTGATCCTAGTCTTTTTAGTACTCCTATAAGGCTATACATATTTGGGTTGTCACCCGCCCTGGCTTTTGACGTTAAGTCGCCAGGACATATGTTTAACCTTTTTGGCAGGACACGCAAAGCTTTACATACAAATAAGGGTACTGCTATGGCTCGTATGAATGATCCAATCAAGCCTATCATAAAGATTAAAACTGGTGGTTCAAAAGTTAAGATCAACATGCACGAAGGCATGACATGGTGGATCATTGTTTTAAACTAGCCTATTACAAGGATTTCATGAGCCCACAGGGTTGAAACAAAGTATTTCTGGTGCTGCACTCTTACAAGCCCGGCTTGAAAGCCGCCTGAATCGTCATTGCTATGAATCAGTTTTCTTCTTGGCGAGTTGACGACTCCAGGTCATCCAGCACCAGCTCTTCTTCTTCGGCCATCTGAAGGTCAGGTGACGTCCAATCGATGCCGGTTAAGGCCTCAAATATAGCTTCATCATTTATAATTGGAGCAGGGTCAATGTTAGGAGCAAAAGTATGCTTACGCTTCAGTGGAGTTCGATCTATGGCATTGTGAGTTGGCGCTTTCACTCGGACATTGTCATTGTCATAAGCCAGCTGATGTTTTGTTAGATCTGCCTCCTTTGCTAGTTTACACGCTAAAGGGCATATCTCTCTCACGCATTTGGCAAAATCATCCTGATCAAAGGGCGAACCGTCTTCTTTCTGTTCAGGGCAGCCATCTGCCATCTCAACCGGGTCTAGCTCTGATTGCGATGCTTTGGCCCGGCTAAGTGCTGAAATTGCTCCTGCACGGGCGGCTGATAGTTTCAACTCTTCGATTTGCCCCGGCACGGTGGATAACTGATCTAGCATGGTTTTGATAAGAGTGGGAGGTTGTTTTCCATTGGAGATGGCTACAAGAGTCCGTTGAGTGCCAGTGTATAGTTGTTCCACCAAAGCATAAACAGCTTTCAGCTCATTAACATGTCTTGGCCAAGACTAGAGCTTCTGGGACCTGCTCAACAAATGGTGCATAAGTCGCTAGGCGGGTTAAAGAGTAAATAAGTTATAAGTCGCCAAAACAAGCTGTGGTATTTAAACGTTAGATTCCGCTTACCAAATATGGCGGCTGTCATTCGGGAGATGCGTTGTTTCAATCCAGTCAGCTCTTCACTGGTGGTTTTAAGTGAAGCTTCCGCGGCCTCTGCTCTTTGCAGCAATATGGTCTTCTCGTTCTTCTAGGCAGCTCTCTCTGTAGCAAAACTGGACTTGAGTTTTTCCGTCTCCTCCAACGATAGTTTGAGCTTGGATACAGCTTGAAGAGTCTCAGCTTCTTGATGCTTGATATTCTTCCTTAACTCATTTAGCTGCGAGTCTTGAAGGTTCACAGTCTCCTGCAGTCAAGATTGGAAATCATGAATACAATTTGGTCTTAACACAACAAGAAAGATTTTTAAGTCCCAAGCACATTGCATGCAATATACATGGCACTTGGGGGCTAATGAAGGTCATTTTAAATTCATATTATGACCCGGCTTATCTTGTCAGATTAAGCCGGCCCTTGGGGGCTACAAGTTTGATTCTATTTAAAGGTCATTGAAGACCCGGCTTATCTTGTCAGATTAAGCTGGCCCTTGGGGGCTACAAGTTTGATTCTATTTTAAGGTCATTGAAGACCCGACTTATCTTGTCAGATTAAGCTGGCTCTTGGGGGCTACAGTTTTGGATGCATAAGGTTTTAGTCAGGGTTAATGATTTAAAGACCCGGCTCATCCTTGGAAGGATCGGCCGGCCCTTGTGGGCTATATAACTATATGCATATGAACCAATGGAAAGGGGGTTTAGTTTATACCTAATACTTCTGCCTCATCAGATTAACCAGGCCAGCCTCCATATCACGGCTTGTGTGCAGGCGGCTTCGGTAGCCTGCGTGCAACTTGCTTGCGCTAAAATCTGCATAGTTCTATAGATCCAGCTTCAATTGGCCCTTGTCTGTGGCTGGCGGCTCTTCTTTGGCACTATGTTTAGCCAAGACAGTAGGATTCCCTGGCTCGGTATAGCCTGTGCCAGTGATGATGACATCTTCGGCGGCCTTGTCAGAAGGAATTTCTTCAGTAAGCTTGGCAGGGCTGTGCGGTTTAGGACTTGACGGGTCATGTGTGATGGCCCGGTCAACCTCATTGTTCATTGGATCAAAGGTTGTGGTATCAGCATGTGGCGGCGGGTCATTAACAAGGTCTTCAGGATCTTGAGGTGAAGCACCTATGACTTCTGGCACTTGCTTCTCCGGTTCCGCAACCTTGGGGTATCTTGAAGAACCGCCCACTTTCAATTTCTTGCCTGCTTTTGCTATGCCTCTGTGACAAAGATAGAAAGATTCATGAGTATATATCAGTACAAGACATTTATGAACAAGAAGCACTGACCCCTGGGTGACTTTGAAGACGGGCAGCTGAGTACCAGTAGAGTCGCCAGATGATGGAGGTGTTCCTTGATAATTTGAGTTGGAAGGATTAGGAGGTTGACGAAAGAGACCAACCTTTGGAAGAGAAAGGGTTGGGCTATGAGGCACCTCATTCCGATGTTTGCGAGGGACAGGAGTGTTGGGTAAGCCGAAGTTGAGGTCTTGGGAAACATCACTCTGAGTGGTATGTCTTGAATCATGTTGTTGTTTCTTCAAAATAAAATTGGGGTCCAAATGAGCAAGAGGATGAGAAAATCTTACTTTTCAGATGATCCGTCGAGTTTTCTTTCTTGGCAAAGGATTTGAGTCGGAGGAGACAGGTATTACCTCTGCTACATTTGCCTGGATTGTCTCCGCGTCATCCTGTGAAGAGTCAGCATCAATAAGTTGCACAAAAAGACAACCAAGGGAGTCGAGTTCTACCTCCGAGTCATCCAGCTTGAGAAGATGTTTTGTTGTTTGCTTTTTACGGCAACCCGGAGCATGGGTTTTGTCCTTAGGTTTTTTGACTGGGGCAGCGGCTTGCGGTTTCTTGGTCCAGAAGGCAGAGTTAGCCTGTATAAATACAAAAAGAGATTAAAACAAGGCACAAGGCAGGGTTAACTTGCATTGAACATGATGAAGGGAAGCATATACTGGTGGAGCCGGGTTTTGTTTATAAAATGGTGGCAGGCCAACTTTATTGCAGTTCTCCTGAGACTCGTTAAGAAGGGTCCTCATGGTTTTAAAGACTTCTTCGGCAGTAAAGTTATCTGTCGTGAACCATTCAAGGTCATTTGCTTCGCCAGAATATTCGTACATTAAGCCAGGGCGGCGACTTAATGGGAGTATCTTCCAAGAGACCCAGAATCAGGTCAAATCAACTCCAAGTAGTCCATGAGCCAACAAGGCTTTAGCCCTGGAGAGGAATGGGAGGGCCACAACATGCTCTTCTGGAATAATCTTGCTTGGCGGGTCAAAATTCAGTGGAATACGTTCAGCTCTAATCCTGGGCAAAGGGTTTTCTGTGGCTGGAGCGGTGTTTTTATAGTAGAACCAAGTGGTTACCCATCCCTTGGGATGACTGTGTAAGACGGTGGAGGGGAAGCTGTTGTCTCTCCATCTCTGAATGGAGATTCCACCTAACTCTTGACTCGGGCCGTTTTTGCATTCAGTTTGGCGGTTTATATAAAAGAACTCCTTGAAGATGGGAACTGTGGGTGCTGTTTGAAGGTAAACTTCGCAGAAGATTTGGATGTGGCAAATATTGGACACTGAGTTCGGCCCTATATCTTCAGGATGCAGATTGAAATAGTGAAGGAGATCTCGGAAGAATTTAGACCCGCGTGGAGTAAACCCTCTGAGTATGTGATTAGTAAAGACTACAATCTCATCTTCTGGAGTAGTAGGGATTACTTCGCCATTGCTGACTCGCCATCCAATTTCTTGTTGAGTCGCCAATAAGCCCTGTCTTACATAATCATCGAGAATGTTTTTGGTAACCAGAGAGCGTTCCCAATTGACTACAGCCATTTTTGGCGGCTAAAGAACTACGGCCTGGAAACGTAAGGATGAAGCTATTATCAAGATATGTGCATTATATTGCATTAAATACAGAGGCATGAATCGGCAACATATTGGCAGATTATAGGTTCATGATTAAGCCGGCCAGAGGCTGTCGGATTACGAAGCTATTATTTAAGCCGCCCGAATAACATTGGCTGGGCTGTTACATACAGAGTTGATATTGATGAAATTTCGCTAAGTATGAGACAAACAGGTTTCACAATTTATGCCCATAATTTTGGATCTGTTGCAGTTGTCAAAATGAAGAATAATTGCTAAAAATCTAAGACACATCGGCGAACAAGCAATCAGTGGTGCATGGATTCTGAAGATGGAAGGGTTAGTGCTGGGTACCAAATAGGAATTAGGGCAAGCACCGATTCAGTTTTCCCCAGTTTACGGATGGAACTACGTTTTCTTAGTAAAGTTGGATGAACTTGGAAGAACTTGGCAAAAAACGTCAACGAACTCGATGAACTAGGGCATGCTAATGCTGATCTGAGCGGAGGAAGGAGCATTACCTGAGGATTTGACTGAAGAGCGGAGGGGCGCCGCAATCTCTGGTCACTATCAGGTCGATGCAGCGGCCTGGATGGAGCTACTGGTGAAGGTCGACTGGGGCGGCGGAGCTCCGGCGGCGGTGGTAGATGTGAGGAAGAAGAAGAGAGAAGGGCGGGGTAAAAGTGAAAAGAAGGAACCCCCGTCCCTATTTGTAAGGAAACAGTAAAATGGCATGCACGAAAATCGAGGAGGTAGCATGATTATCTCAACAGTGCAGGCGCCTCGATTCTCGGATGACCAATTAATGAAAAAGATACATTGTGATGTCATGGTTTTTTTTATGAATTTACTTCCCATGACGTCATGGTGGGTTATAGTATTTATTTAAAGGACAAGTTTTGAAAAGATGGCTTGTCAGCTGACGCAATGAATATTGACATGAACAAGTTCAAATCAATTTGGGGCCTAATATTGGGGATATGTCTCCGAGGTGTGACCCGCCTAGGAGGGGCCGGGTTACACCGTTGGCGGCTTAATATGAAGAAGGCCTAAGAAGGTCCAAGAAGACAAACCATAAAGATAGGTGGCGGCTTAAGAGGCGCGCCTGGTGGAGGCCCAAGACGCGGAGGTGTGAGCCGCCCGATGGTGACTTGCCTGGTAAGGCAAGGCGACTTAGAAACCTAGCTGGTCACATTGTGTGATCCAGATCAGATTCTTGTAAGCCCCCGAGCCTCGACCTGTGTATATAAAGGCGAGACCCGGTGGCGGGTTATCTGAAGAGACAACTAATCGATAGCTAGGTCAAGCATGATCGCTCCCTTGTAATCGAGACTCAAGCAATACAACTAGAAGTAGGACATAGACTTTTACCTCGTTGTGAGGGGCCGAACCTGGGTAAACCTCTGTGTCCTTTGTCCCGTTCAACCCCTTCGAGCTAACCTACGCTGCGATGGCTCCACACCTAAGTCCTTTCACAAGGGCATCTGCCGTGTTAAATCCACGACAATGTTCTTGGAGATCTATTCGATGTAATACTTTTTTGTGGTGTGTTTGTTGAGATCCGATGAATTGTGGATTTATGATCAAATTATCTATGAATATTATTTGAGTCTTCTCTGAACTCCTTTATGCATGATTAAGATATCTTTCTATTTCTCTTCTAACTATCGGTTTGGTTTGGCCAACTAGATTGGTTTTTCTTGCAATGGGAGAGGTGCTTAGTTTTGGGTTCAATCTTGCGGTGTCCTCACCCAGTGACAGAAGGGGTGGTGAGGGACGTATTGTATCATTGCTACCGAGGATAAAAAGATGGGGTTTATATCATATTGCTTGAGTTTATCCCTCTACATCATGTCATCTTGCTTAAGGTATTTCTACGTTCTTATGAACTTAATACTATAGATGCATGCTGGATAGCGATCGATGTGTGGAGTAATAATAGTAGATGCAGAATCATTTCGGTCTACTTGTCACGAACATGATGCCTATATTCATCATCATTACCTTAGATATCGTCATAACATTGCGCTTTTCTATCAATTGCTCAGCAGTAATTTGTTCACCCACCGTATGCTATCTTCAAGAGAGAAACCTCTAGTGAAACCTATGGCCCCCGGGTCTATTTTCCATCATATATTTTCAGATCTACAACCCAAAAAACCAAAAAATACCTTGCTACAATTTATTTAGATTTACTTTAGTTTGCCTTTTTATTTATCTTTTAGACCTATCTCTATTAGATCTCACTCTTGTTCGAGACCGTGAAGGGATTGACAACCCCTTTTTCACGTTGAGTGCAAGTGTTTGTTAGTTTGTGCAGGTGCATAGATTGGAGACTTGCTTGTGCCTCCTATTGGATTGATACCTTGGTTCTTAATTGAGGGAAATATTTATCTCTACTTTGCTGCATCACCCTTTCCTCTTCAAGGGAAAAATCAACGCAAGCTCAAGAAGTAGCAGGAAGAATTTTTGGCGCCGTTGCCGGGGAGGTTCCACATCAAGCCTACCAAGTACCCATCATATACTCTCATCTCTTGCATTTCATTATTTTCCATTAGCCTGTCATTTTTCTCTCCCCCACTTCTAAAACGTTTTCAGAAAAACACAAAAATATTTGCCTTTTTATTCGCCCTTCTTTCGTTCCTCTATTCATTTGCTTTTTGTTTGCTCATGTGTTAGATTGCTTGTTTACCCGTATGGCTCAATCCAAGAGCTTCGATCCTTACGATAGGAAGTTGGAAGAGATTGGAAATAATGTTAAAAGTTCCATGTCCTTACAACTTGAGCACAATAGTTTCTTTAGGAACGAACTTAAAGAACAAAAAACTATGATGGAATATATTAATAAAGAGCTCGATGATGTTACTAAGGAAATACATGGCCTTAAATCTCAATTTGCTCATATTGAAAATTTAGTAGGCCAAATTTCCGATAAGCGAACTACTTTGGTAAATAAGATGGTCGCTAAACTAGAGTCCTTTGAAAATAATGATGAAGATCTTAAAGTGATTGGTGTGACTCCTATTGAATTTTGTTTTCTAATATAAATCTTGATAAAGATGGGACTGGAGATGAGTCAACTTTAGCTGGAAGTCGTCCGAATAATTTGGAGTTTAAAGATCTTAATGATTTTTTTTGGTAAAAGTGGGATTGGAGAGGTCAAAACTTTAGGTAGCGATGAACCCACTCTTTTGGATTTCAAGGACTTTAATTATGATAATTGCTCTTTGATAGATTGTATTTGCTTGTTGCAATCCATGTGAAATTCACCTCATGCTTATAATCAAAATAAAGCTTTTACTAAACATATCGTTGATGCTATGATGAAATCTTTTGAAGAAAAACTTGAATAGGAAGTTTCTGTCCCTAGAATGCTTTATGATGAGTGGGAAGCCACTATTAAGATTAAAATTAAAGATTATGAGTGCAATGCTTTGTGTTATTTTGGTGCTAGCGTTTCCACGATTCCAAAAACTTTATGTGATGTGCTAGGTTTTCGTGAATTTGATGATTGTTCTTTGAATTTGAATCTAGCGAATTCCACTATTAAGAAACCTATGAGAAGAATTAATGATGTTCTTATTGTTGGAAATAGGAATTATGTGCCCATAGACTTAGTTGTGCTTGATATAGATTGCAATCCTACATGTCCTATTATTCTTGGTAGACCTTTCCTTAAAACGATTGGTGCAATTATTAATATAAAAGAAGGAAACATTAGATTTCAATTTCTGTTAAGGAAGGGCATGGAACACTTTCCAAGAAATAAAATTAATTTGCCATATGAATCTATTATGAGGGCTACTTATGGTTTGCATACCAAAGATGAGAATACCTAGATCTATGTTTTATGCCTAGCTAGGGGCGTTAAACAATAGCGCTTGTTGGGAGGCAACCCAATTTTGTTTTTATGTTTTTTGCTTTTGGTTCTGTTTTTCAATAAATACACATTATTACCTCTGTAGTAATTGTGTTTTGGTGTTTTAATTAGTGTTTGAGCCAAGTAAGACCTTTGGGATGGTCTACGGAGATAGTTGATTTGATCTTGCTGAAAAACAGAAACTTTTGCGCTTATTGCCAGAAAATTAAAAAATCACAGAAACATGCTTTTGATCTAAATTTTTTACACAACATTGATATACAAATTTTCTGAATTTTCCAAAAAATTTAGAACTTTTGGATTTACAGAAGTATACGAAATTTTCAGATTCCTACAGACCGTTCTGTTTTTGACAGATTCTGTTTTCTATGTGGTGTTTGCTTATTTTGATGAATCTATGGGTAGTATCGGGGTGTATGAACCATGGAGAAGTTGGAATATAGTAGATATAACACCAATATAAATTAAGAATGAGTTCACAACAGTACATAAAGTGGTGATTTATTTATTATACTAACGGATCTTATGAGTTTTCTGTTGAGTTTTGTGTTGTTAAGTCTTCGAGTTTTGGGTAAAGATTTGATGGACAACGGAATAAGGAGTGGCAAGAGCATAAGCTTGGGGATGCCCAAGGCACCCCAAGGTAATATTCAAGGACAACCAAGCATCTAAGCTTGGGGATGCCCCGGATGGGATCCCCTCTTTTGTCTTCAATCCATCTATAAATTTACATGAGGCTATATTTTTAATCACCACATGATATGTGTTTGGCTTGGAGCGTCTTGTATGATATGAGTCTTTGCTTTTTTGTTTACCACAATCGTCCTTGCTATACACACCTCTTGAGAGGGACACGCATTAATCGTGAATTTATTAGAATACTCTATGTGCTTCACTTATATCTTTTGAGCTAGGCAGTTTGCTCTAGTGCTTCACTTATATCTTTTTAGAGCACGGCGGTGGATTTATTTTATAGAAATTTTTGAACTCTCATGCTTCACTTATATTATTTTGAGAGCCTTAAACAGCATGGTAATTTTCTTAGGTTATGAAATTAGTCCTAATATGATGGGCATCCAAGAGGGATATAATAAAAACTTTCATATAAAGAGCATTAAATAGGTGAGAAGTTTGATTCCTTGCATTTGTTTTGAGATATAAAGATGGTGATATTAGAGTCATGCTAGTGAGTAATTGTGGATTGGTAGAAATACTTGTGTTAAAGTTTGTGATTCCCGTAGCATGCACGTATGGTGAACCATTATGTGATGAAGTCGGAGTATGATTTTTTTTAATTGTCTTCCTTATGAGTGGCGGTCGGGGACAAGCGATGGTCTTTTCGTACCAATCTACCCCCCTAGGAGCATGCGTGTAGTACTTTGTTTCGATGGCTAATAAATTTTTGCAATAAGTATGTGAGTTCTTTATGACTAATGTTGAGTCCATGGATTATACACTCTCACCCTTCCACTAGTGCTAGCCTCTTTAGTACCGTGCAACCGTACCTACCTATTATGGCAATTCCATAGACATTCCGAGATATATTGCCATGCAACTTCCACCATTCCGTTTTATTATGACACGCACCATCATTGTCATTTTGCTTTGCATGATCATGTAGTTGGCATAGTATTTGTGGCAAGGCCACCGTTCATATTTTTTATACATGTCACTCTTGATCATAGCACATCCCAGTACACCGCCGGAGGCATTCATATAGAGTCATATCTTGTTCAAGTATTGAGTTGTAATCTTTGAGTTGTAAGTAAATAAAAGTGTGATGATCATCATTATTAGAGCATTGTCCCATGTGAGGAATGGATGATGGAAGCTATGATTCCCTCAACACATGGGATGAGTCTCCGGACTTTACAAAAAATTAAAGAGGCCAAAGAAGCCCAAATAAAATAAAAGAGGCCAAAGAAGCCCAAACAAAAAAAAGGAGAAAAGAAAAAAAATGAGAGAAAAGAGAGAAGGGACAATGTTACTATCCTTTTTCCACACTTATGCCTCAAAGTAGCACCATGATCTTCATGATAGTGAGTCTCCTATTTTGTCACTTTCATATACTAGTGGGAATTTTTCATTATAGAACTTGGCTTGTATATTCCAATGATGGGCTTCCTAAAATTGCCCTAGGTCTTCGTGAGCAAGCAAGTTGGATGCACACCCACTTAGTTTCTTTTTGAGCTTTCATACACTTATAGCTCTAGTGCATCCGTTGCGTGGCAATCCCTACTCACTTGCATCGATATCAATTGATGGGCATCTCCATAGTCCATTAATTTACCTAGTTGATGTGAGACTTTCTCCTTCTTTTTGTCTTCTCCACAACCACCATATTCTATTCCACCTATAGTGCTATATCCATGGCTCACGCTCATGCATTGCGTGAAAGTTGAAAAAGTTTGAGAACACCAAAAGTATGAAACAATTGCTTGGATTGTCGTTGGGGTTGTGAATGATGAAATACTTTGTGTGATGAAGATGGAGCATAGCCAGACTATATGATTTTGTAGGGATAACTTTCCTTGGCCACGTTATTTTGAGAAGACATGATCGCTTTATTAGTATACTTGAAGTATTATTGTTTTTATGTCAATATTAAACTTGTGTTTTGAATCTTATGAATCTGAATATTCATGCCACGATAAAGAAGATTACATTGATAAATATGTTAGGTAGCATTCCACATCAAAAAAATTGTTTTTATCATTTACCTACTCAAGGACGTGCAGGAATTAAGCTTGGGGATGTACGTCTCCAACGTATCTATAATTTTTTTATTGTTCCGTGCTATTATATTATCTATTTTGGATGTTTTATACGCATTAATATTCTATTTTATATTTTTTTTGGGATTAACTTATTAACCTAGAGCCAAGTGCCAGTTTATGTTTTTCTTTGTTTTTGAGTTTTACAGAAAAGGAATACCAAACGGAGTCCAAACGGAATAAAACTTTCGTGATGATTTTTATTGGGCCATACGACATCCAGAGGACTTGGAGAGGGGGCCAGAAGGTTCCCGAGGGGGCCACAAGCCTTCCAGGCGCGCCCTAGGGTGGGCGCCCTAAGGGCTTGTGGGTCCCTTGGAGGTCTCCTAACCCTAATCTTTGCACTATAAATTCCCAAATATTCCCAAACCACCAGAAGCGTCCACCAAAATACTTTTCCGCCGCCGCAAGCCTCTGTTCCCGTGAGATCCCATCTTGGGGCCTTCTTCGGTGATCTGTCGGAGGGGGATTCGATCATGGAGGGCCTCTACATCAACCTTGCTGCCCTTCGGATGAGTAGTTTACCACAGACCTACGGGTCCATATCTAGTAGCTAGATACTCCCTCCGTCCGGGTTTATTAGGCCTCACAGCATCACAAGCATGTCCCTTTTTATAAGGCCTCGCTTTGGAAAGGTGCATACATGCAACCACTTCATTGGTTGGATTGAAAGACATTGTTGTTGGCGCCATGGCTAGGGAATTAATATGTTGCATTAGTGCTTTTTCATTGGCTGCATGCATGTGAGAGAGTGCGTTGGGAGTGGAATGGAAAAATTAATGTGAGCAAATTACTATGTGTCTTGCTCCAAGATAATTTGTCCTTAGGCCTAATAAACCCGGACGGAGGTAGTAGCTTCTTCTCTCTCTTTGATCTTCAATACAATGTTCTCCTCGATGTTCTTGGAGATCTATTCGATGTAATACTTTTTTGCGGTGTGTTTGTTGAGATCCGATGAATTGTGGATTTATGATCAGATTATCTATGAATATTATTTGAGTCTTCTCTGAACTCTTTTATGCATGATGAAGATAACTTTGTATTTCTCTTCGAACTATCGGTTTGGTTTGGCCAACTAGATTTGTTTTTATTGCAATGGGAGAGGTGCTTAGTTTTGGGTTCAATCTTGTGGTGTCCTCACCCAGTGATAGAAGGGGTGGTGAGGCACATATTTTATTGTTGCCATCAAGGATAAAAAGATGGGGTTTATATCATATTGCTTGAGTTTATCCCTCTACATTATGTCATCTTGCTTAAGGCGTTACTCCGTTCTTATGAACTTAATACTCTAGATGCACGCTGGATAGCGGTCGATGTGTGGAGTAATATTAGTAGAAGCATAATAGTTTTGGTCTACTTGTCACGGATGTGATGCCTATATTCATGATCATTGCCTTAGACATCGTCATAACTTTGCGCTTTTCTATCAATTGCTCAACAGTAATTTGTTCACCCGCCGTATGCTATCTTCAAGAGAGAAGCTTCTAGTGAAACCTATGGCCCCCGGGTCTATTTTCCATCATATATTTTCAGATCTACAAACCAAAAAACCCAAAAATACCTTGCGGCAATTTATTGAGATTTACTTTAGTTTACCTTTTTATTTATCTTTTATACCTATCTCTATTAGATCTCACTCTTGTTCGAGACCGTGAAGGGATTGACAACCCGTCTTTCGCATTGAGTGCAAGTGTTTGTTAGTTTGTGCAGGTGCATAGATTGGAGACTTCCTTGTGCCTCCTACTAGATTGATACCTTGGTTCTTAACTAAGGGAAATACTTATCTCTACTTTGCTGCATCACCCTTTCCTCTCCAAGGTAAAAATCAACGCAAGCTCAAGAAGTAGCAGTCACTAGGGCACGAGTGCCATGATTTTAGATCTGAACTATTTATGTTTTCACCATTATATCTATGTTCTAGATCCAGTCTTGCAAGTCATATTCACCTATTACGTGTTATGATCCGTAAACCCCAGTGTGACAGTAATTGGGATACTTTCCGGTGATGACCGTAGTTTGAGGAGTTCATCTATTCACTATGTGTTAATGCTTTGTTCCGGTTCTCTATTAAAACGAGGCCTTAATATCCCTTAGTTTCCTTATGGACCCCGATGCGACGGGAGGGTAGGACAAAAGATGTCATGCAAGTTATTTTCCATAAGCACGTATGACTATTTATGGAATACATGCCTACATTATATTTATGAACTGGAGCTAGTTTTGCATCGCCCTAGGTTATGACTATTATATGATGAATATCATCCAACGAATTCACCGATCCAATGCCTACGAATTTTCCACATATTGTTCTTGCTAAGTTACTACTGCTGCTGTTACTGTTACACCTGCTACAAAATCATTGCTATCACTGTTACCGCTACTGTTACTGTTACCACTGCTATCAAAACTATCATATTACTGTGCTACTGATCACTTTGCTGTAGATATTTAATCTGCAGGTGTGGTTGAATTGACAACTCAACTTCTAATACTTGCAAATATTCTTTGGCTCTCCTTGTGTCGAATCTATAAATTTGGGTTGAGTACTCTACCCTCGAAAACTGTTGCCATCCCCTATACTTGTGGGTTATCAAGACCTTTTTCTGGTGCCATTGCCGGGGAGCATAGCTATATTTGTGAGTGACTTGGGATTATTATCTATTTATCACTATGAAGAATCTGAAGGGTACAAAAACCAAGATCGTTCCCTCTAGGACGAGGGGAGGTAAGGAACTGCCATCACACTGTGCACTTGATTCACCTTCTATCTTGAGTAGACTTGCTACACCGCCACATGCTATTAATCCTGATATGTCGCAAGTTATTGATGATGCTACCTCTACTATGAATGATACTCATGATGATGCTAGTACCTTGCTTGATGATAATGTGCCACTAGGTGAATTTCTTGATGAACAAATTGCTAGAGCTAAAGATATTGAGAATGTTGAAACTAATGAAATTATTGAAACTGATGAAGTACTTGAAACTGAAAATCTTGAAACACATATTAGACCTAGCTCTTCTAGATATGAAATGCCTAAGATACCTGAAGGTTATGTTATGGATGAGGAGATAGCTAGAGATTTTCTTGCTTGGAATGATAGGGATGATCTTAAGAAATTACTATGAAAACTGAAAGAAAAATCTTTGAATGCTAGAATGAATTGTGACCCTAAGTTTGCTACTTCACCTATCTTTGTTACTGATAAGGATTAAGAATTCTCTGTTGATCCAGAGTTAATTACTTTGGTTGAATCTGATCCTTTCCATGGCTATGAAACTGAAACTGTAGTGGCACATCTCACTAAATTAAATGATATAGCCACCCTTTTTGCTAATGGTGAGAAGATTCGCTACTATTATATCTTGAAATTATTTCCATTCTCATTAAAGGGTGATGCTAAGATATGGTACAATACTCTAGCTCCTGGTTGTGTGCGTAGTCCCCAGGATATGATTTACTACTTCTCTGAAATATATTTTGCTGCTCATAAGAAACAAGCTGCCTTACAGGAAATATTTAACTTTGTGCAAATTGAAGACGAGAGTCTCCCACAAGCTTGGGGGAGTCTTCTCCAACTGCTTAATGTTTTGCCTGGTGATCCTCTTAAGAAAAATGAAATACTAGACATCTTCTCTAATGGACTAACCGATGCTTCTAGGGACTTCCTAGATAGTTGTGCTGGTTGTGTTTTCAGGGAACGAACTGTTGAACAAGCTAAGGAATTATTGAATAACATATTAAAAAAGTATGATGATTGGACTCTTCTCAAACCACCGCCTAAACCCACTCCGAAGAAGAGGGGTATCTTATTTCTCAGTCCCGAAGATATGCAAGAGGCAAACAAATGTATGAAGGAAAAAGGTTAAAGCTGAAGATGTTAAGAATTTACCACCTATTGAAGAAATACATAGACTTGACACACCACCACCTCCACAGGTGGTAGAGGTAAATTCTTTATTAAAGTTTGATGAAGGTGAACATCCCTTATAATAAACATCCTAGTCAATGCCTTTATGAGTTTGACAATTACATTAGGAAACAAGATCACTTTAATGCAAATGTTATGAAACAATTGAAATATAAATTTGATATGATTGCTCGCTTGAGTGACTTGTTATTTAGAATCACTAATGATGTTAGAGGTGTAGGAAAACATGCTTCTATGGTTCAAACTCAGTTAGAACAAGTTGCTAAATCTCAAAGATAATTGCTTAATGAAATGCATAATAATATGAATGATTTTGTTGTTAGAGTAGCAACTAGAGGAGGCAAAATGACTCAGGAACCACTTTATCCTAAGGGACACCCTAAAAGAATTGAACAAGGCTCTCAAAGAATTAATGCTGATGCACCTAGTCCTTCTAAAAAGAAAAAGAAAAAGAAAAATCATAGGACTTTGCATACCTCTAGTGAACCTGAAATAGAAAAACTTCCTGAAGATAACAATGATGTCTCTATCTCTGATGCTGAAACTCAATCTAGTAATGAACATTCATCTAGTGATAATGATGATGTTCATGAAGACACTCAACTAAACAATGATAAACAACCAGATAATGATGTTGAGGTAGAACCTGCTATTGATCTTGATAACCCACAACCTAAAAATAAAAGATATGATAAAAGAGACTTTGTTGCTAGAAAACATGGTAAACAAAGAGAACCATGGGTTCAGAAACCCATGCCCTTTCCACCTAAACCAACTAAGAAAAAAGAGGATGAAGAATTTCAATGCTTTGCTGAAATGCTTAGGCCAGTCTTTTTACGCACCCGCTTGACTGATATTTTAAAGATGGCCCCTTATGCAAAATACATGAAAGACATCATCACTAATGAAAAAAAGATACCTGAAGCTAAAATCTCCACCATGCTTGCTAATTACTCTTTTAAGAATGGAGTACTTAAAAAACTTGGAGATCCGGGAATACCAACTATACCTTGCTCCATCAAAAGAAATTATGTCAAAACTGCTTTGTGTGATTTAGGAGCCGGTGTTAGTGTTATGCCTTTCTCTTTATATTAAAGGCTTGACTTGAATAAACAAACACCTACTGAAATATCTTTGCAAATGACTGACAAATCAACTGCCATACCTATCGGTATTCGTGAGTATGTGCCCGTTGTTGTTGCAAATGTTACTATCTTAACAGACTTTGTTATACTTGAGATGCCCGAGGACGACAACATGTCGATTATCCTTGGTAGACCCTTTTTGAATACTGCAGGAGCTATTATTGATTGCAATAAAAGCAAGGTCACCTTTCATATCAATGGTAATGAGCATACAGTGCACTTTTCGAAGAAACAATTCCATGTGAATGGTATTAATGTTATTGAAAAATATCTGACAATCACTATTGGAAGTTTTCAACTACCTCTACCTACTGCCAAAAAGAAATACGACATACTTATTGTTGGGGATATTCACAACCCCGTTGAGGTAACTTAGTGTCTTACAAAAGTTCTTCGGTTTCATGCTAATCGAAAGTGGTTGTTAATAAGACTTAATCAACCTTGTTAATGGATCATTTTTGAAGTCGATGAATTTAGTGAGCACAACTCTCTGTCCCTACCTTTTTTTCTGTTTTTCTTAGTTAACTAAAATAAAATGCCAAGTTTTGTCTGTTTTCTGAATTTCTCGTCCAATAAAAAATGACCCAAAAATAAAAGTTCTCAGAATGCCTTGAAATTTTAACACGATTTTCTTCTGAATATTTCTAAATTTCTGGTGCAAATAACATCAGAGGGGGGCGGTGCTCCTGGTGACCACAAGACACCAGGGTGCGCCAGCAACCCCAGGCGCGCCCTGGTGGGTTGTAGCCCCCATGTGGGCCCCCTCACTTATCTCTTCAGCCCATGTCATCTCCTACCTCCAGAAAAAAGTCACCATAGCTCTCTATCTCGTGTTCTTGCTCTCAAACCCGTGGATTTTGATCTCTTTGCTTGAAGCTCCATTTCCAAAACTGTTTTGGGGGATTGCTACTTGGTACGTGACTCCTCCGTTGCTCCAATTAGTTTTTGCTTTAGTGGTTTATATTTTGAATTATTAGATACTCTTTGTGCTGTTGTAGATGGGCTTGCATGTTGAATTCTTAGAGTTCTAAGTAGTTTGAATGCTTAATATAGCCTCTATGCACCCTTATGAGTAGTTGCTATCAATCTTGTGAAGTTTGGTTGACAAAAAAATTTGTCAACTAAAAATTTCAGAATTTTATTCATAGGAAGAAGATGAGTATTTTTAGAAAGTTTTACTCCAAGAAGAATGCTGAGGGAGTCAACGGGGAATCATCGGACAATGACCTCCACACTTCGAGAATGGCGGAGGTGTGGCCGTGCGAATGGCCGCATAATGCCTTCATGCAGGAGGCCGGGTTCCATCAAGAGTTTGCCCAATTCATGGCGAATGCCGGGCTGACTGACTTTATCTCTGATGAGTGTGATCAGCGCCAGCTCCTCACTAACTCCTTTGTGCAAAGCTTTCATTTTCTGAGTAGGAATAATCCTCCTGAAGTGCGATTTAACTTATATGCTGAACCTCATGAGATATCACTCACTGACTTTTGTGACATATGTTTGATTCCCTCTGACGAGGAATTAAGGGAGCCTAGACCTTCAAAGCTTGAGGACTTTTATCGCACTTTGACAACGGGGGATGAGAGAGGCGTGTCGAGTGTCACCGCCGTTAGTTTGCAGTTTCCTTCTGTGCACTACTTTGTTTTATTAATCGCGAAGTGTTTAACTGCTAGAGAGAAGGTCGGTGCACTCAGTGCCCCCAACTTCGCCATTTTACGCCATGCACTATACAATGATCACACCTTTAGCCTAGGGGCTATTATTGCACGTCGTCTGCACCTTAACAGAACTAAGGGAAAAATTCATGGTGGTATTTATGCTACTCGCTTAGCGAGTCACTTTAATGTTCAAATACGTCTACATGATTATCCTTTGTCTCGACTTTATCTAGATCACCAGGCGATGTAGTATCACCAGTTTATTGATGTTGCTGATTCATTTCATAACATTCGCTATAACTTAGTGTTCAGCGTGGAGACCCGTGATATTATCCTGCTACCTGCACCTGCTTTGTTTGATTCTATTGCCAGGGGCGGATACAGGGTCATGCTAGAGGACATCATTGCCTACCGGAACTCAGGTGCCGCCGCCGCAGCACTTCGACATGGGACTGGATGGATACTATGAATGGTGATTACCAAGCTAGGCCAAAAGCCTAAGCTTTGGGGAGTACGTATTTCCACTGACATTATATTCATGTTCACACATTTCATTCCAGTTGTCGGTGTTCACACTTTTTCATTGTACTATCCATGCTAGATTTATTTTTTCTCGCTTTCTTCTTGTGTGTTTGAAAAACTTTGAGAAAATCCAAAAATATTTCTTGTTTCTTTTCGGTTTTTCTTTCTAGTTTAGTTAGTTGTAGTGTTAAAAGAAAACCCAAAAAGATTTCCATGTTCTTATTTTGCCTGTTGGGAGCTTTCCCATGTAAATAGTTTTTCTCGTTTTTGTTTTCCATT
This sequence comes from Thinopyrum elongatum, assembly GCA_011799875.1. NCBI lineage: Eukaryota > Viridiplantae > Streptophyta > Magnoliopsida > Poales > Poaceae > Thinopyrum > Thinopyrum elongatum. The sequence goes on along the minus strand of CM022303.1, from coordinate 597,292,437 downwards.
CTTTAATTTGCTTTCTTAAAGAAAAACTGAAAACTCCAAAAATATTTCAGTGTGTTTCTCTGAAATTCTTTTCTTTTTAAGCTAGTGGCTCTCATATGTATTATTGTTGATCTAACAAAGAGCCCAAATTGCTTTGTCTTTTCCTTTTGAACAAAATGTTTGCAGATTCCGGCTTAGTCAATGGCACTCTCGTACTATTATTATTTTCATATCATCCGGTCATGCAAGTGAAAGGCAATAATGACGATATTTGATGAATTGACTGTGGCAGAGAAAAGCAGGTATTGTGACGCCCCCGGCTTAATCGTGCACTAACCATACACGCAAATGCACATGATCAAACCTAAGGACTCACTTGAAGATATCACAACACAACTCTAAAACATAAATAAAGGCATACAAGCATTATATTACAAGCCAGGGGCCTCGAGGGCTCAAATACATAAGCTCACTTACAAGTGTCAGCGGAAGCATCAGATATCTGAGTATAGATATAAAAGATAAAATAGATAGGCCTTTAAAAGGCAATGCAAAAGAAAACACTACAATCGAAAAGGCGCAGGCCTCCTGCCTGGGACCCTCTGAACCTACTCCTGGTCATCGGTTAACTCGAAGTAGTAACCACCCTCGGGGTGGTAGTAGTAGTCATCGACGGGGGCAGCTGTCTCAGGGGCTCCGTCATCTGGTTGCATCAAACGGATAGGGGGAAAAAGAGGAAGCAAAGCAACCGTGAGTACTCATCCGAAGTACTCAGCAAGCAAGGATCTACACTACATATGCAACATTATCAAAGAAAGGCTGTATATGTGGACTGGGCTGCAGAAATGCCAGAATAGAGAGAAGGCCTAGTCCTATCAAAGACTAGCATCTTCAGCGGTCTTGCAGCATTAGAAGAGTGTAGATTAGTACAGTATAAAGTAGTAGCAGTATTAAGTATCGACCTCGCCCAGAGATCCTTCCTTGACTCCCTGTGAGAAAGCGATCCCATAGCCCTAATATCCATTTATCATCTCATCATTAAGTTCTAGTTGTATCGATCGGGATACAACTCTGAGCGTCCGTTACCGAGGATCCGGCTATGCATAGATTAGTTCTTCCCTGCAAGGGTGCACCAACTTACCCACCACGTTCGATTAACTTCGGCCGGACACACTTTTCTAGGTCATGCCCGGCCTCGGCCAAACGATACGCCACAACCCGACCTAGGCTTAACAGAGAGGTCAGTATGCTGGACTAAACCTATGCGCCCAGGGGTCTTGGGCCATCGCCCTGGGAACTCCTGCACGTTGCGAACGCGGCCGGCAAGTAGACCTAACCCCCCTTATACAAGTGCAGGGCTTTACCAGACCAACCCAGCATGCGCCGCTCAGTCGCTGACGTCTATTAATCTTTGGCTGATGCATAAGACACATAGTGTCCATAACTATTCCCACGTGATGCTTAGTGCTATCGGGCCAACGGCCCACTCGGATCAAATATCCAAATCGTTAGTTTATTGGGGGTATGCGGTAACGAGTAGATACTCACGATTGATGTGACCCCATCGCCCCGTCTTGAGGACTTGCTGCAAGGGCTAAGAATGCCCGGCCGCGCCTCATAATTATTTCTCGGGTACCCTCCAGGTCAACTCGTCTCCACATCACTCACATCTTATGCTCACTCGGGTACCCCTCAGGGTCGACCCGACTTTCCAAGTAACAGTTGTAAAGTCCAAGTAACCGTGTGTCCTTAACATCAGGGAATCTGAGGTATTACCCTCGTTGGATTCCTACTCGATGTATCCGTCAAGGTGAACTCGGAGGAATCACCCTCGGCTGGGTTCACACTTGAGGTGTTTGCACGACAGCGTCGTTAACGGGAGTGGTGAAGGAGGAATCACCCTCGATGACGATGACCGAATAGCTACTCTACAGAGTAAACATCAGTAGTGCTAAACGAGGTATCACCCTCGGCACTCGATAGTAACGCTGCAGTGTCGTACAACTAAGGGGGGTGATGTGCGGTGCCGAGGCCTGGTTGTCGATCACGTTGATCGAGTCTTTTGATAATCCAGCTGGGCATCTGGGACAAAGTGGGGGTCTCTGATGGATCACTGACCAGCCTATTCTAACCAGTTTAGGATAAGCAGGTAGGTAACAATAGCAGGTTACAAAATCAGGCTATGCATCAGAAATAGGATAAACAATAGCAGCAGCATTTTCTAGTGCAAGCATAAGAGAGAAAGAATAGGCGATATCGGCATGTTCAAGGGGGGTGCTTGCCTGGAAGCTTTGCTGAAAAGGAAGAAGGGTCATCGTCGACGTAGTTGAATACAGTGGCATCGGCAACGGTCTCGGGGTCTACCGGAAAGAAGTAACGGAGGGGGAACATAATAAATAACAGAGCAATCAAAGCATCACAAAGCATAACATGGCAATACGCGGTGCTTGGGGTGACCTAACGTAGTACTAGGTGATACAGACGAAGAGGGAAAACATCCGGGAATGTTTTCCCAGCGTTTGGCATTTTTCGGACAGATGAAACAGAGGGGACGGATCCATGTTTGCTATGCTAGGAGCACATGCCAGATGAACGGAGTGCGTATTCGGGATCGCCATATTTTTCTGAGCAACTTTCATATATAAAACATTTTCATCTGACTTACGATTTATTTTATATGAATTTCCGAAGTTTAAACAATATTATGAAATTATCTATTAATTCGAAAATTAATTGGTAAAAGCTATGGCTACACAGAAGTGTACCCAGAAATTTGGCAAAGTGGCTGACAGGTGGGGGTCCAGTGGCAGGGTTGACCGTTGACCAGTCAAAGTTTAACTGGTCAACAGGGTGTGGGGGGCACATGTCATTGTCACAGTTTTTGACTAATTAATTAGTTAGCAGTGTGACCCCACATGTAATAGACTATTTAGTGGGGCGTTAGACTAATGTGGGGTTAGTGTTAATGGGGGGATTAGCCCCTAATCTGCATAGGGTCTGCCCCAGGCGACAGAGAGCCAGCCGGCCTCTGTGGCCTGGCTCGCACGAGCAGGTGGCACCGACAGCCTTCTAGCCCAGGCACGGGGGGCCGGCGAATGGGAGGTGGCCGGCGGGGCTAGTACCGGGTGTATGCGGGCGCGATGGTCGGAGTCAACGGGTCGCGCATGGGCACGGCGTGGCGGCTGTAGCAGCAGGCAGCGCCGGCGACATAGGGCAGCAGCAGCTTGCCGGGGCGAGCGGGAGGGAGGCGCGGCCACGCGCAGCCGGGAGCCTGGCCGGAGCGCTGGAAACGCGTGGAGACCGTTGCCGAGGGCGACCACCGACGCGGGCGAAGGCTGCAGCGAGTAGAACCGGTAGGGGGGCGGCAGCAGCGGCAGTCGGCTGTGGCGGCGCGAGGCATCGGCGGCCGTGGGCGCGGCTTCAGTAGGCCGCAGCAGTGAGTGGGAGAGGGGGGTGGTCGGGTGCTAGGCAGGGCGCGGCCAGGACGCACAATGCGCGCGGGGGTGTGGCTAGACGAGCAGGGGCGCGACAGAGCATGGCGACCGTGAGCGAGTCGTGAGCCCGGGCGCGCGGAGAGACGGCGAATACGGTGACAGAACCGAGGCCAAAACGGGGGAATGAGAAGAGGAGCTCACCGGGAGTGCACATGACGGCCCGTTGGCGGTTTAGGAGTAGCAGAACATCCGCAATCGTCGCGGACATGTCGATGGCTGAAGGTTGAAGACGATGATGGAACCGGCGAGGTAGGGGCTCCCAGCATGAACTCGAGGGCGTGGACGACGTAGCGGACGACGGCGGAGCTCGTGGATGCGAGCTCAGGGGCGCGGGGGGGGGGGGGCAGGAGGGGGAGGGTGGACGGTGGCGCGTGGATGACAACAGCCTTGGCGACGGTGGCGTCTGACTTCGTCCAGATCGACGGGAGCGAGCGAGGGAGGAGGAGAAGTGGATCTGGGAGGCAGGGCATCGCTCTTATCCCTTCCCTCCCCCGACGCCGTCGAGGTGGTCGGGCGGGAGCCTGGCTCTGTAGCGACGCAGCTCGGGGAACAGGAGAAGACGACCGGAGGGGAGTGGGCCGCTAGGCCGGTTCGGTGGTAAGGCCCAGGGGGGCAGGGGGAATCCCCCCCTTTTTTTCCTTTTCTAATTGTTTTCCTATTTTCTTTTTTTCTTTTTATTTATTAAACCGAGGGAGTTAGGGATTTAGTTGGGCATCCGGATGACTTAGGAAAAATATGGGAAGTGCCCCTTTATATCCTTGGTGATTTTAGACACTGCCCCAAATATTTTGGAGACTAGTGGAATTCATTTGCATTTTACAAAAATGAGTTTGCAATTTTAAATTGCTGAATTAGCACTGTTTAAATGCTACTACTCATTTTAGCATAGAGGTGATGCTGTTTTCCTTAACAACTAATTGTTTTGAAATTTTTGCTAGATGATGGACATTTTTGTAGCAACTTTGGTGCAACTTCAATTGCCACTAAAATTTGAATTTGAATCAAATGGCAGAAATTGATATGAGGTTTTCAACCACTGTGATCATGCATTGCAAATGATGATGACAAGGCAGGATTATTAGAGGGTCACTGTGCTTATTACATAGGGGTGTTACAGGTATGAACTCAACTTGTTCTGTTTTTGTAAATATGTTTAACCTAGTATCCATAATTCAACATATTATGATCAAACATGTTTGCAATGACAATTAGAGATTATAGTTTCTCATGCCATGCTTAAGTAGCTAGGAGTGGATAATGATTTATCTTAGGTGTCAACATGCATTAAAATGATTGTGATGTGGTATGATGATATGGTATCTTCCTCTGAATGTTTCAAGTGGCTTGACTTGGCACATGTTCATGCATGTAGTTGAATCAAAACCAACATAGCCTCTAAGATATTTATATTCATGGTGTTCATATCCTACTCATGCTAGTATTCAATGTTGATTATTTATAATGCATGTTCATGACCGTTTTTCGCTCTCTAGCTGGCCGCTTCTCAACTTATTTGCTAGCCTTCGCCTGTACTAAGAGGGAATACTGCTTATGCATCAAAATCCTTAAACCCAGGTTATTCCAAATGAGTCCACCGTATCTACCTATGTGCGGAATTACCCTCCCATTTCAAGTAAATTTGCATGTGCCACCTCTAAAATTTCAAATGAAAATCTGTTTTGTGTGCCTGGACTGCTCATGGAGCGACAGGGGGTCGTCAATATCTCATAACCCACAAGTATAGGGGATCGCAACAATTTTCGAGGTTAGAGTATTCAACCCAAATTTATTGATTCGACACAAGGGGAGCAAAAGAATATTCACGAGTACTAGCAGCTGAGTTGTCAATTCAACCACACCTGAAAGACATAATATATGTAGCAAAGTATTTAGTAGCAAAGTAGTATGGAAGTAACGGTAACAGTGGCAAAAGTAACAGTAGCAGTTTTGTAGTGATTGTAACAGCAGTAGCAACGAAAGTAACTTAGCAAAGATCAATATGTGAAAAGCTCGTAGGCATCTGATCGGCAATGATAATTATGTTGGATAATATTCATCATGTAGCAGTCATAACCTAGGGTGACACAGAACTAGCTCCAATTCATCAATATAATGCAGGCATGTATTCCATATATAGTCATACGTGCTTATGGAAAAGAACTTGCATGGCATCTTTTGTCCTACCCTCCCGTGGTAGTGGGGTCTTGATGGAAATTAAGGGATATTAAGGCCTCCTTTTAATAGAGAACCGAACCAAAGCATTAGCACTTAGTGCATACATGAACTCCTCAAGCTATGGTAATCACCGGAAAGAATCCCAATTATTGTCACCTTGGGGTATGCAGATCATAACTCGTAATAGGTGTCTACAACTTGTAAGATAGGATCAAGAACTCACATATATTCATGAAAACATAATAGGTTCAGATATGAAATCATGGCACTCGGGCCCTAGTGACAAGCATTAAGCATAGCAAAGTCATAGCAACATAAATCTCATAACATAGTGGATACTAGGGATCAAACCCTAACAAAACTAACTCGAATACGTGATAAATCTAATCCAACCCATCACCGTCCAACAAGCCTACAATGGAATTACTCACTCCCGGCAGTGAGCATCATGAAATTGGTGATGGAGGAAGGTTGATGATGATGATGGCGACGAATCCAACTCTCCGGAGCCCAAAACAGACTCTAGATCTGCCCTCCCGATGAAGAACAGGAGGTGGCGGCGGCTCCGTATCGTAAAACATGATGAATCCTTCTCTCTGATTTTTTCTCCCCGAATAGGGTTATATAGAGTTAGAGTTGAGGCCGAAGGAGGTCCAGGGGGCCCACAAGCCCTCTAGGCGCGCCCCGGGGGGGAGGGGCGCCCCCCAGGCTTGTGGCCTCTGGGTGGCCCCCCTCTGGTTAAATCTTGCGCCAGTATTTTTTATATATTCCAAAAATATTCTCCATAAATTTTTAGGTCAATCCGAGAAGTTTTATTTCTGCACAAAAATAACACCATGGCAATTCTACTGAAAACAGCGTCAGTCCGGGTTAGTTCCATCCAAATCATGCAAATTAGAGTCGAAAACAAGGGCAAAAGCGTTTGGAAAAGTAGATACGACGGAGACATATCAACTCCCCCAAGCTTAACCCATTGCTTGTCCTCAAGCAATTCAGTTGACAAACTGAAAGTGACAAAGAAAAACTTTTAAGAACTCTGTTTGATCTTGTTGTTGCAAATATGTATAGCCAGTATTCAGGTTTTCAGCAAAGAATATGAACTAACTATATTCACAATAACATTTAGGTCTCACATTTACTCATATCAATATCATAATCAACTAGCAAGAAATAATAATAAATCTCGGATGAAAACACTTTTCCAAAATAATCATGATATAATATGACAAAATGGTATCTCGCTAGCCCTTTCTGAGACCGCAAAACATAAATGCAGAGCACCCCTGAAGATCAAGGATTGACTAGACATTATAATTCATGGCAAAAGAGATCCAGTCACACTCGTACTCAACATCAATTAATAACAATGCTTACAAATGACAGTGGTGCTCTCCAGCTAGTGCTTTTTATAAGAAGATGATGACTCAACAATAAAAGTAAATAGATAGGCCCTTCGCAGAGGGAAGCAGGGATTTGCAGAGGTGCCAGAGCTTGGAGCTTTTAAAAAAAGAGATAAATATAATTTTGAGCGGCATGCTTTCATTGTCAACATAATAACCAAGAGATCTCACTATCTTCCATGCTAGATACATTATAGGAGGTTCCCAAACAAAATGGTAAAGTTTTTACTCCCCCTCCTCCAACAATCACACTCCACGGCTAGCCGAATCCACGGGTACCGTACATACCAACAACAGTCCTGGGGGAGTTTTGTTTTACGATTATATTTTGATTTGATTTCAAGCATGGAACTAGGCATCCCGATTACCAGCCACTCATCGTGAGAATAACCCACCTAGCATGGAAGATATTGATAGCCCCCAGTCACTACATGAGCGATTCAGGCATACAAAACAGATTAATATTTGAAGGTTTAGAGTTTGGCACATGCAAATTTACTTGGAACGGCAGGTAAATACCGCATATAGGTAGGTATGGTGGACTCGTATGGAACAACTTTGGGTTTAAGGAAGTGGATGCACAAGCAGTATTCCCGCTTATTACAAGTGAAGGCTAGCAAAAGATTGAGGAGCGACCAACTAGAGAGTGACAACAGTCATAAACATGCATTGAGATTAATCAACATTGAATGCAAGTATGAGTAGGATATAAATCACCATGAACATAAATATCATGGAGGCTATGTTGTTTTTTATTCAACTAGATGTGTGAACATGTGCCAAGCCAAGCCACTTGAATCATTCAAAGGAGGATACCATCCTATCATACTACATCATAACCATTTTAAATTGCATGTTGGCACACAAGACAAACCATTATCCACTCCTAGCTAATTAAGCATGGCATGTGTAACTATAATCTCTAATTGTCATTGCAAACATGTTTCATTCATAATAGGTTGAATCAGGAACGATGAGCTCATTATATTTACAAAAACAAAATAGGTTGAGTTCGTACCAGCTTTTCTCCATCTCAATCATTTCATCATATATCGTCATTATTGCCTTTCACTTGCACGACCGAACGTGTGAATAATAATAAGAGTGCATGTGCATTGGACTAAGCTGGAATCTGCAAACATTTATTCAAAGGAGAAGACAAGGTAATATGGGCTCTTTGTTAGATCAACAATAATGCATATGAGAGCCACTCAACATTTCCATTGTGGTCTTCTCCTTACGACCCAAAGAAAAGAAAAGAATTTCAAAGAAATACACTGAATTATTTTTGGAGTTTTCATTTTTCTGAAGAAAGTAAGACGAATACGAGAAAAACTATTTACACGGGAAAGCTCCCAATAAACAAAAGAAGAACGAGAAATCTTTTTGGGTTTTCTTTTAATACTACTACTAAATAAACTAGAAAGAAAACTAAAAAGAAGCGCGAACTAATTTTTTTTGGATTTTCTAAAAGTTTTTCAAACACACGAGAAGAAGGCGAGAAATAAACTAACATGGATGATACAATGAAAAAGTATGAACACCGACAACTGAAATGAGTGTGTGAACATGAATGTAATGTCGGTGAGAGATACATACTCCCCCAAGCTTAGGCTTTTGGCCTAAGTTGGTCTAGGGCCACGGCTCGAAATAATCCTCTCCTCGATACTCCGGAGGGTCCTGGGGGTTCCACTGGTTGGCGAGCTCCTGTGGTTCCCACTGATATATAGGTACCTGATACGGATCAGGTGATAGTGCTGGCTCTGGGACTGGGGATCGCGTATGCTCCCAGTATGCATAAATGTCCTCAGGCATAATAATGTACCTGCCTGAATGAATATCGAACAAAGAAGGTGCAGGGAAAGTAATAATCTGACAAGTACCCTGACTGAATACAAGGTTATAGATGAGTCGCTTGTCATCGTCCTTGGCAATAAAATCATGTGCTACCATACTATCATAGTTCAAATATTTAGTGGGTAACAACATCTCCTCCTCCTCATCATGTCTAATGGGTATCTCAAAATGTCTAGCATGGCAGGAGGCATAGATACCTCCAAAACAGGACCTTTAGAGCGGTTTGTGTTTAACCGTCGAGCAACCATGGCACCCAAACTAAAAGTTCTATTAGAATATTAAGCATGGCGCAAAATAGCAAGGCTAGGGGCACTAAGGCCTCCACTCTCCCCGCGACCAATCAAACATCTCCCAGCAAATAATGAATAATAGCGTAAAGCAGGAAAATGTAAGCTAGCCACTCTCGCTTCCGACACCCCTCTCTCTTCCCCCACAGTAGTTTCAGCAATAAAGTACTCCACGTCTCTAGGATGTGGTTCACTAACACTGCCCTCATAAGGTAATTTGCAGACATCGCAAAAATCATAGAGTGTCATTCTCTTAGGCAGATCATACAAGTGAAATTCTACCATGGGAGGATCCTTCCTAGCATGAAAGTGAAAATTTTGCACAAAGGTATTAGTGAGTCGAAGGTATTGGTCACACTTATCTTGGAGGAAGGCGGTGATGCCGACGTTCTCTGCCAAATAATGGAAATCATCATAAATTCCAGCCTCTCTCAAAATATGTCACTTGGCCACTCACACGGCCTAACCTCCTTAGAGCTAGGAAGATTATACATGGGTTTCTTCTTCTCCTCATTCTCATTTTCTCTTGAATTCTGGCTTAAAGAACCTCTTAACCACCTTTTCATGGTTTCCTTTTCCTCTGAAAATTTCTGAAATTTTTAGCGACTCAAAATAAAAGTGAACCAAAATCAACAAGATTGATAGCAACTACTCCCATAAGTGTCTAGAGGCTATATCAGGCAACAAAACTACTTTGGATCATATAAATTTGACATCTAAGCTCAAGAACAAGGTCACCACATCAGAGAAAAAATTGCAATATATAAAGCACTAGAACAAACAAACTAATTGGACCATTGGAGGAGTCACATACCGAAAAACAATCCCCCGAAACAGTTTTGGAAACGGAGTTCCGAGCAAGGAGATTGAAAATGGCAGCAAAATAAGCAAGAACACAGGTTTGAGTTATGGTGGGATTTTTTCTGGAGGAAGACGAAGTGGATGGGTGCTGTCATAAGTTAGGGGGGCCCACGTGGGACCCACAAGCCTTGTAGGCGCGCCTAGGGGGTGGGTGCACCCTTTGTCTTATGGCCCACTGGTGCACGTCCCTGAGGTGTTTTCAGTGCCAAAAATTCTTAAATATTCTAGAAAAAATCATACTAAATATTCAGGGCATTTGGAGAACTTTTATTTTTTGGTCATTTTTTATTGCAAGATAATTCAGAAAACAGACAAATAATAGTATTTTTTATTTACTCTAAATATCAGAGAGTAAAAAGTAGGTACAGAGAGTTGTGTTTACTAAATTCATCCATCTCATGCCCGTCAAAAGGAATCCATTAACAAGGTTGATCAAGTCTTATTAACAAACTTCTTCCGAATGACATGAAACCGTAGAATCTTCATATAACACTAGGTTACCTCAACGGGGATATGCATGTCCCCAACAATAAGAATATCATGCTTCTTTTTTACAGTAGGAAGAGGAAATTCAAAACCTCCAATGGTAATTGTTGAAATTTTTCCAATAGAATTGATACTATTCACTTGAGGTTGTTTCTTCGGAAAGTGTACCGTATGCTCATTACCATTAACATGAAAAGTGACATTGCCCTTGTTGCAATCAATAACAACCCCTGCATTATTCAAAAAGGGTCTACCAAGGATGATCGACATATTGTCGTCCTTGGGTATATCAAGAATAACAAAGTCCGTTAAAATAGTAACATTTGCAACTACGACAGGCACATCCTCACAAATACCAACGGGTATAGCAGTTGATTTATCATCCATTTGCAAAGAGATTCAGTAGGTGTCAACTTATTCCAGTCAAGTCTACGATATAAAGAGAAAGGCATAACACTCTCCCAAATCACATAAAGCAGTTTTAACATAGTTTCTTTTAATGGACCATCGTATAGTTGGTATTCCTGGATCTCCTAGTTTCTTCGGTATTCCACCCTTAAATGTATAATTAGCAAGCATGGTGGAAATTTCAACTTCCAGTATCTTTCTTTTATTTGTAGCAATATCTTTCATATACTTAGGATAAGGAGACATTTTCAGAATATCAGTCAAACGCATACGCAAAAAGACAGGTCTAAGCATTTGAACAAAGCGCTCAAAGTCCTCATCATCCTTTTTCTTGGATGGTTTAGGAGGAAAGGGCATGGGTTTTTTAACCCACGGTTCTCTTTCTTTACCATGTTTCCTAGCAATGAAGTCTCTTTTATCATATCTATTATTCTTAGGTTGTGGGTTATCAAGATCAACAACAGGTTCTATCTCCACATCATTATCATTACTAGGTTGAGCATCATCATGAACATCATCATTAACATTATTGCTAGGTTCGTGTTCATCACCTGGTTGTGTCTCAGCATCAGAAATAGAGATATCATTTGGATTCTCAGGTGTGTCTACAACAGGTTCATTAGAAGCATGCAAAGTCCTATCATTATTCTTTTTATTTCTAGAGGGACTAGGTGCATCAGTATTAATTCTCCGGGAGTCTTGTTCAACTCTCTTAGGATGGACCTCAGGATACAAAGGTTCCTGAGTCATTTTACCACCTCTAGTCATAACTCTAACAGCATTATCATTGTTCTTATTATTCATCTCATTCAACAAATCATTTTGTCCCTTGAGAACTTGTTCTACTTGAGTTTTTACCATGGAAGCATGTTTACTAATAATCTTGAGATCATTAACAGTTCTACACATATAGTCACCCAAGCAGTCAAGCATATAAGCATTACGTTTCAATTGTCTACTAACATAAGCATTGAATTTTTCTTGTTTAACAATGTGGTTATCAAATTCATCCAAGCATTGACTAGCAGACTTCTTATAAGGAATATCACCTTCATCAAATCTATAGAGAGAATTTACCTCTACTACCTGTGTCGGGTTATCAAGACCATATATTTCTTCAATAGGTGGTAAATTCTTAACATCTTCAGCTTTAATACCTTTTTCTTTCATAGATTTCTTTGCCTCTTGCATATCTTCAGGACTGAGAAATAGAATACCTCTCTTCTTCGGAGTTGGCTTAGGAGGTGGTTCTGGAAGTGTCCAATCATTACCATTACTCAATATATTATTCAATAATACTTCAGCTTGTTCAACAGTTCGTTCCCTGAAAACACAACCAGCACAACTATCCAGGTGGTCCCTAGAAGCATCGGTTAGTCCATTATAAAAGATATCAAGTATTTCATTTTTCTTAAGAGGATGATCAGGCAAAGCATTAAGTAACTGGAGAAGCCTCCCCCAAGCTTGTGGGAGACTCTCTTCTTCAATTTGCACAAAGTTAAATATTTCCTGTAAAGCAGCTTGTTTCTTATGTGCAGGAAAATATTTTTCAGAGAAGTAATCTATCATATCCTGGGGACTACGCACACAACCAGGAGCAAGAGAATTAAACCATATCTTAGCATCACCCTTTAACGAGAAACGAAACAACTTAAGAATATAGTAGTAGCGAATTTTTTCCTCTTGAGCAAACAGGGTAGCTATGTCATTCAATTTAGTAAGATATGCCACAATAGTTTCAGATTCATAACCATCGAAAGGATCAGATTCAACCAAAGTAATTAACTCAGGATCGACAGAGAATTCATAATCCTTATCAGTAACAAAGATAGGTCAAGTAGCAAACTTAGGATCATATTGCATTCTAGCATTCAAAGATTTTTCTTTCCATTTGCATAGTAATTTCTTAAGATCATCTCTATCCTTACAAGCAAGAAAGTCCATAGCTACCTCTCCATCCATAACATAACCCTCGGGTATAACAGGTAATTCATATCTAGGAGAGCTAGGTCTAGCAGGCGTTTCAAAGTGTTCAGTTTCAATAATTTCATCAGGTTCGGAGATATCATCAGTTTCAGCATTCTCAATATCTTTAGCTCTAGCAAGTTGTTCATTAAGAAATTCACCCAGTGGCATAGTATTATCAAGCAAAGCAGTAGTATCATCATAAGCATCATGCATAGCAGAAGTAGCATCATTAATTACTTCTGACATATCAGAATGAATAGCTGGTGTAAGTGTCGCAAGCTTACTCAAAACAGAAGGTGAATCAAGTGCAGAGCTAGATGGCGGTTCCTTGCCTCCCGTCATAGTAGAGGGAAAAATCTTGGTTCTGGTATCTTTCAGATTCCTCATAGTGATCAACAGATATAAATCCCAAGTGACTCAGAGAATAGAGCTATACTCCTCGGCAATGGCGCCAGAAAAATGTCTTGATAACCCACAAGTATAGGGGATCGCAATAGTTTTCGAGGGTAGAGTATTCAACCCATATTTATTGATTCGACACAAGGGGAGCCAAAGAATATTCACGAGTATTAGCAGCTGACTTGTCAATTCAACCACACCTGAAAGACTTAATATCTGTAGCAAAGTATTTAGTAGCAAAGTAGTATGGAAGTAACAGTAACAGTGGCAAAAGTTACAGTAGCAGTTTTGTAGTGATTGTAACAGTAGTAGCAACGAAAGTAACTTAGCAAAGATCAATATGTGAAAAGCTCGTAGGCATCGGATCGGCAATGATAATTGTGTTGGATAATATTCATCATGTAGCAGTCATAACCTGGGGTGACACAGAACTAGCTCCAATTCATCATTATAATGTAGGCATGTACTCCGTATAGTGTCATACGTGCTTATGGAAAAGAACTTGCATGACATCTTTTGTCCTACCCTCCCATGGCAGCGGGGTCCTAATGGAAACTAAGGGATATTAAGATCTCCTTTTAATAGAGAACCGGACCAAAGCATTAGCACTTAGTGAATACATGAACTCCTCAAACTACGGTAATCACCAGAAAGAATCCCAATTATTGTCATCTTGGGGTATGCGGATCATAACTCATAATAGGTTTCTACAACTTGCAAGATAGGATCAAGAACTCACATATATTCATGAAAACATAATAGGTTCAGATCTGAAATCATGGCACTCGGGCCCTAGTGAGAAGCATTAAGCATAGCAAAGTCATAACAACATCAATCTCCAAACATAGTGGATACTAGGGATCAAACCCTAACAAAACTAACTCGATTACATGATAAATCTAATCCAACCCATCACCATCCAGCAAGCCTACGATGGAATTACTCACTCCCGGCGGTGAGCATCATGAAATTGGTGATGGAGGAAGGTTGATGATGATGATGGCGACGAATACCCCTCTCCGGAGCCCAAAACAGACTCCAGATCTACCCTCCCGATGAAGAACAGGAGGTGGCGGCGGCTTCGTATAATAAAACGTGATGAATCCTTCTTCCTGATTTTTTTTCACCCCAAATAGGGTTGTATAGAGTTGGAGTTGAGGCCGGAGGAGGTCCAGGGGGCCCACAAGCCCTCTAGGCATGCCCCAGGGGGGAGGGCGCCCCCAGGCTTGTGGCCTCTGGGTGGACCCCCTCTTGTTAATTCTTGTGCCAGTATTTTTTATATAATCCAAAAATATTCTTCGAAAATTTTCAGGTCAATCCGAGAACTTTTATTTCTGCACAAAAATAACAACATGGCAATTCTGCTAAAAACAGCATCAGTCCAAGTTAGTTCCAATCAAATAATGCAAATTAGAGTCCAAAACAAGGGCAAAAGAGTTTGGAAAAGTAGATACAATGGAGACGTATCAATATCTTCCATGCTAAGTGGGTTATTCTCATGATGAGTGTTTATTCACTCGTCCTTGCACGAGAGGGGCGGTAATAGGGATGCCCAGTGCCGAAACCATAAATTGCAAATAATTAAACAAAACTCCCCCAGGATTGTTGTTGGTATGGACGGTACCCATGGATTCGGCTAGCCGTGGAGTGTGTTTGTTGGTGGAGGGGGAGTAAACCTTTACTTTTATCGCTTGGGAACCACTGCTAATGTGTTTAGCATGGAAGATATTGATAACTCTTGGTCGTAACGTTGACGGGAAGGGTGTACCTGCCAAAATTATATTTATCTCTGTTTTAAGCTTTGAGCTCTGGAACCTCTGCAAATCCTTGCTTCCCACTGCGAAGGGACTATCTATTTAATTTTATGTTGAGTCGTCACCTTCTCAAACAAGCGCCAGACCTGAGAGCACTATTGTCATCCACATGCATTGTGTATAGTTAATGTTGAATGCATCATGACTGGATCTTTGCTACCATGAATTACAATGTTTAGTCGCTGCTTGAACTTTGGAGGTGCTCTGCATTTATGTTTTGTGATCTCAGAAAGGGATAGCGAGATACCACTGTTGTCATATTATATCATGGTTGTTTTGACAAATTGTTGTCATTTGAGATATTTTATTATTACTCGCTAGTTGCTTATGTCATTGATATGAGTTAATATAATTCCTAAGAGTTATTGTTGACATGGTTAGTAATAATCTTTGCGGAAAACCTGGGTGCTACTAAAGCTTAGTTATGTAAACAAGAACAAAAGGGTTCGAAAAAGTTTTTCTTTATCACTTTCAGTTTCTTAACTGAATTGCTTGAGGACAAGCAAAGGTTTAAGCTTGGGGGAGTTGATACGTCTCCGTCGTATCTACTTTTCCTAATGCTTTTGCTCTTGTTTTGGACTCTAATTTGCATGATTTGAATGAAACTAACCCGGAATGACGTTGTTTTCAGCAGAACTACCTTGGTGTTGTTTTTGTGCAGAAATAAAAGTTCTCGGAATTGGACAAAACTTTTTGGAGAGTTATTTCAGAATATATAAAATATATTGGAACCAAGAACCACCGTAGGGGGTGCCCTGGCTGGGCACGATACACAAGGGCACGCCCCTCCCTCTGGCGCGCCCTGGTGGGTTGTGCCAACCTCATGGCCCCGCAGACCCTAATTCCTGCACTATAAAATCCTAGAGGAAGTTTCATCACGTTTTACGATACGAAGCCGCCGCCACCTCCTGTTCTTCATCGGGAGGCCAGATGTGGAGCCCGTTCGGGGCTCCGGAGAGGGGAATCTTCGGTCTTCATCATCACCAACCCTCCTTCATCACCAATTCCATGATTCTCCCCACCGGTAGTGAGTAATTCCTTCACAGGCTCGCTGGTCGGTGAGGAGTTGGATGAGATTTATCATGTAATCGAGTTAGTTTTGTTAGGGCTTGATCCCTAGTATCCATTATGTTCTGAGATTGATGTTGTTATGACTTTGCTATGCTTAATGCTTGTCACTAGGGCCCGAGTGCCATGATTTAAGATCTGAACCGTTTATATTTTCACCATTATATCTATGTTCTAGATCCAATCTTGCAAGTCATATTCACCTATTACGTGTTAGGATCCGTAAAGCCCAGTGTGATAGTAATTGGGATACTTTCCGATGATGACCGTAGTTTGAGGAGTTCATGTATTCACTATGTGTTAATGCTTTATTCCGGTTCTCTATTAAAAGGAGGCCTTAATATCCCTTAGTTTCATTATGGACCCCGCTGCCACGGGAGGGTAGGACAAAAGATGCCATGCAAGTTCTTTTCCATAAACACGTATGACTATTTACGGAATACATGCCTACATTATATTTACTAGTCCATTGGCACGTGCCAAGCACATTCATAGTGTATGGTTCTATTTGGTTCAAAACTAATTATGAATATTTTTTTTATGAAATACATGAGACATTGAAAAATCTACAATATACTCCCTCCATTCATACATATAAGGTGTTAGCTTTTCAAAAAGTTAGACATTGTGTATGTTGGACCAAATTTACAAAAAAATATGTAAATATTTACGACACTAAATTATATAAATATAAAAACATATTTCATAGTGAATCTAGTGATAATGATTTGGTATTCCAGATACTGAAATGTTTGTTTATAAATTTGGTTTAAGTTAGAGAAGTTTGAGTTTAAAAAAAATAGTACACCTTATATTTAGGAATGAAGGGAGTAGTCGACTAGTGAAAGGTCGATATTCATATACTTCCAAAATTGTTTTATCAGCTATCTAATTTTGACTCCTGATATGAATTATTTACACACAATGGTCTACCGCAAAAATGGTTAGAACACATGGAGGGAAAAAAATCAAGGATGTAAGTTGTTATTATTGATTTAAGGTGCCTAAATGTTTGTGTTTTTCCTAATAAAATTGACGACTTTCTGCAAATTATTCCTACTGAAGTGTGTCTCAACCATCATCTCATATTACCCTGCAAAAAGAAAAAACCATCATCTCATATTCACTCTCTAATATTTTATCTCACGTACGTGGGTACTAATCGCTGAACTTGGCAGTTGTGGGCCCTGCATTTACATAGTACTGTATTTGGAAGAGAGCACCGATGAATGGAAAGGCTATGTCCAAAACGGCACCTCACGTGAGTTAACCCTTTCGCGTGTGTCTGGAGTATGAAAGAACACTCCAGATTATACAGCGTCGCTGCTTTCCTTACTTCAAAGGAGTACTAACATCTGACATCAGGGAGAGCAAGATAGTGACAGGCCACACCGCAAATCCCCACATTTTGGGCCGCTAGATTGCCGAATCGGACGGTTAATCTATGTCCACGTAGCTCCATAATTAAGCATATTTGATATCAACCGTCTGATTTAAAAGATCCAGCGGTCCAGGTGACTCCATACTGGTATACTATAGAGTAGTATAGATGAACTGGAGCTAGTTTTGTATCGCCCTAGGTTATGACTGTTATATGATGAATATCATCCAACGAATTCACTGATCCAATGCCTACGAATTTTCCACATATTGTTCTTGCTAAGTTACTACTGCTGTTGTTACTGTTACACCTCCTACAAAATCATTGCTATCGCTATTGTTACTGTTACAACTGCTATCAAACTATCATACTACTGTGCTACTGATCATCTTGCTGCAGATATTTAATCTCTAGATGTGGTTGAACTGACAACTCAACTGCTAATACTTGCAAATATTCTTTGGCTCCCCTTGTGTCGAATCTATAAATTTGGGTTGAATACTCTACCCTCAAAAACTGTTGCGATCCCCTATACTTGTGGGTTATCATCCGTCTTTGCTATGCTCGGTGGGGCTTCGTCTTTGGCTGAGCTCAACGCCCTAACGGTAACGACCTGTCACACCGGCCCTCTTCAATATATATATAATCTCCCATTTCCGTTGCCTTTCGGATCTCTCACATCGCAGACATGTCTTCATAGGCCGACGAAACCCCGTGCACCATAGTGTACACCATAAGCGGCCAGAAGGTGGACGTGGGAAAGGCGACGATAGTAAAGCCGAAGGAACAATTGTTCCATAGCTGGCCGATGCCCCCTGGTGTTGTCAAGGTTTCTGTGGCCAGTGTCAAAGCGGGCTACGAGAATTTGGCTCCTCCGGTACCACAAGGTGGAGATGACGACGAGACCCCGCCACGGCTTGGCAATTGCAAGAGTTGGGTCCTGTTGTGGCCGAAGAGTCTCCTTCGTCTAGAGGCGGCCGGGAGCACACCAATGACCAAGCAGCCTCAGCAAGGTATGAACACCAACACCCCACCTACCCAATTAGCGGCGCCTGTCATGCCGGGTGATAGCGAACAGCATGAGGAAGAGGCTACATTAGTGGCCGATGACATCGCCGCCGTCGAAGAAGCAATGGATGATCCCATGGACGAGGATGATGACCCTCTACGGTATCTTAATACCGGCGGCTATGACGACAGAGGATTGATGGCTCAGCAGTACCACTCAGGGTTTGAGCGTGATGAGTTGATGCCTGAATTGTCGGAGCAGGATTGTCTTACGGATGATTGCAAGAAGTCTCTCTTCTTGCAATCCTCGCAGGACACGCCTCCAGATGCCGCCTCAACCCAGCAACAATAACATGAGGGTCATGCAGTAATGCTGAGCCCGACAACACTGGGGGGCGGTGGTCATGGACGGTATGATAGGCTCACTCCCAGTACCAAAGAAGCATAGGAAGAGACCGAAGAAAGGCCCTAATGCCGCCAAAGCTGCTTCTATGAGCCAGCCGCCTCTGCAGCCTCGGGTTGTTGACCGTATACCTATCAAAGGTGCGGCAAAATACCATATCCCTGGTGATCCGATCCTACCTAAGGCAGCGGTAGAGGCCATAGACGGCGATCTAAGGATACTTCATGACGATGTGTTGTTGAGAGAGAAAAGCCTTATCACCTCGAAAAATCCAGGATACCCGCTCTACGTGGTTAAAGTGCCGCAGCAAACGTCGCACGTCGAGACATTCCCCGCAAACAAGTTCTTCCTTCGATTTGATTACATCTTCGACATGTTTCATATGACAAAGCTGGATTTTACGTTCGTCTGCCTTTATGCCTTGGACATGAACTACATCATCAGGCGCTAGCAAATATCTTATATCTGTGTCACTGACCCGTACTTTATGCACGAGGGCTTCTAGGCAGTCTGCCTAGAGCACTGTGAATATGCAAGGAACTACATCATCGATTTCATGGTCGCCAATAAGGACAAGGAGATGATTCTCCTGCCTAATCATCCCATGTAAGTCATCCGCGGATATACTTCCTTTGATTTCAATCAGTCATTTGCACGCGCTAATTTGAGGTGTACTTATTTTGCACAGCGAGGGGCGCTGTCCTCATCGTTCTTTACCCCCAATTCTCCCACGCTCTTTACTTGGACTCATCGAAGAACATAAAGAAAAAGGATTACACATAAATCAATGATGTTCTCGACAGTGCTATCTTAAGCTACGGCTATCGGGGTGGAGAGATCACGGTCAAGAGGACAAAGAACCGCGCGACCTGCTTCGGCCATAAGACCGACTTCTGCTGCATCCAGCAACTGAGAGGTACTCTTAGTGATGGATTCTATGTTATCCACCTCATCCTGGAGTACAGAAGGGATTGCCAGAACCTTCGCAGGTCACCTAAATCCGGCGATGCCGATATTCTGCAATGGCCCAAGAAACTAGGAAATGTACCGAATCATCGACTCTGAGCTGAGTTGTATGATGTCCAGCGTGAACTTGCCCAAGTCATCATGAAGGAGGTCATCAAAAAAACAGGGATGACCTAAAAAGAAGGGGAAATGTCACGGGAAGACGTCCGAATACGTGTAGCCACTCAGCGTCTCGACATGAAGCCTTTCACTTCTCTTGGGGACTTCCTCCCTGATTTGGATGGATGGCACAACGTGTTGGAGTGATTGACAATGACAATGTGTCCGTTTAGCCCTCCTTTCTCTATAACGAAACTTTGAATTTATGCACGATGAAACTTTGTGATGTAATTAAACCTTCCTCCTCAACTAGCGTAGATCACTCTAGTTAGGGCAGTGTGGGTACGATGAACTTTGTTATTTATGTTTATGATATGTTGCTTCTATTTTTGCTAACTCTGTCTCTTCCTGTTGCTCAACTATATATTATGTTGCATATTATGGACTCATGTGACGATGCAGGTACATACATCATCGATGACAAAGAAGTGCTATGCTGTGTACGTAGGGAAGGTTCCAGGAGTGTACGACGAGTGGCCTAAGTGTCAGGCCCAGGTGTACCGGTTTCCGGGCGGCAGCCAGAGAAGGTTCGATAGCAGAGCCGAAGCGGAAGATAGTTACTTGAGGTTCACGTTAGCGCGAGAAAGGGATCGGAACCGGCGCCTCAAGAACTACTACATTATCGCACTATTGCTCATAGTGATCGCTCTTCTCTTCTATATCTATGTTTAGATATAGACGATGAAACATGTGTATGTGATGACCATGCAGTTGCTTGTATTCGAGGCATGTCACTTAACTTGTATCGCTATATCGTGATTATGATGAGACGACATGATTTGTGTTGGATGATATGATGATATGATCAGACTATTATGTGTATGATATGATGAGCATATTGCACATTTATGATATGATTAGAATATTGTATAAAACCTGTACAAATACAGCATAAATATGTACAAAAAAAATACATGTAATATTACCAGTAGAGCTGGTTGGCAAAATGTGGCAGCGTGTGTGTATCAGTAGCGCTGGCTTGACCCCAGCGCTACAACTATCTAGCAGTAGCGCTGGACCATCCCACGCTACTGCTAGGTAGGGTTAGCAGTAGCGCGTTTCAGACCAGTGCTACTGCTAGTAGTTAGTTGTAGCATCGTACTAGTAGCGCGAGTACCCGCGCTACTGCTAGCCCAAAAACCAGCGCTACTAGTATGCTTTTCCCTAGTAGTGCTCTAGCGTGTAAAACTAGAAAACAATATATGTTAGAATAAATAGAACAAAAAAAACAAAAAAGGGAACAACTAAACAACACGCCAGATTTGCCTAGTCAATTAATTCACTCCTAATTACCTATAGAGCATTAGTTATTTCCTTTTAAACAATATTTGTAGTGACATTCATTGGAAGACACTTCACATCTTCAATGTGAATTTTTAAACATTGACGTGATGTGACCCTTGAGATGGCCCCATATAGCTGTCCATGAGAGAACACCGGGTTTGGAAGGTAAGCGCATAGCTTAGCAAGTATTTGTGCTTGACTCTTATTAATGGTTATTGTATAACACAGCCAAACTGGAAACTGGTAACACTGTAGAGTAAATGGCTATTTAGTGCTTTGTGTATTAAGCACAACTCTGGGGATACAGAGAAATAGTCATTTGTTAGTTCCATAATGACTTCTCCTTCAAACACTCTTTCACCAAGTTTAGTCAACTATAGTCTTGTTCCATTACATGGTTTAAGGGATTGATTCATATTCCTCACTAACATCACATGAATGCTAGTTTTTAGACCAGTCTCATGCTCTGGGAAATTATTCATAGAAATAGAATGCATAAATTCTGGAGGAGATATCCGCTTCTTCGTCGTGGTCAGTGCTCTTTGAAACAGAACCACAACTTAGTAACCTTTAGAACTTCCAGTCACCCATTTGTAGAAAGAATCATTAATATCAACAACCGATGCATTAGTTGGGAATACAATTACAATGGCACGCTGGGAAAGATAAGCCGCATCAGAATAGTTGAAGAGGAAAGAATTATACACATCACTACTTTTTATTGGAAAAGGAGGTTCAAACCCCCAGCCTCTGCATCAATCTATGCATACAACCATTTTTATTAATTATTCAACAAAGGTCTGACAAGAATATACATTAAGCGATCCGAAACCACCACTCATAGTACAAACTTGATAATGTGGAGTGCTTTCACTCCCCATATCTAAAATCGGAGTCATGGCCGATCCATCCGCATAATGTATCGGAACTTACCGCCGGTGCAGCAAACCTAAAGTGTACACCAAATGCACTTGTTTTAGAGACCGCCATCATCATCGAACCATTGACCCATCTTCAGAAAAGAGATCTGCATCATCCTTGCCAGTCCAGCCCTCAGTCGACGCCACCACGACGCCCAACGGCACAACCTCCCTGTGCGCAAACTGCTAAGCATGTCACGGTCGCAATCGGTACACCGCAGCACCATGCCGCAAAGTACCAGTAGCTAACACATCTTGAAGTCCCTGGAAGATCTGTCATGCGTAGCACCTACCGAACATCCATGACTGAAAGTGCAACTAATCCTCGGGTGGTTTTGGTAATTCATTACAACATATAGCTCATTCAACTAATATCCATTCAAGATAAACATTTCAGGATGTTCAATGATTGGCATGGTATGGACTAGAGATGTGGAACCCTCAAAATGCTAAGGACAAAGATTGGAAAAAGCTCAAGACTCTTCATTTCTATTGAAGTGATCCAAGATCACATTGAGTCCATAGGAAAGCCAATACTATTAAAAGGGGATGAGGTGTTGCTTAATGGTCTACTTGCTCAAAGTGCTTAGTGATATTGCTCCAAAACCATCAGCCACTTTCTCAATTCAAATATATCCAAACCCTAATTCCAAACACGGCCCCACCGATTCTTTCTACTCGGAACCTCCGAGTTCATTTGACATAGCTACTACCAGAAACCCTAACAGTTCTGTCACACCGATTCGGATCTCGGTACCACCGAGATGGCTTTGCCAGCGCTCTGTGATCTGTTGCATTCACTTCGGTCCCACCGAGTCTATGCAATCGGTCTCACTGAGTTGGCTTGACAGATTCTCTATTGTTTATTGCTTCACTTCGGTCCCAACGAGTTGATGCAATCGGCGCCACCGAGATGATGTTTGCCATAAGCCCTAGCACATAGGTCCCACCGAGTTGTTCCAGTCGGTCCCACTGAGATTCCTAATGTTCATATTTTTTAACAGATTGGTGCCACCGAGTTTCCTAATCGGTGCCACCGAGATGAGTCAAAAGTGTGTAACGGTTGGATTTTGTGTGGAGGCTATATATACGCCTCCACCCCCTTCTCCAATAGAGAGAGAGCCATCAGAACGTGCCTACACTTCCACCATTCATTTTCTGTCGTGGTATTCTCACGAGGGGGGGTGCGAGACGACAGATGCCACAGGGTGGCTTAGTGTGAGGGCAAGACTGCGGCCGGAATATCCGAGGACGGGTATGCGAGTAGCACGTGCTAGTTTACCCAGGTTCGGGGCTCTTCGGAGAGATAATACCCCTACTCCTGCATGTCTGAATATATGTGGTATATCTGGTACAGAGTGCTCCTGGAGCTGTATCTGAGGTCAGTGCCGTAGGCATCTGGCCTTGTATATGTCTCATATGTGTGTATGAGCTAGCTAGCAAGTGGGAGTGGAGTGCTCCCAGGGAGCCATTGTGGCCGGCCAAGTGTGTGTGGCGTGAGCATGTATGCATGTGTGGGTGTGAGTCCAGGGAGCCATTCTAGCCTCCCTTGGATGGATGTATGTGTGCCTTTATATAGGCATGGCTAGCTTACTATCTAAGCTAAGTGGGGGCATGGGCAAGGCATGGTGGATGTCAAGCTTGTCCCCTGGGTCACTTCATAAATAGTGCCCAGGGACAAGTGACACTGTACATGATGGCTTGAGGTGACGCATGCACAGTGCCGGGTACGGCCGTCTCGTCGGTGTCGGCGGTTGACTTCGGGCAGCCGGCCGTTGGCGCAGTCGGCAGCCGGCTGGCTGGAGCAGTCGGACGGGGAGCAGGCCGGGTGGCGAGTCGGCCCGGGCAGTCGGACAGAGGGCCGCCTGGGCGGCCTGAGCAGTCGGACTGAGGGGCTTTGCTAGCCCCGATGTCTTGAAATATTGTCTTGCCGTCTTCAGGGTACCCGTGGTCAATTACTCCAACAGTAGCCCGCGAGCCTCCGGGCAACTTGGCGAAGTTGGGCGGAGGTTTTTTGGTGGGTGTTGATGTAGAAGATGTCGATCACGGCCGGCTGCGGACCGCAGCCGGCGCGGCTTGCTTCTGGTGGGGGCGCGCAAGCGCACCCGCTGGGTGTAGCCTCCGAGCCTCCGAGCGAGGAGGGGGTGTTCCCCATGGAAATGACCATGCAAAAGACAAAGTTAGTCCACGCAAATATATCAAATGATTGCTTTTAGCATTGCAAGTTTTATGCGGAGGGTGCCGACTCGGTTTCGTCCAAGCCCCCCTTCAATCTTTTTCGTGTTCCCTCCGCTCTTTGGCTTGTGCTCTCGCTTGCCAGACAGCCGCTCTACGGTCTGTGGCTAAGAGTGGGCCACGAAGTGGAGTGTACAGTACTCAGACTCTGGGAGCAGATTCGACCGAGCAGATACTCATAAAGCAAACGGCCGGGTCGCCCGAACCATTTTTCTTCCCGGATGTTTTTCGCGTGGGTGGTCTCCAGCCTTCGCTCTCGCTTTCCGGACAGCCGTGCTGCGGTCTGTGGCTGAGAGTGGGCCTTCGGTTCCGTGCATGCTACTAAGCCGTCTACAAGAACGAACGTCTCAGGCCAAGCGGCCAACCCCCGGGCCAACTCTGGCTGGCGCCGGGGCGAACAGTGGTGCAACTGTAATAAAATGCGGAGGTAGCCCCCTGAGCATTGCTCGGGGTTATCCGGATTTGCACACGGTGCGAAAATATGCGGGTGAGGGGCTCACATTGTTTTTCGTGTAGGTGAGGCGGAGGTTGCCGAAGACAGCCGGCGCGGCTCAGCGCTTGCTGAGCGCGCCGGCGCACCCGCTGGGTGTAGCCTCCGGGTGCTTAAAGGGGGGTCCGGCCAGTCGGGTCCTACCGAACGGGCGTCGAGGCGGCCGGGAGGCCGGGCCGGCTCGCCTGCCGGCCAGGCGTCGGAGTAGGAGTCGGTCCAGCCGGCTTGGCACAGCCGGGAGTGCGGGTCGCGACCGACCGTCCGAATGGCGAAGCAGGCGGACGGGCTAGCCGGACGTTTTTTCTTTTCTCTGACCGGCTGCTGGCAACAGGACGTTTCTTTTTCAGACGGACGCTTCTTTTTCACCGGCTGTTGGCAGCCGGCCTCCTTTTCTTTCTTTCTTTTCACCCGGACACTTCTCTTTCTTTTCTCGGGCAGCCGGCCCTGCTTCTTCTTTTCTCTTTCTGTCCGACTCCACGCGGGCAACCGGACCCCTTTTTTTTTAGGCTGTGGGCAGTCGGACCTTTTCTTTCTTTTCTCTTTCTCCAACCGGACCACGCCTCGCCCTTTTTCACGGGCAGCCGACCATAGCGGTCTGGCGGGGGAGCCGGCGGGGACGCGCGAAGGCGGCAGGCGGCCGGGCCGGCCGGGTGGCGGGCGAGCCGGCAGGCGGCCGGTTGCGCTGGAGCCGGCTGGCGGAGGGCCGGCCAAGTGGCGGGAGCCGGCAAGCGGTCGGGCGCCCTGGAGCAGGCAGGCGGAGTGCCGGCCGAGTGGCGGGAGCCGGCAAGCGGCCGGGAGCGCTGGAGCTGGCAGGCCGAGGGCCGGCCGGGTGGCGGGCGAGCCGGCAGGCGGCCGGTTGCGCTGGAGCCGGCAGGCGGAGGGCCGGCCGAGTGGCGGGAGCCGGCAGGTGGCCGGCGCGCGCGGAGCCGGCCTAGGCGCGGACGGGGGCGGAGGAGGCGTGGCGCGGGCCTGTGGAGGCGGAGGAGGAGGGGTGCCCGGCTTGACGGCGGCAGAGCGGGGCAGGCGGAGAAAAACGTCGCAAGCCGGACGCGCCCATAGGAAGCAAACGGGGCCTGCTAGCGGGACGCAGCCGCGGTGACGTGGGCAAAGCAGCAGCGGGCGAAGCTGTCGAGCGAGAGCAGCCAGTAGCGGGGCAGCTCAGGCAGAGCAAACCACCACAACGGAGGTGCTGCTAGGGATGTGCACAGGGGCGGAGCAAGCTAGTAAACAGGCCGTGGACGTCTCGCATCCGGCCAAGGCACATGCGGTGTATGGCATTATCTGTCCATAGTCTAGGAAGTGTATGACTATGGTAAGAGGATTATCTGGCTTGCGTCTAGCTGGTAGGAGTATATGGTTGTTGTATGACCATTATCTTGCTATTGTCTGGGACATGTATGGCTACTGCGGATGTGAGCTTGTGCACAAGCACGCGCACAGCAGCATGCCGCAGCAGGAGAGGCAGGCAGCCGAGCGGCTAGAGATGGCGGAGGGGGCTCCGAGGCGAGCCAGGCAAGAGGAGAGCTCGACGGCGGCCGGAGTAAGAGCTCGACGGTGGCAGCGGACGGCACTCGAGGAGCTCGAAGAGGTCTGACCGGGCATGAGCAGCGCGCATGCACGTACGTGCACCCCCCGAAGAAGAAACGCAAGGTGGAGACGGCGTTGCGGACGCGCCATCCCACACGGCCATCCCGAGGGCGTGTTGATGTCGAACCCCACGAGCCTCCGGGCGGACGGTGGCGATGCCGCGGTGGTGATGATGAAGAGGACGAGGCCGATGACGAGGACGCGCCGCCCCTTGCGGCCGCTCTGGAGGCATGACGATGTCGAGCCCCGAGCGCTACCGGAGAGACGGCGGCGAGCCGTGGTGATGATGGCAAAAGGGGTCCTGCCCGGACTGCGAAACCAGCAGCAGCTCGCCCCATGGTGGGCTTCAACTGTCGTGGTATTCTCACGGGGGGGGTGCGATTCGACAGATGCCACAGGGTGGCTTAGCGTGAGGGCAAGACTGCGGCTGGAATATCCAAGGACGGGTATGCGAGTAGCACGCGCTAGTTTACCCAGGTTCGGGGCTCTCCGGAGAGATAATACCCCTACTCCTGCATGTCTGAATATATGTGGTATATCTGGTACAGAGTGCTCCTGGAGCTGTATCTGAGGGCAGTGCCGTAGGCATCTGGCCTCGTATATGTCTCATATGTGTGTACGAGCTAGCTAGCAAGTGGGAGTGGAGTGCTCCCAGGGAGCCATTGTGGCCGGCCAAGTGTGTGTGGCGTGAGCATGTATGCATGCGTGGGTGTGAGTCCAGGGAGCCATTCTGGCCTCCCTTGGATGGATGGATGTGTGCCTTTATATAGGCATGGCTAGCTTACTATCTAAGCTAAGTGGGGGCATGGGCAAGGCATGGTGGATGTCAAGCTTGTCCCCTGGGTCACTTCATAAATAGTGCCCGGGGACAAGTGACACTGTACATGATAGCTTGAGGTGACGCATGCACAGTGCCGGGTACGGCCGTCTCGTTGGTGTCGGCGGTTGACTTCGGGTAGCCGGCCGTTGGCGCAGTCGGCAGCCGGCTGGCTGGAGCAGTCGGACGGGGAGCAGGCTGGGTGGCGAGTCGGCCCGGGCAGTCAGATAGGGGGCTGCCTGGGCGGCCTGAGCAGTCGGACTGAGGGGCTTTGCTAGCCCCAATGTCTTGAAATATTGTCTTGCCGTCTTCGGGGTACCCGTGGTCAATTACTCCGACATTTTCTGAGAGAGAACCACCTACTCATGTGTTGAGATAAAAGAGATTCCATTCCAACCCTTTGAACTTTGATTTCTAGCCTTCCCTGAGTTGCTTTCCACTCAAATCCCTCTTCCACCATAGCCAAATCTATGAGAGAGAGTTGAGTGTTGGGGAGACTACCATTTGAAGCATAAGAGCAAGGAGTTCATCATCTACACACCATCTATTACCTTTTGGAGAGTGGTGTCACCTAGATTGGTTAGGTGTTGCTTGGAAGCCTCCATCGTAATGTGGAGTTGAACCAAGAAGTTTGTAAGGGCAAGAAGATCGCCTACTTTGTGAAGATCTACCCGAGTGAGGCAGGTCCTTCATGGACAATGGCCATGGTGGGATAGACAAGGTTGCTTCGTCGTGGACCCTTAGTGGGTGGAGCCCTCCGTGGACTCGCACAGCCATTACCCTTCATGGGTTGAAGTCTCCATCAACATGGACGTACGATAGCACCACCTATCGGAACCACACCAAAAATCTCCGTGTCTCCATTATGTTTGCCTTCACCAAATCATTCCCTTTACCTTCATATACAATGTTTTACTTTCCACTACTATACTATTAGAATTGCATGTGTAGGTTGATTACTTGACTTGTGCTAATTGCTAAAATCATCCCACAACTATAATTAGGAAAATGATAGATTTTTATTTGGTCAAGTAGTCTAATCACCCCCCCTCTAGACATACTTTCGATCCTACAAGTGGTATCAGAGCTTTAGTCTCCATTAGCCTTGATTTCCATAGCTTTGGTGATCATAGCCTTGGTTTCACAACCTAGGAGAGTATGGCATCTAGCGAGGGTAACTATCACCGTAGAGGCCCTTATTTTGATGGTACAAATTTTGCTAGTTGGAAGCATAAGATGAAAATGCATATTCTTGGTCATAACCCCGTCGTTTAGGCTGTTGTGCGTGTTGGCTTGCAAGGTGATTTCTTTGAAGATGGTAAAGAACCGGATTGTGAAGCAACCGTAGAAGAATTGAAGATGTTGCAATACAATGCTCAAGCTTGTGATATTCTCTTCAATGTATTGTGCCCCGAGGAATTCAACAAAATCAGCCACCTTGAGAATGCAAAGAAAATTTGGGATACTTTGGTTAATATGCACGAAGGTACCAAGTCTGTCAAGAAATCCAAGTTGGATGTGCTTCAAAGTAAACTTGACAAGTTCAAGATGAAGGATGGTGAAGGAGTCACCGAAATGTACTCTAGGCTTGCTCTCATCACAAATGAGATTGTCGGCTTAGGAAGTGAAGCGATGACCGACAAATTCATCATCAAGAAGATCCTTAGAGCCTTGGATGGAAAATATGATACCATGTGCACATTGATCCAAATGATGCCCAATTACAAAGATCTCAAGCCCACGGAAGTCATTGGTAGAATTATTGCTCATGAGATGTCACTCAAGGATAAGGAAGAGCTTCACAATAAGTCAAGTGGAGCTTACAAAGCTTCAAGTGATGTCCCTACAACATCAAGTGATAGCAAGTGTCCAATGAAGAATTGAGCTTAATGGTAAAGAACTTCAACAAATTCTACAAGAGTAGAAGCAAAGAGAGAAGCTCCAAGTCAAGGTCCTACAATGACAAAAGATCTTCTAGTCGTGATCGTAATTGCTACAATTGTGGAAGACCCGGACACTACTCCAATGAGTGTATGACTCCCTACAAGAAAACAGAAGACTCAACAAAAAGGAGATGTAGAAGAGATGAATCACCTCAAAGAGAGAGAAGGAGTAGAGATGATCGTTATGAACGAAGACCCTCTCGTAGAAGCAATGATTCGGGTAGGAAAGACAAGTCTTCAAAGAGCTACCCAAGACAAAGACATCAAGCTCACGTTGGTGAATGGGTATCCGGTTCCAAATCCGACAACTACTCCGAGAGAAGTTATCACTACGACTCCGAATATAATCAAGATGAAGGTGTTGCCGATCTTGCACTAGTGTCATCCAACTCCCACGACATATTTGACTCACCAAATGAAGGAATTGGAAGATGCTTCATGGCTAAAGGCCCCAAGGTATCACACCCCGAGTATCCTGATTTTGATAGTGATGAGGATGATTTGCTAGGTGAGGATGTTTTACTTGTTGACAAAACTAGTAATGAAAACTATGATGAACTTGCTAATAATCATGCTAATCAAGATTAAATGAATTACAATGATAAGAAGGAGATTGAGCGTCTAACTAAAGAACTAAACACTCTTAAGTTAGCTCATGCAACAACTCAAGTGGATCATAGAGCTCCTAAGGACTCATGAGAAGCTACGCTTCGAGAAGCTAAATTTACAGCAAGAGCATCAGTTCCTAAAAGCAATCAATGATGATCTTCGAAAGAAGAGTTATTCTTACATTGCCAAATGTCTCCTCTTGTCTACTTATATGCCACAAGTAAAATCTAGCAACAAGAGCAAGAAAGATTCTTCTTCTAGTAGTAACAATAACCATGCTAAATCCAATATTGTTGCTTCTAATAGTTCTCTTGATTCCAGTAATGATTCTCTTAGCCAATTTACACTTGAGCAAGAAAATAGCTTATTGAAGGGAATTATAGAGAAGGGTGTTTACAAGAGCCTTGCCGGGAGTAAGCAATTTGAGGAAATTGTACGCAAGCAAGGAAGGCACCGGAAGAATCAAGGTGTTGGTTTTGAATGAAAGTTCAATGCCTATCGAGTTGAATGGGAGGAAGATCAATACCCCAAGACAAAGTTTATTCCTCAACAGGAGAAGTATGACCCCACTTCTTTTGAGGGAACACAAGCTCAAGATGATCTTCTAGCACAAGACCACAGGATAAAAGGCAAGGACAAGCTTCAAGAAGAGATTGACTCATTTGAAGAAGCTCCTAAGGCCATGGTTAAGTGGGTTCCCAAGACTACGTCAAGCTCTACTTCATCAAGTACAACTACAACTCCAAGGATTCCCATCAAGTTTATGTGGGTCCCAAAGAAGAAGAACTAGTGTTCTTGAGGGTGACTCTGCCAACATACTTCACTCACATTCATTATGGTAGGGTGATACATCGCCATCGTATCTACTTTTCCAAACGCTTTTGCTCTTGTTTTGGACTCTAATTTGCATGATTTGAATGAAACTAACCCAGACTGACGCTGTTTTTAGCAGAACTACCATGGTGTTGTTTTTGTGCAGAAATAAAAGTTCTCGGATTTGGACAAAACTTTTTGGAGAATTATTTTACAATAAATAAAAAATACTTCAACCAAGACCCACCGGAGGGGGGACCCTGGCTGCCCACAAGACACCAGGGCACCCCCCCCTCAGGCGCGCCGTGGTGGGTGGTGGGGCCCTCGAGGCCCCTCTGACCCTAATTCCGACGCTATAAAATCCTATTTTTCCAGAAAAAATAGGGGAGGAAGTTTCATCCCGTTTTACGATACGGAGTCGCTGCCACCTCTTGTTCTTCATCGGGAGGCCAGATCTGGAGCCAGTTCGGGGCTCCGGAGAGCGGAATCTTCGGTCTTCGTCATCACCAACCCTCCTTCATCACCAATTACATGATGCTACCCACCGGGAGTGAGTAATTCCTTTGTAGGCTCGCTGGTCGGTTAGGAGTTGGATGAGATTCATCATGTAATCGAGTTACTTTTGTTAGGGCTTGATCCCTAGTATCCACTATGTTCCGAGATTGATGTTGCTATGACTTTGCTATGCTTAATGCTTGTCACTAGGGCCTGAGTGCCATGATTTCAGATCTGAACCATTTATGTTTTTACCATTATATCTATGTTCTAGATCCGATCTTGCAAGTCATATGCACCTATTACGTGTTATAATTCGTAAAATCCAGTGTGACATTAATTGGGATACTTTCATGTGATGACCGTAGTTTGAGGAGTTCATGTATTCACTATGTGTTAATGCTTTGTTCTGGTTCTCTATTAAAAGGAGGCATTAATATCCCTTAGTTTCCTTATGGACCCTGCTGCCACGGGAGGGTAGGACAAAAGATGTCATGCAAGTTCTTTTCCATAAGCACGTATGACTATTTATGGAATACATACCTACATTATATTTATGAACTCGAGCTAGTTCGGTGTCGCCCTAGGTTATGACTGTTATGTGATGAATATTATCCAACGAATTCACCGATCCAATACCTACGAGTTTTCCAAATATTGATCTTGCTAAGTTACTATTGCTATTGCTACTGTTACAACTGCTACAAAGCTGTTACTGTTGTTACCATTACCGCTGTTACTATTACAACTGCTATCAAAACTATCATACTACTGTGCTACTGATCATCTTGTTGTAGATATTTAATCTCTAGGTGTGGTTGAATTGACAACTCAACTGCTAATACTTACATATATTCTTTGGCTCCCCTTGTGTCGAATCTATAAATTTGGGTTGAATACTCTACCCTCGAAAACTATTGCGATCCCCTATACTTGTGGGTTATCAAGACCTTTTTCTGGCGCCGTTGCCGGGGTGCATAGCTATATTTGTTGAGTCACTTGGGATTATTATATATTTATCACTATGAAGAATCTGAAGGATACAAAAACTAAGCTCATTCCCTCTAAGACGAGGGGAGGTAAGGATTTGCCATCACACTCTGCACCTGATTCACCTTCTGTTTTGAGTAGACTTGCAACACAACCACATGCTATTAATCCTGATATGTCACAAGTTATTGATGTTGCTACTTCTCCTATGAATGATGCTTATGATGATGCTAGTACCTTGCCTGATGATAATGTACCACTAGGTGGATTTCTTGATGAACAACTTGCTAGAGCTAAAGATATTGAGAATGCTGAAACTGATGAAATTATTAAAGCTAATGAAGTTTTTGAAACTGAAAACTATGAAACACCTCTTAGATTTGAATTGCCTAAGATACCTGAGGGTTATGTTATGGATGAGGAGGTAGCTAGATACTTTCTTGCTTGTAATGATAGAGATGATCTTAAGAAATTATTATGCAAACTGAAAGAAAAATCTTTGAATGCTAGAATGAAATGTGATCCTAAGTTTGCTACTTCACCTATCTTTGTTACCGATAAGGATTATGAATTCTCTGTCAACCCAGAGTTAATTACTTTGGTTGAATCTGATCCTTTCCATGGCTATGAAACAGAAACTGTAGTGGCACATCTTACTTAATTAAATGATATAGCCACCCTATTTGCTCATGATGAGAAAAGTTGCTATTACTATATCCTCAAATTATTTCCATTCTCATTAAAGGGTGATGCTAAGATATGGTACAATACTCTTGCTCCTGGTTGTGTGCGTAGTCCCCATGATACGATTTACAACTTCTCTGAAAAATATTTTCCTTCTCATAAGAAACAAGCTGCCTTACAGGAAATATCTAACTTTGTGCAAATTGAATAAGAGAGTCTCCGACAATCTTGGGGGGGGGGCTTCTCCAATTGCTTAATGCTTTGCCTGATCATCCTCTTAACAAAAATGAAATACTTGATATCTTCTATAATGGACTAACCGATGCTTTTAGGGACTTCCTAGATAGTTGTGTTGGTTGTATTTTCAGATAACGAACTGTTGAACAAGCTGAGGAATTATTGAAAAATTATGATGATTGGACTCTTCCTGAACCACCGCCTAAACACACCCTGAAGAAGAGGGGTATCTTATATCTCAGCCCTGAAGATATGCAAGAGGCAAAGAAATGTATGAAGGAAAAAGGTATTAAAGCGGAAGATGTTAAGAATTTACCACCTATTGAAGAAATACATGTACTTGATACACCACCACCACAGGTGGGAGAGGTAAATTCTTTCATAAAGTTTGATGAAGGTGACATCCCTTACAATAAACATCCTAGTCAATGCATATATGAATTTGATAATTACATCATCAACCAAGATCACTTCAATGCAAATGTTATGAAACAATTGAAACAAAATTCTGATATGATTGCTCGCTTGAGTGACTTGTTATTTAGAATCACTAATGATGTTAGTGGTGTCCGAAAACATGCCTCTATGGTCCAAACTCCGTTAGAATAAGTTTCTAAATATCGAAGAGAACTGCTTAGTGAAATGAATAATAATATGAATGATTTTGCTATTAGAGTAGC
The DNA here is from genome assembly GCA_011799875.1 of Thinopyrum elongatum. Lineage (NCBI taxonomy): Eukaryota > Viridiplantae > Streptophyta > Magnoliopsida > Poales > Poaceae > Thinopyrum > Thinopyrum elongatum. The sequence goes on along the minus strand of CM022303.1, from coordinate 597,258,540 downwards.
AACTAGAGGAGACAAAATGACTTAGGAACCACTTTATCCTCAGGGACACCCTAAAAGAATTGAACAAGACTCTCCAAGAGTTAATGCTAATGCACCCGGTCCTTCTAAAAAGAAAAAGAAAAATGATAGGACTTTGCATACCTCTAGTGATCCTGAAATTGAAAAACCTCCTGAAGATAACAATGATGTCTCTATCTCAGATGCTGAAACTCAATCTGGTAATGAACATTCACCTAGTGATAATGATAATGATGATGTTCATGAAGACACTCAACCAGACAATGATAAACAACCAGATAGTGATGTTGAGATAGAACCTGCTGTTGATCTTGATAACCCACAACCTAAAAATAAATGATATGACAAAAGAGAATTTATTGCTAGAAAACATGGAAAAGAAAGAGAAACATGGGTTCAGAACCCATGCCCTTTCCACCTAAACCATCCAAGAAAAAGGATGATGAAGAATTTGAACGCTTTGCTGAAATGCTTAGGCCAGTCTTTTTGCGCACTCGTTTGACTGATATTTTAAAGATGGCCCCTTATGCAAAATACATGAAAGAAATTGTCACTAATAAAAGAAAAATACCTGAAGCTAAAATCTCCACCATGCTTGCTAATTATTCTTTTAAGGATGGAGTACCTAAAAAACTTGGAGATCCGAGAATACCAACTATACCTTGCTCTATTAAAATAAATTATGTTAAAACTGCTTTATGTGATTTAGGAGCTTGTGTTAGTGTTATGCCTTTCTCTTTATATAAAAGACTTGATTTGAATAAACTCACACGTACTGAAATATCTTTGCAAATGGCTGACAAATCAACTGCCATACCTATCGGTATTTGTGAAGATGTGCTCGTTGTTGTTGCAAATGTTACTATCTTAATAGACATTATTATACTTGAGATGCCCGAGGACGACAACATGTCGATTATCCTTGGTAGACCCTTTTTGAATACTGCAGGGGCTGTTATTGATCGCAATAAAACCAAAGTCACTTTTCATATCATTGGTAATGAGCGTACGATGCACTTTCTGGAGAAACAATTTCAAGTGAATGGTATTAATGTTATTGAAAAGTCTCCAACAATTACTATTGGAAGTTTTCAACTCCCTTTACCTACTGCCAAAAAGAAATATGACATACTCATTGTTGGGGATATGCATATTCCCTTTGAGGTAACTTAGAGTTTTATGAAAGTTCTTCGGGTTCATGTTAATCGAAAGTGATTGTTAATAAGACTTGATCAACCTTATTAATGGATCGTTTTCGAGAGACATGTGGTCGGTGAATTTAGTAAGCACAACTTTCTGTCCCTACCTTTTGTTTTCTGTTTCTCTTAGTTAAATAAAATAAAATGCCATGTTTACCCTATTTTTTTGAATTATCCGTGCAATAAAAATGACCCAAAAATAGAAGTGCTCAGAATGCCCTGAAAATTTAGCACGATTTTTTTCTGAATATTTGAGAATTTCCGACACCAATAACATCAGAGGGGGCTGCCCCTGGTGCCCACAAGACACCAGGGCGCGCCAGCCACCCCAGGGGCGCCCTGGTGAGTGGTGGGCCCCACGTGGCCCCCCTCACTTATCCCTTTAGCCCATGTCATCACCTACCTCCAGAAAAAAAATCACCATAGCTCTCTCTCTCTCTCGTGTTCTTGCTCTCAAACCCGCGGACTTCGATCTGTTTGCTCGAAGCTCCGTTTCCGAAACTGTTTTGGGGAATTCTTACTTGGTATGTGACTCCTCCATTGCTCCAATTAGTTTTTGTTCTAGTGTTTTATATTTTGAATAATTAGCTACTCTTGGTGCTGCTATAAATGGGCTTGCATGTTGAATTCTTAGAGTCCTAAGTAGTTTGAATGCTGAATATGGCCTCCAGGCATCCTTGTGAGTAGTTGCTATCAATCTTACGAAGTTTTGTTGACAAAAAATTTTGTGGACCAAAATTTTCAGAATTTTATTCATAGGAAAAGATGAGTATCTTCTAGAAGTTTTCCTCCAAAAAGAATGCCAAGGGAGTCATTGGGGAATCATCGGACAATGACCTCAACACTCCGAGAATGGCTGAGGTGCGGCCGTGCGAATGCACTACTAGGAAAAACGCTACCAGTAGCGTTGGTTTTTTGCATACCAGTAGCGCGGTTTCCCGCGCTACTGCTATGGCGCTACAGCTAAATTTTAGCAGTAGCGCGTTTTTTACCCCGCACTATAGCTCAAAAGTTAGTAGTAGTGCGTGCAACCCACGCTACTACTATTCCTAACCCACACTACTACTATTCCTAAGTACTTGTAGAATGTCATTCTTCCGCCACGCTACTGCTAAGTAATTAGAAATTAAAAAAATAAAAGTTAGATGCAATATTCATGGATACAAATCAGGACACATCCAGCGCAAAATAAATGAAGGTCACAGAACCATCTTAGCACTTACATTCTTAGCACATGCAGCATTCATGGATACAACATTGAACATCTCAACTCAAATAGATCACGAGATCCCATTTATACTTCAGACGCACACAACCATCACCGAAAGGTAGGTACCTTCCCTAGCGTTCCACCACCAACCTAACCAGACCACTTCTCTAGATGTATCTACCAAGGCGTCGAGGTCCTTCACCTTGGCAACCTCCAGATAGTGGCGTCGAGGTCCTCCACCTCGATGACCTCTGGACGATGGCATCAAGGTCCTCCACCTTGGTGACCTCTGGCATCGCAATCACCTGGACAATCATCTCTATGACGCGGTCGCCGGGCTTCACGGTGAAGTCCATCTCTGAGTGGTTGAAGAGCACGACGCCCACCAGGTCGCGGTAGTCCACGTCGATCACCCCTGCGCCCACGTCGGGAAAGTGAAAACTTGTTAGTTCGCGTACTTGTGCAGATCCATTAGGGTATTTTCTTCATTTGTCAGTCTCTTTTAGTCTATTATGAATCTTCGAAATGGAAAGACACCTACTAAATGCATACCCTAGCTATACATGTTCATGCTATCTTGTTGTTTTAGTGCATACAAGAAATTAAGTCTATTTGAGTTATATATGCTTGAAATATTTGACAGTTAACATTCGGTTCTACATTTGTTGTTGCATGGATAGGGAAATAGACAACCAAGGACTTCAGAAAATCAATTCCCACTGCTTTTCAAAACAGGGAATAGGCGAAGTCTATTTTAAATTTTGATATTCCATACCAACTTCAAGTATATATGCTTCCATGTAATCTTTGAACGTGGATCAAAATGAGATTTTAGGCTTTGTCAACCTTACCATGATCAGTACTAAATTCTCTAGGCTGCATTTCTTTCACCTAGTATCTCATTGTTAAGTTTGGGAATAAACCTGCATACCTTCAGATAGTCATCCATATCCTGAAGAAAAAAACAGTATACATTTCGGTGACTCACAATATATCATCGAATACTGCTCTGGTTTACTCCAAGAATAATTGCTACAAGACTCTCTACATACATACAAGCAAAGCAATTTTCACCATGAATCAGCTAGCAGTCTAATATAATCCCCTTTCCAATTACTCAAGGAGGAACTGATGAAAAGACAAGTTAATTAGCTGGTACAAAAATTAAACCTTTTGAGATGGACGGATGCCCTGTTTACTCAGATCTGAAGATGGACGGATGCACCCAGCACCTTTGTCGTGGACGGCGATGGAGGAGAAGATCTCTGCACAAACCTTACCACTCTATCACTATCTTCTACCTGTAAATGAAAACAGACCTTACTTATCAGAGAAGCAAATGTGAAATTTTTTAGATTAGATGTATTCAACAGAGACACTTCAATCACTGAGCTCAATATCTACTAGCTTAAATTCAAATGCTTTACTCAAGATTGAGATATCATACTAGACTCTGGCTGCACACTAACTACTCTGTGAGGTTTCCATCTAAGAAACTATCTACAGAGATAGTAAACGACTAGTTAGAATACGTAAAGAACAAACTTTATACTAGAAACTATCTACAGAGATAGTAAACGACTACTCAGAATACGTAAACAACAAACTTTATTCTAGAAACTATCTACAGAGATAGTAAACGACTACTCTGGAGATATCATACTGGACTCTGGCTGCACACTAACTTTATACATAAACAACAAACTTTATAAGTAAACAACAAACTGTATACGTAAACAACAAACTGTGGGAGAACAAAAGCTCTCCCCTTTGATCTCTTCCCCATCTGCGCCATGAGTAGATCTCCTTTGTTTAATCGGCGCCTGAGGATGAACGCAGCTGCCGGTGTCGGCCGATGGCTCCAATCGAGGTTTGGTTGGGTTGCATGCAAGTGTTAATCCTGTAATAAAAGGCCTAGCTGCTCTCTTCTTCAAATTTACTCCTAGCAGTATTATATTTTTGAGTGGCTACAAACCAAGTAGTAGTAGTAGTACTATACCAATATATGCATGCAACAAACCACCTACTGCATCAATCAACCACTCGGTTCTGTCCTGATTCGATGGCCGCCTCACGTTGATTGAACTACGGAGCTCTCGCCCTTACTCAAAGTGGATCATCATTCAGGTTCTCCGGCTGACCAATCTCCCACGTTAACCCGCTCCAGCTTTCCATTCTCCACGTAATCAGACCTCTCCCAGCTGAACAGGAGAATCATTCATTCATTCATTCATTCATTCAGAGACACAAATTAGTCCGACATATCTGATCCCCAATCATATGCAACGGACATACAAATACACCTCATGCTACTCTCGATCCGCTGCCAGGGATCCCCCACACCCCGTATAAGTGTTCATCATCCTGTCTCCATCTCCCCCACTCGATCGTGTGCCGTCCGCGTCCAAGCAGCTACCATCTATAAGAAACTTTATAAGTAAATGACTAGTCAGAATAAGTAAACGACTACTCTACGAGGTTTCCATCTTAGAAACTATCTACAGACTCCCCACCACCGTCGCCAAAGGGAACCGCCGGAGATGGACAGGGAGAGAGGCAGGGAAGTGGCGGTGTGCGTGCTTGCATGCTTACCGCTGCGGCGCGGAGGGCCGGACCGCGATGACGACGGTGACAGATGACGACGGGGAAGGAAGAGACGACGCCGCGCGGAGGCCGGGAGCCCGGCCTTGACTGCTGGAGACGTCGAGCAGCAGTTCCCCGTGTGTGCGGGGGCCTCCGGTGGATAGCAGAGGAGAGGAGGTTGAGGAAGGGGGGATGGGAGGCCGCTGGTGGAGGGGGTCTCGATCTAGATCTGGCTCGAGGTGGGTGGTGTGGGAGTACGTGGAGTGGACGGTTGGTGGCATAGTAGCAGCGCGGTGTGTCCCGCCTGCGCTACAACTATCCATCTAGTAGTAGCGCATGTTTTATACCCCACGCTATTACTATTGTCTGGTGAGGGGGCAGGGTGGAAATCATTTAGTAGCAGCGCAGGTTTTTTGTGCCCGCGCTACTACTATGTCATACCAGTAGCGCGTTTTTTCTGCCGCGCTACTACTAAGTAGCAATAGTGCGGGTCAAATAACCCACGCTACTACTAAATGTCTATCTATAGGGGTTTTTCTAGTAGTGATGGCCACATAATGCCTTCATGGACAAGGCTGGGTTCCATCAAGAATTCGCCCAATTTATTGCAAATGCCGGGCTGACCGACTTCGTCGCAGATGAGTGTGACCAACACCACCTCCTCACGAATTCCTTTGTGCAAAATTTTTATTTTCTGAATAGGAACAATCCTCTTGAGGTGTGGTTTAATTTATATTCTGAAACCCATCAGATACCGCTCACTGACTTTTGGGACATATGTTTCATTCCCTCTGACGGGGAATTAAGAGAGCCTAGACCGGCAGAGTTTGAGGACTTTCTCCTCACTTTGACAGTGGGTGATGAAAGAGGCGTGTTAAAAGCTACCGCCACTAGTCTACAGTTTCCTTCTGTGCAGGGTACCGGAACAGGGTTTAGAATGGATTTTCATGGCTACATAGGCTTGCGGCGGCGGAACTTATGATCTAGGGCTACCCCTGATGGTTTCTCTATTTATAGGAATTTTTGGCATTGGTTTCACGCTAAGATGGGCCTCGAGGTAAGCACAACCAACCGGGGCACGGGCAAGGGCCCAGGCTCGCCCCGGTGTCTTGTGCCCTACTCCTTCACCTTCTGGTCCTTCCACGAAGCTTCGGGGGTCTCTTTTGTTCCAAAAAAATCATCAAAAAGTTTTAGCTCATTCGGAGAAATTTCATTTCTGCACAAAAAACAACACCACGGTAGTTCTGCTGAAAACAGCGTCAGTCCGGGTTAGTTCCATGCAAATCATACCAAAACCATATAAAGTTGTTGTAAACATGGCATGAATACTTCATAAATTATAGATACGTTGGAGACGTATCAGCATCTCCAAGCTTAATTCCTAGTTGTCCTCGAGTAGGTAAATGATAAAAGAAATAATTTATGAAGTGTGAATGCCAGCATAGTGCATAAGTTTGGTCAATGATAATTTCAATCACTTTTCCTAGCATCATAACAGAAACTCTTTCTCATAAAACTCATCATGACAAAGTAGCAATCAATTCACATGTTAAGGTTCAAACAATGAATTCTCTTGAAACTCAACAACCTATATTCTTAGTCACCAAACAATTGCAATTCAACTTATTCAATAGAGTCTAAGTAAGAGCTCCACATACTCAATCATCATATAGTCTTCCATGATTGCTGCTACTCAAAGCATATTCTTAGAACAAATGGCATCCATCGAACACAGAGAAAGATAGGGGCTTAATGTTTCGCCTCCCAACTCATTTATCATAGAGATAATTGTCAACAATAATAATTCATGATCAAATATATTTGACTGGTCATATGTGCCTAGATCTTTCCCCACCACATGATGCTTGCCAACTAGAGAATAATAGAGGTTGAAATGATAATTCATACTATTGACTCTTTGCATAAAAATAAATACTGAAAAGTAAAAGATAGGCCCTTCGCAGAGGGAAGCAGAGGTTGTCATGTGCTTTTTATTTGGATGCCCAAACTCTTAATGCAAACGAACGTCACGTTATATTGCCCCTTATGATAGCAACCTTTATTATGTAGTTCATCGCTTTTATTACTTTGCCATCACAAGTTCGTACAACGCTCAATTTTCCCTTACAATAAAAGGTCAAACATATTTAGGAGCAATTTTTATTGCTTTATGCACCGATGACAACTTACTTGACGGATCTTATTCAATCCATAGGTAGGTATGGTGGACACTCATGGCAAGAAACTGGGTTTAAGGTTTTTGGATGCACAAGTAGTATCTCTACTTAGTACGAATTTTTGGCTAGCAAAAGATCTTAGGCAAACACCACATGTTGGAGGATCCATGACAATATAACTTTTATGCAAATATACACAACCATATCTCATTACGGTGTCTTCCTTGTCCAACTTCAACTAATTTGCTCAAGTTTGAAAATAATTAATGGGTATTCACAATCATAGAAGATGTCCAAGATAATATAATTGCATGTGAAAGTTCTCTTCCTTATAGTAATCATTCATGAATTGCTTGTATGACCAATATTGTGATTGTCAAACTTCAAAAGATTTCACTTTCTAAACCCAATGTGAAGCTACTACTAGGCATGATATAAACATACAATTTAAACTTCATGATATTCAATTCATTCAACAATTTACTCATAGGATATAAGTGAAGCACAAGAGTGAATAACAAACTACTCCAAAAAGATATAAGTGAAGATCAAGCGAGTAGTTAAGTAAATGGGTAGCTATTTGAGGACTCTCTCTTATTTAAAAGTTTCAGATCTAAGTATTTTATTAAAACAGCAAGCAAAACAAAATAAAATGAAATTCTAAGAATGGCACACATCATGTGAAGAAGCAAAAACATAGGCTCAACCGAGGCTAACCGATAATTGTTGATGAAGAAAGGTGAGATGCCTACCGGGGCATCCCCAAGCTTAGATGCTTGAGACTTCTTGGAATATTAACTTGGGATGCCTTGGGCATCCCCAAGCTTGAGCTCTTGTGTATTCTTCATTCTTCTCATAACACGGTTTCCCTAATTTTTAAAAACTTCATCCACACAAAACTCAACAAGAACTCGTGAGATACGTTAGTCTAAATCAATGCAACACATTATCATTCTTTACTGTAGCAAATCACTAAAATTATAATTTAACATTGCATACTAAATGCCTCTGCATATTTAATACTCCTATCCTCAAATAGAATCATTAAACAAGCAAACATATGCAAACAATGCAAACATAACTGCAATCTGTCTAAACAGAACAGTCTGTAAAGAGTGCAATATTCCTCATACTTCCCTAACTCAAAAAATTCTGAAAGCTTACCACACCATAGAAAATTTATTATAGCTTACTATGCAAAAAAAATCAACCTTTTATCACATTCTGACTTTTCTAGAGAAATTTTGCAACAGCGATAAACTTTCTGTTTTGAAACAGCAACTCGTAGACTTGCAAAATAAGCATGGTAAAGACTATCCTTGACATTTTTATTGAAATAAAAGATGCAAAACATTATTATAAATATCAGCAAGCAAATACAAATAAAATAAATTGATGCTCCAAGCAAAACACATATCATGTGACGAACAAAATTATAGCTCCAAGTGAGGTTACCGATAATGTCGGAGACGAAAGAGGGGATGCCTTCCGGGGCATCCCCAAGCTTATTTGCTTGGATCTTCCTTGAATATTACATTGGGGGTGCCTTGGGAATCCCCAAGCTTAGGGTCTTGTCACTCCTTATTCTCCTCATATCGATATCTCACCAAAAACTTGAAAACTTCAATCACACAAAACTTAACGGAACTTCGTGAGATGGGTTACTATGATAAAGACAAATCATTCACTTTGGTACTGTCAAGACAAGATTCATAATTGTTCTCACACAATTCCTACTGTACTATAGAATTTCCACAATTTATATTAAGCCATATAAGCCATAGAAACCATAAAACAAGCAAACTATGCATTGCAAACAGAATCTGTCATAAACAGAACAGTACGTAAAGATCTGAATTAAGGTCAATTTTCTGTATGTCCAAAAATTCTGAAAAAATAGGACAACGTAGAAAATTTGTTTACGCATCAACTGTAAAAAATTATGAATTTTTCACGTTCCAGTAAAAGGCATGAATTTTTGCACTGAACTCAAAAGTTTCTGTTTTTGCACAGAATCAAGTCAACTATCATCCACACTATCCCAAAGGCTTTACTTGGCATTTTATTGAAGCAAAAGCTATAAAACAAGATCACTACAGTATCCTAACCATGTGAACACACAAAAACAATAGGTAAAAGTGTTGGGTTGTCTCCCAACAAGCGCTTTTCTTTAATGCATTTTAGCTAGGCATGATGATTTCAATGATGCTCACATAAAAGATAAGAACCGAAACACAAAGAGAGCATCATGAAGCATATGACTAGCACATTTAAGTCTAACCCACTTCCTATGCATAGGGATTTTGTGAGCAAATAATTTATGGGAGCAAGAATCAAATAAAATAGGAAGGAAAAACAAGTATAACTTCAAAACTTTCAACACATAGAGAGGAAACTTGATATTATTGCAATATGTAAAAGCATATGTTCCTCTCTCATATTAATTTTCAGTAGCATCATTAATGAATTCAACAATATAGCTATCACATAAAGCATTCTTTTCATGATCCACAAGCATAGAAATTTTATTACTCTCCACATAAGCAAACTTATTCTCATGAATAGTTGTGGGAGCAAACTCAACAAAATAACTATCATGAGATTGAAAATTAAAATCATGATGACAAGTATCATGGTTATCATTATTCTTTATGGCATACATGTCATCACCATAATCATCATAGATAGGAGGCATGCTATCATCATAATAAATTTTCTCATCAAAACTTGGGGGACTAAAAATATCATATTCATCAAACATAGCATCCCCAAGCTTGTGGCTTTGCATATCATTAACATCATGGATCTTCAAAGAATTAATACTACACTACTGGAATCCACTTCTTTGCCGTCTGCCACTTCTTTGCCGTCAGCTAGCGGACGGCAAAGAAAGGCTTTGCCATCAGCCACCAGAAAACTGACAGCAAAGAAGCAGCGGACGGCAACGGATGGCTTTGCCATCAGCATATCTTTGCCGTCCGCTAGCGGAAGGCAAAGAGGGTGGTTGGCGGGCGTACGAGGGCGACCTAACGGCCATCTTCTTTGCCGTATGCTGGCTGACAGCAAAACATCTTTGTCGTCCGTCAGCAGACGGCAAAGAAGATGGCCGTTAGTTCGTCCGTTTCCCCCCGGCCCCACCCCACTAGGTACGCTCTTTGTCGTCTGCTGGCAGACGGCAAAGAGCTGTGACCTAGCAGATAAGGGGCCGCGCCCATGCCCGATCTGTCCATTCCCTCTCTCTCCCTGCCCGAGCCGCCCCGACCCCTCACCCCTGCCGCCGCCCGGCCGCGCCGCCGCCCGCCCCGCCATCTATGCCGTCTGCCAGCAGACGGCAATGATTCAAACCTCTTTGCCGTCTGCTGGCGGACGGCATATCTGGACACGTGGCAGCTTCCCAGTGCTGCCTAGCTGGGCTCTTTGCCGTCGGCAAAGAGCGCCGTTAACCCCCTAACGGCTCTCACGCCACCGCACTGCCGTCAGCTGTCTTTGCCATCTGCTGGCCTTGGATGGCGGACGGCGTAATCCTTTGCCGTCCGTTTCTAAGAAGCGGACGGCAAAGAAGGCCTTTGCTGGCAGGCTTTCATCCGGACAGTTTGCCGTCCGCTAGCGGACGGCAAATCATTTTGCCGTCCGTGATCTATGCCTTCAACATTGCAATCATGCTCATCAATTATGCCAATCATTTTATTGAATTCTTCTTCTATCAATTGAGCACAATTTTCCTTTCCATCATTTTCACGAAAGACATTATAAAGATGAATAATATGAGACCACCTCAATTCCATTTTTTGTACTTTTCTTTTTATAAACCAAACTAAACAAGAAACTAAAAGATTCGATTGCAAGATCGAAAGATATACCTTCAAGCACTCACCTCCCTGGCAACGGCGCCAGAAAAGAGCTTCGTTGACGGGGTGTGAGTGCCGCTTACCTAACCTCCCCGGCAACGGCGCCAGAAAAGAGCTTGATGTCTACTACACAACTTGTTCTTGTAGACTCATGTTGGGCCTCCAAGCGCAGAGTTTTGTAGGACAGTAGCAATTTTCCCTCAAGTGGATGACCTAAGGTTTATCAATCCGTGGGAGGTGTAGGATGAAGATGGTCTCTCTCAAACAACCCTGCAACCAAATAACAAAAATTCTCTTGTGTCCCCAACACACCAAATACAATGGTAATTTGTATAGGTGCACTAGTTCGGCGAAGAGATGGTAATAAAAGCGTAGTAATGATAGTAGATATTGATTTTTATAATAGGAACAATAAAAAAACAGCAAGGTAGCAATTGATAAAACGGAGCACAAACGGTATTGCAATGCTTGAAAATGAGGCCTAGGGTCTGTACTTTCGCTAGTGCAATCTCTCAACAATGCTAATCTAATTGGATCACATAACAATCCCTCAACGTGCGATGAAGAATCACTCCAAAGTTCTTATCTAGCATAGAACATAAGAAGAAATTGTTTATAGCTATTCTTTCCGATCGATCTATCAAGAGTTCGTACTAAAATAACAAAAAGTTATTCTTTCCGATCGATCTATCAAGAGTTCATACTAGAATAGCCCCAAAGCAAATTCAGATTCACAATACTCAATCCAACACAAGGAACCTCAAAGAGTGCCGCAAGATTTCTACCAGAGAAACAAAGACAAGAACGTGCATCAACCCCTATGCATAGATTACCCCAATGTCACCTCGGAAATCCGCGAGTTGAGTGCCAAAACATATATCAAGTCAATATGATACCCCATTGTCACCACGGGTATTCATAGCAAGACATACATCAAGTGTTCTCAAATCCATAAAAGTATTCAATCCGATAAAATGAAATCTCAAAGGGAAAACTCAATTCACAACAAGATAGAGAGGGGAAAACACCATATGATCTGACTATATTAAAAAAACCGCGATACATCAAGATTGTGACATCTCAAGAACACGAGAGAGAGAGAGAGATTAAACACATAGCTACTGGTACAAACCCTCAGCCCCGAGGGTGGACTACTCCCTCCTCATCATGGTGGCCGCCGGGATGATGAAGATGGCCACCGGTGATGATTTCCCCCTCCGGCAGGGTGCCGGAACGGGGTTTAGATTGGTTTTTCATGGCTACAAAGACTTGCGATGGCGGAACTTCTGATCTAGGGCTACCCCTGATGGTTTCTCTATTTATAGGAATTTTTGGTGTTGGTTTCACGCTAAGATGGGCCTCGAGGTGAGCACAACCCAACGGGGCATGGGCAAGGGCCCAGGCGCGCCCCGGTGTCCTGTGCCCTACTCCTTCACCTTCTGGTCCTTCAACGAAGCTTCGGGGGTCTCTTTTGTTCCAAAAAAAATCGTCAAAAAGTTTCAGCTCATTTGGAGAACTTTCATTTCTGCACAAAAAACAACACCACGGTAGTTCTGCTGAAAACAGCGTCAGTCCGGGTTAGTTCCATGCAAATCATACCAAAACCATATAAAATTGTTGTAAACATGGCATGAACACTTCATAAATTATAGATACGTTGGAGACGTATCAGGGTCATTTTGTGTTAAAGTTTCAGATAAGGGCTAGTTTTGTCCATTTTCACGTGCATTGGTATTCAAACATCACACAATACCATGCATGCGGTGGTTGCCCTATCAGAACTCACTCACGTGCGGCGCTTCCATATGTGGGCCCGCGAGAGGTCGTCCTCCATCACTTTGACCCAACGAGAGAGAGAGGCACATTTGACGAACAAGGAGGATTAATTCTTTTAGGGCTGTGTTAGGGTAGGAGTATATATATATATAGTACGTGTCGAAGGGGACATGGGACCAACATATACTAGGTGTCACACATGAACCTCACTCTGTGTGGGGACTTTGCGGTTTTTGAGGCAAATGCCACAGCAAAGGTTGTGCATTAGGTATTCAAAACATCAGAACCACACACCTCTCCATATATATGTTTTGGCACACATGCAAGCGATGGTGGTTGTCCTATGGCACTAACTCGCGTGCTTATGAGTGATGCTTCCATCTGTCGGCCCGCTTGGTCCATCACTTTCACCGACAAAGAGAGAGGTTAATTATTTTGACTTAGGAAGGGATTAATTTTTTGCTTGTCTCGCGATATAGGTAAGATTACATATATAATAGCGCATGTGTACACATGAATCCATCCCACTGGATCAAAGGGGGGGGCGAGCACATGACACGTCAAGAACCTCTTGCTCTGTGTGGGGACCTGTGCGATTTTGAACGCATGCACCACATCAATGTTGTGCGTTAGGTATTAATCCAACACATATGCATGCATCACGCACCTCCATAAATATGTTTGGGACACATGCATGCAATTGTTATCTTTGCACACTCTCACTCGCTTGGTTATATATGGGCGGCAAGCCTATATATATTTGTGGGCCCGCGTGGACGTCCATCATTTCGATCGATGACGAGAAAGGTTACCAGGGTGGATTCTTCTTCTTTGGTTCATGTTACAGTATAGTAGTAGGTCGATCATTCTAGGCCTAATTAAATTTGAGCGCATGCATGCTACGCATCGTGAACCCTCGATCAGTGTGGGGATTTTATGGTTCCAAAGCATGGTGCCACATCAAATTTGCGCATTGCATATTCAAACACCACACACACCACTTCCATACATAATTGGGCCACATGCAAGGAGTGGGTTTTGTCTTCAGACAGTACTCCCTCGCGAGTTTATCGGTGACAAGCTAGCCCATTTTGTGGGGCCGTGTGGACGTCCATCACTTTGACCAACAACGAGCAAGAGAAGTTGTACGATCAAGTTGGATTCTGTTTGGTCCGTGTTACAGTACGTCTTGGTGAGATGCCCTCCCCCCCGACACGTGTGTGTGTGGGGGGGGGGGGGGGTACTTCGCACTACCCGCAACCACCATGGGCTCGGGGAAGTTCAGTTATTTTGCGAGGCACACGCGCCACATCAAAGTTGTGAATGGTATAGTTAAATATGACACCACACCGTTTTCATACATATAGTATAGGGCCACCCGCAGGTGGTTCGTATGTGGTCTCACCCATCTCCCGCCACAAGCACACATTTGTGGGTTGATCGGGACACACTACACCTTTGTTCGGTAGCGAAAGGGGAAGTTTGACCATATATATCATGGACTCCTATAGGTTTTGTGTTACGGTAGGGTGAGATTTCAAACCTAACTATCTGGGGGCATGCATTCGTAGCTAGGGTTCCCTTACCACCGACACGAAGTGGGGTTCGTAGTGGGTGGCTGACTAGCAATATTGTGCACTTTGTGCGACAGGTGCCACATCAAAGTTGTGCATTGGGTATTCGAACATCAAACCACCCTTTTCATACATATATTTGGTCCACATGCAAGTGTGTTCGTGTTCGGACCTTTCCCGCGTCATTCTTTTTGCCAAATTTATAGACAGCACACGAGTTGGATGCAGAAACCGTCTACGATTGGGTACGCAACAGACATGGTTCGGCCAGACTACCCGCGTGCCACGCCCGTGCCCCTGCAGTCACTCACATCAGCACAGTAGATTGGGCTCCATAAGGCATGCCTCCCGCTCTCGAAAATATCTACTGCCTCGTAATCTCGAAAATATCTACCCGCGTAGAGGGTTTTTCTGTTTGATAGCACATGATTCATATGTGTGGACCGTTGATGTCTACTATGCAACTTTATTCTTGTAGACTCGTGTTGGGCCTCCAAGCGTAGAGTTTTGTAGGACAGTAGCAATATTCCCTAAAGTGGATGACCTAAGGTTTATCAATCCGTGGGAGGCGTAGGATGAAGAAGGTCTCTCTCAAACAACCCAGCAACCAAATAACAAAGAGTCTCTTGTGTCCCCAACACACCAAAGACAATGGAAATTTGTATAGGTGCACTAGTTCGGCGAAGAGATGGCGATACAAGTGTAGTAATGATCGTAGATATTGATTTTTTAATAGGAACAATAAAAAACAGCAAGGTAGCAATTGATAAAACGGAGCACAAACGGTATTGCAGTGCTTGAAAATGAGGCCTAGGGTCCGTACTTTCGCTAGTACAATCTCTCAACAATGCTAATATAATTGGATCATATAACCATCCCTCAACGTGCGATGAAGAATCACTCCAAAGTTCTTATCTAGCGGATAACATAAGAAGAAATTGTTTGTAGGGTACGAAACCACCTCAAAGCTATTCGTTCCGATCAATCTATCCTAGAGTTTGTACTAAAATAACACCAATCTATTCTTTCCGATCGATCTAACCAAGAGTTCGTACTAAAATAACACCATATGATACACATCAACCAACTCTAATGTCACCTAGATACTCCAATGTCACAGCGAGTATCCGTGAGTTGATTATACGATATGCATCAAACAATTTCAGATTCATTATACTCAATCCAACACAAAGAACCTCAAAGAGTGCCCCAAGATTTCTACCGAAGAAACAAGGATGAAAACGTGCATCAACCCCTATGCATAGATTACCCCAATGTCACCTCAGGAATCCGCGAGTTGAGTGCCAAGACATAGATCAAGTGCTCTCAAATCCATAAAAGTATTCAATTCGATAAAATGAAATCTCAAAGGGAAAACTCAATTCATCAAAACAAGATAGAGAGGGGAAAACACCATATGATCCAACTATATTAACAAAGCCCGCGATACATCAAGATCGTGACATCTCAAGAACACGAGAGAGAGATTAAACACATTGCTACTAGTACAAACCCTCAGCCCCGAGGGTGGACTACTCCCTCCTCATCATGGTGGCTGCCGGGATGATGAAGATGGCCACCGGTGATGATTTCCCCCTCCGGCAGAGTGCCGAAACGGGTTCTAGATTGGTTTTTCATGGCTACAGAGGCTTGCGGCAGCGGAACTTCTGATCTATGGTTACCCCCGGGGGTCTTGGAATATTTGGGAATTTATAGGGCGAAGAGGCGGTGCGGGAGGCCACCAAGGTGCGCACAACCCACCTGGGCGCGCCCGGGCCCCCAGGCACGCCCTGGTGGGTTGTGCTCTCCTCGGAGCTCCCCTCTGGTACTTCTTTGGCTCACCGGGTGTCTTCTGGTCCAGAAAAAATCTCCAAAAAGTTTCGCTGCGTTTGGACTCCGTTTGGTATTGATGTTCTGCGATGTAAAAAACAAGCAAAAAATAACAACTGGCACTGGGCACTATACCAATAGGTTAGTCCCAAAAAATTATATAAAGTTGCTATAAAATGATTGTAAAACATCCAAGAATGATAATATAACGGCATGAATACTTCATAATATATAGAGACATTGGAGACGTATCAGCATCCCCAAGCTTAATTCCTACTCGTCCTCGAGTAGGTAAATGATAAAAGAAATAATTTATGAAGCGTGAATGCTAGCAAAATGCATAAGTTTGATCAATGATAATTTCAATCATTTTTCCTAGCATCATAACAGCAACTCTTTCTCATAAAACTTATCATGATAAAGTAGCAATTGAAAACGGAGTTTTTGTTGTGGAAAGCTACCTATCATATTCATCATATAATCTTTCTTTTGTAGCATGGACATTTGGACTTGAATGATTCAAAGCAATAGTCTATAATTTGACAGGAAGACATCAATACTCAAGCATATTAATAAGCAACCATGTCTTTCAAAATATCAACACTAAAGAAAGTTATCCCTAGCCCATCATGCTCAGTCATTGATCCATTCACAAAACACACTCGCATATTAGCTATATCCAATGCTCAAGTACGATCATAGTGCCCCTTAGTTGGTCCTTTATAAGAGAAGATGGAGACACAAAAATAATAAAAATTGCATAAAGTAAAAAAGAAAGGCCCTTCGCAGAGGGAAGTAGGGATTTGTAGAGGTGCCAGAGCTCAAAGCATAAATTGAGATATAAATTTTTTGAGAGGCATACTTTTCCCGTCAACGAAAACGACCGAGTAATTCCCAACACTTTCCATGCTAGATATATCATAGGTGGTTCCCAAACAGAAAATAAAGTTTATTCCTCTTTCCACCATTTCTTTCACTTTCCATGGCTAGCTGTATCCATGGGTGCCCTCCATACCAACACTTTCCAAGGAATTTATTATTTGACAACATAAAGTAAATTTCTTTTTCATTTCGGGACTGGGCATCCCTAATACCTTTTGCCGTACTCTCGTGCAATAACAAGTGAATAAACACTCATCTTGAGAATAACACATCTAGCATGGAAAATATTGGCCACCCCCTGCCGCTTCATGAGCGGTACGAGCACACAAAAAGGAAATTATTTTGAAAATTAGAGATGGCACATGCAAATTTGCTTAGAACGGCATGGAAATACCGCATATAGGTAGGTATGGTGGACTCATGTGGCAAAAGTGGGTTTAAGGATTTCGGATGCACAAGTAGTATTCCCACTTAGTACAAATGGAGGCTAGCAAATAGATTGAGAAGCAACCAACCAAGAAACGAAAATTCACATAAACGAGCATTGAGCATAACTAACACCGAATAATGCACCACAAGTAGGATGTAATTCATTGCATAATTATTGACTTTCGTGCTTGCATAGGGAATCACAAACCTTAACACCAATATTCTTACTAAAGCATAATTACTCCCCAACATGACGCACATATTATTATCTCCATATAGCAAAACTATTGCAAGAAATCAAACTTATCATATCCAGTGATCTACATGAAAGTTTTTATTATATCCTTCTTGAATATCCATTACTTTGAGACTAAATTTATGTATTACCATTGCCACTAACAAGCTCTCAAATAAATTTAAGTGAAGCACGAGAGCAAAAGACAAACTACTCCAAAAAGATATAAGTGAAGATCAAATGAGTAGTTAAGTAAATTGGTAGCTATTTGAGGACTCTATCTTATTTAAAAACTTTCAGATCTAAGTATTTATTAAAACAGCAAGCTAAACAAAACAAAATGACATTCCGAGAATAGCACACATCATGTGAAGAAGCAAAAACTTAGGCTCAACCGAGACTAACCGATAATTGCTTATGAAGAAAGGTGGGATGCCTACCGGGGCATCCCCAAGCTTAGATGCTTGAGACATCTTGAAATATTATCTTGGGATGCCTTGGGCATCCCCAAGCTTGAGCTTTTGTGTCTCCTTAATTCCTTTTATATCACGGTTTCCCTAATTCTTAAAAACTTCATCCACACAAAACTCAACAAGAACACGTGAGATAAGTTAGTATAAATCAATGCAAAACCTTATCATTCTCTACTGTAGCAAATCATTAAAATTATTATTAAACATTGCATACTAAATGGCTTTGCATATTTAATACTCCTATCCTCAAATAGAATCATTAAACAAGCAAACATATGCAAACAATGTGAACATAACAGCAATCTGTCTAAACAGGACAGTCTGTAAAGATGGCAATTGTACTCATACTTCCCTAACTTCAAAAATTCTGAAAATTTACCATACTGTAGAATATTTATCAGAGCTTATTTTTAAAAAAGTTCCAACATTTTATCACATTCTGAATTTTCTGGAGAATTATTGCAACAGCGATAAACTTTCTGTTTTGAAACAGCAACTCAAATAATTGCAAAATAAACATGGTGAAGGCTATCCTTGCCACTTTTATTGAAGTAAGAGATGCAAAAAATTATAATAAATAACAGAAAGCTAATCCTAATAAAATAAAATGACTCTCCAAGCAAAACTCATATCATGTGATGAATGAAAATATAGCTCCAAGTGAGGTTACCGATAATGTTGAAGACGAAAGAGGAGATGCCTTCCGGGGCATCCCCAAGCTTAGTTGCTTGGATGTTCCTTGAATATTACCGTGGGTTGCCTTGGGAATCCCCAAGCTTAGGGTATTGTCACTCCTTATTCTCCTCATATTGATATCTCACCCAAAACTTGAAAACTTCAATCACACAAAACTTAACGGAATTTCGTGAGATGGGTTAGTATGATAAAGACAAATCATTCACTTTGGTACTTTAAAGATAAGATTCATAATTATTCTCACACAATGCCTACTATACTCTACATTTTCGACAATTTATAGTAAGCAATATAAGCCATAGAAACCATAAAACAAGCAAACTATGCATTGAAAACAGAATCTATCAAAAACAGAACAGTACATAAAGATCTGAATTAAGGTCATACTTCTGTAACTCCAGAAATTCTGAAGGAAAACGTAGGAAATTTGTATACCCATCAACTGTAAAAAAATCAGAATTTTTCCACGTTCCAGTAAAAGATAGGAATTTCTGTACTGGATGCAAAAGTTTCTGTTTTTGCACAGAATCAAGTCAACTATCATCCACACTATCCCAAAGGCTTTACTTGGCACCTTATTGAAACAAAAGCTATAAAACAAGATCACTACAGTAGCCTAATCATGTGAACACTCAAAAACAGTAAGGGTAAATGTTGGGTTGTCTCCCAACAAGCGATTTTCTTTAATGCCTTTTTAGCTAGGCATGATGATTTTGATGATGCTCACATAAAAGATAAGAATTGAAACACAAAGAGAGCAACATGAAGCATATCACTAGCACATTTAAGTCTAACCCACTTCCTATGCATAGGGATTTTGTGAGCAAAGAACTTATGGGAACAAGAATCAACTAGCATAGGAAGGCAAAACAAGTGCAACTTCAAAACTTTCAACATAAAGAGAGGAAACTTGATATTATTGCAATATGTAAAAGCATATGTTCCCCTCTCATAATAATTTTCAGTAGCATCATGAATGAATTCAACAATATAACTACCACATAAATCTTTCTTTTCATGATCCACAAGCATAGAAATTTTCTTACTCTCCACATAAGCAAATTTATTATCATGAATAGTGATGGGAGCAAACTCAACAAAATAACTATCATGTGATTGGAAATTAAAATCATGATGACAAGTTTCATTGTTATCATTATTCTTTATAGCATACATGTCATCACCATAATCATCATAGGGAGGAGGCAGGATTTCATCATAATAAATTTTCTCATCAAAACTTGGGGGACTAAAAATATCATCTTCATCAAACATAGCATCCCCATGCTTGTAGCTTTGCATATCATTAGCATCATGGATATTCAAAGAATTCATACCAACAACATTGCAATCATGCTCATCATTCAAAGATTTTTTGTCAAACATTTTATAGAATTCTTCTTCTATCAATTGAGCACAATTTTCCTTTCCATCATTTTCACGAAACATATTATAGAGATGAATAATATGATGCAACCTCAATTCCAATTTTTTTTCTTTTTATAAACCAAACTAGTGATAAAACAAGAAACTAAAATATTCAATTTCAAGATTTAAAGATATACCTTCATGCACTCACCTCGCCGGCAACGGCGCCAGAAAAGAGCATGATGTCTACTATGCAACTTTATTCTTCTAGACTCGTGTTGGGCCTCCAAGCGCAGAGTTTTGTAGGACAGTAGCAATTTTCCCTCAAGTGGATGACCTAAGGTTTATCAATACGTGGGAGGCGTAGGATGAAGATAGTCTCACTAAAACAACCCTGCAACCAAATAACAAAGAGTCTCTTGTCTCCCCAACACACCAAATACAATGGAAATTTGTATAGGTGCACTAGTTCGGCGAAGAGATGGCGATACAAGTGTAGTAATGATCATAGATATTTATTTTTGTATTAGGAACTATAAAAAACAGCAAGGTAGCAATTGATAAAACGGAGCACAAATGGTATTGCAATGCTTGAAAATGAGGCCTAGGGTCCGTTCTTTCGCTAGTGCAATCTCTCAACAATGCTAATATAATTGGATCATATAACCATCCCTCAACGTGCGATGAAGAATCACTCCAAAGTTCTTATCTAGCGGAGAACATAAGAAGAAATTGTTTGTAGGGTACGAAACCACCTCAAAGCTATTCTTTCCGATCGATCTAACCAAGAGTTCGTACTAAAATAACACCATATGATACAATTCAACCAACTCTAATGTCACCTAGATACTCCAATGTCACCGCGAGTATCTGTGAGTTGATTATACGATATGCATCAAACAATTTCAGATTCATAATACTCAATCCAACACAAAGAACCTCAAAGAGTGCCCCAAGATTTCTATCGAAGAAACAAGGATGAAAACGCGCATCAACCCCTATGCATAGATTACCCCAATGTCACCTCTGGAATCCGCGAGTTGAGTGCCAAGACATAGATCAAGTGCTCTCAAATCCATAAAAGTATTCAATCCGATAAAACGAAATCTCAAAGGGAAAACTCAATTCATCACAACAAGATAGAGAGGGGAAAACACCATATGATCCAACTATATTAACAAAGCCCGCGATACATCAAGATCGTGACATCTCAAGCACACGAGAGAGAGAGAGAGATTAAACACATAGCTACTGGTACAAACCCTCAGCCCCGAGGGTGGACAACTCCCTCCTCATCATGGTGTCCGCCGGGATGATGAAGATGGCCATCGGTGATGATTTCCCCCTCCGGTAGAGTGCCGGAACGGGGTCTAGATTGGTTTTTCTTGGCTACAGAGGTTTGCGGCAGCGGAACTTCTGATCTAGGGTTACCCCCAGGGGTTTTGGAATATTTGGGAATTTATAGGGCGAAGAGGCGGTGTGGGAGGCCATCGAGGTGGGCACAACCCACCTGGGCGCGCCTGGGCCCCTAGACACGCCCTGGTTGGTTGTGCTCTCCTCGGACCTCCCCTTTGGTACTTCTTTGGCCCAACGGGTGTCTTCTGGTCTAGAAAAAATCTCCAAAAAGTTTTGCCGCATTTGGACTCCATTTGGTATTGATTTTCTACGATGTAAAAAACAAGCAAAAACAGCAACTGGCACTGGGCACTATGTCAATAGGTTATTCCCAAAAAATGATATAAAGTTGCTATAAAATGATTGTAAAACATCCAAGAATGATAATATAACGGCATGAATACTTCATAAATAATAGATACGTTGGAGACGTATCAACCCTGTGCGATGTCTGTTACACCCGCTCTGCTTCAATCAGTTGATCCTAATTTTCACTAGCCCCGGATATTTTTTGAACTAGAGCCCCGGTATTTTACTCCCGCCTGCATCCCTCGCAATCTCAAAAAATATTTGCTCGGCTGGAGTGATTTTCTGCTTGATAGCACACGACTATTATGTTTTAACCATGTGTGATGTTCGTTACTCCCGCCCCGCTCTGCTTCGATCCCTTGATCCAAATTTTCAGTAGCCCCGCCATTTTACTCCCGCCTAGTAAAATTTTCATTACCCGCGGCATTTCCTCAAACACCTCCTTAGACCCCCTCCACACACACACGCCAAATCCTTCGCTCACCCCAAATCCCCCGCTCACACACATACACACCACCCCTCCCTCGCTCGAAACCTAGCTAGGTCATCGCCGCCACCGCCGCCTCCATTGTCAACCTCTGCCGGTCTGCCCGTGCAGTTTACCCACCGATATACATACCCTCGCCGCCCTGAGTTTCTTAGATGATCCCCATCCCCACCACCCTCCCCCACTCCAGAGCGTCGCAGCCTAAGCCCGGCTACGCTTCTCGGGGACCTCGAGGAGCGAATGGCCAAAAAGAGCTTTACCGCGGCCTCTTCACGTAACGTCGGCGAGGTGGCCGCCGATGAAGCTGACGACGATGACTGGACCTGGATGGAGCCTTTCAATTAGTGGGCTAAAGTATTCTGGCATACCGCGGTCGCCGGCTATGACATCGAGGTCATCGACACTGACGGCTTAATGCGGGTTATGTCACAGGTTAAGTTGCCCACCCCCAACCCTTCGGGTTCGACAACCGTTGATCTCATCGATGGCCCTGCCGCTGATCTCCTACGGCTCGTTATGAACAATTTGCCATCCTTCATCGCCATGGAGCCCCTTTTGTCATTTCTAAAGGACATGTTCTACGACACTGGCTTGGGATCCTCAGCTGGCAAGCCAGACCTCATCGACGGCGACCATGAGGAGGAGCCAATCTGTGACAAGTGAGGAAACCCATTATTTGTTTTCTCGAACCCCTTTTGTAGTGAGAACCTGTCCAGTATTTATTGCTATGTTTGGTTGTTTGCATTACGCCTTGTTTATTTCTACGGTTTATGGTTGTTCGGTTCTTTGTAGTTAGCATATGTCCAGTTAATATTGCCATCTTTGGTTGTTCGTAGTATTCCTTGTTTATTTTAGCTATTAACAGTGTGATGTTCTATATGTGCTAGTATGCACTGTGCAGTTCAATTTCATCAATACCAAATTTAACAATAGCTCTATGAATGAATATATTTGGTTGCTGTTAAGCATGTTGTACTCCCTCCGAATCTTTTTAGTTCGCATATAAGATTTGTCTAAAGTCAAGCCTCGTAAAGTTTGACCAACTTTATAGAACAAAATACCAACATTCACAATATGAAATAAATATCAGTACATGTGTCATGACTTAAATTTTCATATTGCATAACTTTAGCATGGTAGATGTTGATATTTTTTCATATAAATAAGGTCAAACTTTATGAAGTTTGACTTCAGACAATTCTTATATGCAGAGTAAAAAGGACCGAAGGGAGTATTTAACACGCCTTTCCATTTGATTTAACAATGGCACTGTTTGGATACTCTAACTTAGATAGAGGTTAGAGTTAGTTTCTAGCTCATGACAGTTAAAAGGGAGAGAGAGAGATTGGTGGAATAGTTGATTGTATTGCTTGAGCCTCGTGGGCATATATATAGGAGTACATGGTCATCTTGGAGTACAAGTCAAGGTAGAATAAATCCTACGCTATCCTATGTTTTGTAAATAACAATGATACTCAACAATGACTAACCCTAAACTAACTCTAGCCAAAGAGGTGTTTGGATGACAGTGTTTGATTGACAATAAATGCACTAGGAGAACTAGCCCCAATCAGCACCTCTTGGGTGGGATAGTTGTTTTGGGTGGGTTTGACGCAACTAGCTCAAACTAGCCCTCATGTTTGGATACTTTAGGGCTATTTGAGCCCAAACTAGCTCAAACTAACTCTAACCCATGGATCCAAACAGGGCTAATAACTAGTGAACTTAGACCTGCACAATACAAGTTTGAATGACTACGTTTGCTTGTTTTTAAATATTAGGCCTGTTGCAGTTCATAACACACCTTTCCACTTCTTGTTTTTAAATATTAGGTTTTTAACAATTTGGTCTTGCACATGTAGGTCCTGCTGTCAGAGGTTTTGACCCACTGTTTGACCCTTTTGCATATGTGGAAATGAGTTGTCCATAAATATCAGTCAAGTCAAGAAACTCAGAAAGATTGTTACGATAAAGAAATTAGCAAAAAAAAACAAGATATTTGTCTGCACAATGAAGAAGACATCAGTTCACTATAGGATGGTACTAACTGCTATACCTTGTATTTTTAATTCCTTTGCGCCATTTCAAATCTAGAGAAGATATTTATGCATATCCTTGTTTTCAGGCCTTTCCAAAGTAGTTCACTAATGATTACCTCTCAAACCACCTGTATGGTCAGGAGGCGAGGAAGGTGTTCATACAACACCCATGGTTCAATATTGAAGTGCTCCTGAAGAGGATGAAGGATGGATAGGCACTGGCCTAAATTTGTAAAGACCTTCAACATCAATGAAGGCTCAATATTTGGCTTCCGCTTCAGCAGTTTTCTAGATGAGATCCATCTGTCTATGTACCGTCTACGATGCTAATTTCGAAAGGTTATAGATGTTGCATTGAAACTTGGTGCTGGTGCAGTAGTGTAATGGGGTAGCTGGGTGTTGAAGCTATACGATGTTGTACTTCAATTATGAAATCTTGCTTCCTTAATATGAAAATGAAATATATTGTGTGCTTAATATGAAATGTCAATTAGATTAATAAATGGATTATTAATAATCGGGCAATTAGCCTACTAATGGCCAATTAACTTGCTAATTGGGTTTTTCTATTGCAAACGGTTATTGAGAAAACACCGTGGGCGATGACCACAGGCAACGCACACAGTTTCTAGGAATAAACCGTGTTGGATCAATGAACAATCACACACGACATCCTCTTGAAAACTGTTTGCGTTAGGCCACCTTACGCAAACGTTTACCACATAAAAAGTGTGTGTGATGGACAGCCTTTACCACACAGTTTCTTCTACGCACCATGTGTGATGCATTCAATAACGCAAATGATAAAATTGTTAATATCGTGTGCAATGGCAACGCTGTCACAAACGATTTAATGGGGAAAATTGTGTGTGATGTACCTGTGTCGGAGTAAATGACCACGGGTAGCCTCATCAGTCCCCCCTGGTATTTTAAGACATCGGTGCTGGCTGCGCCCCTCACACCTTCCGAAAGCACGACCGCCTTCTTGGGCCGGCTGGTCCAAGAGGCCGGCTGCTAGAAGGTGGCAAGACCATGGAAGGCGGCCACGAGGGGGCCGACTCCAGGCAGGCGGCCCCTCGTCCCCTCGAAGTTAGCGCCACATCACCACGACAAGATGCGGCATGGCTACAGTGCAGCCTGCCACCCCCGAATCTAGGATGGAACATGGCCACAGTGTTGCGTACTGGGCGGACACCCTCCGCCCAGCGCGGCACTGTTGCCACGCAGTCCGTGACATCACTAACGCCAGGGGGAGCCATGCTCCCACGATGGGCGGTTGGTATGGCCCACAGGCGGTGGCCCTACCTGTCCGCGAGCCACCAGAAGGCGGCAATCCTCAAGCAGGTGGCAGCAAGGGAGGGCCGACTCCTAGCAGGCAGCCCTTCTCCCCCTTGGAGTATGTGCGCCATTAACCAGATGAACGGGGTATGGCTACAGTGAGCACCCGCCAGGCGGTGGAACTGCAGCCATGCTGCCCCCGACAAAGCCTTTGTCATCAGGGGCGAGGCTACCATATAAAGCAGTCAACATGGCTCGCAGGCGGCAGGCCCCAGCGGTCGGCGGAGAAACCGGCGACCAGAGACGCTGACGGCCGGGTCCTACACCTAGCCGGATTACCATTGTACCCTTGGGTGGTAGGCCTATATAAACCCCCCAAGCTTCCCCATGTAGGGGACGGTTTTTAGTCTGGTTCACAGCCCCGGAGAGCACACACACACACGTAGAGAGAGGAGTAGAGCTAGCTTTGCCCTTCTCCCTCCTCTAGCCGAAATAGCTCAAGGAGCAAGCTTGTAGCTACTTTGTTGATCGTAGTCATCATGCGGAGACTCCGCAGAGCAGGACTAGGGGTGTTATCTCCGAGGAGAGCCCCGAACCTGGGTAAGATTCGCAGGCGTATGCGGTCTCGCTCACTCCCGCTTCTAGAGCCCGGCGACGTACTCTTATCCCCATCCACAATAAGCCACCCCCTGGCATATGTCGCACAATATCCCCGACATTTGGCGCCCACCATGGGGCCAGGTGCACCGTCGCCCGGAAACACATTCTGGACGGGAACCCTCTTCCTTCCTGGCGAGCATAGCCAGCCCGGCACGCCCGACGGCGTTTGCGCCGAAACACTGCGTGGCATGGAAGCCACCTGCGCTGCGAGCTACCTCGCTGACCTCGTTGGCGGAATCCGCCTCTCCGACGAGGCCGCACCCGACGCGGGGGCGGCCAGCTTCGAGAGCTGCCTTGTCGACCCCCTCGGCAAGCTTCACATCGCCAACGAGCCGGCCTCCGGCATGGAGTCCATTGGCTCCACCGACCCGCCCGTCAACATGGTCATCGACGCCGACGCAGTGCCTTCTAATGCCTTCCCCGGTGACGTAGTGATCTTCGACGACCCGCTCCCTGCTGCTGACAGCAGCGCCGGCACCAGCACCGTCACCGAGGTGCTGGTCAGCAGCCATGATGGAGCCAGCGACGAGGCCGACAGGGACCCGTTGCGGGCGGCAATGCGGGGCCTGCCCGCACCCGTGGCACCAAGTGCGAACGGCGAAACGCTGGAAGCGTGCCGTGTTGCACTCCTCGACAGGGCCAACAAGTTGGCAGCCATGAGACGCCTCACCGAGGCCTACCAGTGCGAGATTGACCGCGCCGTGTACGGCACGCTGGCTGCTGGCGAACCCAGCCGCATGGGCACGGTCCGGCAGCGCGGCGCAGCCATCGCCAGCATGCTGGGGGCCAACCGCCCAGTCTACGCCATGCCAATGGAGAACTTACGCGCCGCCCAGGCGGCAACAAACGAGCTGGACTGCCTGGAGGGCGACGAGCATCGCTGCATGACGGAGCGCGTCCAGCAGCTCATCGATGCAGCTGTCGCGCAGCAAGAAGCCGGTCGCCGCGTGGTGGAACCCGGCTTGCAGGCCGGGAACCTTTCCCCTCGCCGAGAGCACGGCGTGACCTCCCGGACGCTGACAGGCGGCGCCCATGACCAAGGAGACCAAGAGTCGGCTGTTAGCCATAGCCGCACATGCATAACCATCGAGCGCGACCAAGACGGCTGCCCACGAGCAGTGGAACAGCGGGACGATCGTCCGCCTCCCCCGTGGAGGGAGAGGCGCGCCTCCCCGCCGCCTGTTGAGCATCCGACTCTCGGAGGCCGGCTGGGCCCCTGTGATGGAATCGGAGAGAGTGACGCCCGC
Source organism: Thinopyrum elongatum (assembly GCA_011799875.1). NCBI lineage: Eukaryota > Viridiplantae > Streptophyta > Magnoliopsida > Poales > Poaceae > Thinopyrum > Thinopyrum elongatum. Next base: position 597,230,827 of record CM022303.1, on the reverse strand, counting down.
CACCGGATCAACCGCTTTCCTCGATCACTGGCGTTAGAAGAAGAAGATGCGATCGGCCTGCCTTGTTTCGGCCCCCGCATTCGCGACGAGCCCTTCCCCAAAGGGTTCTCGCTTCCTTGAGACACTCCCAAGTACAACAGTTCCGTGAAGCCGGAGGATTGGCTGGTTGACTACTCCACCACCGTCAACATAGCAAACGGCAACAAGCGCGTTGCCATGAAGTACGTTCTGCTCATGCTCCAGGGCATGGCCCGGACATGGCTGAATAGCCTCAAGCCCTACAGCGTCAACAGCTGGCTGGACTTTACCGAAGTTTTCACCCGCAACTTCACCAGCACCTACAAGCGGCCGCCCAAGCCTCGCCAGCTCTCCCTATGCGTCCAAGGCCCAACCATGTCCACCCGCGAGTACTTGATGCGGTGGGCCGAACTGCGCAACTCCTGCGAAGCTGTGCATGAGGTGCAAGCCATAGAGTACTTCACTACCGGGTGCCGAGAGGGCACCCTACTCAAGCACCGACTCCTCTGTAACGAGCCGGCCACACTCGATGAGCTGCTAATCATAGCGGACAAGTACGCCACCGTCGACTCCTCCATGAACTCGGAGCTCCGAGTGGATGCGTCTGGAAAGATGCTCCCTCCGGCCCCTCAGACGCCGGCTGGTGACTCCAGTCGGCGCCTGCAGTCGAACGACAACAAACGCAAGGCCCAGCAGCCGGCGTCCACCAGCCGGCGGGTGGCAGCAGTTGAAGACCATCAGCCGGAAGGGCAGCCCGGCCCCAAGCGTCAAAAAGGCGGCAAGCCTGCTTGGTTGCCCGCCTTCTCCTTCAAGCAAACCCTTGATGCTCCCTGCAAGTTCCACAGCGGCGCGAAGCCGTCCAACCACACCACCCGAAAGTGCCACTGGCTCACCCGATTGCCGAAGGCGAAGGACTGCCCCCTCCGCCTGCTGGCCCGCCAGCTCCGCCTCCTCAGCAGCCGGCGGCCCTCCCAGTCGGCGCAATCCAAGATGAATTCCTCGAAGAACACGGAGCCTACGTCGTCTTCACCAGTGTGGCCGACGTCAGCAGCACCGTGAGGTGAACACGGTCGCTTTTGAGGTCCCAGAGTTCATGCACTGGTCCGAGAGGCCCATCAGCTGGAGCCGCGCTGACCACCCGGAGGTGATGCCTTCTCCGGGTTCCTATGCCCTGGTGCTAGATGCCACCTTTTCAACGGAGCGGCGAGCCTGTCACTTCTCCCGAGTTCTGATAGACGGCGGTAGCAGCATCAACATCCTCTACCGTGACACCCTGGAGAAGCCGTGCATCAAGGAGAAGCAGCTCCAGCCCAGCCGGACTGTCTTCCATGGCATTGTACCTGGCCTTTCCTGCTCTCCAATCGGCAAGATCAAGATAGATGTCCTCTTCGGAGACAAAGATCACTTCCGCAGCGAGCCAATCTGGTTCGAGGTGGTGGACCTGGAGAGCCCCTACCATGCACTCCTTGGCCGGCCTGCTCTAGCCAAGTTCATGGCGGTGCCACACTACGCCTACCTCAAGATGAAGATGCCGGGTACCAAGGGTATTTTCACCGTAGCCGGAGACTACCAGAAGTCGGCCACATGTGCTGCTGCCAGCAGTCGGCTGGCCGAGTCCGTTGTCATCACTGCAGAAAGGTGGCTCCTTGACCGGGTTGTGGACATGGCCAGCAAGCAGCCGGACCTGTCACCAGATCCCAAGGAGTCGGAGGCCCAGGGCTCCTTCCAGCCGGCCAAAGAAACAAAGAAGATTCCCTTGGACCCTGAGCACCCGGAGAGATTCGCTGTCGTAGGGGCCCATCTCGACAGTAAATAGGAAAGCGAGCTCGTCGATTTCCTCCGTGAGAATCGAGACATCTTCACATGGTCTCCCAAGGACATGCCGGGTGTTCCGATGGGTTTCGCCGAGCACAAGCTACATGCCAGATCAGATGCAAAACCAGTTAAGAAACCCCTCCGCCGCCTGTCAGAAGAGAAGAGAAGAATTGTTGGTGAAGAGATCGCTCGGCTTCTGGCAGCCGGCTTCATCATGGAAGTGTTCTTTCCAGAATGGCTTGCCAACCCAGTCCTTGTAGTGAAGAAGAACAACAAGTGGCGCATGTGCATTGATTACACCAGCCTCAACAAAGTCTGCCCCAAAGATCCGTTTGCTCTGCCTCGGATAGACCAAGTGATTGACTCCACAGCCGGATGCGAGCTGTTGAGTTTTTTGGATGCCTACTCTGGCTACCACCAGATCAAGCTGAACCCTGCCGATCGGCTAAAGACCGCCTTCATCACACCATTCGGAGCCTTCTGCTACCTGACCATGACATTCGGCCTGAGAAATGCCAGTGCCACGTTTCAGCGTTGCATGTAGAAGTGCCTCCTCAAGCAACTCGGCAGAAATGCCCACGTCTATGTAGACGACATTGTGGTGAAGACGAAGAAGCATGGCACTCTCCTGGAGGATCTCAAGGAGACCTTCGACAATCTGCGCCGTTTCAAATCAAGCTAAACCCAGAAAAGTGTGTCTTCGGAGTCCCAGCCGGCCAGCTCCTTGGTTTCCTTGTCTCAGAACGCGGCATCGAGTGCAACCCTGTGAAGATCAAGGCCATTGAGCGGATGGAGAGGCCCACCCGGCTGCGAGACGTATAGAAGTTCACCGGGTGCTTGGCATCCCTCAGCCGTTTCATCAGTCGGCTGGGCGAGAAGGCTCTTCCCCTGTACCAGCTAATGAAGAAAACCACTCACTTTGAGTGGAACGAAAAGGCGGACGGGGCCTTCCTCCAGCTCAAGAAAATGTTGTCTAAGCCGCCTTTCCTGGCGGCTCCGGCTGCTAAGGAGCCCATGTTCCTCTACATCGCCGCCACCAGCCGGGTGGTCAGCACTGTCATCGTGGTCGAGCGCCCGGAAGACGGCAAGGCACAGCCGGTCTAGAGGCCCGTCTACTACTTGAGTGAAGTGCTGTCAGCCTCCAAGCAGAATTACCCCCACTACTAGAAAATGTGCTATGGCCTATACTTTGCCGCCAAGCAGCTCAAGCAGTACTTTCAAGAGCACTCCATCACGGTTGTCTGCACTGCCCCACTTGCCGAGATCATAGGCAACAGAGATGCATCAGGCCAGGTGGCCAAGTGGGCCATCGAGCTAGCTCCCCACACCATCCTCTACCAGCCCCGCACCGCCATCAAGTCCCAAGCGCTGGCCAACTTCCTCGTCGACTGGGCCGAGACCCAGTACCTGCCGTCAGCGCCGGATTCTACCCATTGGCGGATGCAATTTGATGGCTCAAAGATGCGCACCGGTCTGGGAGCCGCATCGTCCTCACCTCTCCCAAAGGCGACAAGCTCAAGTACACGTTGCAAATTCACTTTGCCGCCTCCAACAACGTGGCCGAGTACGAGGCACTCGTCCATGGGCTACGACTGGCCAAAGAGATTGGTATCCGCCGGATTCTGTGCTACGGTGACTCGGACTTGGTAGTCCAGCAGTCATCTGGCGACTGGGACGCCAAGGATACAAACATGGCGAGCTACCGCTTCCTCGTCCAGCAGATCAGTGGATACTTTGACGGGTGCGAGTTCCTTCATGTGCCATGAGCCGACAACGAGCAAGCTGATGCCCTGGCATGGATTGGCTCCACCCGCCAAGCGATACCAGCCGGCGTCTCCCTCCAATACCTGCGCAAGCCGTCTATAAAGCCTTCGCCGGAGTCAGAGTCCATCTTTGTGCCGGCTACTCCCGGAACAGTCGGATCCGTCTCGGGGGCCGCAATAGCCAGCCTGGGGACTTCGGCAGGCGGCTCGGGGACTGCAGCAGTCGCACCCGGCCCGGGAACTTCAGAACCCGGCCCGGGGGCTGCGGCAGCCGGCCTGGGGACTTCGGCAGGCGGCTCGGGGACTGCAGCAGCCGCACCCGGCCCGGGAACTTCAGAACCCGGCTCGGGAGCTGCGGCAGTCAGCCCAGGGACATCGGCAGGCAGCTCGGGGACTGCAGCAGTCGCACCCGGCCCGGGGACTTCAGAACCCGGCCCGAGGGCTGCAGCAGTCGGCCCGGGAACTTCAACGACACAACAAGCGGCGGCCGACTCCAACCCACCTCCTCCCAACCCAACCGCCCTGGTCCCAGTGGCCGTGATGACAGTGGTCGAAGCACCATCATGGGCGCAGCCCATCCTCAACTTCCTGGTAAGCGGAGAGCTACCAACCGACAAGACCTTGGCCCGGCAAGTGCAACGCCAAGCAGCAGCATACACGATAGTGAACAGAGAGCTTGTCAGACGCAGCGTGACTGGCATCTTCCAGCGCTGCGTTGAGCCAGAAAACGGCAAGGCAATCCTCAGAGACATCCATCAAGGCGAATGCGGCCACCACGCGGCCTCCAGATCCCTCATCACCAAAGCTTTCCGCCATGGATTCTTCTGGCCGACTGCTTTGGACGACGCCAAGGACTTGGTCAAGAAGTGCAAAGGGTGCCAGAAATTCGGCTCCAAGCAACACCTATCGGGCTCTGCACTCAAGACCATCCCCCTCACTTGGCCATTTGCCGTCTCGGGGCTGGACATGGTGGGCCCGTTCAAAATAGCACGCAGCGGCATAACTCACCTGCTGGTCGCCGTGGATAAATTCACCAAGTGGATTGAAGCAAAGCCAATCAAGAAGCTGAACGGTCCGACTGCGGTGACCTTCATCGCAGATATCACCGTCCGGTAGGGTGTACCGCACAGCATCACCATCGACAAATGGCACAAACTTTGCCAAAGGCGCCTTGGCCCGTTTCTGTGCGACACAGGGCATTTGACTGGACTTAGCGTCCGTTGCCCATCCGCAGCCAAACGGCCAAGTCGAGCAAGCAAACGGCCTCATCTTGTCCGGCATCAAGCCCTGACTGGTCGAGCCGCTGGAGCACTCAGCCGGCTGCTGGATCGAGGAGCTGCCGGCCGTCCTCTGGAGTCTCCGAACCACGCCGAACAAGTCGACCGGCTTCACTCCCTTGTTCCTCATGTACGGGGCCGAGGCCATCATCCCAACTGACATCGAGTTTGACTCGCCTCGCGTCGCCATGTACACAGAGGCGGAGGCAAAGGAGGCACGAGAAGATGGCGTCGACCTGCTAGAAGAGGGCCGGCTGCTGGCACTCAGCCGGTGCGCCATCTACCAGTAGGGCCTGCGCCGCTACCACAGCCGGAAGGTCAAGCCACGATCCTTCCAAGAGGGGGACCTTGTGCTCCGGCTGATCCAGCGAACAGCCGACCAGCACAAGCTCTCGGCCACTTGGGAAGGGCCCTTCATCATCAGCAAAGCCTTGGGCAACGACTCCTACTACCTCATCAACGCACAGAAGCCTAGGGCACGCAAGAGGGACGATTCCGGCAAGGAAACAGAGTGCCCATGGAACGCAAATCTCCTCGGAAGATTTTATAGTTAATGCAGTATGTACCACGCTACCTTTCGTATTAAGAGCAAAGACAACGGGTCCCTCGAGGAGCACTCGGGGGCTACCCTTTTTTATCTATATGATAAGTTTATGCCTGAGAATGTGTTATTTTATTCCTCCGCCTGGCACCGGGTCCGACCAGTCGGCCCGGGGGCTCGCCGCCTTGTCCTATGTTGGTGCCACCTGCAGTCGGACAAGTAGTGTGTCGACATCTAAGCCCTCTCTTGCCTTAAGCCGCAGCTCGCAGAGCGACTATCCGGCTGGCAAGAGCTAAAGGTAGGAAATGGTGTCCACACGGAAAATGACTAAGGAGAAAAGCATCAACATAGGCCAAGCCGGCTCCTTGCCTCACCATCCAGCTGCTGAGCAGCCGGCCGGCCGGCTTCTCACTTGACTTGCTATGCTCTAAACGGCCAAAGTACTTGTCTTCCTAAACGGCCAAATATCGGACCCAGCCACAGACCGCAGAGCGGCTGTTCGGCTGGCAGGGCGGTAGCCAAAGGAAGGCAGCAATGGAAAAAGCCAAAAAAAAAGAGCAGAGAAGCAAGACAAAGTCAGAACCCGGCAGAGCACAACTTGTGCGAATAAAGTTAATTTACATAGCAAAAGCTCATAGCCAGCATTCAACAAAGTTTGAATACACCCCCAGCGGGTGGAATTGCGCGAATTTACATACTTGTTCAAAAGATTACAAGAACAGGAAAAGATAAGATGAAGAGGCCATCTAGGCCAGGGGAGCAGCAGGAGGGTCCGACGGGTTGGCGGAGGCAGCGGCGCCGGATGGTCGAGCGGCCGACTGAGGGGTCTCGGACTGATCGCCCCCGGCAGTAGTCGATGCAGTAGCACGCAACTCGTTGGTCGAGGCTTGGTCGGGCTAAGGCCAGCTGTCCGCTCCGTCGTCCGGTGCGTCGTCTTCGCCGTCCTCATCCTCTTCGTCCTCGCCCTAGTCGCTAGAGGCGATCTTTTCCGCCGAGTCCCCCGCATCCCCCGGGTTCAGCCCGAACCAGCTGGGCGGCACCTCAGCGCCTTCCTCGTCCAGCTCGGCCGGGATGAAAACGGTGGTGTTGGCGTACTCGGCGATCGCCGCCGCACGTTGAGTAAGCGCAGGGCCCACCGCCGCCAGCTCTGGTCTGGCCTCCTACCGGAAGGTGGCCAGCTGGGCCAGGTCCAGCCCAGGATACCACGCCTTGGCGAACTCCAAGGCCGTCTGCGCACCCGCCCGAGCCGCGGCGCCCTTCCAAGCCTCGAAGCGGCCGATCGCACCTCCAGCCAGTTGGCAGTCTGACTGGGGGTGCGTGGAATTTGAGCGTCGGGCCAAAAGGCGGTCAACACCTGAGCCCCTGCGCGCTGCAGGCGGCGGAGCATCCTGTGAGCCGGCTGCAGGCGCGTCTTGACGGCCAGGAGCTGCTCGCCGAGATTCCGGGGCGCGTTGGGCGCAATGTCCGTGCCCGCCCTCCTCCACACGTCGCGACGTGCCTTGATGGCCTGGCTGACGGCGACGGAGTGACCGGGAAAGTATTCTGCACAAGAAGAAGATCAAAGATTAGAAGCCAGAAGCCGACTCCTGCTGTAGTCGATGGCTGTTCAAAAGAAGAAGTAACTTACCATTGGTCAGGAGTCTCTCCTTCTCGGCCCAGTCCGAGCATTGAGTCTCGAACTTAGCCTTGACGGAGTCTTCCTCCTCCTTCAGCTTCTGGAGCTCCGCCTTGTGCCACTCCGCCTGGTCCGCCAACTCCTTGGCCAGGCGGTCGCATTCCTGGGCCGCCTGGCTACGCTCCTACTCCTTGGTATGGAGCGCGGACTCGGCCTCGCCCAGGCACTGCCGAAGATCTGCGGTGGCCTCTGCCAAAACGGAGAAAAAAGAAAACTATCAACACCAATGGAAAGTAGTTACCGGGAGATCCGGCCCGACTGCTCAGCAGTCGGCCCGAATCTCGGGGACTACACCCAGCGGGTGCGTTGACGCGCCCCCGCGAGGAAGAAGACCAAATACTTACTTCGGCTCTCCGCCAGATCGGCGGTCCGCTTGATCAGCTCCTGGAGCTGAGAGTTATAGGCGGCCGCACGGATGTTGTGGTAATCCTGCAACAAAGACAACAGAAGAAGGTAACGAGTCAGCACTCGGAGCTCAACTTGAAGTTCTGGGCCGCCTGCTCAGCAGCCGGCCCGGAACTCGGGGGCTACACCCAGTGGGTGCACTGGCGCGCCCCCATGGAAGATTACAAAGAAACAAAAACAAGAAACGTACCCGGACGGCCGCCCGCGTCGCCAGGAACTCCTGCGTGTATTGCTGGAGGGCGGCGCCTTGGGAGTTGAACCGGGCCAGGACTTCCTGCGAGGCCGTGTTCAAAACACCCGTACCGCCCCCAGACATCCAATCCGGTGGGGCGGCGCTGGTAGCCTCGGCGTCGGGGGTCAACGAGCTAGCGGCCTCGATCTCCAACGGCCGCGGTGCTGAGGCCGCCATCCCCGCACGCCGGCGCACCGTGGTGCGGATTGCAGGAGTCGGACCCACCACCAACTCGCCGCTGGCTGGTGGCACCAGCGATGCGTCAGGCTGACTGCCCTGGGCATCGGCAGCCGGCGTGCGCGGGGGCACCTCTGCCTCCGGGACAAC